>JAFREQ010000097.1:500000-1162196 GCA_025331565.1 Holacanthus passer | reverse complement strand
ATGTCATACTATAACATGTCCTCTCGACCCGGATGTCATACTATAACATGTCCTCTCGACCCTGATGTCATACTATAACATGTCCTCTCGACCCGGATGTCATACTATAACATGTCTTCTGAATCTCAATGTCATACTATAACATGTCCTCTCGACCCAGATGTCATACTATAGCATGTCCTCTCAAACTGGATGTCATAGTATAACATGTCCTCTCGACCCGAATGTCATACTATAACATGTCCTCTCGACCCGGATGTCATACTATAACATGTCCTCTGAATTTCAATGTCATACTATAACATGTCCTCTCGACCCGGATGTCATACTATAACATGTCCTCTGAATCTCAATGTCATACTATAACATGTCCTCTCAACTTCAATGTCATACTATAACATGTCCTCTCAAACTGGATGTCATACTATAACATGTCCTCTTGACCCGGATGTCATACTATAACATGTCTTCTCAAACTGGATGTCATACTATAACATGTCCTCTGAATCTCAATGTCATACTATAGCATGTCCTCTCGACCCAGATGTCATACTATAACATGTCCTCTCGACCTGGATGTCATCCTATAACATGTCCTCTCGACCCGGATGTCATACTATAACATGTCCCCTCGACCCAGATGTCATACTATAGCATGTCCTCTCGACCCAGATGTCATACTATAACATGTCCTCTCGACCCAGATGTCATACTATAGCATGTCCTCTCAAACTGGATGTCATAGTATAACATGTCCTCTCGACCCGAATGTCATACTATAGCATATCCTCTCAACTTCAATGTCATACAATAACATGTCCTCTGAATCTCAATGTCATACTATAACATGTCCTCTCGACCCGGATGTCATACTATAGCATGTCCTCTGAATCTCAATGTCATACTATAACATGTCCTCTCGACCCAGATGTCATACTATAACATGTCCTCTCAAACTGGATGTCATACTATAACATGTCCTCTCAAACTGGATGTCCTTCTATAACATGTCCTCTCAAACTGGATGTCATACTAGAACATGTCCTCTCGACCCGGATGTCATACTATAACATGTCCTCTTGACCCGGATGTCATACTATAACATGTCCTCTCAAACTGGATGTCATACTATAACATGTCCTCTCAACCCAGATGTCATACTATAACATGTGCTCTCGACCTGGATGTCCTACTATAACATGTCCTCTCAAACTGGATGTCATACTATAACATGTCCTCTCAAACTGGATGTCATACTATAACATGTCCTCTCGACCCGGATGTCATACTATAACATGTCTTCTTGACCCGGATGTCATACTATAACATGTCCTCTCAAACTGGATGTCATACTATAACATGTCCTCTCGACCCAGATGTCATACTATAACATGTCCTCTCAAACTGGATGTCATACTATAACATGTCCTCTCGACCCAGATGTCATACTATAACATGTGCTCTCGACCCGGATGTCATACTATAACATGTCTTCTTGACCCGGATGTCATACTATAACATGTCCTCTCAAACTGGATGTCATACTATAACATGTCCTCTCGACCCAGATGTCATACTATAACATGTCCTCTCAACGAGGTTGAGGTTGAGGTTGAGAGGCAAGTTATCGTAGGACTTGTAGAATCGTAGGATGTTTGGCAGATAAATCAATAATGACAGAGAAACAACCTGAAGGATGCTCTTTTAGTTTTAAGAATCACGTAACCTGAGATGTTTTTGTTGAACTAATTTAACAAGTATTAAACTTCACACACCATGAAGTTATTACAGGAGACATCATGGCTAAATCAATCAGCTCGGATCTAAATAAATGTGTCTGTTGAATTGTTGAATGTTGAATTGTTTCTGGTTTTATGGCTCTACAAATTTAATTGGTAGCATCAGAGATATTGTATTAAAATGTAATCAAATATTAAACATCAACACCTTGTAAGTCTAAATTTTTTCAATATATAATCCACAATGAAGGATTAAAATCTACTCACCTTCTAGCACTGATGGAAACCTCCTGTTCATGGTGTTCCTGAAATCTAAACGTGGGGGAAATAAAACAGAAACTTTCAGAAGATGTAACTCAACACAGATTTAAGTGTCTTCAGCTTATTTTCTGTAGTATTTTACCTTGGCTGTTGTTCATCATGTGAAACAGACCGTACACCCCAAAGACTCCCAGCAGCTCCGCAACGATCACTCCCTTCATCAGTCTCTTGGCCAGAGGTTCCAGAGGTTTGGGAGGCATCTAAGGAAAGATCAACACATACAAACACAACTTTATTGACACTTCATTTACCAAGGATGAAAACTGTTCTGTAACAAATGTGATGCAGATACAGTTCTCATTTATTCATTTTCTGTGCACTAAGACAGTCACAAAACAAATCATAATTCTGAGGCTCGACATGACAAACATCACATGCTACAAGCTAACGAGTTAGCAAACAAGCCTTTAGTCTTTAGCCGTCGTGACTGGACTGTGAGCCTGAATTATCTCTTTAACCTCCTGTTTACGTCCTTTAACTCTTAAATAAACTTGCCTTTAGATTCGTGGTAGAGAAAACAACAGATTCAGTCTAAATTTGAACATTAAGAGCTGCTAAAATATCACTAAGACTCTTCGTCCTTGTGTTGCTCCACAGCTGTTCGCCGCTACTTCCTGAGTACGGAAGCTCGGTTGGTACAAAACAGCGACGACAGGAGCGACTTTAAGCTTCACCTGAGTCTAGTCTAACAGCAATTTATTAAAAATCAATTTTCATCCTGGCATCTTTTTTAATTGACAGCGACGACACAGAATATTAACATATCACAGCTGAAGCACTGTGTCGTTCACATTCAGTGTGTTTGGACAAGAAAGACAACACAAACAAAAGAAAACAGAAATGTAAAACTATTACAACAAATACCAAAAGGAAAGTGAGGTATAAATAAATAAACACATACATACATACATATATTAATTTGATTTCAGGTGTTAAATAAATTAAATATTTTGTTGCATGAGGGCTCATTTGCTTTTTTCATCTCCCTTTAAATAATTACTATTATACGTCTCATTCTCTGTGATATATGATATAAAACATACATGTATATTTCTGGACGTCTATTGAAGCAATAAAAAATAAAATACTTTAAAAAATCGCAGCCTTTATTCTCAGTGTTTTCTTTATTTTTGACCTTTTGTTTTGAAAACATCCTGCAGAAATGTCCAAATTACAAATGTCTCCCTGCAACTTTGTTCTTTATTTCATGTCACTAAAAATAAAACCAGAGGTAGAACTGATTTTATTCCACTGTAGTTGCAGAGGCTCGCCAGTAGGTGTCAGTGTGGTCACAATGTGCAACACAAGACAGCTCCTGTTGAGGTTTCAGGTGAGATGAAAGTTCAGTTAAACCTGCGATGTTTACCTGCAAAAACTGAAGGAGAAGATACAGATTAACCTGAGAAACATCTGAGAAAAGTGAGGAAAATCATTGGTCAGCGAGAAAAAAACTCTTCAGTGCAAATCATCAATCATCAAACATGTAGAGAAAATACTATTTAATGAGCAGACTCTAGTGTTTCTGAGAGAAAACACCCATTTGTGGGCTTTTGGAAATGTGATTTCCTCCATGTAGACTCAGTATTCTCTCAGGTGAGTCAGCACCTGCTGCAGGTGTGTGGACGGTCTCACAGCTGCAGGTCTCTGCTGGTCTCTCAGGACTCTCAGACCTGCACCTGCACAAGTCAAGAGACAATGTTTGTTCACCTGAGTCACAGACACATCAGTTCACAGCAGCAGGTGGAAGTTTGGTGGAGGAACTAATCAGACTGTTTTAGATAACAAAGATACAAACACAGGACTTTCTAAGAAAATACAACAATACAGCTGGATTATAGTATGAATGTTCTAGTTTTAAATGTTAAACACTACGTAAGCCTCAGCAGAGAAAGCAATGTAGGCAAACACAACTATCACCATTTAAGATTTGATTTTAGAACAGTTAGTCCATTATTTGATTATTCAAGTGAAAATTGATTCAAACATTTTTAAAGCAAACAGGACAAAAAAAAATATTTCCAGGTTCTCAGATGTGAGAATTTGCATTTGTCACTTTTTTTTATAATGTTTTAATAATCAATTGAGAAAATAATTGAATGATTCAATGACACTTTTCCTCAGTTTCAGAATCAGTCACTGAGCTGATCAGCAGCAGATTCATCACCATCTTCTCATGTAAACAACATCAATAAAGACAGAAGATAAATGTTTTCTATGTTTCTCAGCTGAAAACATTGATAGTTTGATCAACATTACTGACAATGGTGGAATTTAACTGATACACGTACTGTTGAGGTGCTTAAATTTCAGATGGTGCAGACTAAAGCACCTACAGTTGTTTGGTTGTTTGCTTCAGATTTGGTGAAAAAAAGAAACATATCTGCAGTTGTTTTTATCAGGACTGAGACTGTATGTTAACAAGCTCATCTTTCTACTTCAGCAGATTTCTGATTAAGTTTCATCCCTCTCTCCTGCCTGACAGTCTCTCGTGTGACACGTTGAGCTACACTGGACGATGAAAGGGGGAAATATGTTGGGTTGTTTGAGTCGTGTGTGTGCAGAGAGCATGGTGGTCTGGGTCTCTTGTTTCTGTGTGTACCGTCCGTCCTGTCGTCTTTTCAGATTCATCACCAGGTCAATGCACTCGGTCAGAGGAGGAAGGTCCCAGACAGTTCCTGCTCGAGAACAGAACAGGGAGAAATCCTGAAGAGGAAACACAGAGTTTAATATATTATGTAGAGAACAGACCAGAAAGCAGGAAATCTAACTGCAGCGAAGACAGACAGGAAGGTTCAAGTGTTGTTTGTTCACTGGAAAAGTAAACTGCCTCCAAAAACAGAGGGAGCAACAATCATCTCTTGGATTATTGTGTTTTCAATTTGCAAACTCAAAATGAACTTTAAAGTTATAACCCTGAAGATTTTCATTAAATCAAACCCCATTCAATGTTTTTACATTCTGTAATTATCATATTTCTAATGGTGGAGTTACAGCATCAGTGGAAGAAGTATTCAGAACCTTTACTTCAGTAAGAGTAAAGTTACCACAGTGAAGAAATACTCAATTTGCAGAATGACCCATAATAATTATAATAATAATAACTATTGATGCATTTATCACTTTATTGTTGCAGCTGCTGAAGGTGGAGCTCTTTTGATTTATTTGGCTGGTTAGTTTGTGAATTTCCTTCCACAATCAATAAAGTTTTATCTCGGCTGATAATAAAACATCATGACTCATTTATACTTAACTTTAGTCTTTTCTTTTTAAAGAAATGTTTGCAAATTTCCCCACTGTGGGACGAATACAGGTTTATCTTATCTTAAGCTTCTGAATTTATTGGACAGTTTTAGTTACTAGTTACTTTACTAATTAAGATTTTTGCACACAAAACATGAAGAGCTAAAATATAAATAAAATATGACTGAGAGAAAATGATCAACTTTTTAAATAATCATTCAAGTCATTTTTTCTGTAAAAACATTTCATGGAGTCTCAAATGTGAAGATTTGCTGTTTTTCCTCTGGAAAAATCATCTGATGACAGAAGATCGAACAGTTTTTCATGTACATTTTACTGATTATACTCTCGTACTTTTACCTGTATCAGAGTATTCTCAGTGCAGTATCAGTACTCTTACTGTAGTAAAGGATGTGAGTTCTTCCTCGTGTTGAGGTGTTGACAGAATATTTAAATCAGAGCCTGAGCTCGAGGAGGGATGGAAGGAGGCATCTGATTGGTCAGACGCTTCAGCAGCAGCGCGAGCGCAGGTGGCGGAGCGGCTCATTGAGCAGGAGCCGTCTCTGGTCCCGGTCTCTGGTCCCGGTCTCTGGTCTCTGGTGTCTGGTCTCCGGTGTCTGGTCCCGGGTCTGAGGAGGCAGGATCCGGCCAGGTGAGCCCGCACAGGTGCGCTTCATGTGCGTGTTTCCCGCCCGGTGTGAAGCTGCTCGGAGGAGTTGAAGGATGCTGAGCTCCGTTAAGATGGAGGGACACGAACACCCGGACTGGAGCAGCGGAGGAGGCTTCTACGGAGACACCGAGGTGAGTGAAGCTGAGCCGGGCAGAGACCGAGCTCAGCGGCCGGAGAGAGAGAGAGAGAGAGACTGAAGTCAGACTGAAGTCAGTGAACATTATTATTCATTTCCTTCACACAGACACACGGAAACATTTTTGAATTTACATTGGTTTAACTTACATGTTTTAAAAAAAAAATAATTTATTGTTTAACTTTTAACAGCTTTCATTTCTGCAGAGCATTTAAATCAGTTCCATTAAATCCATTTCAGATTAAAGCAAAAAGACTAATAATGCTGTGAAAACGTCCAGAATTAAAATTACACTTATTTTATTTATGAAAGCTTTAATTGAAGTCCATCTGCATTCTTTAAATTTAAAACATCTTTTGAGCTAATTCTTTCATTTCCAGTTCAGGTTGACACTGAATCATGGTAAATCAGAGACAAACAGATTTGTTTTGTTTCTGTATAAATTAAATTTCACTTTAGATCTGATCTGACTTTAGAAAGGATATAACACTAATTTATATAATGTAAAATGTAATGTGTTTTTAAATGGATGTTAAATAACCCATAAATTATTATCATTATAGTGAAGAGTAAATATTGAACTATGATCAATGTTGAAGATCTGTCCTTCAAAACAACATTCATTATTATTATTATCATCATCAATAATAAAACATAAGAATAAATAACCAAATAACTCTCTGAGCTCATGTCTGTTTTTCTAGAGTTAAAAACACTTGATTGATTCCAGTATTTTGTCTTTTCTTCTCTCTTTCCCCTGAAATATTAAACAGCATCCAGACTTTAATACAGAGAAATAAAAAGATTACAGGTCATTTCCGGATATTTTCCTTCAGTGTTCGCTGGAGAGAAACATGTAATTAAACCTAAAGTAATTAAAGGCAGATTTATGTTGGAGGTCTGAAGGACTTTGACTTTATTGGATCATCTGTGACTGAGTCTGTGAACTGTGAACTCATTGTTGGTATTAATGCAGGATTTTATGTGATATAATATAAATACATGTGAAGATTCTTCATTGAGTTTAAAGAGTAAACAACAGCAGGTGAAATAAACTGAGAATTATTGAGAACATGGATCCTTATGTTTCTTCAGTGTGATTAAATACAGGTAAATATATTAATTATGGCTCTTGTGTCGATGATCAGTTTGATCTTTAGAGAATTGATCATCATTGTTTAAAAAACAGATTGATTTATTCTAATTTATAAGGTTATTTAAAAAGCCAGAAAATTAGAATTAAAATGGGATAAATGTTACATCTAAAAGGAACAAATTTAATTAAATTAATCTCATTAATTAATTATTTGTGATTTACTTATAAATATGGACTAATGAGTTGTAATACAGGAATTTATAGATAAATTAAAAGAGCTGCAATAATTAGAAGTTTGATCGATAATCTATTGATATTTTTTTAAAACAAAGATATCAAATATTACCTGGTCTGAGTCTGAGGATTTTCTGCTTGTCTTTGTCTTGTGAGAGAGTTTAATATATTTTTGGACAAAATAAACAACCTGAAGATCAGACATTTTTTAGACCAAACAATCTAATAATCTAAAAATAGTCATTACTTGCTGACAAACGAAAGATGAAAGAAAAGAAAGAAAGAATGACTTAAAATATTATTGAACATAAATTATGTGTTATTGTTTATTTCTTGTTTGTTGTTGTTGTTTGAACTTTCTGTGTTGATGGAACTTTGACCTTGTTTATTTATTTTAATAAAATTAGACCTATTTTTTTTAATCTAATGAACCAGTTGATTGAATGAACAGTTTTAATATCAGCTGGTGTTTCTCTGTTTCAGTGTTACTCTGCAGGAAACATGAACTCTATGAGCGGCTACATGAACGCGCCCGGTATGACGGCCACCGGACACATGAACGCGCACTACGTGAACCCGGTCCCCCCCTGCTCGGTGGCCGCCGGGGTGACTCAGAGCCCCGGGGCCGGGGTGCCGCCGCCCTACGGGAGCCTGCCGGTGATGAGCCCGGTGATGAGCCCGGTGTGCGGCCCGGCCTGCGGCGGCGGCGGCGGCGGCGGCAGGTCCCGGGAGCCGCGGCCCTACCGGCGCAGCTACACGCACGCCAAGCCTCCGTACTCGTACATCTCCCTGATCACCATGGCCATCCAGCAGTCCGGGTCCAAGATGCTGACCCTGAACGAGATCTACCGCTGGATCCAGGAGCTGTTCCCGTTCTACCGGCAGAACCAGCAGCGCTGGCAGAACTCCATCCGACACTCGCTCTCTTTCAACGACTGCTTCATCAAGGTGCCCCGCCTGCCGGACAGACCGGGGAAGGGCTCCTTCTGGGCCCTGCACCCGGACTCCGGAAACATGTTCGAGAACGGCTGCTACCTGCGGCGGCAGAAGCGCTTCAAGGCCGGCAGGAGGCCCGGCACAGGTGAGGCCGGCACAGGTGAGCCGGGGCCGGCGGGGAAGCCCGGCTCTGATGGAGGCTCGGCCTCCTCCTCCTCCTCCTCCTCCTCCTCCTCCTCCTCTCCTCCGGCCTCTGAGGTGAAGGTGGACCTCAAACTGTTGCCCTCCAGCCCGGTGCGCGTGCCCTCCCCTCACCTGTTCTCCCATCACCCCCCTCACCTGCTGCTGCACGAGGCCGCTCACCTGAAGCCGGACCACTACCCCCCATCACCCCCACCCCCACCACCACTACTCCTTCAACCACCCGTTCTCCATCAACAACCTCATGTCCGAGCCGCAGCACCTCAAACCGGACCCGCTGCTCCAGTACGGAGGCTACAGCTGCCCCGGCTCCGCCAAACCGGGTCTGGACCCGGGTCACACCGACAGCAGCTGCTACCGAGCCGCGTACAGCAGCAGAGCCATCATGAACTCCTCCTGAAGCACAGACTCTTATTGTGAAAGCATGTGAGAGGAGGCTCTTAATGTGAAGGATTTACACATTTTTCCACAGTTCATCATTTGTCATTTGTGTGTTTGTTTATGTGACACAGATAAAAGTCTTTATATGAAAAACTCTTAATTTGTCTTAATTCTCCACAAAGGTTCATTCAACCTCGACTCCGTGAGCTGCTTTTAAATTAAAGCCCGTGTTTGTTTGAAGCTGCAGAAGAAGTGCAGCGAGAAACATTAACTCACATGCAAAAATAAAAATGCAATAAAACAAACATGCAAAAATAAAATAGAAGTAAAAGGTGAAGCCCAGCATGCAGGTCTATACATTAGTGTGTATGTTAATGTGAGATGAGGTCACAGCAGCAGATAACAGGAACAAAGACAGAGATGAACTGTTCTCCTGTTGAAGCACATTAACATCAGACAGACGAGATGTTTGACAGCAGATAACAAACTTCACAGCTCAAGAAGGAAGGAGGGACTTTCATCACTTTAAACACAAGATCTGATGGAGGAGAAATAAGGAACAACCATGAGGTTTGTGAAACATCTCAACAGCTGTTATTCAACATTATTTCCCTCAGGATGAATTATAATAACTGATGACTCCTTTATGTTTCATCTAGCGCCACCATCAGGTCAAAATACTATTCATCAAATACTTTGGTTCATGAACTAAAACATTCCCATCAGCCTCAGCTGCTAGCATGCTAAGCTAAGCTAAGATGGTGAACATGGTAAACATTATACCTGCTAAATGTCGGCTAATGTTAGCATGCTAATGTTAGCATTTAGCTCAAGACACCGCTTTGTGTAAGTTCAGCCTCTCAGAGTCGACTCTTGTAGTCAAATTTACACAACAGTAAATAAAAGTTTTAGAAATTTAAATCCATAAATATATAAATAAAAGGATAAACAAAGTTAAAGAGGCCAAAAAAAATGCAAAATCCAAAAATTTATTGATAGGCCTATATTTTCATCTTGGTAAATGGAGCTATTATCATTATATAAAAACCCACGAGGCCCCCGACCTGAAAACCTGGTAATTATCTGTTCAAACAAAACTGATTCTGTTAATCTTTGGAATTAAATATTTGAACATTTCTTTCTCAAAATCTCTTGAAATGTTGATATGACTCATTTAAAGCGTCCGACAGTGCTGTGGGACAAAAGCTTGACTTCAGATGTTGTAATGAGCAGTTGTTTTTTCTTTAGACAGTCATTTTTCAAACCGACATCTAAACGTCGATTGTTATATTTGATCATTTTAATCATCTCTTTAAAAAAACACAGTAAATGTAAACTTCATGCTTCAGCGATGATCAATTCATCCAGAACCAAAGACTCAGTCAATGTTAACTGACCGTGATGTTTGTCTCCACAGACAGAACAACGACGACAGACTGTTTTCATAGAACAGATTTAAAGGCTTCTGGACTCACTGTTTGCTGAAGACAATAATTCTCAAATATTCAAAGGTGCAAACAGACTTGTGAAGAATTAATGAAGTAGCTTTGTCAGTTGAGCTTCGTAGTTTGATTTTAGATTATAGTTTTTGAAATATGTCACTCTGGACTGTAATGTATTAAAGATAAGAAGAAATAATATTTTAGTATTTTCAAAGCATCATCTGTGTTTGTCAGCAAACTATTTGATCCTCCAGTCCTGTGGCCAAATGCAGGGAGTCTCTAATATTCTTACAATAGTTTTTAACACTTTGTCGTCTGTGTTGCGACACAGCTTTACAATTAATATCTATTTGGAAAAATAATCGTCTGTATAACTGAATGTGCTTCCTGCAGCTTCACAGAAAGTCATGAGGAAACATCAAGAACAGAAGCCGCTCATGTTACAGCTTCAAACCAGATTATTTACAGCTTCAAACCAGATTATTTACAGCATCGATGAAGTTTACATCCTTCTGCATCAGAAGTTGTATCCTCACATCCTGACCTATAGAATAAAAGTGTCTCAGGGTGAATAATGTCTGTAAAACAATCTTCCATTAGCAGCTGACTCCAGCAGCCTGCAGGAGAGTTTGGTTGTTGCAGGAATCACAGTCGACAGAACGGATCAGTCTGACTCTCATCATAAAACACGGTTTGTCTGTCGGCGGTGAAGCAGCAGTGAAACGACTCCGAGCAGGTTTTCACGAGCCGTCTGGAAGCTTTGGGAGGAACGACGCCTACAGACACGACGGGTTGTTCATTAACTTTACACACAGAGATCAGTGCACGAGGTTCAAACAGGCAACGGCTCACGTTGAATATTAAACTCTTTGTGGTGCCACAGTTTCAGCTGGTTCACATCCAGTCAGATGTGAGTCAGTGCAGTGTTATATGGAGTTCTAATAAGTTTGGTTGCATGAACATGCTCATATGAAAACACTCACCCACTTCACAGTCAACATAAATGAGTCTTGTTGTCTCCAACTGGAACATGTCAACTTGTATTTCTGACATTAGTGTTTGCATTTAATTGGTTTAAAGCCACCAGACACTGTTGCTTGTAAACAAAACTTAAAGCTTCCTTGTTCCCTAAATATAAACACATGACATAAACAAATGGTCTTAATGTGAATCCCTTGGGTTTTTTTTAAAAATGTGACCAAGATACATACTGAGCAGGACACTTTGCAGCGTCTTGTCAGAGTTCGTTTGGTTACATGTTGGTCGACAACAACAGTATATCTGCAAGAAGCTAATGTCAGCTGATGCATCGGGCTAGCTCAAATGCTAATGTTAGCACCAAACATGAGCCTGAGGCTGATGGGAATGTCATTCAGTTTGCAAGTATTTGATCCTAAACCATAGTATTGGACAAGTTTGAACTGATGATGGCGCTAGATGAAAACTCACCTACAGTTCATCCTGAGGGGAACATGAAGGTCCGAAGCAAATTTCATGACAATCCACCCAACAGTTCTCAAGACAGTTGATTCGAAACTGTAAATGTCAACCTCATGGTGCTGCTGGAGGAAAAGTCAGAGGATCACTACACTCAGAGGGATTAATCCTCTGGGGACCATGAATGTCTGTATAAAATGTTGTGGTAATCCACCTGATAGCTGTTGAAATATTTCAGTCTGGACCAACATGGTGGACTGACGACGTTGTCTTTAGTCGTTTGACTGTTTCACTCAGTGTAAACATCATATAGCTTCAATGATAAACTGGACCCAGACGATGCAGAAATATATTTGTTGTCTGATGGAGATACGTAGCTCCCGGGGACATTTAAAGGCAAAATGAAGGTAAAAACAAAGGTTCAGATCCGTTGAGGTGCGAGGAGCTTCTTTGGACTCGCTGCCTCGCTGAGCGTCTCTGTTTGCTCAAGAAAGCAATCAGTCCGTTATGAATAATAATGACCTTTTTCTGACCAGGAATAATGGGAAGGCTGCATGCCGAGCGACTCGAGGTCAGAGCTTAGCCAGCGACGCCGTGTTTGGACAAGGAGCTTTTACCACACATACACACACATGCATACATATGAGGGACGTGAGCTTTCTGCACACCATTATTCCTACAGAAACTAAGCAGGGAGCCTTTTAACTCATAACTCATCCAGTATTATGAGAAAGAAGAGTGTGTTTGCGTCTCAGTATTACCAAATATTAAGCTAATTTCCAAAATTTGGTTTGTGCTTCCACTATATTCTGAAAGAGGCATGAAAATCACAAGAGCGTCAGAGATGATTTCCACCTGTGATATTTATGTTAAAAGTCTGAGACATCTCAACAGATGTTGGATAAGTTGCTGTTAAATCATTGTCCTCGGTGGATGAATCCCTGTGACTGTGGCGATCTCCTCTTTCAGCTGGGGGTCTATTAGAATATGTTCACATGCTTTGATGTTCAAAAAGCACATTTTTCCTCCTACTGCTGCAGCACCTGTATTCACCCTCTGTCTGAAACGCTCAGTCGGCAGTTTGGCTGCACGTCTACTGTAAATATTACCACAATAATTGCTTCTTAACAAAAGACATCACCCCCGCACGTGTTTGAGCAGTAATCTGATCCATATTAGCCTCAACAGTTTGCCACTAACATGACAGATTCACGGTCCGATCAAACCAGCTGCTAATCAACATTACACAAATTACACAACACTGCCAACAATTCCCGCTTTTCCTGGTTTGACAACTAGCAACTAGACACATAGCTATATCATTACCATCAGGGCATGTCTATCAAGTACATTTACATACAGAAACACACACACACACACACACACACACACACACACCAACAACTTAGTGCTGCAGTATAAACTTCCACAACAAACAAGATAAGATAAAAAACTTCTCCTCTCATTATTGGTTGGCTTTAAATGAGGTTTAATGTTTCTTTTATTTAGCTCTTATCATTTTTTTACTTGAAGCATTGCTCTGTCTCAAAAGTGTTTCTAATCTCTCCTTCTTTTTATCTTGCCTTTATTCTCACTTTGACATAACAGACTATGTTTATAAGTATTATTGCAATGAAACTCTACAAGATACTTTTGCATTGAAGCACCTTCCTGTGACGCTTCGGTTCTCAAACACTAACAGTGAGCTGAGAGGAAATGTGAGGATTTGGGTCACTTTTGGGTGCTGTAACAAAATCAAGAACTTTACAAATGATTCATAATTTTTTCCCCGCTGGTCGACAACAGAGCCTTTGTTCCCGTCTTTGTGTTCGTTTCACCAAGTCCTGACTCTGTGTTTCTCAGCTCGTCTCCTCTTCCTCCTCAGACCTCGGCCTCCTGCTGCTGTCGGAGCATGTGTACACTGAGTAAAGCTCCACATGTCGATGACCATCTTCCTCGTATTTGTGCTCGGTTTTATCAGACCCTCGATAGGTTTCCGGAACAAACTCACCAGAAAGAGAAAAACAGTGCTGACGGGGTGAAAACCAGCAGACACGTCTCAGCTAAAAGGGCAGGGAGTGTTTTTATTTGGTTTATTTAAGGATGTCAGGGAGACGCGACGCCGCTGCTGGAGGTCGAGGGGAGGTCATGTGAGCCGGGCGGCAGAAAGAAAGAGCAGGATTCAGGAAAACGGAGTGAAACTGAGTGAATAACACGGTTCCCTTCCCGAATAACTTTGAGCAAGGCACCTCGAGCCGGGCTGCTGGTTCGTTAGGAGGTGACTCACTCAGATAAACTTGGTGTTGGAGTGAAATTCGAAATTTGACTGAGAACAACAACCATTGGTGATAAATCATAAATCACTGTACTCAGACTCAGGACTTTTTGTTTAGTGCTAATTAGCAAATGTTAGCGTGCAAACACTCTCAACTAAGATGGTGAACATGGTGAACATCAAACCTAAACCTCAGCGTGTTAACATTGTCATTGTGAGCATGATCGTCTCGAACGTGGCTGCAGACTTTGTTACAACACTTTTGGTCAAACTTTATTATATCTCATAGTTTCCTGATGTGTCTCCTGCTAATTATGTTTATATACAGCTAATCTGCAACAGCAAATACGTTCAGAAGGAAACATAATTCTGGCTGGATTATATTTTTTAATCACCCTAATGTTGTTCATTAACGTATCTGGCGAGTTGCCGAATGTTGAAACTAAATGTGTCAGAAAAACGCAACAGATTTCATTTGTTTTCTGACAATATTCACATAACTAAAGCGTGATTCAACTTTTTTGTATTGATGTTCAGGCGTTCACAGCACTCAGGAAAAGATCTCATTCAGACAAGGTCACCTGTTTATCGACATTTAACTAGAACCATAATCTTTCTTAACCTTAACCAAGTTAGCAGCCTGAGTTTAGACTCAATATGCAAAACCAGGTCTGATGTTAAAGTCCTGACCATCATCCCTCACTTGAAACTCATTCCCTGATGATCCAGGCAGCAAATTTCCATCAGATTGTCATAATTGAAATTTGATATGGGCCTTCAGAGTCCAACATCAAGCGAATCCTCGTCTCCAGGAAGTGTTGTGTGTGTCGGTGTGTGTCGGAGTGTGTTGTTCCTGACTTGCGGCCACCTGTGTTTGTTCAGCAGCTTTCCCTCGGCCCGGCGGAGCGAGTGGCAGCAGCCAGATAACCCAAGGCTGCGTCCGTCTGCAGAGGCAGCAGGTTTTTAATACAGTTAATCGTCATCTCTGCTCCGCTTTGTTCAGCGGCTCAACGCGGACGATGAGGATCTGCGATGTTTTGTGTTGGCTTCAGGAGAGACATGAGGCCATGAGTCAAACACCAGAAGCTTTCTTGTTGACTGTGGTTTGATGCATTGTGGGATTTGAATGCAACTCTAACCAACCTCTGACACACACCCGGAAAAACTGCTGAGCCAAAATAATGATGTAATAATAATAGGAAATGTAATAATAACTTACTTAAAATAGCAGTTTACACTTTTTTAAGGAACTAGAAAAAGATAGTTAAATGCAAGGTGGATAAAACAATCAGCTGAAAGATGCTAAAATGCTGAGAGCTGAGGGGAACAGTGATGAGTCTCTGTGATACCTTTCACTTTACACAAACTCATTTCATTCACTATTAATATGAAAATCTTGATCAGTGCAGCTTTAAACTTTTTTATCTGGAGCGCTACAGTGCACAGTGACTGAATGCTGCTGTTTAGTTTGGGCATTAACATTATTAAACCAAACTAACTCTGAAGTTCTACAGTATATATTGATTTCTTAGCAGAAATGAAAAGTCATTTCAGTTCAACTTTAGTCCTGTATTAACAGTCAGTGGAAGGTAACCTCATCTGTCGT
Source organism: Holacanthus passer (assembly GCA_025331565.1). NCBI lineage: Eukaryota > Metazoa > Chordata > Actinopteri > Pomacanthidae > Holacanthus > Holacanthus passer. The sequence goes on along the minus strand of JAFREQ010000097.1, from coordinate 1,146,482 downwards.
GGAGCCAGACGTTCAGACCATTAAGATCGCTTGACTTGAACATTAAAAGTGCAACTTTAAAGATCTTCATCTTGATCTCTGTGTAAAACTAGTTCCTGCTCAGAGTGATGAGAACAAACAGTGAGATTGTGGTCTCACAGCAGAAGGACGTCTTTGAACCACAGATACTTCAAAAAAAAAAAAAACGGGTCCATCTTAGATAAACAGCAGTTTTCCATTCATGGAGATGTACAATGACGCTTTCTTAAGGTGAAAAGAGCTTAAGCGTCAATCTGGATGCCTTTCAGACCTCCAGCCCGGCCACCCAGAGAGTCTGGGTCTGGGCTTCGGGGTGGGGATAAAAATTGGCGGGGCAACGGTCAACTACGGCTAAACGTCAGAGTTATTGGCCTAAATGTCGTCTTCGTTCTCCCACGTTTGAAGTGTGATGAAGTGCCGAATATCAGGCTGAATATTTAGCTGTTTTAAAGGTGAACCGCGGCGACACGTGCGGAGCTGAACTCAGCCAACCGCCTCGACGTCAAGCGGCCAAATAAAACAAGTCAGCGCGGGTCACCTGACTGTACAGTTTCACAGAGAAAAGGCTTTAAATGACATGAAACCAGTTATATGTAGTGTCGTCTAATAGCTGGCGACGCAGAGCCGCCACAACAAAAAGGCGCCCGAGACGGCGCCTTGATTCATGGGAACGCCTTGGCTCTGCCTTTGTGGCTGCTCCTCCACTGAGCAAATACTCCAAACTGTTCATTCCCTGCCGGCCCTTTCTCTCCTCCGGCACATTGTTTGTGCCCTCGCATTTCATTCAGGCTGGGGGGAAGATTGCTCTCAGAGCCACTGAGCAAACAGTGGAGAAAGGATCCTGCCATCTTCGCTCTGTTCCCAGGAGAACTTGCCTTTTTTAAATTTTTTTATTTGAGCTCCAAGCTGTCGAGCTGAGCTGAGAGTTTGATGTCAGAAAGCTGAATTAATTGCTTTAAGCCAAAGGGGTGGGCCACCCATCACCAAACGCTCCCCAAAATGTTTTATTGGAGATTATTAAAGCTTTCCCACTACACAAGGTGTACAAATACTGGGCAGCAGAGAGAGTCCAGCTCCGTTTTCAGCCTTTTATTTATGGTTTTGAGTCATTTCAAGGAAAAATTGAGGATGCTTTGCTCGCTCTTAGTCAACAGTTTTTAAGGATTATGTCTGAAGATTATATTAGTTGTGTCTTTTCTCCAGAGAAAATCAGAGACACAAGAAACTGAACATTGTGGCAAAGAAACGCGTCACTGTTAAACAGTGTTTAACTTCAGGAAGCCATTGGTTTCCTTCTATTCCAGCATGAAAATAAACTGCCCTAAGTTAGAATCCCATAGTTTTCTTCTTCTCCTCATCTCTAGTCATCCAAATCTCAAAAAAAACATTTATTATTAGCAACCTTAAAGAGCAACGTAGTGTGTCACAAACAAAGCAGGTGAGGTCAAGATCTCCAAAACACTGGATCCTACAATTCCCAAAAATGGAGGTAAACACCAACAACATCAGACTTCTCAGAAAATCCTTCACCGTTCACAGACACAAAGCTGTGAAAAGCCTCTGTAGAAACTGGCTGATGAACACAGTCGAGCATTTAGCTGCTAAAGACTCAGATATTTCCATTACGAGTCGGTAGAGACCAAAAACAGAGCTGAAAGAGAGAGAACGTTGGACCTGGTGACACAAACACGACTCTGACTGAAGGATGAGTCTCTGGAAGTGTTGGATGTGTGAATGAGCAGCTGTTTGTGAATAAGTTTAATATATTAGCTTCAAATGTGATGATATGTTCATGTGTTCACAGCCTGTTTAAAATCAGTTCCTGCAGGTTTGACCACAGCGATGGAAGATGATGAAGAACAGAGTTTTGAAAGATCAGAAAACGTCTCTTTGGACAACAAAGATTACATCGCCTGACTTCATGGTGGCGCTATAATGACAACGTTCATGATTTGGCCAATAACTTTAACCTTATCGAGCTCATTCTGCAAACAAAGACCTTCTCATTAAAACTAGCTGGTGCTAAAATCCCTTCTGCCGTGTTTCTGACCTCCACTTAACATCCATTCAATGTAAAGCTCCCAGCGAGCTGTTAAACACATCTGTGCTGTGTGTTATCAGCAGATTAGTGGCTCTTTGTTAACGAGGATGCAAACAGTGAGCGGGCGATCAAAAATCCAGAACAAAGAAAACCAGAGCGCAGAAGATAAACCTGCATCCTCTGGGGTTAAATATTAAAGAAATACGTCAGTTTGCCTCTTTTAAACAGAAAGAAACACACATTTGTTTCTGGCAAATCTCAAAATGTACAAGAGACTTTATGCTTTGTTCAGTAGATGAGCTAATTTAATAAATACATTTACCCAATTGCTACAGTTTTACAGCCAACAGGGTCTAAAGAAATAAGACTAACTCTGCAGACCAACGGGCTGCACCAAATATGAGTCTGCTCATTTTCCATCCTGATCAAAACTTAAAGAGAAAAATGACGTAATTCAAGCTCGTGTGAGACGATGAAACTCACAGTGGTGGATTGTGGGAGTTTACTGAGAAAATATATAATGTCAGTGAACATCTTCTCAGGTTTAACCCTCGAAATCTTCAAATCTTCAAAGGATCACAGAGAGAAAAATCTATCCAGCTGTTTCCTGAAATGAAGGGAAACCAGCTGTTTTATGCACAACGTCCCCAAAGATATTTTATAAATCTGGCAGGTGACATGTCAGAAGACTCCACATGATGCTTAGTTCACTTTGAAGGTGGCGGATGGTTTGTCAGACCTCGGCACACTAAGGTCACCAGTTCGACATCCTGCGGTGCGAGTAGCCCACGTCTACAAAATAAATATACTGAGCACACAAATTAATGATCAGAGGCAGATTTTCTTAGCTGAAACTTTCCCTGGTCAGTGAAGAGTTAGTTAGCATGTTAGCATGTTAGCTTCAGCGGTTTGGCCTGAAACCTTCCTGCTGTTTGTCGAAGAGACACAAAATGTGAGAGAAGAAGAAAAGTGGATTTCCAGATGAGTGACAGCTCAGTGAGCCACAACAAACAGTCTGTTTATCTGCTGCTGCTGGAAAACATTCAGCACACACACACACACACACACACACACACACACACAAATCCCAGTCAGCAATTTTCAGACCCTGTGCTTTATTCACATATCAAAGAGTTTGACTAATAGACCAAAAATGTTTGTGTTCATCTTTGGATCATTATTGATTGATGTTGTTTTCCTGCTCTGTTTACTAACAGATGTAAACAAACCAGTATAACACATTAATCATTTTGATTCATTCAATCTGGTGAGTTTTTAAATTTGAATTAAATATAATGTAAATCTGATGTTTTTCAACTCACCTCCGGCACATTGTATATATCTATAATATGCATATCATGTTATCTATCAGTAACAGAGAGCAGACAGCATTTCCTTCTGAAGGACAAAAGGCCTGAGGAGCTGACTAGTGGCGCCATCTACAGGCCAGGATGCTATAACACAGTTTTACTGCAGTGAGAAGATCACAGAATCATTTTCAAATGGAAGTTCTGTTATTGAACTTCAGTATTACAAGAGGCTGAAGCTGCTTTTTATTCTTTTTGTAGTTTTCTACAAATCAAAAGCAATTTTTAAGAATCTTTTTTTCTTTTGAAGCTTTTAGCTAAAAAGATATTTTGCATGAAAAAGTAACATTTAGGAAAGTTAAGGAGAGAAAGAAGAAGGAGTGAACAGAACTGGAACAGCAGTTTGCTTTTATCATAATAAAAGTTTGAACCTATTAGTGAACAGATGAAGAGTCTGCGACAAAAAACAAAACAAAAACGCATTTGTTGTTCCTGAACAACTGAATGTAAACATGAACTGTTCACTGGAAAAGTCCACAGCACCTTTAATATGTGTGTGAGGTTGAACTGATTTGATACCTGCATGTTTCCTTTGTCAAAGCCTCATTAAAGAAGATCCTGAAGCTGTTTTAATTATTGTCTTACTGATTGAAAATGGTACTTAGGAAAGGGAACGAGGAAAAGAGGAGGTAAGGAAGCAAACGAGGGAGAATATGAAGTGAAGCAGATCACACTGAGTCTTCTTCTCTCATTCTGCATTCAGCAGCATGAGGCTTCTGTCTGCCTTCCAAATGGGAATCTGGGGGAGAAATCCCTTTAAGTCTGAAACCCTGAGAAGTGATCGCGGGTGAGGCAGCTCGTTACGACGACCAGCTGCTGCGTCAGACTTCCAAATCGAGTCTTAATGTTCGAAAGCCTGCGAGTCCTTTTCTGCCAGAGAGAGTAAAGCTTGTGTAAAGCCGCCGGCCTCACCAATACTAAGCCTCCATGATCACATGTGCAATTCAGAAGAACCGAATATGATGGAGGTTGACATCAGCTGGACGAGCTCAGTTTACACCTGACTCTTGTGGCCCTTTGGTCAGAAAGACTCAGAAAGACATCCAACACAAAACACATGAAAACACCAAAAGTGAAAGTAGGAAGAAGAAAAGAACAATTGAAATGACTGATAGAGACTGTAGAGCATCTTATGATAAATGTGTGTGACCTGTGCTGAACTCTGCTTCCTCTACCATTAACACCAGCTCACACCAGGAAGTGGAATTCATCCACACGTGTCCATGAAACTGTTCAGGGCTCGATGGTGAACGGCTGTAGCTGGTTCAGGTCAGTGTCCGTTTGCTCGTCTGGAAAATTCCACTCAGTTGCTGCATTTGTGAGCTTTGGAGTCGATACGTTAACTAGTGTCAGAGGGAACGAGCAGTGTGTTGGACCCTCGGTACTGAGACCAGGACAAACATGTAGGAAGAGGGTGAGAAGACAAGAGGTTGGGGAATAATGTACCTGAGTTAATGTCACACCTGACATTATTTCTTTGTTGGAGTCAACATTTTCACTGTATTTCCCTCAAACACAGAATTAAAAATTTCAGTCTTTGTTGCTCTACAGAGAAAAGATCCATCAAATTTACATGTAATAATGTGTTTTGGCACTAGGTGGCAGCACTGTGCAAGCAACTCTCACCCTGTGTGACTCTACAGACATTTTTCAATTCTGTCACTAAAGAAGAAATCCAGGTGTCCATCAAGCAGTTGACTCAACCTGTGTCCTCACAGTTTCTCTGCTGATGTCTGTGACTTTAATCTGTTTCACATCAGGCTCCTTAAACACTGTCTCTGTGTATAAACATACTTTCCCTCTTCCTCTCTTTTCTTCAGAGAACAGCTGCAGTTTGGATGATAGTTAGATGACTTACAGAGTCTGTTAGTGTCGATAATCGTTTGTCATATTGATGTATAGGTTCAAAAGTAGTGATGCCTTGTTTCAAAAGTTTTAAGCATTTGTAATATCCAACAGCTTTTATTTCTAAATGTAAATAAACAGTAAAACTGCATCAATTTTTATTCACTTCTTATGAATATGGGACTGTTATCGTACTAATTCAATTGAAAAAACTTAAACTAAATGTGTTTGAGTGTTCTGGACATTCTTTGGGCAGGTGGGCCCAAAAAGTTTGTGCCACCAAATTAATAAAGAATAATGAATTGATAAAATGTATGAATGAAAAAAAGCATTAGCTGAGGGGGAACCAGCAGACGGCAACAACAGACCTCATCAAGTCAGAAAGAAAACTGATACCTGATCAGCAGGATCTGGTCCAGGAGACAGAAACCAAGTGACCTCTCGGTGGTAAATGAGCCGGTTCAGCCCAAACGTAGCCGTCCTCACAACACAATGAAAGACAAGAGAAGACATGTATGATTTTACAGTTTGGAACCAAAGCCTTTAATGCACAGCAGATCAGAAACCACTGGCTGGTTGTCATTAGTTTAATAAGCTGCTGTTTGCTTGGCATCTACAGTTTCATGTCCTGAGAGCAGGAGAAGTTTGAGGTTGAATTAAAGCACTGATCACCTGAGATTTACTGTTCCATCATTCAGTCGTTAGCTGGAACAGGAATCTGGTCCAAGAGCGGACTCAGGGATCCAAAGGAAACAGCATCCTCCATTTCATCAGAAGAGTTGGACAAACATGTCCCAACTGTCAGATGACTGAATTCATTTCACTATCCAGATGACTGAGGCATCAGGAGAACGCAGCCTTTCAAAATGAAAAGAAATCAGGAATTATCTGCAGGCATTAATGTCTCAGGCCCGAGTGTGTGAGCTCCTTATTCCATCCATCGGAAAAGATGCTGCCTCCGAGATGAAATTACACAGATTTCAGGATTTCTCACAGTGATGCCACATAATGTACCAACATGACTGTCGGAAAACTTTCTCAGAGTTGTTAAAGAGTCAAAGTTATGAAATGTGATAAGTAGTGCAGCTGGATGTGTGTGAGCTGTTTCAGACTTTAATCACGACAGAATAATATCAGACAGAAAGTCAAGTTTTATCTCCATTTAAACCACTTCTCTGCAGCACAGATGAAATGCATGTCTATGCTTCACAATTAGACCTGAGCTAGAACGACTCTGTGTGTCAGTGGGATTCATAGCAGCTGGTTAGTGATCGGGGCCTTTTCATGTTTGAGACGGTGCAAATTCACTCGCTGCTGATGAGCAGGTGAAGTCAGAGCTGAGCAAAACGAAATAAAGCAACCATCTAATTTACAGTGAGTGAAACATGTTAGGATTTTTTTGCCGAACTATATTTCCATGTTCACTAATCAGTGGTGAAAAGTAACTAAGTACATTTACTCAAGTACTGTATTTAATTCAATTTTCATTCAATTTAACTTAAGTACAGTGAGTAAACATAAACAGTGGCAATGTAGCTCTCACCAAACAATAACTGTTTAACCACGGCACACACACACACACACACACACACACCCATTAAAGACAGTCTACTTACTCTTTAGATGTTTTTGTCAGTCTGTCTTTTCAGACTTTAAGTAATGTTCCAGTTATTGCAGGAGTAAATGTTTGCTTTTCTTCATGGCATCTGGAGCAGCTGCAACAAACCTGCTGAGAGGAAACTGTGCAGGTGGAAACAGTTTGTCTTTAATCTTGTCTGGGATAAAGGACAAAACCAATTTTCTAATTGTTAAAAAATATAGTTTTCTGTACAGTGATAAATTAAACCTCACTGTAACTGAAAGCTTGAATGATCACATTTAACACATCAGCAGCAGCAGCAGCAGTGTGATGCCTTCAGGTACCAGAGAAAAGGTCCATCACTTCCACTTCACTGTGAAACCTGAGATATTGAGTCAGCTTTTACAGAACAAGTGTGAAAATGGTTTGGTTTCTATAAAAACAATGTTTTCATATGACACAGATTATAGTGTAGAAATGCAGGATGCTGTTTGAAACATGACATCACACCATCAATATTCTTCCCACTGACTTTAGAGTTGAAAGAATCACGGCTTATTTTTAATGCAATGGCGCCTCCTTTTGGACAATAACCCACATTACAGTTTTGTCCTCTGAAGAAAGTTCAGCTGTTATTTAACCCATTCTTAAATGTGGTAGAAATATTTTTTACTGTATAAAGTAAAAGTTTATTTTACTGCTCTGTACATTGCAAAAAAAGTTCCAAAAGAGTTTCCTGGTAATTTGAAATTAATTACAGCCAATTAAAATGTAAAAATGTTAAATTTGTTTACAGGCAAGCAAACAATGAAACATTCATGAAGAACACAGTTTCCAGAATTAAATATGTTTTCATGATTTCTAAATAGGTTTTCAGGTTAAAACAGATGTTATAAATATTGAATGACAGCAATTTATTTACTTGTACCACTGAACTGAAATCTGAGCTGCAGTTCCTCAGTCTGACAGCAGGGGGCAGTCTGAGCTCAGGGATGAACAGGTAGGTCAACAGTGTTTATTTAAAGCTGCAGAGTTTTTCCTCTGAGATCAAACATTAAAAAGGTTCAAATGTGAGTTTTTAAAAAATGGTTTTAGGATTAAAGAACATTTGTTTTTATTTTTAAAAATAAAATCTGACAGGAAAGGTTTTTAATCTGTTGAGCTCAGAAGAGTTTTCTTCATCTGCTTTTCAATCTGGAGACTCATTTGATTTGAGCGACAAAACACAGGAAAACACGTTTTTAAAGGCTTTACATGATTTTGTAAGTTGTAATAATTATCAGTGATAATTTTAAAAAAAAACTGAAGTACGTTTGGGAAAAATAAACACAATGTTATCAGGTTACAACTGAACCTGGGTTCATAAATAAAGCTTCAATTGTGTTTTCTGATTTTTAGTTTTATATTGTTTTTAATATTTATTAATTTTATTTCTTTATTATCTGTATTTGTTTTTTAAAATAGTTTTTGTTTGTTTTTTGTTTATATTTGGTTAAATGTATATTTATATTATTAGCATTTATTTTATTTATTATTTGTATTTGTATTCATTCATTTGTAGTAATGTGACAAAGATAAAATGTATTTTATGTATTTTATTTATTGTTATTTTTATTTTTTATATAATCTTAGGTTTTATTTGTTTTAATTTTACTTCTATACTTGTCTTACCTTATATATCATTTATTGTCTTAATTAAATGTTTTATTTTCTTTTTCATTTTATTGTATTTCTTATTTTATATATTTGTCATTTTATCTTAATCCATTTAAAAACTTTATTACATTCATTTATTTTTAATGTGACCCTCAGTTTGATTTTGTGTTTTATAAATTAATGGAGAAGGCAGTTTGTTAAAGGTTTATTATATTAATTTAGACTAAATCAACTCAGTGTAGATGCTAACTGCTGGAAATGAACTGCTCTGTGTGTGTGTGTGTGTGTGTGTGTGTGTGTGTGTGTGTGTGTGTGTGTGTGTGTGTGGTCATGAATATAGAAACAGTCTATTGAAGGCAGCAGTCTGAATACCATGACAACTCCCAGCAGCCTTACATGTATTCCCAGCAGTGTGTGTGTGTGTGTGTGTGTGTGTGTGTGTGTGTGTGTGTGTGTGTGTGTGTGTGTGTGTGTGTGTGTCAGGCCATTATAAAGTGTTCAGGGGGAATAAATGGGATAAATGTGGAGGCTGTGCGGTCTTTGTGGCCGTCAGCTCGTTGTGTGTTTGTTTGCAGAGCTCGACCACCCAGCAGGATCCAACACACACACACACACACACACACACACACACACACACAAAGCTCAACTCATCGTCACACACATCAGACACACACACAGACCAAAGTGGAAACCAAAACTAACTTGACCAAACACACAAAACCTTCCAGGAAAAATGTCCCAAAAACAAGAGAAATCTTAAAGAAGTCTGGTGAGGAAACGTTTCTGATACATTTTATAAACACATCAAGTTATTTACTCTCAGAATTAGAATTCAAGTATTATTTTTTCTTCAAATATGAGACCATTGTGTTGATGTGGTGACCTCATCCTCCTTCCCAGAGCAGTTTGAGCTGTTCAGAGTCAGAACCACAAAACAAGACTGAAGAGAAACCACAGACGAGAATCACGACACAGAAAATGTGTCGACACGACTTTAAGTTAAGTTTCTGGTGTGTTTTTAAAAAAGAAGGGAATCATATTCGACTCTATCGTGAAAAATATTGTTGGGTTTTTTTGGTGTTGTTGTGTATCCGAGCCTAAAGCTGACTTCAGCACATCAGATCTGTGTAAATGATCCAAACTGACATTCTGACCTGATGGTGGCGCTAGAGGAAGAGTCATCTCCAAAGTGATCACAGAGTCTTTATATCAAATGTCATGTGGAGATAACCACAAATATAAACCTCATGTTTAATCAGCAAAGTCAGCAGGGTTCATCCTCTGAGGATCATGAATGTCTGAACAAACTCTCATCTTAATCCTTCCAGTTGTGAGATTTTTCAGTCTGGACTAAAGTTATTCTCATCAGTGATTCGTCTGTTTTAATTAACTGTTCAGTCAACAGGTAACTTATAGGAACAAGATCCAACCTGTCAATGTTTTAAAGTTGGTTTTCTCTTTTGAAGAAGGTCAGCTAGCAGTTTCCCTCTGCTTCCAGTCTTTGTGCTAAGCTAGGCTAAACAACTCCTGGACTATCATCTGACCTGGACTCAGCTGATTCAGCACAAAGTAACAAAGATCAGTGATAATTTCACTTTTGGGACAATGAAGATGTGAACTGAGCTGTGTGTGTGTGTGTGTGTGTGTGTGTGTGTGTGTGTGTGTGTGTGTGTGTGTCCACACTCTGACTCTTCATCTGCTGCTTCAGTTAATCCTCACAACAAACACTGACACACACTCGAACACTCATCTTAAATCTAATGAATTCTTCAGGCAGTTTTGTACAAACAGTGAAAAATCAGTTCAGCGTTTTAGTTTATTACTTTATTTTATTATTTCTCCTCTAATCTTTTGCTTTTATCTTTTTTTTAAAGGGCTGTTGAATGTTGACACATTTACTTATTTATCCATTTAAAAGTGAATTTAGATTTTTTGTTTTTAAATTGGACTCAACTTACAATTACAAATGTGCACATGGTTTATATTTTATAAACTGATTCAAGTATTTTCTTCAACTCATTTTTAAATCTTTACAAACTTCATGAATGAACAGACTAAACAGACTCTTCAACATTTTCTCACCAGTATTTTAATCCTGCAGGATGGACAAAAAGAAACAACTTTAAATTTAGAAAATAAAAGTGAATTTATTGTTTTCATTTACTTTTTGCCTAATTCAACTTTTTGATTGTGTTTTTATCACAAAATTTTGCAAAATGAACATAAATATTTAGCAGTTTTGTAACTGAATATAAATGTTATTATTCGGCCTGTTGCTTTAATCTGATCACACATGAATGGAAACAAACAAAACTCATATTTACACCTTGACTCATCATGAATGTGTTTTTTCTTCTTTTGCAAACAGGAAGTGGATCAGCGGCTCTAATGGATGTAAATGAGTTTCTAATCCCGCATCATTAAAGCTGCTGCATCTTCAGCCCCGCGACACTTGACCCGCCTCCGTGTGTGTGTGTGTGTGTGTGTGTGTGTGTGTGTGTGTGTGTGTGAGCCGTTATAAGCACGGGGACTCTCTCTCTCTCTCTCTGGATGTCCTCCCTCATGTCTCCTTCATGCTCCTGAGCTCTCTCCGCTCGGCGCGTGCAGCTCCGAGCTCGCGGTCTTTCACGCGCGTCATGTCAAAAACGGGCTTCTCCGTGCGGGACATCCTGGACCTGCCGAGCGGGAGATGCGGCTCCGGGACCGAGGAGACCGAGGAGGACGACACCGAGGAGGCCTCGGCCGGGCCGGAGCACCGGGACCCGGAGCTGGGATTTAACGGCCGGAGTTTGTGCGCACGCGGCGGCGGCGGCGGCGGCAGGTGGAGCCGCGGCTCCGCTCACCTGCACCTGTCACGTGAGGAGGCTTTTTAAATATAAAGACAAGTTTGAAGTTGTTAGTGCATAAATATAAAGCTATAAAAGTGTAACGTGATTTATCCTGAATCTGACGCACGTGCGTAATTTACAAATCAAGACTAAATTGCTCAAAATACAATAACTTCAAAAAGAATATTTAGTAAATGCATCTTTGATTTTACTACTAAAATGGTAAGAAATATCATTAGATCATCATTTAATCCTAGTTCCTCCAGTCTGTCTCCCTCCTGTTCATAGTTCACATTTTACATTACTCTGTTTTTATAATCAACATTTGAATCATTGCCTCGTTATTGAAGTTAACTCTGGAACTCGATCATATTGTAAAAAATGTTTCTGGTGTTTAGTTTTTGTCCTTTTAAACAAACACATCCGGTCAGGAGCTGCTCAATCCTTCAGACTCATGTTGAGCTTAAAATCGTGTTTTTGTAAAGGGAGTTCAACACAGGCCTTTTTTTTCCCAGTGAAGCTTTTTTTGGGAAAAATTAATGAAGTAAGAAATGAAATAAAACAAACTGTGATTGGATGATTTGACTCAAACATGTGACCATTAATTTGATGTTTGAAAATATTTCCAGTCTTTTGTTGTTTTACAGAACTTGTGATGGAGGTTTCTGTTCCCACAGAGTAATCAGATTACTTGTCCCCCTGCAGTTCACGGTCTGTCTTTAGCCTCCCGCTCCGAGTCCAAGTCTCCCGAGCTGTCCACGGACGAGTCGCCGCACGCGGAGCCGCACGCGGCGCGCGGCGCGGCGCAGAAGAGCCGCGGCCGGAAGCGGCGCGTGCTCTTCTCCAAGGCGCAGACCTTCGAGCTCGAGCGCCGCTTCCGGCAGCAGCGCTACCTGTCGGCCCCGGAGCGGGAGCACCTGGCCGGCCTGATCCGCCTCACCCCCAACCAGGTGAAGATCTGGTTCCAGAACCACCGCTACAAGATGAAGCGCGCCCGCGTCGAGCACCGCCTGGAGGCGCTGCAGCTGCTGCCCGCCCGCCGCGTCGCCATCCCGGTCCTGGTCCGGGACGGGAAGCCCTGCGACCGGATCAAAGCGCAGGACCTGGAGGCGAGGCTCAGGTCCGGCCTCAGCCTGCCCCTGTGCGCCTACTCCCCGCTGCTGCACCCCGGCTACGGCCCCGAGCCGCCCGGCCTGCCGCAGCTGGCGCACATGTACCACTGGAGCTGGTGAGACCGGGACCAGGACCCCTGCTGAGGGACCCGGATCCTGCGAGTCCACGTCTCAGACTCGATTTCGGCCTTAAAATGAGTGTTTTTCTGCGCAGATCAGGCTCCAGTAAATGATTAATGCCACGATTGGAAAAGCAGGAAAATGCCATCTTTTTTGAATGGAGTTTGGTTCAAATCAGAATTTGTTTATCCCAGAAAAAAAACAGTATTTTCCCAGAAAGGATGAGTGAGCAGAAAAAATAAAGTTAAACTTCCTGGTTAGTTTTCAGCTTTTCTTCCAATGTAAATGATCATTTTATTTTAAAGGAGAATTCCACCACAAAATGAGATTTTTCTGTCTCTGCAGTTTGATTTTATTTCAAAGACTTTTCAGACGCGCAAATCGTCTCAAACTAACCTGAAGTCAGACCTGAACATGGAGGAAAGAGACTGAAGTCAAACTGATCCTGAAACCAAACCTTCTCTTGTTTTGAGGAACTTTTTGTCGTTGTTGTTGTTTTTCTGGTGTTTTTTCTGCAGAAGTGTCACTTTTATCTTCCTGTGTTTTATAAATCTATTTATAATGTTGTTTTGTAACAAGCTGGATATTTATGATGGTGAATAAAAGCCGGTGTCACTGGTTTGATTTCATCCTGTGTTCAATCAGGTTGTTCTCACATTAATATTAAATCAGTAATATTCACAACATGAATCATTCATTTATTTCAACTATTATAACTGACTAGATTAATTAATAGTCATGATGTTCAATTTAAAATTCCAGGTCAAAATTCTTAATGAATGATTTTTAACAGTTCAGATGAATCTGGACAACAAAAAAATGGTTTGATTAACTTATGATGGAAAAATAAATGGGTCAAAACTGCAGGTCTATTAAAGAGATGTTGAGTCATTAGAATGAATATTTTAGGAATAACTTTATGTTATGCTCGATTATAGCTAAATTATAATGTATTCCTAAAATGTTTTCATAAGATTCCTAAAACTATTCAAAAAGTGAATGGAGTTTGGTGCATTTTCAGATTTGTTTTTCTCAATTAGCTCTAATTTAAACCCATCTATGCCTCAGATCAATAAAGTGTGAGGGAGGTCGGGGTGGATGGACGGATATAAGACTGGACTTTGACCCAGGACAGTTTGTGTCCATCTGAAACCAAAGTTGACACTGACTTCTTTTAACTTTTATACTTAAATGAAGTTATGTGATGTACCAGGATCTTTTTCTGACCAAGTGATGCCTTAAACATTAAAACATTAACTTTCTTACAGAAGCTGTGCGTCTGTATGAGACAGAGACAAAACGTCTCTGGTATTTGACGACCTGAGGATGAGAGCAGGTTGGACGTCCACATGAGGACAGACATCGTCTCAGTTCAATGAGTCACAAGCAGAAGAGTTTCTCATGTCTTTGGTTTGTTCAGGAGCAGATTGAGTTGTTTTACTTTAAAGTCAAGGCTGAATTACTAACTGAGTAAAGTGAGACAGTGAAAGTGTCCAGTTCACTTTGAGGTGACTGGACTGTGACCATTTGATTAATTATAACTTTGGGAAAATGAGAATTTACATTAAGCAAAATATCAGTTGACTCTATAAGAGACTTGAGGTCGTGCTTCTTTACACAAGACTGAAAACTGCAGGAACAATCTGCCGACTGTTTGATGAGGATTTATTTCTGCTTTAGAACATAAATGTCAGGAAACAATTTGTGAATAAAGTTTCAGGAAGGTGACAACAAAACACACCTGAGCTTTGGAGGTGCTGGTTTGTGCTAAGCTAAGCTAAGCTAACTGGCTAACTGACATGAGATCAGTTTCATCATCTAACTCTGGACAAGAAAGCCAAGAAGTGTATTTCCCAAAATGTTGAACTGTTCCTTTATAGTAGATTATTTCACTTTAATCATTAAGAAATGACTTAAAGTTTAAAAAGTTTTACCTTTTAACTTTTGATCAAAAAACAATGAAAACACAAGAACATGTCAACAAAGCTCACTTCTTAAGAGTGAAAAATGTTGTTTATAATAAAGTTTACTTAACCTCTAAAGCATCAGATGTTCAGACTGAATGTTTTTGTTTTTCAAACGTCCGACAGGATTAAAACATCTTTACAGCAGCAGACACAAGACAAGCAGCCATTTACTGTGCTGTGACAAAGGAAAGAAAGGCCCCGTGTGTGTGTGTGTGTGTGTGTGTGTGTGTGTGTGTGTGTGTGTGGTGTCAGAGGTCGGCTCATCTCAGAGGGATGATGTCACAGGAGGAGGAGGAGGGTCAAAGCTTTGAGACAGTTATAATGTGTCACCTGCTGCTATAAAAGAGGAGAAGAAGAAGACGAACAGATCCAAGGTTTGGAGTTTAAAGGACGAGTCTGGTGTTTTTGTGTGTGAATCACAGTCTGATTTATTTTCTTCCTCTGAACCATAGAGCTCCATTAAAATCAGAATTAACTCTAGATTTTTCTTTTAATCTGAACTCGAACCTACAGAACCAGATGACTTAGTTATAATAAGAATAAAACATGTTTACTGTGAATGAACATTTCTATGTGTTGATTTTCACAGTGAAGAGGTGAAACTATTAATTACATCTAATGCAAACAGCATGAAACTAGGTGAACACAGATATTCCAGTAATTTGCTCGAATGCAAACAGCTGTGTTGAAAGAGGAAACACTTTTATGATGAAGAACATTGCAGCACTCGATGAACAAATAAAGTCAAACAGCATTAGACACGAGTAAAAGTAGGCAGAAGTTCTTTTTCTATATTATATGTGATTTTCAGTAAATTGGCTGAAACCTACCAAAAACACTTTTATGGTCCTTTAAGGAGCTTCTTCATCAGATAAACTTGTTTTTTTCTGCATATTTGAAATAATTTCTCTGTGATTTTCTCTCCTCTCTTTCTTTATTTGTATAATCACTTTCATTATCTGTTATAGTTTGTTGTAAGTGCTGATGCACTATTCCTGTTATACATCATGATTATTATATTTCATTAAGCTCATTTCTTATTTCATTTTATGTTTTTGGATAAAGGAACCAACATTAATTGATATGTGTCCATTTTGTATGCTTTGTGATTTTGTACATTATTTTCATATTTTGCTAATCTCTGTTTTTTATTTATTAATTGAAGATTGGTGTAGTTTATTTATACAGTATTTATTTTTTTAACTCATATTTTGGAAATGTGAAATGTAGCTGTTCACCATGCAGCCAGCAGGTGGCAGCAAAAGCCTAATCAAACTTTTGCCACCAAAGGAGTTCAATGACAACAATGAAGCTCTGTGGCTCAGAGGAAGAAGACAGATCAGTATTTGTTCGGAGACACATTCACTGTTGGTTTGGTCTTCTTATGGTCTCAGTGGACAAAATTAAATATACTGAATATCTCCAGTCTTTTCTTTCAACAGTCGGGTGTGATTCTGTCATTGTAGTGTCTTTAAACGAACAACGCACAGTCTGATTGGCGTGAAGGTACTCGATGGTTTCAGCAGACAAACACTAACCTGAAGCAGATGATTTCACAGTGTGCGATGCAGAGGACTTGAAGTCGACTGGTTGCACTTGGACGAACCTTCCTCCATCTGAAAACACACCAACTCAGAGCACGTCGTCAGGGATGAAGGAAAGAACAGAGTAAGACATAGATGTGATTTCTCAGACAGAGAGTGGCCCTGAAGGCTTCAGGTTTCCACATCAAGCTTGTGTAAGTTACATATCCAACCATGATTGGCTCCAAATTGCTGTGATGTCACAAAATCCTGCAGGTACGTCCAGGTGTTAGACTCAGATTTTAGTTGACCACAGACAAACTCTGCACAAACATCCACTTAAAGTAACAACAAGCAGAATGTATTTTTGATTGAAGGGGGAGGAAGTTTATTTTGTGGTTTAAGGCAAAAAAAACAACATAAAATCAAAAAATATCAAAAACTCAACAAATTAGAAAATTAGATTTAATGTTGAGAGAAATGAAACAGACTGACCTCATGATGGCGCTCTGGAGCTCCATGTCTTCGCATCACTTACAGCAGAGAGCTCTTCTCTCACACACACACACGCACACACACACAGAGCTGAAGACATTTCCGTGTTTCTCATGTTTCTTAATGCGGCTCTCGCTGCCAAGTGGTGCAGAGACGGAGCCTTGACCTCCGTCGACCTGCACACAGACACACTGAGCGATTTCTGAAGACCACTTCTGGACGCGTGACCTCTGACCTTTTCCTACACACTGTAACCAGGTGACGATGGAGTCTTTTTTTCCCCTGGCTGAAATGTGTGAGCAGGATTTTTATTTTTTTTAAATCTTAAAACAGCCTCTCACAGTTATCTGATGCTCTGAGGATGAAAATCAAAGCTGAAAAATATCACAGGAAGCAAAATGGTGAAATGAAGCTCTCAACTTTAATAACGATCATTAGGAGAAAGTTGGTGAAATTTGACTTTGGGTTCCAGACCGGATTTTTGAAAACAGCACAAAGACAATAGATTTAATATTTGATCTGATCAGTTTCATTGATCTTTGTAAATATCTTCTTCTTCTGAATTTGATGGCAGCAAAACGTTTCAAACACACAATGAAACCAAAACCAAGTTATTTTCTAACAACAACCAAAAAAATGTGTTTTGGGAATTTTAGGAAACATATTATCAACATTAGAACATTAAAACCTTCATGAAGGAGGATTTGTTTTATGAGACTGTATCAGTTTTAGCTAATTGTACCTGAGTGTCTATTAAAGCCACTTGAAAACTTCAGTGCCCCCTGGTGGTCGTTTCAGAGAACACACATAATTCAAACAGGAGCTTTAATGACAGAAGCTCGTTTAAAATGAAAAGCTGAACATTTTATTTATTACCTGAACTTTCCTGTAAACATCAGATCTACTTTCAGCACATGTTCAGCAACAAACATGCAGAATAAGTCAAGTCTTATCCTTTAATTCCAGAAAGAAAGAAAGAATCAGGACACGGTTCCCTGGAGTTTTGGCCACTAGAGGGTCGTCACATCTCCTCAGTGAGACTCCTCCACCTCCTCCACCTCCACCTCCTCCACCTCCTCCTCCCTTTCCGTGTGGAGTTCTAGGTTGGTGGATTTTTCTAGGTTTCAGGAGCCAGGTGGTCTGGACGCCTCCCCCCCTCCTCCCCCTCCCCCTCCTTGCCCTCCTGGTTGGAGTGGGCTGCCTTTTCAAGAGGCGTTCAGGGGCCCCAGCTGCTTGGCCTAATGCTCCTCCAGAGAGCCGAGGATTAAACTGAGGGGAGACGCAACGAGAGGCTGAGTCTGCAGGCGGGAAATGAAAGGAAGCCATGAGGCAGGAAACGTTGGGGGGGGGGTCCTGTCCCACCTCATCCACCTTCAGCCTTCAGAGTCCGGGAGTCCACGCCACAGGTGGCTTCGCCTGACGACCAGGTTTGGAGGAAAAGAAAGACATCTTTGGTTACATTTTTAAAGTAGAAATATCACAGTAAAAGTAAGTACTTTAATTTAAAAAGTAACTAGTAACTAAAGCAATAAAAAAATAGTGGAGTAAAAGTATAAAGCAGCATAAAATGGAAATACTCAAGTAAAGTACAAGTATGTCAAAAGTGTTCTTGTAGTACTTGAGTAGATGTACTTAGTTACATTCCACCACAGCTTGTCGCCAATCAATCAGCTTCTTTCTTACAGATTGAACAAAGTGAACGAGGTGAGTCGATTCACGACTGGAGGCGACTGCGTCTTAACTCGTCCTTCATTGAAGTGAATGGGGAGAAAAATCTGATCGACCTAATGAGACACGACTGTTTTCACTCACAGAGCAGCTGATCACGTCACATCAACGTCCAAGTGGTAAAAATAAATTGGAATAATCAGATTGGACTTCCTGTACTGTCCACATCAAAACTAATTATTTATAACTCTGTGCGTTTTTTTCTTCTGAACCGACTTGAATATAGATTTGTTTGAAGGATTGATTTATGATTTATGATCATTTCAGAACTGAAGTTTATGGACACAATCACAAGTATTGATGATATTATATAATAATAAAAAGATCAAATCGGCGATGATTGTTTCTCATCCTGCTGCCACAAATATGGATCCATCCGCCGCTGAAAATAGTCCCCAACAAACGCACTGATTTCTCCTGTTTGTTTGATAAAAACTCAGTGAGCAGAACATTTTCAAGCATCATGTCGTCGTGCAGCCGGAGGATCAGTGAACACTTCCTGCTGATGCTGAAGTGAAAAGAAATCTGAAGGAAAACTGCACAAACTTTGACCAGTAAACATGAACTTCTGGTCACTTCTTCTCACACTGATCTGATTAATCTCACAGCCTCATTTACATGTTGCTGTTTCATTATATTGGTTCACAAGAACAAATAAAAAACAAATCAATTTTAAATTAAATAAAAGTCATGATTGAAAACAAGAATTTAGCTTTTTTTATTGGAATGAATAAACGACACATTACACACAACAAGTGATGAAACCCTTGACCTCTAGTTTCCAGCTGTGTTCACACTGGACGCTTTAATATGAGTCAGTTAAATTAGGAACATTTCCTTGTTTGATTTTGGAGAAAATATCTCAAATGATGAAATGTTTCAGAAACATTTCCGCTCACATGCAGCTTCAGTGTTCTGGAAGTATTTCCTTCTTGTTTTCGCTGCAAATGAACTCAGTCAAACACAGTGAAGGATTTGATGGAAGCTGCTGCTTCGATCCTGAAAGACCTGAGATCAGCAGCTTCAGACTCATGAACCAGAAGATGAAGCTTTTTTAAAAAGGGAAGAAAGACGTGAATGTTTCTCTTCTCTGAACTGATTTACAGCTGTTTTCTCTCTGAATGTTTAATGAATCCAGAGGAAACAGGAGCTTGATGAAGGTTCAGGTTCTGGCTGTTTTGATCTGCAGGGATTTAAGAATGAAAAGTTTAAATATGGAAACAACTTAACCAACAACTACGTCTGAGGAAAACATGAATAAAACCAGAGTCATGTTAAGATAAAAACACGACAGAGCTGTGACCAGAGGAGTCAAACAAAAACATCTCCAGTTTCTTTCTGTTATTTAGATTTTCAGATTTTCTTTGCTCAGTTAACTGTTGAATTATAGTTTTATAAACCATCATGAAAAACTGAATGTTTTCAAATCGTCTCCAAACTGAAATGAATCAAACTTTTGGAAAGAAAAATGCTGATTTATTTATTTATTTATTTATTTATTTTGACCTTAAATTACTCAAATTTAAAGGTGTTGTGTTAAAATCAGCTGATAAAATAAATTGAAACTCAAACTCAAAGTGAACAAGTTAAACTTTCTCCCCAGGTTGTTCAAACCTCCAAATAAACAATAAGAGCAACAAAAGAATCACAAAATGTTCAGTGAAAAAATGGAACTAAGTACATTTACTCAAGTGCCAGTTTGAGGTATCTGTACTTCACTTGAGTATTTACATTTCACAAATTAGGATTTTTTTTACATAAACATGAGGGACTTTTAAAATATGTAGAAAACTACCCATTTCAACGATTAGTCAATTAATCAGTTGATGTGAATCTGTTTGAGTTTGAGTGATTTTTCATCCAAACACGGCTGAAACATTTCCTGCTTTCAGCTTCTAAAATGTGTCGATTTGCAGCTTTTCTTGATCTGAAATAAGAGTAAACTGAATCATTTGGAACTTCAGGAACGAGGCGTCACTTTGAGCTCAGTTTAATTCTGACTGTAAAATAGAATAAAAAAAGAAACTGATCCATGATGAAAATAATCAGTGCAGCAAAGTAAAAAAAATGTTTCACCTCAAGCAACTAAAAGTAAAAATGCTGCTTTGATACTTCAGTTTTTCCTGATTGTACTTTTCCTATTTTACATTAACAATGACTTTTAATAGTTTGTTATTGGTACTTTTACTTAAGTAAAGAATCAGAGTACTGCTGAATACTTCATCACTGGAAATATTAAAAGTTCAGGAGCTGATGGAGATTTTTAAAAATCATTTCGTCACCATGAACTCACATTAAGTCTCAGCAGGAACACGATCAAAACAACAGACATGAGAAACAGAAGATCATGAAATAACAGATTTACAGCTCAACATGAAGTTTCTATAAGTTTGACTATTGAGTTCTTCTATCAATATTAAAGAATAATGACTGTACAATGTTTATGAGATGACTGAGAATATTCTGCATGAAGTTTAAATCTGTCAGTGTTGGAATCACAAGCCTCCATGTTTTTACTCAAAGATGATGAAACAACTAACTTTAACAACACTTTGATAAACATTATATTAATATTATGAACAGCTTTAAGTATCGATTAAACATTTACAGTTAAGTTTAATTGAACGTTTATATTATAGAGACGCCGTGTTGTGACGTCATAAGATCAACTGTGGGAGATTAAAATGCTTTTCAGGATAAATAATTAATGTTAAACTCATTATAAACTACAATTAGTCCCAATGGGAAAATGATGATGTTATAACATTATTAAAAGAATAATTTATAATAAATAAAACAGGAGCAGAGATTCATTATAAAACTGAATAATACAGAGAACCAGAGGAAACATGTTGTAAATTAAAGAGTTAAAAATAATCTTCAGGGTCATGAATTCACCTTAAACCTGAACAACCTCCACGTGTCTCCTGCAGGAGCACAGACTCAGCACAGACTCAGCACAGACTGAATGAATTTAAACCAATTCAACATTATGACACAGCAGAGACACATGAGACACGTGATGAGATAAAGGACCAGAAGCAGCAGGAGATCAAGTCTCTGAAGCTCAACATGAACGAGCTGAGACTCCAGATTGAAACATCTGTAAACAGCAGCAGAAACAAACAGAGCATCAGGAACGTTGAGACAGAAAATAAGAATAGAAAGATCTGTGTTACCTGGCTGTTACCTGTCTGACGGCCGCACCTGCAGCTCTGAGCCGGGACGAAGCTCCGGTCTGATCCAGGTCCCGGTCCCGGTCTGATCCAGGTCCCGGTCTGATCCAGGTCCAGGTCCCGGTCTGATCCAGGTCCCGGTCCCGGTCTGATCCAGGTCCCGGTCTGGTCCCGGTCTGGTCCCGGTCCCTCCTGCGGTTCACCGGAGAGAAGAAGCCTTGTGTTCAGTCCGCGGCGGGAGAGTGACACCGTGCCGTGACGTGGCAGCAGGTCAGCAGGTGATTGGCTGCTCGGACTGTTTCCGGTGAACTGGAGCTTTAAAGGTGAGTCGATGGTTCAAGAGGAAACAAGTGGAGAAAAACACAGAGAGAAACAAGGAGTTTAAGACCGAGAGGAAGAATCTGAGCGTCCTGAAAAACCTGAGGAGAACAAATGATCAAAGTCGTTCAAAGAATTAAAGTCAAGAATTAAAGTTAAAATCCTGGAGAAAAAAACGTAATGAATTTAATTAATAATTCACAGATTAAAGTTATAAAATGAAAATGAAAATATTTTTTCCTGGGACTCAACAACGAACAAACTTCATCTCAGTTAAATTGAGTCTAAATCAATAAATATATTTAAAAAATTAAATTCAGAAGTTAAAATCTTTTAAATGTCAAGAAATTCTTCAAAGTTTTTAAAAACTTTTATCGAAATTTTGAGTTAATTTAAACTTTCGACACATGAATATAAATAATTATAGAAAACATGTTTAATAAATTATCAAACATTAATAATTAGTAAACAAGTTAAACAAAACTTAAATAAATAAATAAACACGTGATTAAAGTGTTTAGTTTTACAGCTGGATGTAAAAAATACAGAAGAATAAATAAGAACAAATTGATTCTGGTGATTTGATGGAACAAAAAACAGAAAGAAAAAATCGAACAATAACGAAGTTGAATTTAAATGTTCAACATTTATCTTCACAGTTAGAAAAGAAAAATAATCTGTTTCAGGTTTTCAGGCAGATTTTGATTATGTGAATTTTACAAACTGGAACAAATGGAAACAAGAAGGAACTTTTCTGAACAGTTAAAAACTCTGCGTCTCCATCAACAGCAGGAAATGAACCGCAACAAATGAAAATGATGCTTCAACTTTGTGACAGTTGTAAAAGTCAGAACTGAGCTACACACACACACACACACGGAGTTTGAAGTTAAACACGTGACACCGAAGTTGAACAAACATGTCAACAAATAAAAAACATTCAGCTTCCAACATGAATCTAATATCGATGATCATCATCAGCTCACAGTTGGTGACCTGACAGCTGATCGGTGACGTCACTCCTGCTCGTTTAAAAACCAGTTTATTGATCATCATCGTGAAGTTATTGATGACGTCAGACCAAATCAACAGGACAAAAACAATGATTAAGAGCAGCTTCGGCTCCAGAACCTGAAGCTGCAGTTTGACTTCAGAGGAATATTTGGGACTTGGTCGTTGGGTCGAGGCTTCAGAACCGGACAGGATCAGATCTCCGTCAGCTCCGCTTGTTGGCTGCCGCTCGCTCCGCCCCCCGAGCCTCCGTCCGGACGATAAGGGCGACTCTGCTGCCGCCGCCGCGGCCGCTCAGCTCGACTCTTCCCCGGGACGCAGAGGCAGCACGCAGCCGGAGGGAGGGCGGGGGGACCAGGGCAGACCGAGCCGACCGACCATGTCCTTCAGCCCGAAGCACTCCACCCCCTTCTCCGTCACCGACATCCTGAGCCCCATGGAGGACACGTACCGGAGGTTCGCGGATCCCGCCGCGGGGAGCCTCGGGTCCCAGCTGGGCGCCTACCGGCAGCCGCAGCTCCCGCAGCCCGGGACCCCGCACCAGCAGCAGCAGCAGGCGGGGGGGCAGCAGCACCAGCCGCCTCACCTGCACCACCACCACCACCACCATCACCACCACCACCTGTCCTCCTCCTCTTCATCCTCCTCCTCCTCCTCCTCCTCGGCCTCCGCCGCCGCCGCCGCCCTGGGCCCCGCCGGGCCCTACCACGTGGCCCCCGGGGTGCCGCAGTTCTCCGGGCCCGTCGGCGGCTTCTGCAACGGCGGCATCGGGAACGTGGCGGAGCTGCCGTCCTACCAGGAGACGGTGCGGGGCGGAGGGGGGGCGGCGGCCTGGTACAGCAGCCCCGAGCCCAGATACCCGACAAGTAAGAGCCGGAAAGAGTCGTTTTACGAACCTGAGGAAAAGTTTGAAACAGGAGGAAATTTAACAAGACTAAAATATTTATGAATCTAAAAGTGTCTAAAAAAAAAAATAGATTAAAGTGACATTTTATTGAATAATTTATGACTTTTAAATTTCAATAAGTATCGATGTTATTTTTCCTCCATAAAGACTAAAAACAGAAATCAGTTTTGTGACATTAAAAAAAAACCAGAATTTTAAACGTTTCCAGTCATTTAAAATTTTAATCTGTGATGCTAAAACACAGATTAATAATTTATCATAAAATCAGTGATTTTTCTGTTAATTCTAAAAATTAACTCTTTAAATCTTCATTCATTCTTCGTTTGTTAAATTAACGAACGTCTCAGATTTTTGCTTTGATTATTGAATTTAATGCTAAAATTGATGGAAAATTTAGATCAACTTTCCGGTTTATTTAATTTTTAAATTGAATATATTCTAAATGTTGAAGTTTTATTTTTTAACATGAAATTGAACTCCTTATTTTACTAGAAGATAATTATGTTTGCTGATAAACTTAAAAAGATTTAATTAATTCTTTTTGAGTAAAATGTCACCTGTGAACTTTTTTTAATTCTCCATTTAAACACGGATGTTTCCCGGTTCAGTCTCCAGGTTCATGGGCCCCTCGGCCGGGATGAACATGTCCGGGATGGTGGGCGGTCTGGCCGGGATGGACTCCGGCTCCAAGGCCATGGCGGCGCTGCACGCGGCCCCTCGCCGGAAGCGGCGGGTCCTCTTCTCTCAGGCTCAGGTGTTCGAGCTGGAGCGACGCTTCAAGCAGCAGAAATACCTGTCGGCCCCGGAGCGGGAGCACCTGGCCGGCCTGATCCACCTCACCCCCAACCAGGTGAAGATCTGGTTCCAGAACCACCGCTACAAGCTGAAGCGTCAGGCCAAGGACAAGAGCGCCCAGCAGCAGGACGGAGGAGGAGCAGGTGGAGGAGCAGGTGGAGGTGTGACCCACCGCTCCTCCTCGGACTCCCCGCTCCTCTCCAAGACCGGCAAGAGCTGCCGGAGCGAGTCCGGCCAGGGCCGGCAGGGCGGCTCCGGGGAGGCCCTGACCCAGCCGCAGGTGAACCAGCCGCCGCAGGTGAACCAGCCGCAGGTGAACCAGCTGCCGTCCCGGGACGAGCTGGAGGATCTGTCCCCCAGCCCCCCGCTGGGTCTGCACGGCCACATCAACATGACGCAGGACGCGGCGCTCATCGAGTACACGAACAGCATGATCGGCTCCAACTTACTGTACGGGAGGACTTGGTAGAGACACCGGGGGCAGGGGGGGACCGGAGCCCAGACCGGGCCCAGACCCGGACCCGGACTTGGCTGCAGGACTAAAACAAGCAGCAGACTTCTTTCCCTCAAAAACACAAACTGAGTGTTGGAGCCTGAAGCTGCTCAATCTTCTTCATGTATTTTCTCCCTCTTCAAAAATTAATATTTGTTAAGTCTTTTTTTTTTGTTAATGACAGAAACAAAAACCACAAATCTGGATCCAGGAGGACGCACGCGCACTGTGCTTCATTTCTACAAATTAAATTATTGCAGGTTTATAAATGAAGTTCAGAGGAAAGAAAAACTTCAGCTGTTGAAAATATTTTCACTCATCACATTTTCTTTGTCACAGCTGATTTTTATTTGTTTCCACTATTGAATAAATGATATTTTCATTTTGGAGATTTCAATGTTTTTTGTGCAGCCGGAAGCTAAACTGTGGTTTTCAGTGTTTGTTAAAATGCAGAATGTGGATAGAAACGTTGGTTTGAGGCGCCTCTGTGAAGGTTCAGATGTTGGAATATTCACCTGAAAATGCTCCAAATATTCTGCATTAAAACTGCAGTTAAATCTAATTTAAACAACTAAAAGTAATCAAGTATAATTTAGTGAGAAATTTTGATTTTTTCAAAATAAGAGACTTGCTATTTAGGAAAACTGAAAACAAAGTATTTCCCTCAGAGGAAATGACTCCTGTCAGACAAATATAAGCAACATCAATGTTTTATTTTTTCTGTTTTTAAACACATGAAGCACTTTGGAGATTTCTCTCAAAAATAAACACAGTGGACATTTTGTCCTCGACTCACCTGTATTTTACAGTATTTTAAGTTTTACAGGCCGTTCAGCTTAAAAATCACAAGTTCTGTGATACGTTTTTTTAAGTATAATAAAAAGGAAAAAAAAAAAAAATTAATACAAGAAGACAATAAAATGAAAAAAAGATGACAACATGTGTCCCCTACAAACAGCCCCCCCACTGAGGTCCCAAAGTCCAACTTCGAGTTTAGTTCCAGTTGTATCTTCTGGATGGAGGAGGAGGAGGGTAACCTCTGCCCGAGCTGTAGCCCTGAAACACAAACCACACAGACCCATGTTAACACAACGACTGAATACAGCAAAACCAGGTAAAAGCACATTCAGGTTTGGTTGAACTATCAGCGTCATTACATTAATTCAGTTTATTTCTAAAAGTGATTTGACTCTTTAATTCTTCTTTTCTTTGCTGGAAACGAGTCACATTTTCATCACATGGATCAAATATTCAGATCATTTTAAGACTCCTTTCAAATCAACTCGCTTTTAAACAGAACTGTCGAAAAACATAAAACAAACAAAATCAAACTAACAAAAAACTGAATTCACCGACTCAAAGACGAGAAAACAAAAGACTGAACTTGGTCTATTAAAATGTTTCATGTAGCTGGTTGTTGGCTGAGTCACAGACTTTTTCTTTTTGAAGATGTTTTAAAAAAAAAATCTTTATTAAAAGGGTGAGTTTACAATAAAAAAAAAAATCATTGTAGCTATTTTCTACTGAAGAAATAATCCTCATTAAAACCCCTGACAGCGAAGTCTCTGCCGTGTTTAGGTTTAGTTACTGCTGAATTTTTACATTCAGTCAGTTTAGAGCTTCAGGCGACGGCAGAAAGCTCCGAGACAAATAAAACCAGAACTATCTGCATGGACAGATGTAACTGAAGTGATTTTTAAGGATGAGTGAAGAGTCTGTTGGTGATGAACCAGTGATTTAATCTGAATTCACCAAACAAGACTGATGTGAATTTTAAACTTGTAACACTGAACTTTGTCTCAGTGTGTTTGAAGTTTGAATCAAAGCTGAACATTTTGAGAGACTCTTCCACGAATCAGTTTCAGACGAGTCAGACAGAAACCGTCAGTTTACTGAACCAACACGTCGGCAAGTTGAGACTGTTGACCAATCAGAATCAGTCTGCACGAGTGTTGATTCTAAATGTTCTGTTGAATCTGTTTCAAGTGTCTCGTGAAGGTCAAATCCTGAAAACTTGTTCAGATTTACAAACACTAAATATCATCGAGACAATGACGCAGAAACAAGCAGTCGATTAATCAACTGGTCGACTGACAGAAAGTTAAACAGTTAAACAAACAATTTTGGATAATTAATCACTGAAGTCATTTATTAAGCAAAAATTTGATGCTCTTCTGTTTTAATGATTTGATGATTGTTCATGTGATCATCAGTCCAGGAGCTTTTAATGGGCATTTTTATACATTTCCTGACATTTTATAAACAATTAATTTATTATTTGAAAAAAACTAATTTTGATAAATCGCTAAAAATAAGACGCAGTAAATCTAAAAATACAATTTAAAACTAGCTGATGCTCATAATGACAAATTTAAATGTAAAACAGATTAAAATTTGACTGAACAAAAATGCTTCCCAACATTCAGTTTTCAGCTCAAAGGAATTTCATTCATCTCAAAACAAGTTGAGTGAACCGGAAACACTTTGCAGCTCTGACTGGACAATCCAAGCTGGACGAGAACTTCCAGCCACACAAACTCTTATCAGTGAGATGACAGGAAATGAAAGTTTAAAATGTTTGAGCGACCGAACTTTCCTGGTTTCTAATCACGACCTGCTCACAAAGACAAACCGTCCCGAATCGGAGCTGAAGCAGAAACTCGAATTCGGCCTCGGCTCGTCAGAACGGACCTCACTGACGGCTCTGGTGCGTTTACCTGATGCTGCTGTCCCCGGTTGTCCCTGCGGTCGTGCCAGTCGTCCCTGCGGTGATCGTAGCGCTGCTGGTAGCCGCCCGGCCCGCCCCCTCCCCGTCCGCGGCTCATGTTCTGCTGGTACGCCGACTGCTGCGACTGCACGGCCCGGTCCCAGCCGTGACCCCCGCCTCCGTACTGCTGCTGCTGCCTGCAGACACCAACACACCACATCTGTTAGCCGGTGAAAAAGCCCCGTGAAGTACACTCTAACAAGGTCTGACATTTCTACATATATTTGTCCAACATGTGGAACTCCAGGTTCTGTCTGAAGTGGAAACAAAGACCTTGGAAGAAGAGGCAGCTGCACTGAATCTGCTCATCTGAATCAGGAATGAAACTGTTTTAACTCAGACTTTTCAGGTAATCTTAAAAACAGTGTTACAGCATGTTCACATAATCACCTTTGAATTCATTCTGGTGAATATGAAAAGTTGGAAGGTGTTAATCAAATTAAAGGCCCAGAGAGCGTGAATCAGAACCAGTGACGGTTTTTGGTTTAAAGCTCGACCAGATTCTAGTTTGTTCTGTTATCAAAGCTCAACCTGCTTTAATCTTCAGAGCAAAATGATTTTTTCAAAACCTTAGTTTGAGTGATTGAATGTGGTTCTATGTAATAAAACCTCAGTAATTACAGATGTGTTAAGACGCACAGACATAAAAGATGAAACAATCAGTTGATCAACAGAACAATAACTGGCATCTATTTTGATAATTGATTAATCAATTCAGTCATTACAAGCAAGAAAAGTGAAAAACCTCCAACTATTCTCTGTTTCCAGCTTCTTCAGTGTGAAAATCTGCTTTTTTCAGGTTTATATTTTTGTAAATTTCATATCTGGGTCAGAGAACATGATATTTGAAGTTTGTTCTGTGGGAAACTGTATCAGACATTTCTGACAGAGCGACAGAACAGAACAGATGCAGATTATTTTAAAAAGAGTTGCAGTCATATAAAATAACTTTGCCTAATTAAACATGGTTTGAACTGAGTGATTATTTGATCATAAAGAAAACAAGACCAGGCTTTCACTTGATTCTGTTAGAAATCTGTCCTCAACTCACTTTTTTTTTAATCAAAAATCAAAACGACTAATTTTGCCACTTTAGAACTTCAGATTTATTCATGTTGGGGGGAATTTCCAGCCAACAGATAAAATGCTGAACTTTCTGGTCCAAATCGAGAGGCGGCCTTTAACTCTGCTTTGATGTGACCTCTCTAAAATCCCCATCGACGGGCGTTTACTGAGGGATCGAGCTCTCAAAGAGATAAAACGGCCTCTCCTCTCAGATGACTTAGCATCGACACACATGAAAGAACAGAGTATGAAATGAACCATATTCACATATGGCTCGGATCGCCCTCATCCCTGAAATGAGGCGGCCGCATTGCGTCCGTGGGACCGAGTGAAGAGTCGGCACGCCACGGCCCTCCAAACCTCCACCGGACAATGTGTCAATCCAACAGTGATATTAAAAGTCTCTTCTTAGCAACAATGACGAGAGAAGTGACTAAGAGCAGCAGCCCCATCCCTCATTACTGAACCATGTCACACTCTGACCGGCGCCGGACTTAACCGAGCGCTGGAATCCATAATCCCCTCTCTCCAAGTTCCTCCTGCATTTCATTTGGTCTGGTCCCGAGTAGCTAAAGAAACTGTTTTCAGTAGCCGCTAATAACTACTGACCTGAGGTGACACCGAGCCACAATGGGCCTGAAAAGTTGAACCAGAGAACCTGATTAGGACTTTGAGAGGACTGCGGCCAGAATCAATAGCCGGACTGAGCGGCGGCGGCGCAGGGAACGCCGCAGCCTCCAACAGCATTAGTGATGCCTCATTAAGTTGCACAAACCTCCTCGAGAGAAATTTGTTTTAGAGCGACGGGGAAATATCTTAATTCAGCGGCAGCAAAGCCCCCGGAGGAGGAAGGCAGAGCGCCGGCGAAGAAAGGCTGGAAATCTGCAGGGGGAATTAGCCGGAGACGAGCTACAATAACCACAGAGCGAGGCCTTGACATGATTAATGCACGAGCTCTACCTGCGATTGTAAAAAGGAAACGTACGGAGGAAAAGGAAGTGACATTTTCTTGCAAAATACAATTCTGACTTTAAAAAGGTACAAAATTAAACCAACTGACTGTATTTTGTAAAGAGTGGTCGATTAAGTCCTTGAGCTGACAATGTGACAAAGACTAAATCCTATTTAAGAGTTTAAGGCTGAAAACTAAGGTAATTCTCTTTTTGGGATCAGTGTTTATATCCAACGTGACCACGGGAAATAGAAAGAGGTAAATGCCAGCACACTGACCGTGAACTTTACTTCTCAGCACAACCAGAAAACACAGATTTACCAGACGCAGACAAACCAGTTGACTTACCTTGGAAACTGGGGCTGGTGGAAGGGGGGAGGCGCTCCCAGCAAACTGTTCTGCCTGGAATCTGCAGAGAACAAAAGGCGACATGTTCAGAAGTGGTTCTGAAGTTTGAGGTTTTCCAAGAGAGCTCAGTCCCCGAAGAAAGACGACAGTTTGTCTGAAATTTGACCTGAATCTGAATGTATTTAACAGAACATGGAAGCAGCAGCGAGGAGGAGGCTGCCATTCTTTCATTATTTCACCTGTTACCTGAACATGTCACTCAGTTTAAATACTCAACACTATGTGTAAAAAAAAAAAAAAGGAGAAATATTTCACATTCACGTCATTTGAATTGACTTTTCTGTGTTAAACTGCAATGAAACCTGAGAAAATCCTCCAGTTTCATTGTTTGGAAGCCAAAACTCAAAGGATTTGACATCAAACATGGATCCTAATTAACCCAATCCAAGTCAGCTTTAACCTTGAAGATTTAAAAAAAAGAAAGAAAAATACCAACTATTTCATTTCTGTCATGGATACAGAACAAATCAGTTGTCATGATAAAATTAAGCTCTTTCAAACGTCGAATCGCGGCGTGCTCTGGAGGTGGAGGGAGGAAGGTGGAGGGGGGGGCAGACGAGGGAGAGCCGGAGCGCCACATTTGCATTTTTTGTTCAGAAAATGAAATAAGCATTCAGCCGGCAGCATTGTGGACGCCTCAAGTACCCTGGTTCCATCGCTGCAAACCCTTCACAAAGACACACTTAAAAAAAAAAAAAAAAAGGGGGTAACGGCTTCTTCCAGATTCACTGTTGCCAAGGCGATGACCAGCTGCGAGCCGCGGACTTGTTTGTTTATGGGGGCAGGACTGCTGAGTGGCTCGGCTCAGGGTGGGTGAAGGGGGCCGTGAAAAGGACCCGGAGACTCACATTTACAAACCTGGAAGGAGTCGGTGTAAAAATGAAAGATCGGACCGCTGCGACTTCACAGACGCTGATCCGGATGTGACTGGATTAAAACTGTGAAAGTCAATACCGAGAGCTGGAATTTGTTCATCGTCAGGCCGAGACCAGAAATTTATACAACCACAAGTTCATATATTTACAACCAGAGCTGCAGTTATTATTTTATTATTCTGTTTAGAGGTGAAACTATTTGATTAATCATGAATATCAGGAGTTGATGACTGAACAGTTTGTAAACAGGTGCTTCGGTTTGTCAATCAAAAGAAAATTAATCACCAACTATTTTGATAAGTAAGGATTTGCTCTATTTCTTTGTCGTGATCATTTCATCGACTAAATGTTTAATCGATTAATCGTGAAAATAATCAGCAGATTAATCAATAATGACAATAATTGTTTCCGACAGCCCGTTTCATGTACTAACTTCATGAACTTTACATCGGTCCGTCTGTAGTCTGTGTCCGTTGCACAGGATTCTTACATTCCTCAACATGTCGTCATTCATACTGAAATCAGAAGGTGGCACATTCAGACATTCATGTCCCCCTCAGAATTAATTATATCAACTTTGATGATCATGCAACCTTTCATCTAGCGCCATCATCAGGTCAAATTTGTTATTGGTCCGGCAGTTTGGTTTATGAACAAATTCCTGCAAAGCTGTACTTTCTGTTTCGTGCTAATTAGCTAATGTTAGCATGCTAATACGCTAAACTACCATTATAAACGTGGTAAACATTATACCTGCGAAACATCGTATGTTAGCGTGCTGATGTTAGCATTTAGCTCAAAGAACAGCTGGATCACAGCTGCCGGCAGGACTGTAGACGCCTGGTCATGTTTTTGTCTTATTGTCCAGCTCTAACAGACATTGGCCATGTTTGAAGTCGACCTTTTAAGTTGCTAAATGTAAGTTAGTAGATGCGTTACCAGACGGATCAGACGCTTCCTGTTGTCCAGACCGTGCATGTTTTCATTAACGTTGGATGGCAGTGCCGTCTACCTCTCTGTCCTCACCTAATTTTACCGTCCAGCTCTTGTCAATCCAGTTTACAGTTTAACATCTGGTTTGTCATTTACTGTCCACGTGAATGCAGCGTTAGAGTCCTATTGCACATTTACATTAGAAATTAATTACACATTGAATTTCACAGAAAAGAACAAGGAAATAAAATGTCACTGGGGGTTTACAGATCTTTGGTCTGAAGGAATCTTGACCACGTTGGAGGACGATGTCAGGACCATCTGAAAATTATCAAATGGCCAAATATCAGAGAAAGTGTGTGTGAATCTGAAACTTTGGGACTCTAATGAGAGACTGTTCAGTATTTTGGAGCTGATGAAAATGATGAAAATGATGAAACACTCTGTTTATGACTTGATGACTGAAAGGAAGTCAAGGAGGAAATATTCCACCAGTTCTCTGCTGGCCGCTGCAAAAAGTGGTGAAAGACACAATTAGCAGCCAGCAGGCAGACTGCTGTCGGCACATTATCATTTTGTTTTTGTCTTTTAGTTTTCATGTTTGATTATCTCCTCCACCAACAAACTTTAAGTGGACCACCCAGTTGGGCTCCAATTATAACTCGACAACACTCTGGTCTTCTTTTCCTCGTCGCCAGCGATGACTCAAAAGAGAGAATTACAAGTGGACACCTGTCAATCTCCTTAATTAACAATGATCTGAAAGTGTATAGACCTCCAGTCTGCGCCGGACAAAAGCCAACAAAGGATTACGCTTTAAATCCTTAAAACGCGCTGTGTCCACTGTATTAATGCCGGGATTACAACCGCGCTAAACAACTAAACGTCTCTCTCCACCTCTTTTCAATTAGTTCAGCGACTATTTGACTCAGCTCCCGTCCAGCCGGCTCAGGTCCGACAACAGAAGCGGGACAGTAACTTTTCTGTCCGCTGGACAAAGCAGGCAGACGGACTCCTGAAACAGCATCTGCCACGGCTGCTTCACGAGACAAGAATACAAACCTCGAAATGAAAGACAGCTGAGGGAGCTGCGGCCAAATCCAGAATACTTTTTTATACTGACATATCACGAAAAATCATTACGGATCCATTGTTGGACATTTTTCGATGCTGCTGACTGTACGATATCAGACGTCCAGTAAAAACCACAAAATGAGCCGACCTACCTTCTAAAAAGGCATCAGTGTTTAATGAGCAGCTGTACAAGAACTGAGTTTATGAAAACAAATGTGCTACATTTTGATTTAAATCAGGTCCAAAACCCTGAAAAAAAAAAATCACAAAATGTCTGATTTGATGGAAGTGTCTTTGACTCCTGACGCTTTATATCTAACAAAACCATTCGTCTGTCTCAAACTTTAATTATAACGTCCTTGGAGTCATTAGTTTGGGCAAAAGAATTCTGTTATTAAATAATATGATATGAGCACATGATTGTGATGAGTCCACTGACGAACAAGAATCTGAGTTCTTGTTAAGTCCTTGAAGCTGTCGAGTGTAAATCAATGTGGAAGTATTAAAACTAGCACAACCAAAATGAAGCTTCACTAAAAGAAGCTTCTGTGAGAAGAAACAATAACAAACTCCTGGATTATTCCGAACACGCGGTTTTAAGTAAATATGTTTTATAAGACATTTCTTTTCAAGAGTTTCCTTTAACATCAGAGAAAAGTTTTTGTTCAAATACAGAGAAAGGAAACACTGTTATCACCAAGGCCACACATTTGGTCTCTCCTTGTTATTGAAGTTGGTCTAACAGCCGGTTGTGAGCAGTCATTATGTGCAGTTGTTATTGTGAAGTGGTCGGGGAGTTCGGAGGCTTATCAGCCACCGTGGCCGCTGGATGAATCTGTTACTTTGCTGCCCTGGTTAAAATTTGGTGTCGCTGCGTGTCAAGACAATAATGGCCACCAGCAGAGCCTCCACGGCCGGTTATTAAACACCAGCTGGTTGGGCTGAAGCTCACAAAGCCCGGCAGCGTGTTTCAGAGGCGGCGTGTTGACACATCACCGCAGGAGGTAGCAGCTCCGTCAAAGGGGGAAGTTAACTTTGGTTTCAACCCTCTTCAGAGCGCATCACACACCCAATCAAACAGGATCCTCCTGGATGCTTTTATCAGAGGGGGGACACTGTGTCCAGCGGAGCCACTCAACGGTCTCATTACCGGCCCAGGTCTCCCACAACGCTAATCAGCAACCAACCCCCCCCAAATCACAAAAGCCCAGAGGAGCAAAGCCGGCGGTGATTATTGGCCGAGCAGAGGATTGGCCCTGAGAAAGTGTTATCTGGACAAAAGCAAGACTCTGGCCTCCCGCTGCAGGACAAGGCCTACTTGTCTGGATAATCACATTCCTGGGGATGCTAATATTATCGCTGGCCCACGTTAAGGCCAGATTTTACCTTCAATGTTAAGCAAAAATCTGAATATTCTCAGAGTCATTTGTGTTGAATTCTTCCAGCTGATGATAGTTAAAAATCTTATTGCAGACCAAAATTGAGCGTGAGGCCGTCTTCACTGAAAGAGTCAAAGGTTCAGAACTTTAAACAGACAAAAATCTCCAGAAATCAAATCTAATATCGGTGCTACAGTCAACAATGGCTCTGGGTGTTAAATAAAATCAACCTGATGTAATAAAAATGATCCTCTGTTACCAGAATCAGACTGAGAATCACAGACGAGCTGAACATTTGCAAAGATTCACATTTGTTAAAGTAACAATACCCGACTGTGATGGAAAAAATATAGAGCAAGTGAGATTAGAAAAAATGTCCTGCAGCGCTAATTGGCAAGTTTAACATTAAGAACGAGCGGCAGAGGCCAGGGAAGGTGCTGCCGCAATCTGGAGGAGCCAAAAGCCCCCATTTGCGTCAAGTGCCACCAGAATAGCTACGACTCCCCCGCACGCCATCAGTGGGCAGATGAGATTATTCATCTACTTGCAAATTGGCACATCAAAGTCAAACTGGAGAAGAGCTGGCAGAGGAGCGCGGGGCCGAGGCCGGGCCGAGCGCACGGCGTGATTAGGAGCTGGGGAAGAGATTCTGCCTCCATATGTGACGAGCTGCTCAAACATCCTCACGTGAAGAACAAAAGGCAGCTATTGAATCACACACCAATATTATTAGTGTCTTACAGAGACAGTTTGGCAGCTGTGTCTACAAAATGTTTTCTCTGGGTGAAATAAAGTTTGTCCATTTGTCTATTGGGTTTATATTTGGTTTTGCTGTAAACGAGCAGGTTTACAGAAGGTGAAGAGGTGAGACAGTCGTGGTGGTAAACTAGTTTATTGGAGCGGGTGTTGGATTCATTCAGCAGCTTTCCTGCTTGATATAGTTTATAAAACTTGTTCAGAGGAAGTTTAAGAGGCAAAAAGCAGAAATAGCTGGTGGTGAAGTTCGTTTTTAGATGGTTATTCAACAGACATTCACTCTGAGTTCAGCCACATCTTGTTCCTCAGTTTCACCCAGTGTTTGGCACTAAGAGGACATTACACCTCCGAGATTTTAAAACCATCAATAAATTACATTTTGAACGACACAAAACCAATGTTGTTTTCAATACCTTCGTGCTGACTTGCCCATATTGGTGAAAATTATGATTAAAAATATACTAAATTGGTCTCATGTAGCTCGGCTGTTTTCACAATGTGTGATTCATTTTACATAAATCAATAGCTTCTGTGTCATGTGACCCACCTGGTGGTGTGTGTTCACATCAGAAACCTCTTCCTTCATGTTTTCACTTTTCCATCAGACTCTGTGCCCTTTTGTTTTATCAGGCAGGAGAGTGAAATGTGCACAGGAAGGTGCACAATTTACAAGTTTTAAAGGTGATTTCTGTGCCAAAATAAACACAGTCATTTTTTGCAATCTTTGTTTTCTTTCTGTTCCATCTTGCTATAAAATTTTAATCCCTACGGACAGTTTTGTCTGTCAAATCATGCACAGAGATCTAAAGGTGTGCACACCAACTGAGTGCGATGCCAGACACGTTCTACCGCCTTTCCCACCTTTGTCTCCAAAAAGTCCACCCTGAATATGATATGAATGAAAGGTTAACTTCCGAAGGTGACTCCTGAAACTGACATGATCAGCTAGAGAGAAGATGTATCACTCTGTTGGAGTTGTGGAAACTACAAAAACACTGGCAGATCACAAAGATCTTTGAGTAGAGATGGCAGCACGGACAGTTTGATGTCTGCAATGATAATGAATATATATAACTAATGAACATCACCAGTGTTTTCAGCAACAAGCATCACTGGCCACTTTATTTCTTTTCATTTGTTTGCGTTTTGTCTATAAAGCTCCTTCAGGGCTCATCATGAAGGAAACTTTCTAGACTCTGAAACAGTTTAGTAGATGAACAGTTGTATGATACATAATGTGCCACTAAATCTCATTTCATTATATGTGAGACTCTGTTGTATGACAAAACCCAGTGAACGTATATTCCAGGAACACGGGGAATTTGAAAGCACCGGATCACGATCAAAACTGTATAACATTTTACATTTTTAAAACATTTTTTATTAAGGAAGCAAAAATACTTAGAATAACTTGCTTCACAATGACATCTCCTTTCATGGGAAGTAGACAGACATTTTGAAGGAGAAGAAAATGTGACCAAAAGGAAATATTAGCTGAATTTAACGGCACTGGTATAACGAGCAGGGCTGGAATAATAGAGGACATCATTCTGCATTGTTCAATACAAGGCTACAGCTGTGAACCCAACAATTCACCCAATTTCTAAGTTCATTCATGATCCTGGAAACAGTAGTTGGACAAGGTCCACTTACGTTTTAGAAAACTTTCTACTATATCGAATCTAATTCACCCGATTTTTGTTCAAAGTCTGTCGAACTGAGAGGAGCTGAAATGACAGTTTTTGTCACTTCTGAATGTGTTTGATATCTTCAAACGGTTTGGGTTTTGTCATTTACACTTCTGAAAATCTTTTCTTGTTTTTGCCATTTTGCTTTGATTTGACCGTGATAGTAGACGCACAGAGAGGAAATGTAGAGAGATGGAGGCAGGACATGGATTTACTGTGATATAGAATGAGTTTGTGTTTTCCTGGTCTGATGGATTGTCTCAGTCTGAACCTTAACTGCATCATATAAAATGAATGTTTCCTTCATCATTTGCAAACATGGCTGATCTACATCATGATCTCCATATATATTAAAAATGTTCCATCCAGTTCCATGTTATTCTGTGATGCAAATATAGCAGAAAGGAATCAGAATAAACTTAACTATCTATTGTAGCTTAACAAACACCTTTCAGGATGTGTGTGTGTGTGTGTGTGTGTGTTACGTTGGAAAGGCTGGTGGCCCCCGCTGTGTTGAGGACGGTAGTTTCCTTGCTGGTAGTTGCCTGGTGGCGGGGTGTTGCTGTACTGTCCTCTGCCGTGTTGGTTTCTGTTCAGACTGTGTCTAAATGAAGAAAACACGTTTTACTGTGAGAATCAAATTCACAACAACACGTTCTTTCAACAAAC
The DNA here is from genome assembly GCA_025331565.1 of Holacanthus passer. NCBI lineage: Eukaryota > Metazoa > Chordata > Actinopteri > Pomacanthidae > Holacanthus > Holacanthus passer. Next base: position 1,108,937 of record JAFREQ010000097.1, on the reverse strand, counting down.
AGAAACACCTCTGTCACAGAAAAACCTCTAAATCTGTATCACGTCTCCCACTGAGGCCTTTTTAGGTTTAATGGCTCCTTAATGGAGGAGCGCCACATCACCCATGAAACAGATGATCAGACTGAAACCACCCTCCGCTGCACTGGTTGGGGCGTGTTGCTCCAGGTACAGGTGAGACATTAAATACAACCCAGACGTCCAGTCTGAGAAACACATTTGTGAATTTGAATGATCTCATGAAATGTCAATGAGCAGAGCAGGTCGTCCACTAATCACAGCTCTGAATGACAAACGAAAAAAAAAACTATATGTGGTGCCTGTTTCTTCTGCAGCTGTTTTCAGACAGGAACCTCCGTCACATCAGAGCTGTTCAACACTGACTGGATGAAGTCCCACATTGACTTCAGGCCTCAGACTTGACTTAACACACATCTCTGTCTCCACAGTCAATGAGTTGACTGCAACAAAAAGATCTTTTTCTTTCTCTTTTCTTGCTCACCATCCTCCGAGCACCTGCCTGTTTGGCCCCATCAAGGCACAAAACTGCCTGAATTACCGAATTAACGACTTCGTTTAGTAGGAAAAAGAAAAAAATTGGAATACATTGTGTTTCTTCAAACCCGTGCATAATTAATTCCCAAACACGCTACAGTCGGACCGAGCCAGATGTTCAATTATTCACATTTCCTTAATGATAATATCAATGTGTGGAGGAGAGAGCTTAGATCATAATCAAGGATGGCTGGTTAATGGGGACCGTTAAGGGGGGACACAAACATTTAAACACATTTTCCATTTTAAAATACTGTACTCTTCTCCCAAATCTGAATACTGAGTCACTGCAGAATCAGCAGTCATTGTTTCGCACTCCTTACTATAAAATTATATCATCATACCATGTAAGATGGTTTAGAAGCAGGTGTGTGTTGAGTTTTAGATATTTCTGTTTGTTCAGATGTCTGTCTGCACTTAAATGGAAATCATCTTGTGCATCTTCTCATACGTAAATTTCTTCCTAAATGTCTCATGATAGAAAACAAGAGCTTCATTAGACCACGCAGAGCAAGAGATGACAGGTAACAGAGAAACTTGCCCCAGAGCGCGGAAGCCGGATTGGTCCAGGTGAGCCTGCTGCCTGTTCGGGTTGAAGCCCAGCTGAGGTCTCCATGGTTCCCTGTGGCCCCTCTCCCAGTCCCCGGGCTTCAGGACCTTATTGGGGAGCCTGAGAAACAACAAACAGAGTCAAAGTCTAGACTGACGGTTCATTACACGTATTGGTCTTTTCATGGGATTTGTTGACAATAATTAAAATACAGAACATCAGCAGCCTTTAATAAGAAAAACGTTCTATCAACACATGAAAAGAAAGAAACTTAAATATTTAGCAAAGTCAAGCATTTCTGACATAAATAAAGTTCAACAGAGAAAAACCCTCACTTGGCTCCAGGGAGGAGGACCGCCTTAAACACAAAGTCGTCTGCATAGTGTGGATCCATGAATTTCACTCTGGAAAGCAAAAGATCATCATGTTCAATTGGGACAAAAAAGGTTCCATTAGCTCACATTTTTAAAAGGAATTTCCCCTCCAACACAGAGACCCTGAGTTTGTGATGTTTGATGTCGAGGATTATTCTGTGATGAAGCGTTGTCATTTTCTTCTCAACCTGCCTCGTCTACTTCACCCTGTCATTTTCGGCATGTTCCTGAATGTCTTTTCAGCCTCAGAGAATGGCTGCGCACTTGTATTATTCTAATGACAGGTGGGTGTACAGATACACGCGGTTCAACACTCCAAAAATAAGCTGCTCTGGAGCCGTGCTGCAAATGCCTGGATGCGAGTATATCAGTGAATCACTGGAACAGGCAAAACATACAGGAAATAAAGTACATGTCTGTGTGTATGTACAGAGAACACTACACAAAGTGTCAGTTTGCCCTGTGATTTCAAAGGGCACTTCAAGGTTTGTTCTGTTTAATTCCATTTCTCTTTGTGTTAAAGCTGAGGTTGTGCTTCAAACTGTAGGTTTTACTGATACAGAAGGTGTGAGAGAGTGAAATCAATAAAAAGGTCTCAGCAAAATGGCACATTTTTAAAATGGTACTGAAACTCAATTAATCAAATATTGAGGGAAAACATTTTTTATAGAATTCAGTCATTTCTCAAGCAAAAACATCGTCTGGTTCCGGCTCCTCAAATGTGAGGATTTGCTGCTTTTCTCTGTTTCATATCATTGTAATCTGAATATTGTGGGTTTCAGACGACTGGTCAGATAAAACAAGGAAGATATCAAGGAGTATTTACACACGTTTATCAATTACACGATTAAGACCGATAATAGTTGCACCTGTTCAAAAAATGATTTTCTGTTTGACTGCATTAAATTCACAGGTGTTATCTGACTGCGTCCATCTCCTCTCCTACTTGACATCAGTTTTCATCATGAACATTTACACTCCAGTCACTCTTTATTCCAGTCAGACGAGGATATTCAAGGTCAGAGTTCAAGTACGAGCGTTTGAAAGACGACCAATATGACTTCCAGTGTACTGTGCGTATAAATACAGAGGATCCATCTGTCAAGCTGCTACAGAGTCAAACCAAACCAAAAACCCACATGACCACCCATCATTGTCATATTTATATCAATTTATGATGTGTTTATGAGACAAGTCTCAACCTGGGACTAAAGTGACACAAATATTACTCTTGGTGTTTGTTCCTTCTGTTTTCAGACAGTTAATGTTGACGACAGACGTTCCTTACCCGATCGCACTGTTCTGTGAAATGTCACGCAGCATTGGGATGGGTGATGTCACTGTCCTGAAGGATAAATGTCAAACAAATATTGAATAAATAAGCAGGTGAGAGTGGTCACACTGGAGCGGCTCTCCTTCAGCAGGTTAAAGCTTTAAACATTGGAAAATGGGACAAAATGTACAAAAGTGGGAATAAAGCAGGCGTTCCTTACTTATCTGGTAGAATAGGGTCGTCATCAAGATTTAATGTACCTTGGATTCCATGGCACAGCTCTGCAGGGATCTCAGTGCCCTGAAGGACATAAAAGTGGACACATTTTGCTTCACATTGTTCAGACATGCAAATATTCAGCCAGCGAGTAAAATATGAGTCTAAACAATTGCTTTGGTTTGTAAATGCATAATCAGCAAGACTAAATCCAGCTCAGATGACACCTGCACGGCTACACAAACACATCTGCAGCTGAATGATGCAGCAAGTGATGCAGATCTTTAACTGGATATGAAAGTTTGATCCACAGAAAAAGACTATTATTACAGACACGTTTATCTGACGGAGCAGCTGACTGTGTGCAGAGAGGAGGGCGTCAGCTGCTCGATGCTTTACACCACAGGAAAGATTTAACATGAATATAAAGAAGAAATGAAAAAGTGTAACTTTGAGAAACTAATTCCTATATTGTCAGATTTATTGTGAACTCTTCCAGATGCTGCATGTTGTTAGCGCTAATGTAAGATAAGATATTCCTTTATTCTTCCCTCAGTGGGGAAATTCACTATGTGACTGGAGTTTTGGGTTTGTTACCTCGACAGATTCTGTACGGTAGAGTTCATGGATGAAGTCGAAGAGCGGGTGAGACTTCCCGAGAAACAGCACGTCACTTCCCAGGCTGTTTCGTTTCACTGCAACAGAACAGACAGCAGCTGTGGTCATGGAGGAAACTAGACTACAGATGGTCTCTTCTTCTTTATATATTGTAAATTCAATCTAATCTGAATAATATGAACTCTTTCAGTGACATTGTAAATGTAAAAGCTATGTCTACGTCAAATAGTGATCGGCTCAACACCTTTTTGTTACAGAAGTTAAATAAAAAAGAAATCCAGAGTTTTACACTGAGGGACTTTTGCTCACCTTCCTCAGTTGAGAGGTCGGGGTAGACGTCAGCCAGCGCCACCCTCAGCCGACGTTCATCCACAAAAGGCAACAAGGCCACACCTTAAAAAATAACACATCCAAAATGACTTCTTCTTCTTTACTCCAACAAATGTTGATATATCTCCCACTTTGGAAAGCAAAGCTATGCCCTGAGAAAAAGAGCTGGTTGAACCAGTTCAGCTCCAAAAACACAGCCGATGAGAGAATCAGTTACTTAATATCTGTCCCTCGTAGGATCTTGACAGTGTTTATTCACGATAATGAAATAAAACAGCTGGAACAACACTGTTAAAAACCTCTCTGCCCACCTTTACATGCTCGCTCACTGAGTGGGAAAGTGACTCACCCTGCCAGGCGTATTTCTTGCCGTTGAGATCAATGGCAAAGTCATCGGGGTAGAAGTCGATGATGGAAGAATCCTGTGTCAAAAGAAGCATTTAAAATAAGATGACTTGAAAACCTAACTTGTAAAAAGATGAGGCAGCCTCTCATTCTGGACTCGACACTCACCGGACTGCTCATGAGGTTTCGCCACGTCTCGGGCAGGAAGTTGCCGCTGGCAGCAGGAAACACTCCCATCAGCTGCTCCAGTGGCTTGAACTGCACACGACAACCACACACAAGTAGTTTACACACTCATGCTCACTCAGCAGTATCTTAGTGGAATAAAAGTCAACAGTACTGTCAGTTTTTCAACTCCATCACAATGAGGATGAATCATGTCCAGCGTAGGGACGGGGGGGCAGCCAACAGAAAACTGACACTGTGCTGTGACAATGATTTTGATCCTTCTTGATCATGGAGAGGAGATAAGACAGAAGAACAGAGACGACAAAAGAAAGAAGAGTAAGTCTAGTTGAATCCAATCTTACCGGTTTGGTCCCCTTCTCAAACTCTGTGAACATCCCTTTGATGTCTTTGAAGTCGGAGGCGAACGGGGCGTAGTGGAATGGGAAGTACCACTTCCAGGAGGCACAGCCCTGCACATCAACATGGAGACAATCACTGACTTTAATATGACTTTACATGTGAGGAAAATTCACAAGTCTGTCACATACAGACCACGTGCTGTTTGTATTTTACGAAACCAAACACAGAATTTTAACTAAGGCTGCGACTAACAGTTCTCACACAAAAAGACATCTGTCCAAAACACAAAGACTCTCATTTATAATCATATAAAACAGAAAAAACAGCAGCAAATGTTTTCAATTGGGAAGAGAAAGTTTGTCATTTTTGTTTGATTAAAGTGATGATTGATCAATTATAAAAATTGTTGTTGATTAATTTTCTGTTTGAATTAACGGGATCTACACTGAACAGTTCATTACATTTTCATTTTAGGTGTTAGACTTGAAGTAATGTCCTGACTCACATGCTAACAGGACAAAATGAGGGAAAAAAAACACTTCAATATGAAAAGGAAATTTAAAAAAAAAGCTTTTCTTTGCCCTTTTTCCACTAAAGTTCCACTGAAGCACAAAGCTTAAAATCCAATCTGCTCAGACTAACGTGACTGAGCTGACATTTAAAAACCTTCACAGGCCTGAATCCTGATCAGACAGACGTCTTTTCAACTGTATATGTCAAACAAGCTGCTCAGTGGCTCCAAATCTAAACTTTCTTCTGTTGTTGTTACACTTCAAAGCTTCAATGTCGATGGTGTGTGGGCTCTGATTTCTGTTGCTTGAGCTACAACGGAGCAAAAACCGATCCAGTCAGACCGTCCTGTGAACCCTGGAAATATTCCCCAACACCTGCTGAGAGGCACTTGCATCTCAAAAATAATTCCCTTCCTCTGCTGTGTGTTTCTGAAATGTTTATGTAGGAGCGAAGAAGAAGAGCAATAGAAAAAAACACATCTAATCCTGCAGATCCAGTATTTGGATCCACTTATCCTTCCTGAACAAACACGTCTCACAGCAAAGAACGACCTTCACTTCCCACAATCCACCTCAGAGAAAACGAGGCCCTCTCATAAATCCACCAATCCTCACATCTCGGCCAGTCTCAGCGCTCTATTATTAAAGATGGTCATTCAAATGATAATATGGGACTTTACCATAATAAAAGGTAGAAGAGGTGCCAATCTCCACATTCAAATAATCGCACAAATCATTTATGTTAATATGACGAAATGTTTTGTCTCGAGGAGAAATTCATTTGTGACTGCAGCCGGCGGGGTCAAAGAGCACAAACCACAAAAAATACATTTACTGTCCGGTTTCAGAACAAGTGACCGCTCATGTGAACTCTCATCTTCCAGCGTAATCTCATCTGGATGATTTAGTCATGCCACTGTTTTAAAACACTTCTGTTGCTCAATTTAGGACTGAAATCAACAAATATCTTCATATCAATCAATCCGTCAATCATTTCTGCGATTATAAGTTTAGTCTATAAAACAGGGAGGTGACAGGTGAACACACACCAAATTTTTCAGTTTGTCAGTTATTTCAACAGAAAATTTTCACGAGAAACTAGAAACAGAAAATGTTTGATATTTTTTCCAAATAAATGACTTAAATGATCAATCGATTATTATATGAATTATATATATAATAGTTACTTTTAAAAGTGATTAATTTTCAGTTCACCATCAAATAAACAAAAAATTTCAGTGCTGGTCACAATGATTCAAATTATAATGTAGTTTTAAAAAAAATAAATCAACATTGCCATTAAACTGAAAGTTAAGTTTTACACGTGAAGAGTTTTATCTGATGTAATTCACAACAATGGAACACAACTCATCACACTCAATATCAGTCTGAATATTTTATATAAGATTTTGCTTTTTGAAAATTTTCTTATTGACCTTAATTGTATGACTAAATGCTAAAAAATTGGAAAGTCATTTCTGGGTTGAAATTCTGGGACGTTCTGCTAATGAGTTGGAACTCTTAAGGACTGTGAGTTCAGTTTGAAATGAAATCAAATGGCCGTCACAAATATCAAATACAAAAAACAAAATAAAAGAAACAATGCATTAAATTATACGTTATCATTATTATAAAACAGCATCATTTTTACATAAGGAAAATTGATTCTTCGTTCGTTCGTTCGTTATTATGTAAGAGAAAGTTTCTAATTTGGGGGCAATTTGAGGGAGATAAAAGAAATGATGACAAAAGGAGGTCTGTCTATTGCTGGATTGATTTTTGAGGGATAAAATAAAAAAATAAACCATAAAAACAGTTATGTGGATGAGCCGTCTCAAATAGACTGTCAGCAGGGAAGATGACTCCTTGATCAGGGCGACACACCTACAAACTCCAAGGATCTGAATAAGCAGAACAAAGTGTGAATCTTGTCTTCTGTGTTTTGGATAAACCCAGCTCTGCCTTTCCTGATCATTTCGCGAGGTGTGCGTGATCATAACTCTGCGGCGGCAACACAAGCGTGAATGTGTGGCAGCAGAGAGCAGACACGTCCCCGTCCGCCGAGGGCCCGCTAATGAATTCATCCAGAACAGCCCCCTGAGACGGGCTTTGGATTGGTGAGCATGCGGAGTCAACACTGAGCGTGAATATACACAGCTCACAATCAGGCCGGACAAATCCCCCCGGCTCAGCCCGAGACGCCCCGGCTCTTCTGAAGAGGGCCCACAGCTGATTATTTCATTTCAAGATAAAGATCAATATTTTACAACAATAAAATGATTTAGTGTATAATCATACTGCAAACAATAAGTGCAGATATCAGAGGCTGCTGGATGGAGGCGTGTTTGTGGAGACACTCGACAGTAAGGAGTTCTTGACTTTCAACAGAAAACCTGTCGCTCTGTTACAAACACTGCTCGTCCATTAGGTGTCTTTTCTTTGGATATGATGAATGTTGCATGATCTGAGATCAAAGCTGAATTATATTATTTGAATTAGAATTAAAATAAACAACAACAAACCTGCTGCATGTTGTCAGATCTTTGACAGATTTTCTCTTGTGATGGAGTTCATCATCAAACTAAATGAACATCCAGCCAATTATTCATTTTGATTGGAGCAAAGTTCATGGAGACCTTTTCAAACAGTTTCTAACAGACGTGCACTGTAGAAACTGCTACTGCAGCTGAATTAGGTCTGTTTTTCTAATTACACCATCAACTGGAATACAGCAACACTTAAATGTCTTTTCATTATGTTCTTATCTGCTGGTGGAACCGAGGTGATTTGGGGGATTTAAGCTTTTTTCTGTTGTTGTGATACATTTAATCGCTGTAGAAAACAGTTTCACCTGAAAGACTTAAAGGACTCATAGCAAACAAGATACTGATGATTTCAATAGAAATTTAACCACTAATTTATTTAATCACAGCTTTCATTAACAAAATGAGCAGCCTTTTTGTCCTTGATGAAAAAAATGGAAGAATAAATAAAGGTAGGCAGTATGCTGATATTTAAACCCACGATTGCTGTGGAAAGAAAGACTGAGTGTAGCAGTTTGAGGAGAGAAGCCTCATAATCTGCCCAGAATTATTTTGGGATCTACACAGAATTTGAATCTGTAACGCAGAAACAGGACTGGAAAGGTTCATCAAATGTGTGGTGCTTGGTTTTATTAAGGCTGAATACAGCTGCATTTCCTTGTGTAGATGTGGTCTGATTGTGAAGCTGGGTGAGAGGTGGGGGGGGGGGGTTACCGATATCATTAGAATGGTTAAAAAGAAGCCAATTAAAAGTTTGTAAACCATCTACCAAAGCAGAATAGACACGTTGCAGATAATAACTCAGTCATGAAAGTTCAGGTTATGATATTATTTTACAGTATGAGTGCCTGTAAATGAAGCCACAGTGGTTCCAGTGTTACCTGGTAATAGTAGCGCAGAACCCAGCAGAGACCCTCCACATACGACTGAACCACCTTCCGCCTGAAATCCTCATCCGTCACGTCCACATCAAACTTGGTCTTGTAGTATCTCTGCTTCCAGCCCTCCTCCCACAACCTGCAGCACACATGGACATGGTTACACCTCACTGGCTGACACCATTTAGAAGATGGAACTAATTTACCTCACAAAAACACACAAATTAAAAAGTCAGCTATGATAAAGAAAGTCATTAACTGCAGACTTTAAAGCTGAACAGACACTCTATGATTTTATTTCTATGAACTCTCACTGAATGTCTGAATCAGCCCTTCTGCACAGTCACATCATATTGTCACACTGCAGTTCCATCAACTGGACATAAGTTGTAAGTTAACAACTACTCATATAATGCGAGAAATATTACAAGCTCCCTAAAGTTAAGAACTGATTTGTGACAGCAGCCGCTGAGGAATCTGCTCAACAGCCAGTGGAAAATTCTGACAAGCCATCCGACCTTAGCCAGATCGTTTGCTATAACTTAGCACCAGACGACAGCCGATCAGACGAACATTGGCCTGATTCAGTGTTTTTCATTATTTATATTGTTTGTGACCTTGAAAGGTAAATTTATTCTGCTGTTGAACACGAGTGTAAGTGACTGCTGGATCACATGTTTATAGTGTAAATGTACCTAAACCATACATTTGCTTATTAAAATGAGGATGCTGCTCTGTTCATCTATAGGCTGAAAAAAATTGCATTAACTCCCTCACTGCTGCTGGAATAGTTTAATGGCTTTGACTTCTTGGTAGATTTGGGGCAGCGACGCCGTTCTGCACACATAATCAAGGCGTCCAGCATCTGTGTTGTGGATCCTCGGAGCGGCCCGCGGGGAGCGCCGGCTCCTGAGAGGAAAGCCTCCATGAATACCAATTTAGCCCGATGGATTTAGCAGCTTTGACGAGTGCGTCACAGAGGAATTTACTCGAATATTCCTGCTTTCCATATTAATCACATACAGAAGGAGGTGGGAGCTGTTCAGCAGAGGGATGAGTGTGTGTTTAAGTGTGTGTGTTGGGGAGGTGGCAGAGAGTTAAACAGCTTGTGCTGCAGCACGGTGGCATTAATGAGAGCATCTCTCCAGTTGTGCTTGTTAATGCCACCTTCACTGACTGAAGCTGCTCTAAAGATTTATTTTAAAGGTGTTTTATTAAATAGACGCAGACGGTCTGATGGACACTCAAACTGAATGCATACGGCCTTAACAGCACAGGCCCTGTAAGTGTCCACAGAGTGTATTTTTTGGCTAAGATGGTAAGGGAAAGTACCCACAGTCTCAAAAACAAGTTTTACCACCTAAAAACAATTTTATTATTCTACCCATTTCCACTATGAATGACTCACTGCAGTGTATGAGCTCTCCAATGATCTACATGAAACATGAAATCAACAGACGACAGCAGATTTTGCATATTAATACGATAACTTCAATCTTGTAAGCAGACTATTTTGCAGTCTGTAGTCGTTTTTTCTTCTTTGCACTGCACAGCAAAGGGAAGAAAATTCATCTGATACGAGGATGTCCTCTACAACTTGAAAGATTTAGGTTTCATTGCAAATTTTAAAAATATATATAATTAAATGACATATTTAGGCGTAACAAGACTTGTATTTAATATCTCTGTGTATTTTATCTCGTGCTGTTGTAGCCTTCACATTAATGTGATTGGGTTCATTTCAGACATTATTAATCATTAATCTTACTGGCAGCAGCTTGTGTTCACTGTGAATTGAAATCACTGTGAACATGAAATGTGTCCACACTGCCGCCCTGACCCCACCCTCCATGAAGGCCCCGCCCACCCAGCGCGTGCAGGTTTACCTGACGTTGTCTTCAGGCTCCGGCTCGCTGTCACTGTCCTCAGCTTTCCTCTTCACACCCCTGCCGTCTGTGCTTTCACTGGGTCCAGCAGATGACTGGGCAGGGCGACAGAAAGAGAGAGAAAGAAAATAAAGAAATATTAATTATACAGTCTACACAAATATTTTCTATTTGTGTGATTGTCCTTTTTAACACATAACCTAATCAAGAAATATTGCATTAAATGCTGTAAAGACTGGCATGACCAATGATGACGAAATTAAAATCTTGTTTTATATGAATTTATGACATATAAAGATCAAAGGCAAAATATTTCAGTATGGTCATACTAGTGTCAATTTAAAAAATCACTTTCAGGTGTTGTTTCATAAAAACAACCAGATGATTATAAAATCTTTTTTCTGATAACGAGTCGTGTCAAAGATAAACCATCTGCGCTGCTGTCTGGTGCAGCTGCTGGATACGATGTATACGATGTTCTACGTTTGAAGGTAGCTGGTTGAAAGAAAAAGAGAATAAACACTACCATAGCCACTTAGCCTTCCGTTTTTTCTGAAGTCTTTGTGCTCTTTTCATTCATGTGCTAATGTATGGCTGCCTATTGTTGGTTGATACATTTAACGCTGTACACTGGCAGGAAATTTAACAGCCTGACAGACATGTTAAATAGAAGAACGACCATGAACTGAACCAAAAGACAGCGTCCACATTCAAACTGACTGCTGTCAGCTACAATCAAACTTACATGTATCTGTAAGAAAAGGTGATGATTCAAAATGACTGATGGTGTGAAGTTTTCAAGGATGCTGATCAACTTTTAGCTGCTTGAGAATTAAATGCTTTTGATTTTGAAAAAATTGTATTGTTTCAATTATTTATATCCAGCAGGATTACAATGTGTTCTACAGGCACCAGCCAAGTGGATCTCCACCCAACTGCATGTCCATAATAAAGCTCAGCCCCTTCAAAGTTTATGATGGCAGCTGATTGGCAGAGTCAAACAAGTACAAATATGTTGTAAAGTATCATTGGCCAACAAATGGACCAGAACCACAGGATTGTTAGAACCTTATAATAAAGTTCCAAAAAAACAGTGTTTTTATGTACATGCACCCACTTTTCATTTCAACAAGAACTTACATTGCCACCATTCCTCATGGCAGCCTTCAGGGACTGAGCAGCATCCTGCAGAAAACAGGGGAAACACATAGACAAAATACTGTTGTAACATCTAGGTTGTGATGTATTGTTAAACACTTTCAAAATTCTAGTCTTATATATTTGAACATTTTGGTGTAGGTGCTGGGAGGGTTCCCAACACTCCTACCTCTATAACTGCAATCACACCATCAACACTCTGAATTAGTTGACACATATTTGAACAACAGGATCCTTGTCTGTGTAGGAGCTCGTATAAAACTGTCACTATGACAATGGAGAACACAAATTTTCATTCACAAACTTCACTGACAGAATTATTTGCCAGAGTTCCAGAGCTGCACAGAAACTCCATACTGTATATCAACAACCTGTCGTACCTTGTTGTGTTGCTCCCTCGACTGCATCCTCATGTCGTAGGCCTGGTGCCGAGCATTCTGGACGGCCTCGGGTCGGTCTCTTCTCCCCAGGGCCTGAGGGGCAAACTGGCCTGTAGTCAGGTAGGCAGGGCCCCGCTGCTCCATCTGTAATAACAGTGGGAAAAACTAATCTCACAAACACTTCAGCTCCTATATGAGAACGTTAAAATGATGAAGAGCGAAAAAAGGATAATTATCCTTAATAAAAAAAATAACATTTTTAAGGAAAAACAAGTGAAATATTAATGACAAAAAACCCCATCTGAGTTCAGTAGATGGAAGACAGTTTTCAAACAGGTGGGAGATGTACGCTAACATCAGCTGATCACAGGCAAAAACTGGAAACTTGAACACGTCTGTGAGCTCTATTGTTCATCAGTACAAGGACATCAATACTACAGTTTCTCTTCTACGTGCACAGTTCTCTATCAGTGAGGACTCTCTGTACTCGTACTGCACTGACACAAAGCTGAATCTAATTCTCCAGATTCTGTCACAGTTTTATTAGGTAACATTTGTCAGATAGTGTAAAAACAAAAAACATAGCTAACAATATCGTCATCAATCACCTAGTTTACTCACCTTCATCCTCTTTCGTTTCTCTTTCATTCTTCTCTTAAAACCTTCCTAAAACAGAAAATGTAGAGACTTATCAATCACAGTAAGCAATAATTCAAGGCTAGAATAAAAATATACACTACTGTTCTAAGAGAACTGAGAATACAACACTTTTTCCTATTACTATTGTTTAAGAAATACATATAATATATAGCAAAAGTTCTTAAATGTTAACTGCTGTCGAAACACAAGAAGACACATTTTGGCTCCCATCAAAAAAATATGGAAAATATATGGCAGGAATATTCATTGAAATATATTATGAGCCAAAATTTGAATGATCACTGTGTGAAATTGCAGAAATCTTACATCGTCCTCTTTGCGTTTCTTAAAGATGTTGTCCTCAGCCACGCCCACCGCCTGCATGATCAGCTCAACTCGCTCCAGGTTGACGTAGCCATTCTCTGTCAGGTAGCCCTACACACAAACACAGGCCTGGTTATTCACCGGAACAGTAACATTCACAGACAGCCAGAGCCGCTCTAAAGAAATATAATCCACAACTGGAAACACTGAATGATTTTCTTTTTCAATTTTGCGATGACACTCACTCCAGTTTTGTGAACAACGTCTTTGTAGATGTTGACCAGTCGGTCTATCGCTCCCTCTCTGTAAGAAACAACACCGGTGAATAATTAAAGAAGTGTCAGTGTAAATTTAAATGAGAATCGAGATAGGACACTGAACTGACACCAAACACTAATTTATCTTCGACAGCAGCAAGAAATTTGGCTGCTCTATCAGCCGCTCTGGCAGGTAACCAACATTTGGAGCTCTATTTTATCCACTTACAAATAAAAAAGACTAAAGAAGAGGAGTTAAACAGAACTATAGAAGTCTGAGCTTCTCTACCAGTTTTCAGTCAGATCAGTGTTGAAGGTTAAAGTGAAGTGATGGTAGGATTACGATCACTGTGAAAGTGAATAATGAGGCTGTCTTCAACACCTGCGCTATCCAAAGCGACACAATACAACTGTCCTGCAATTAACCCTGTTTTTGTGAAGCTTGAAGAAAGATGCAGGAGAAGAAGAAGCTGGGTTAGCCTCCAGAGTAACGCTGGAATAATTGAGTGAGAAGAAAGGATGGGTAAAAAAAAAGCCTGTATATTTATCATGTGCTGTTTAAGAACTTAAATTTAGATAACTGAGTTGTATCTGAAGGACAAACACATACACTTCCTGTAAAATTAAAGCCAGCTTTCAGCATGAAAAAATGTCCTGAAGCTCACCTGATTTCTAAGGACGGCAGGTGTGGTAGGAAATCATTTCCAACAAAGAAACACATGAAGACCCAGTCATCTACGCTCCTCTCAAAGTCGAAGGGGAACGGCAGGCTGGCCATGGTCAGCTCTCTGGCCAGGTACTGACAACATGGAAGGGAAGTGGAGGAGACAAAGGTCATCCGGTGAAATCCTAATGCCAAAGTTTGTTCTTGTACCCATTACAGTTCAAACAGTCAGAACTAGATCCAGAAAAATAGCTTTAAAATCATCATCATCAATCATGACTTGTCTAAATTTTAAAAATTCTAACCCCTAGGGTTAGAATATATTGGAAAAATGACAGGCACCATTTTTAGAGTTTACTGAAAATCAGATGAGTAGTGTAAATGATCTGTACAATGGACATTATTCAAACAGCCGCTACAGAGCCACCTCGGACCTGTCAAGAAGCAATGAAAAATATCATAACTATCATGTCGTACCTCCCGCAGCACACAGAGCCTGATAAATATGAACTCCTGTTCAGACACTGGCATTGAGTCTGCGAACTCATCATGCTGAAAGAGAAGGGAAAAAAAACCCCACAGATCTCATTTATGGCACATTTCTGATTATAAGAGAGAAAGTTATTATAGTTGAAAACACTGAAAAATCTGCAAATATTGTTTTTTTCCCCACATTTGTTACACAGCCTGTCTTTGTAGCTAGTACACCACATAAAATATGTTATTTTTATTCTTAGTTCTGGTATTTATGAGCAAAGATTCTGTTATCATAAAAAACACTTCCTGCAAGCAATTACAAAATTCACCAGACATGTAGCACATGTGACGCAACTCCACTACCGGCAGAACTCACCTCTCCCTGTTTCTCTCTGGCGGTCCCCTGACAATCTTTGATTTCATGACCCATCTGTCCGCAGAGTGCGCAGGGGCGAGGTTTGTTGGGTTTAAACTCCTCTCTGATGATGGTGAAGTTTGGCTCGTGGGTGGCCAGGCCCAGCATGATCAGGTCAGCTGATCATCAGTCACCAAGCAGAAAGAGAGGGTTTTATTTCAACAAAGCGGAAATCATGAGCTGTCAGGAGTCCCAAACAATAATCTTCTGGCTGATAATATTGTTTAATTAAGGTGTTTTTTTATTGAACTTATTCTTCACTTCTTTTACATTTCAGAATGTGGATTTAAAGACTCACCATCAGCTCCACACAAACAGTGGTGTGTGTTGGGGTCGTGGTTGGGTTGAGCTGTCAAAGTGAATCAGAAACATGAGTCAACAACATGTCTGACGGTTTGTGTGAGTGCAGAAGATACAATCTGAATTCATATCATTTTGATCTACAGGTCAAAGTGTCAACATGATCTTCAACATTCATCTTGCTATGTTCATGTATCAGTCAAGTCTGAGTGCATTTTGCCTGAAAATGATGTACAATATTGATTTGTCTTGTGTTGTGACTGTTGTGTGTGGTTTTATGTGTTATACTGTACATATGTTTGAATGTAACCCTTTGTACATTGACATGCATCATTTATCAAGGTCCATCAGTGTCTGGCAGCTGTACCTCTCTGTCTCCTGATGTAATCCATAATCTTGTGTTCACCTTCACCAGGAACACTGGCATCAGACAGGATGACCTGGACAAACAAAGAGTTAAAAAGGGCAATTAATTTTAACATTGTTATTTCTTGTTTAATCTTCATATTAATTCTTGATTAATATGAAGATTAATTTAATTATTAATCTAACTGTTTCGTCTGTAAAATGTCAAAAACAATTAAAAAATGTGGTAACATTTCTGGCTGTATTTGAAAGCCTGAGCAGCAAAGTAACACGCACTGTGAGATTCCTCCATCCTGGATCATTGCTGAGTCTGTCTGCGACGTAGTATCGAAGACACTTTGCCAGGTTGTCCATGAACTCTGTTCCCTAAAGACATAAGAAATCATGTAAATCTGCTGACACAAATAAATATATACAACCTTTATTTACACTTGGAAAAAAAAAAGGTGCCCTCCGTTACAAGTGAGCCAAGTATACGTCATAAAAAGACACTAAAAAAATAATTTAAAAAGGTAAATAAACATTACTGTAAAGTAAAAAGTAGCCATAAATGTCTCTTTAAAAAAATGTTGTGACTGATCCCACTTACTGGAGTGATGCAGTTGCTGTCAAACCTCTCTTTAATCTCCTCAGGTGGAAGATAACCTCCTGTGGAGAAGAAAACATTAGTAAGGTTACACTGAGCACAGAGGACAGACAGAAGGACAGATAATGGCACAAACACACAGTGAAAGATTTATCAGAGAACGACACGACTACAACTGTAAACTGAAGGATTCCTTTCATTCATTTTCTCAACATTAGTGAGATGTCTGATTAATTCAGAACTTCAAATTTCTTCAAATGTGAAGGACATCAGAGTCAACATACAACTACATACATCTGTACTTTCTATCCAGCAGTGCAGGGATTGAAACATCACACACCTCTCTGGATGATCTCCTCCCTCATGCGATGCTTCTCCTCTGCCAACTCCACTCCTTCTTTGGAGGCACGAAACCGTCGAGAGCGCTGCTGGTTCATTTTGGCCCGTGGAGCCTGGTGTTAATTAACCAGCATGTTATTTCTAATGTACAGCAGCTGATTTTAGGTTGGTCATCAAAGCTACTTTCCTGCCTGTGCTGATCCAGATAACATGTAATTACTTTGAAGAGGACAGATGAATGAGAATACTACTAGACAGATGAACGAGCAATAAGCTAAATATTATGGTCAAACTGACTCCTAACCAACCAGCCATTTTTGTCCATATGAAAATAATATTCGACTGATAACATAAAGCTGATGTGACAGATAAAATCTGGTAAATATTTGATTTTCTGGTGGATACTTAAATGAGTTCTAAAACTCATCAAAACTTTCCTCTGGCTGCAGGTTTCGCTTACTGAAAGTTACTCACCACTCCATCGATGGCCATGTAGAGAACTCTCCTGGGTCGCACAATATTAAACAGGCGGTCGATGTACTCGAAAATGGCGACCATCATCTCATCTTCATTTTTGGGAGCTGGTCTGTGGACGGCAGAGTTCAGAGCGTGAAGTATGCAGGAGCATGTGGGCTTGCTATAGTTTCATTTTTAATCCCTTATTAATGCAGCTCTTATATATGTGGATGTATCACACCAAACTTCATTGTAAAGTTCTCTTGTTTAGTATGAGCAAACAAGCTCTTGTTGTAGAATATGACTTAAAGCACGTCATAAATGGGAGGCAATGACACGGAACAACATTGAAATTTGCAGCTTTTACAGGTTCAGTAACTTTGTCTACGTTCTGCCACAATCAAACATCCAGGTTTGATCACAGTAACAAAATGCTTGATTTGTAATAACCCAGGTTCCCTCATCACCCTCAAAACAATCCAGGGCTGCAACCAGTGATTCTTTTGAACACCAATTAATCTGTTGATTATTTTTCAGATTAATCAGTCGCAGTCTACTAAAAATCAGAAAAATGTGGAAAATGTTTGTCATAATTCCCAGAGCTCAAAGTGTCGTCTTCAGTTAGTTTTTGCTGTCTCAACTCAACTCACAACGTTATAGAAGAGAGAAAAGCAGCAAATGGTCACGTCAGTGAATGAAACAAAAACAAAGTCCTAAATGTCTAAAATGCACATTAAAGGGATCCTACTTGTCTTCTGGATGTGTACAAGGGTGAATGATTCCGTTCATGTCCAGGTACAAGTTGTCGAATTCCACCTCGTTGGGATTTGGTTTGGTCGTATCAACAGGAATACGGACTCCATTACACTCTTTTCCCTGTAAAGAGAAAACAGAAGACAAACAAATCGCTGAGTTTGAAACCGTCACATTTTCCCTTGAAATAGTTTGACAGAGGTTTGAAGTAAAGGCCTGAACAACTGACCCCAACGGACACATGGAAGAAAAGTCACATCCGGTTTGTTCCGGCTGAAATTAAGTGTTTAATGTCTTAATAGTGTGTTAATATTTATAATTACTAGCTAAGGCAGGAAAACCTTTAGATTTGTCAGATATTGGTTTTGTTTACAATCACAAAGAAGTCCACAAACTTCCGCTGTTTGTTTTGTTGTTCATGTCAAATAATGCAAAAAAATAACACAAACGCGAAGCATTAACGACCCAGAAGATCCATTACGGACTGTTTTCACTGCATGATGTGTCTTCAGATGGTTATTAAAAAAGCTTCCCGCTAACTGACTCGGCTGCTAGCTAACATGCTATCAACTTACCTTCTCCTCAACACAATGCACGATGATGGACGAATATTTGCGGCTGAGCCAACGGAAAAACGCCGGGACTCCCATCTCCGGAGAATCACTTTTCTGTCGGCTAATAAAAAATGTGAAGTTGTAGGTTACAGTTAAAACAGCCCAATTAAAACATGAAACTTGTTGCGGATGAGTCCAACACTTCAGCTACATGCTGCTGCTCATGATCGTTGTATACTTCTTCCGGTCGATGTCGACCTTTTCCGGAGCATTTCAAAGAGCGGCGCGGGCCCACAGCGACACTAGTGGACAAAAGTGGTACTGCAGGTAGGTAACAATTTTTCATAATTAATAGTAGCATCTAAAACATCTCTGATTAAGGATAAAACTATGACGTTAAATATTTGTTTGCATTCTGTTTTAATTCTGTTTTTTTTAATGGCTTGTACTAAATGAGCACTCTGTTCAAAATGTTTAATTCACCTTTTAGTTGGTTTTACTGAAATTGTTTATCATTGGCTATCAAATCATTTCATATAAGTGTTTGCAGTCCTGCTTGTTTATTTTGTCATTTAGTTTTTAAAATCAAAAGTATGTAGTTCTGTCCAGCCTGTGTTGAAGAGGAAATATAACATCTACATGATTTCTACTCATCAACCATCTTTTCAAAAATCTAATCTGATGACTGAATCAGAGTATTTTACAAATGTGTTTTTCTTCTACTTATATATATATGCACTTGTTTGCATGCTTATATCTTTACAAAACCATAAGTAACAGAATGAAAACATTAGGATGAAAAAAATAAATATACTTGCAAGAAAATACACATAAATAAACTATAGACACATAAAATAAATAAAGAAATTCTTCATAAATAAGCTAAATGATCAAATAACTTGGACATCATGAATAACAGAGAGTGACAATTAATTTTCTTAATTTTTCTTAATAATGACAAGCTCTTAATCATAATGGTTGTTCTTGATTTTGTCAAAGATTGCAGTTTGAATGATGTACTGACCAACAGACCGTCACCTCTCAGCAGGTGTGTGAACTGTGTGAGAGACTTGAATCCATGTTCCCTGTAATTCTGTTGTGGTTGAATCTCCATCATCCACAGTCTGATGTTACGTAATGCTCCTTTAATGGGGACTCTGTGAACAGATGCCCTCTGGCTTGCAACCCTGCAGCACCACATTTAAGGTGAATTAGATTTTTTCCTCCCTCGTCGTCTCTGTGGTTCATGCAGGAAGGAGGGGGGACGGGGCCATTAGCCTCCCCTCTTCAGGCAGGGCGGGTCTGACATCAACACTGCAGTATTATTACTGCAAAGAGCTGCTGATGGAAAACACTTGGCCTGCTCCATCGGGCCATTTCCATAAACATTTACACTGGAGTTGCAGGTAATAGGATGAAGCCATCATTTCGGTGTTTGTGGAGGGAAACAGAGGAAATGAAGGAAAATCTGATGCAAATGCCAGATGTGAGAGCTCCAACACAAACCTGCCACTCAGACTGAGGTGCAGCTCAGGAATGTGACCTGAAAACATCCTGACAGCTGCAGGTGATGCATTCAGGGAATTCATGTGAAAAGTCACACTGATTTTTAGGCTCTGTTTTGCTGAAGACTCATTTCAATAATGATCTTTCTGTAAAATTAATTTTACTCAAACAAACTCAGAACAACATTTCGGCCCAAAGTTTCAGTTTTAACCTTCCAGAGTCAGAACTTGTTTCACTCAAACAGCTGAACAGTTTTCTTTCTTCAAACTACATGAAAACTAATGAAAAGATGCAGGTGGAGCCTTTTTCCCAGTTTGTGTGTGAGCTGATTTTCTCTCTGACCTGGTTTCCTGCAGGTGACTTAAAGAGAGAGAGCGCCCTCACCTGGTGGATCATCAACATTACATCCAGTATGAAACCTCCCAGTAGGTGTGTGTGTGTGTGTGTGTGTGTGTGTGTGTGTGTGTGCACTCAATTAAAATTGTCGCTGAGTGTTTTTCTGTCCAGCGACCAACAGACGAGTCAACTAATGGTTTAATCTCGGTGTTTCACGTATGTAAAGACAATCTCTTTTGTCTGAATCCTCATATTATCATCACTCAGGAGCATGTCATACCTGCATGAGCAAATCATATCTGCAAGCAGTTGTGGAATGTAACTAAGTATATTTACTTAAGTATTTAAGTCTCTTGTATGTGTGTGTCTACATCAGTTTCCCTGCAGGAATTAAATCTGAACAAAACAAAGAGAAGAAGAAGTTTGTGAGGATTAATTTCACAGCAGGACTCTGCAGCTCTCGCTTAAGTATTCAAACAACAGTTAATCTGATTTAATCTCTGTCTTCACAGATCCAGGAGTTGATTCGTGTTTCTCCGGGTTAAATTCTCACTTTAATGCCGAGACACCCGGAGCGTCGCCGCAGGCAGGATTTCACACACCAGATACGAATCATCTGATTAATAGGAGTTTAATGAAAGAGCTCATCAGGGAAAAGCTTCTCTTTCTCCGTCGTGTTCGTCCAATTCAAACTGCACTGTAGATTCATGCTAACAAAGACAGCGGCTAAACGCGTTAGCGCTCCTTCCTCCTCGCGCCTTTGATTAACCGTTCCCTTTAGCCCGCACATGAAAAGCTCAGCAGGAAGTCACATGGTTTAATACAGCAATTTGTGTCTCCAAGGTTGTGATGTGTCCTCGGCGGCTCGCAGAATGTCTTCACATCTGAGCCTCTTTGAGTTGGTTTCTTCCCATTGTGCGGCGGGAATAAAGAGCCGCCGGCTCCGCTCACACACTGAAACTCTGGTCCCTGAATTTTACAGAACGCTCTGATGTTTCTTTGTGACATTTTGTTTTTGTTTGTTCGGATCATCTGAAAAACTTTGGTTCCTCAATTATCTAATTATTTAAACACCAGTACGGCAGAAAAATACACAAATACAAGAAAAAACACTGATCTAAAAACAGACTTCAAGCTGCTACAATCAATGTGTTACAAACAAGAAACATGAGAAACACGACGCCGTGTCTGATCGACGAGCACAGACGAGGTTGACGGACGTGCAGCACGTCAAAGCTGCATGTTGGAAACAGTCCAGCATCTTTAGATTAACATCCGTATTTGATGATTCAGCACCAACATTCAGACGCAACATGGGAAGCACCTGAGTATCTGAGTAACTCTGATCTTTATGTTGTGTGGGAGGCTGGAGTTTGCATCCCATCATACACCTGAACCGCACCATGTTTCTTAATGTTGCATGTGACAAAGTACAGCTGAGGATGATGGGACTGTCAATAGTTTTGCAGGAACCAGGCCATGAAATAGCGTATCGGTCAGATTTATCTTCATGTTGGTGTCTCATGGTCCAATCTGAGGGGAACATGAATGTGTGTATCAAATGTCGTGGCAATCCATCCATAGGATTCGAGACATTTCACTTTTGAAAACAAAAATATTAAAAAATGGTCAAGATGTAAAAAACACACGAGTCAACCTCATGGTGGCGCTATAGGTCACTGAAGTCTGTAGGTTTCATCCTCTGGGAACCAGGAATGTTTGTACAAAATGTCCCGACAATCCTTCCAGTAGTTGTTGTGTTGGTGGACTGACAGACTGACAGAAGTTTCCTCCAGGTCAGTCAGAGCTCCTGAACACCTGTCAATCAAACTTTCCTGTTTTAAACTATCAGCCACATTTCCTTAGTTATTTATATATTTATTCATCTGTCTGTTTGTTTGCTCCTGTTGTAAACTGCTAAAAACATCCTTGATCTCCATTATGGACGCCGGAGGTCGTGTTGATCGGCAGCAGCAGGTTTTCTCTGCCTCGGTCACAAATAAAAACAGTAATAGGATCAGTGGTGAATCTGCTCACGGCGGCTAATTGAAAAGGCCGCTCTGCAGCGCCGACGTTCTGAAACACTCTTGGCAGAGGTAAAGCGGTTTAATTGAGCTAAATTTGTCTCAATGAAGGCGCTCACTTAAAAGCGAGACGGCGCTGGCAGCCGGCCTGGTGAGCCGCGACAGTGAAGGGGTCCTTACCTGCACATTAGAGGAGGAGGCATTTTAATAACAACACGGCCCCCCTCTCCCCCGTTAGCATCTCGCTGGAGTGGGACTCAATTATTGTTAATGGAAGTTCAGCACATTTTCAAATGGGAGGCCTGGCCTGCTGCAGACGGGCCGATCGTCACAGAGCTTCAGTTACACAAACATTTCTCAAACACTGCTTAATTAAACGTCAGCGGGAGAAACAGAAATGTTCCACTTTTGTCATCTCAGGTGAGTTTGTTACGTTTGACAAATTTGTGTCTCAAATCAGTTCACAGGAGACTGAAGTGAAAGGTGGAGCGAGGTTTGTGCTGCAGCGCTCGGCGTCGACTCAGCCGCTACACAGCCTGAGCATGCGTCTCAAAGTCTGAAACACTGCTGGTGATTGCACATGTTGTTTGCATAAAATATGGCTTGTAACGAAGTGAAAACATCTTTATTTTTTAATGATGGACCTCAAAAGAGATTTATCTAACATTTGCATAGAAAATGTAACTAGATATTCTTCATATCAACTGAAGTGAAATAGAAAGAACGGAAGTAAAAGACTAAAACCAACAATGGTCCTCAGACAAAAAAGGTTGCTAACTTGCAAACTACGCTCCCCAGTGGCCTGAGCAGGAATGAGCATCATCATTTATTTGCATGTTTACCTGCAGAGGGACACTCAGGTGGAGAGGACAGGTCCTGCTCTGCAGCTGAAGGTTGCACATTTGGCTGCGTCTTCGTCCAGCAGCAGCTCATCGTGGTCCTGGAGGCGCTGGTGCAGAACTGCAGACTGGGTCGAGTCCTGCTCTCTCTGCTGGATACAGGACTCAGGTAAGAATCTATGAAAGGAAGTGAAGTGGATTTGTTCGTCTTTGTCGTCTTGGAGCCACCTGAGGCTGCAGTGAGGGCAGCACAGCTCAGCAGCTCCACCTGCTGGCCGACAGACTGGGAGCAGGAGAGCTCTTCACCCTGAGCTTCCTTAATTCTGTCAGCAAGACGTCTCTACACGCTGCAGCTGAAGTCAGGTCAGATATCAAGCTTAGTTCAGAACTGTGATCTGACGTCTTCTGGTTTGTGTCTCTTTGTTCAATCTCATACCTTGAACACTGAAGTACTAAATGAGAAGCGCATTCCTCTACAGGCCATCCTCCAGGGACTGAGTCTTCACAGGGACTTTATCATCATCGCTGAAGAAGATCGATGGCCACTGGAGAGGATCCTGAGGACCACGGAGACGGAGGAGAAAATGAAGGAGAGACTGTCACCTCATACAAACAGCAGCAGCCTCTAAAGGGCTGCTTGTCTGTGGGTTTCCTCCAGGTTTCTGTTTCCTCCAACACTTCAGAGATGTGCAGCTGAAGGTTAATTGGAGACTCTAAATTGGCTGAAGCTGTGAATGCGGCTGTGAGCGGTCGATCCTTCATCTATACCAGGATAAACTGTTACAGATAATGGAAGACAAGACACGAGAAATTATACAGGTGAAAAGTCGAGAGTTCAGGAAAGAACCAGGAACAAATCTGACAGATCAGTATTGTACTGGAAGCCTTGTCTCATGCTGCCCCCTGGTGGTGAACAGCTGTAGCAGCACCTGGGCCCCTCTGGATGGGTCCCAAAAGGTCACGAGGTCAAATGCAGAGCTTTACCAGAGGGTTTGATGTTGAACTGGACTGGAAGTGATTCTGTTTGAGCAGAAGCTTAAAGACACGAGAGGTCAGATTCACACGAGCTGCAGTCGACACACTTCACTCCGACAAACTCACTTTTTTTACACTTTGTGTGCGTGTAAATCGTTTTCATGCACAAGGAATTTCCCTTGTGTATTGATGCATAACTGTCACACATGAAAAAAAAAACAAGTGTTGCAAAAGTCAGGAATCATAAACATGAAAAATAAAATATATCATAAAATTATTACTTAATTAAAAGTATTAAAAGTAATAACCAAAGACATCAGATCTTGTCATATGTGGACAAATTGGAAACCACTGATTTATTATTTATATTTATTTATAAGATTTCCAAAAACCCAAATGATTGTTTCAGTGTTTGGTTAAAAGCGTCAAACAGACTCTGTCTCTGTTCCCACAGCTGAGTGGACAAATTGATGGTGAATGATTCTGAAACCACTTCAAAAGGCTTCTCAAAAAATCCTCTTATCGGTTTCAGTCTTTAAGAGGAGATTTCTCAACCTTGTCCAACAATATTCATCTGCAGTGATTTGACCTCGAGAGAAACAGATGATGATGATGATGATGATGCTACAGACAGTTTACTGACCCTGAGCAGACGCCTGCGGCACAAAGTTCTCCTTCTGAATAAGATTTCATTTCTTAGCCATTAGCTCACTCACCACAAAACGTGCCTGAATAACACTGTGTCTGTCTGAATGTGGTCTTGTGAAGCTGCTTGTTGGGCACCGAAACTCCACTTCATCCAAACACATCTGTCCTTGCAACTCATCCAGTTTAACACATGTGCAGCTGTAATGATGCTGGAGTTTGGTCTCCACGAACCAGGCTTCACCTTTGACTTCAACAGAAAGTCATCGTTTGCCCTTTTATCTTCGACAGCACAGCCTTCCACGTCTGCTTTTCTTTTCCTGACAGCCGCCATGATGCATGTCGTCATGTTCACCCTGACTGATCTGCACAGCAGAGAATTTCTTTGTATTTATGAATTCACTCATGAGCCGGATCAAACTGCCTCGCAGGCCGCAGACGTTCCCCACCTCTGGTCTAGAGATTGTAAAGTCTCTTGAGGCAAATTTGTGATTTGCAATATTGGGCTATAGAAATAAAAATGACTTGTAGTTTTGTAAAGGACTCGTTCCTCCACCTCTGAAGAGAAACTTTCTCGACTGGAATCGTTGTTGTTGTTGGAGGCAGAACTGAACTGTGTGAAAACCATTCGTGTCCACAGCAGCTCTGATTGTCTGTGTGTGTCTTCTCTCCTCAGTGAGTCTTTAAACGTTGGAAACACAATGTTGGAATAAAAAGTCAGCAAACTTGTGACAACTTCCCTCAGCAGTGACAGCGGCGGCTCGGCTGTTTTGATCTGTGTGTTTTCCGCCCGGCCCTCCGCCTCATGCTGCGACATTCAAACGGAGCTGCGTGTCATTAGCCTGGGAGATCTTTAGCTGCCACATGAAAGCGGCCTGCGGCTCCCCGGGGGGGCGGCCGCTCGCATCCCTACGCCGGAGGATGTGCATAGGCCTGCGACCGCTTCTCTCGTTTCCCCAAACAGGAGGCTGTTTAGCAGCCGACTTACAAATGACCTGGGTTGGTCTCGCTTGAAGTGAGGCGGAGAGGGGGCGGCTTAACAACGCCGGAGTCCCCGCGCCGCTCACACGGCTCATTACTCAGACAGATAACACGGACAGACGGACAAAAGGCGACAGGGAGGAGAAGTCGCTAATGAGCAAAAGAGCAGATACTAAACGGAGGAATTACAAGCCTCCTCACCGGCTTCTCTGCTCCTCGGCCGTCACTCAGAGGCTCTAGGCCTTCGGCTGCAGGCGGAGGTTCACCTCAGCCGAGCAGGAAGAGACCTGATGGACCTCTGAAGTCTGGCCAGGATAAAACTAGTGTCTACACTGGTTTCATAGCTTTGGAACCACAAACTCAAAGATGTGTGATGGGTGAAAAGTCAGCTGATGGGGGGGGGGCTTAGTGACAACTGTTTGAAAATAACAGCTCACATTTTCAGTCAGTCGCTCCTGGAAGACATCCACAGTGAAAAAGACGAGATAATTCACTAAGAATCCGACGAGGATGGGATTCGAACCCACGCGTGCAGAGCACAATGGATTAGCAGTCCATCGCCTTAACCACTCGGCCACCTCGTCCTACTCATTCACTTCAATGAGACTGCTGCATTGGCAAAGCAGGACGCTCATGTGGAGGCTCCGTGACCCGACTTCACATTTGGAAGCTGTAGGTTTGGCAGTGACTGTTACACTGTTCATTTTGCAGGTTGACCTGTTGAACTTTCAACATTCGCATGTTGAATGAGCGACAGTGTGAGGAAAATGGTTTTCTGAACATTAAACATATTCTAGTAGACCCTCCAAATGGAGCATGAACCCGGAAATGAGCCTCATGTGTCATCTTTAAAAAGAAATCAACAACTCTGAACGTTCGTGTCATGAACGCAGGAACCGAGTCGCAGTGTGAACGCAGCCTCATCTTCAGCTCTACAGCTGTGCAGAGATTAAAGTCGAGTCTTTGTCGAGCGAGAGTCTCCCAGTAAAATGTAATTGGCGCCTCACAGCAGGAGGCCGACTGCAAACCTCGCTGGAACATTAATAATCAACAAACATTACGGCTAACTTGTTATTCTCAGACATTTCAAACAAGGGTAACTCACATGTCTCCTGTGGAAATGTACATAAGTAAAACCACAGTATGGATGGAAATCATGAAGACGACATTTAAAGAAAGACAAAAAGATGAGAATTGAGGATTTAGATCAAAAGCTATATTTCAAATCCACAACATCCGCTTTGGGCCTTATCGCCTTTCAATTTGTCAGGAACGAGAACTGAGCTGCTTTAGTCGGCGGCGTAGAACGGCCTCCCAGGGGGCACTGGGGCAGACCACCAACGCTTCGCCGCCACGCTGCGTCAACACAGCAAAACAAAAGCACAAAGCTGCAGCGGGGACGCTTTGTTGCTCTGCTTTAATCTGACGTCCAGCCTCGTCCCGCCGGAGGCCGAGGGAGAGATGCTCTCTCACCTGACTGAGACCAGACTGGTGCTGTTTGCATTTTATATTCATTGACAAAAACCACCTTCTTTAAACTCGAGTATTTTACAAACCATCCTTTTAGTTATTTCTATCAAAATCAACTTGCAGAGACTTTAAACTTTCTGCAGACAGATAATCCATCAAATCAGCATTGAGGAAGCTTTGTTCTTTTATCATTTGTAATTTTGTTTTGTAATTGAATTTCTATCAAACCTGTTTTTATGCGTCACTGCATTTGCACATGAAAAAAATCCGAGAAGTTTGGAAAGAAATTCTAAAAAAATCCAACAAATCCAAGCCCAATAATTGCAAATAAACATTTTCACACTTGGCTGAGGTGAATAGTCAAAAAGCAAAATGCAACAAAGTGGAAACAGACTTTGTGAATAAATGATGATGTACATGAAGCTTGTGACTCAAACATCAGTGAGGAAACAGACTGTCCTCAGATTAATACATGAAACAGAAATGTCATTTTTCCATCATGTTTTCTTCATGGTTTTACCACATTTGGGGATTGAATGGAGCTCCTTTAATTACATCATCTTTGTGAAAAAAATTCAATTAAAATTTGTGTTACATTTTTATGGGAACTTGATTATTGTCTCAACTCTCAGAATAATTTCAGTCTAAATTCACAGCTTTCTGTGTGTGTGTATCACAGTAAGTCAACAGGACTCTGCAGCTAAACAGGATAAACTCCAGTGGGAGTTCAGTCCAGTTTTCAGCTCGATGAGAAAAGTCTCCTAAACTCCATCTTCTTGCTCACTTTAAATCTCAACAACAGGTGTGCAGGACCAAAATAACTACGCTGAGAACCAGGAAGTGACTGTAGCTTTGCCTCCTGTTCGATGAGACACATATTTATCGGGGACTATTTCCAGCGGTGGATGAATCCACATTGGGTCTCTGGTGAGCATTGGTGGCAGCAGGCTGGTGTTCGTGGGCTCGAGTCAAAGTAAACTACAGTGTGTGTGTTGATGGTTCAATAAAGGAACATGTCACCGAGGCTGGAGTCAGTCAGCCTGAGGTCCAATTAAACTCCATGAGCTGGATTCCATCAAAAGGCTGTTACCACTCCCCCTCCCCTCCCTCCGACCCGCCCGCCACACGGCACCAGAGGCCTTCCTTTCTTCGCGGCGGCGGCCACGACTGAGCCGAGGTCACGGCTAATCCTCGGGGGGGTTCTCGCTTTGTCTCGTCACAACTGGGGGGGTCAGAGGCTCTGAAAGGCCGCAGCTCAGTTTAACATCTATTAGCAGAAAGCTGCGACCCCTGCTGAGCCGCTCCTATTGGCTGCTGTGTGTGTGTGTGTGTGTGTGTGTGTGTGTGTGTGTGTGTGTGTAAGCTTGCAACATCTATGCTCACAACTGAACAACTCTACTATGAATGTAAAACCAGAAGAGATGCAGACAGTATTTCCTGCTCTGCCGTTAAGTTCTGGTTCTCCGGCCACAACATGTAAAATACTGCTCTGGGGTGTCGTGTCCCTCCTCATACTGAGAAAAAAACCAATCTGCCCAGCTCAATATACAAAACAAGAAATGTTAAATATGTCCTCCTTTAATGAGCCCTGTCAACAGATCCGTCTCTTGTTGAAAACGTCAGTGTGTAATAACCACGTCTATCAAAAAACAGACAGCGCTTCACCACAGCGACAGCAGTAGTTTGCAGTGATGTCACAGAAAAATAAGAGATAAGAGATAAGATAAGATAAACCTTTATTCGTCCCACAGTGGGGAAATAAAGCCTGGAGGTTCGATAACGTCGCTGTGTGTCAGGACAGTTCACCTCCGGACGACGGGCTCGAAGCTTTTCATGGAGACAGACTGAAAAGACCGTCAGTCAGTTGTTCACTGCTACAAGCCACATAATCACAACCATAAAGTGCTGAGATGAGATAAAGGTGACAGCGCCTGAAGTATAATGATAATAATCTAGAATAAAAATCTAAATATTAAAATCAAGGCTAAAGCTCAAAGTGAGGACAGCCTTGACTACAGTTTGTCTTTCAGAGAAGAAGAAGTACATTTTCGCCCCCGTGTTTCCCCCCAATGTCTGACTGAAGATTTTGTCCATAACATTAAAACCTGCACCAGGTTGTGGATGTTTTCAGTCGCCGTGTGGGAAATCACATCAGAGAGCAGCTCAAAGACAGGTGACTCAAATCAAAGACACATAACAGGAAGAGGACGGAGGTTTATCAGGTATCATGAAAAACATTGTCATGTATTTTTAGATTCTTGTTCAGTCGCCTGTTTCATCAGCTGCCAGTCGTTCTGTTCTTTTAGCTGTTTGAATTTCAGTGTTTAAAAGATTATTAAAATTTCATCATAACATGTAAAAAGCTGTTTCCACTCCTTCAGTCATCTGTTGCTCGGACCACCAGCTCAGGGAAGCCCGTCCTCTCGTCCATCTCTCTGGTGAACCGCAGGTCGACAGCCTCGCCCACGACCACCTCGGCCGTGGTGAACACCTCCAGATCCCCCAGCACGTGACCCCCCACCGTCCCGCCCTCGACGTCCGACAGGCAGATGTGGAGGTGGGCGTCCGGGTTCAGGGTCCCGACCAGGGAGACGATCTCGAACCGGCCGCTGAGGTGGATCACCTGAGGAAACATCAGCTCCTGAGTCCGGCTGAGCACGATTCATTTACAGTAACATGACTTTGTTTACACATCATGTAGAGACGAGCTGAGAAAACCAACCATCCTGGGTCTTTCACTCATTTATGTCTGTGAAACCAACTGGAAATGGAAAATGCACTGGGATCTAATCACTTCACATGTAAACAGAGCGTATTATTTCTTATAATTTCCTGCTGCATTTGTGAATATAAAATGTGAAACTAATGAATTTTTTAAACCTTGAACTGTTCTATAATAATATATTGATATTTATCACCAAAGATTTGCACATTTTTAATGTCATTTTTCTTGATTTTGGCTTCATGTCAGCTTTATATTTGAGAAGATTTGGTGGAAGTGAAGTAAAATGAATGTGGCCTCAGAGAGTGAATCTCAGCCCTTCGTGCTGACGTCTACCTCCTTTGTGTTTGCTGAGGTGGCGTTGGCCAGCCGGAGCGTCGCCTTCGTCACGCTGCCCACGCAGGTGATGATGAACGGCGCTCGGAGTCGTCTCTCCTCCACGAACGCCTGCAGAGATCCCAGCAGCTCCTGACCCGGGCCGAACCGGACGGCGTGGACCCGCAGGGACGAACCTCCTCCTGCTGAACTCTGGGAGAAAAAGATGGCTGCATCTGTTAATTTGGGCTTTTTTTCTTTTCATTTCTTTTATTTATTTTCTGTTACTATTTAAAACATTTTATTTTTACCATTCACATAATTTTGAAAAATAATTTTGTGGATCTAATTATAATTTTGTAAATTAAAATAATCATAGATAAGATAAATGCACATAGAATAAAACTGAAAATAAAAATAACTGAATGATGAAAAAGGAACTCAGTTCTCATCATCTCATCATCTCGCTGATCCTGTTGCTCATCATTTACACTTCAGTCATTTCAGAGCAGTTTGTGGGGAAACTTTCTCTGTTCTCAGGCTGAATTATCTCATTTGTGTTCATCTGAAGGCGACAAATCTTTTCACCAGATACAGCTGTTTGAAAAAAACACTGCAAATAAACAAAACCTTATTTACACTTGTTTTTTTCCACATCTGTGTTTCAGAAGCCTGAAATGTGACGGCCTCCAGGCTGCGGAGTCAGACTCTGCTGAAGAGTAAACCCGTGTTTGTGTGTTCGCTCGGTCGAGATCCTACTGCAAATGAGATGAGCAAACCTCATCTGATCATGTGACACAGTCCAAAGCACCAGAGCAAACGACCAAGTTAACCAGGAGTCGACACTGTTTTGTAAACTGCTCGGTTCAAGTTCGGGATCTTGCGCAAAATACGACCAAAAATCTGACTGTCAGTGGGAAACAGGAAGCAAACAACAGGTTTATTGATCAAACCCGAGTCACTGATGTCGGATTCAGACGACTGAAAACAACTCGTGCTGCATTTCTGCGAGTAGCTTCTCGTCTCAAACATCTCACATGGTCACAAACTGAATCCAATCCCCATGAGTCTTAGTGGCATTTACACCTGTTTCTGTTTACTAGTGCAACAGATCTGGGATCAGCTGGAAAACCACAAAGTGCATCTGTGTAAAACCACTTTAAATGTTCTGAAAAAAACACAAATGTATGTGATACAGAATCAGACAAAAATCTTTTGTTCTGTGTGTGTGTGTGTGTGTGTGTGTGTGTGTGGTCCATTCAGATCTTTAACAGGATCACTGTGCTAAACCAAACAGCAGGTCGACCTCTGACCCCGCCGGGGGAGCAGGGGGACGTCGGTGAAGCCTGAACTGATCGGCAGGTTTACAAAGAGAGAAAACAGGCGGCGACGTGGAGCCGACATCACATCACTTCTATAACTTTTAGAATTTATCTACTCGACTCAACAATGTGAACTAACAAACCACTCAATCTTCAATCGTCACTATAGTTGATCATTTACAAGGTCCCAATTTGATTCAGTGTTTTCAACCAGTTTTCCACTGAAATCATGACATTTATATTTACATTTTCCTTAAAATTCACCTCTAATAAATAAGCCACACAGAAGTACTGACGTGACCAATGTGTAAAAGGGATTTTTATCATTGCATTGTAATTTTAGAGCCTGCGACTACACGGTAACTGATTAAAGGGTCTTTGGCTAAAATGGCTTGAGACACAGAATAATTTGTCACAGATACATTTGACAGTTCAGTGATAAATGATGTTCAGTTGGATCTTTTCTTATTTCTTCAGCTGCAGTTGTTTTTGTCCAAACGCTGGAGAGAAAACCTCGTGAAAATAAAGGTGGTGTAAAGCTGAGAGCAGCTGTGGAGTGAAAACCTGCAGCTTTCTAAAGTCTGTCAGTCAAACCGGTTTGAACAGGTTCAACAAGGTGACATGTGTTTTCTGTTCATCTGGTTCAGATTCAGTTTAGTGCAACAGTTAGTAAAGTCCTTTAAGAATGAGATGAAGTGAACTCACCATCGTTCACCAGCCTGAGGCTCCTGAGGGACTAAACTCTGAGCACAAACACTCCAGTTACACATTTACAGTCACACATGCAGGAGCAGCACAGGTTAGGTGGAACCGAGCATGCGCAGTAAACTGACCACTTCCTGCAGAGGGTTCAGGTATTTTCTATTCCTGGTCTCTTACTGCCACCTGCTGGTGTTCAGAGATAAGAGCTCATGTGTCTGCTGTGTCACATATTCTTATATTTGACAGAACAGAAACATTTACTGAGTTAAATTATAAATGATATTGGTTGTAGTGTTTTACAGAAAACTTTTCTTTTCAGAGTCAGAAGTTTATGATGAAGTTAGTTATCATGCTTTTAATTACACAGGTTTAAATCAACAAAGAGCTCTGTGCTTCATTATCTTATGTTTGATTCATATCAACTGTAAATAAAAAAAGATCAAGTGCAGATGCAGATGAGGCGACAGACACATGAGCCAGAAGCAGAACTTTATAAACCCTGAGGTCCAAATTCCTCCAGCACAGCTCCACGATCAAGATCATCTTAACTGGGAGAAAGTTTCAAATTAACAAAAAAAAATTATTCAAAGTTTAGAATGCTGTTTTTTTAGTTTTTTTCACTTATGTTGTTTGTATATTTTGCCTGCACAATGATCTAAATGCTGTTTCAACATCAGGAAAATAAATCTGCTTGAAAAATTGATGTTGCATTTTTTTCATGATTGAATTAATTTGTTTGACAAGAACATTAAAATGCTCAGGAGATTAACGTCTCACATCTCCTGTCACCTCCGGAGGACATGTCCTCTCCTCTGTCACACTGTCTTCATGTATTTCACTTTAGTGCTTCCAAAAACTGTGAAGAACTTTCTTGGTTTTTACCCTAGATGGCGCTGTGGTTTGGAAAATGGATCCACTTGTGAAGGACTGAGATGTCTCACTGATTCCATCATTGTTGCAGCACATCAGCGTCACAAAGTCATCGAGACGCCTTTAAGCTTCGACAACAGCCCAGGAAAGATTCATTATACTGGTTTGAATGTTAAAGTGACTGACGTGTTGAGACGACTATCAGAGGTTTGGATCGATGGACTGAACTTTATTTTAGATTTGAGTTTGAGGCTCAGCTGAACTGTGATTTATACTTTTTTAAGGTTTTATCAAACCAGCTTTTCACATCGAGCTTTGAAACTGAAATTTGATGACGACTAATCAGCTGAAATTTCTCATTATCTTCAGAGACAAACACAAACTGCTGGAAACACAATGATGTGTAAAATAGGATTGTTGATTTTCTTTCATTGGAACCAAAAGAACCATCATAATGGAGAAACAACAAGTTGGATTTTCAAAATAGTGCAACACACACTACTGGTTGTGAGGAGGTCAAAGGTCACAGCAGTGAGTGGTCATATTATCAGAAATGCAAAGCAGACATGCAAGTACAAGAAAAAGACCTGTCAATAAATGCAGAATTGAATTTTGTACAGTTAAAATTTAGAAGAAATGTCACTGTTTTTTGTGAGGCAGTGATCCAACCAAATAAAAAAAACATCATTAAAAAGGTCTCTCGCTTTCATTCAAACCACAAAGTTGTTGTGATTTTGAAATTGCGAGCAGGTGAAGCGTGTTTTATCCAGAGGGGCTTTAATGGCAGATTGCAGAAACCCCAGAGCTGCTGATCGACAGTATTCTGTCTGTATTTTTCCGTGTAATAATGAGCAGATTAAATCAGGGTTGTGTTGGTGTCGGGGCCCCTGGGAGCCGACGAGGCCACGCTCTGGCGACCGTTTCGAGTGGAGGCGCTCGCCTGTATTCCCCCGGCCGCAGAGCCCTGATTACTATCAGGTTACAGCCGCCATGACAGCGGCAACAGGAGAGAAGAGACACGAGACAATATTTCCATCAGTGGTGAGAAGTAACTGAGTACATTTACACAAGTACTATACTTAAACACACCTTTGAAGTACTTGACTTCAGTATTTCCATTTTCTGCTACTTTATACTTCACTATCATTCAGAGGGAAATATTTGACTCTGCTTTTAACTTCACCACATTTATTTGACAGCTTCAGTTACTTTGCAGATTAATCAAAACAATATCAAATTAATTAATAAATCTAGGTTTGTCATTACAGATGAGTCCAGCAGCACGTGAAGTCATTAAAATCAGCTCCACCTTTAGCAGCTGCAACATCAGTGATGAACACATTAATACGTCAATAATTATAATCCCCCAACTCCACGAGGGCCAGCAAGGACCCTTTTTTTTCTCCTTTGTTTTGCTGATTTCTTGTGGTTTAACTTCTCACCTGTGATGTGACGTCATCACTGTGTGTGTGGTTACAGGTGAAACTGATGTGAGATCAGCAAACACGTCACATTGTGACAGAATCTTTCCTCTTTAACTTGATGTTTCGGAGCTGGATTGTGTGGAGGATGTGACGGAGGCGGCTGAGGAGAGGTGGGCGGAGTCAGAAACCTGTGACGGTATGATTGGTTCAAATGTTTATGAACACCTTGCTACTGTGACAGGAAGTGACTCAAAGATGAAACTTGATTTTTCACAGTCAGGAAGTTCTCAACATTTGTCTTGCAAGTTATTAATATAAATAATCACTATTTTTATTGAACCATGTCTGGATTTAACACTCCACTTGTTTTAACTCCTGTAAAAACAAGTCTTTATATTTTCATAATTAGTCGAGAAAAATTCCTTTAAACTGCTGCTGTGTTTTCCTCCATAATCCACCAACCTGTGTAGAGAAACTTAACGCCAGGATGTTTCCAACTGTTCAGCATCATAACAGTTAAATACAGAATAAAGAGACAAACCTTTCTTCTGTATCGATTCAGAAATGAACAATGATGCTTTAGAAAATATGAACTACATTGTTGTGGTGAAGCTTCCCTTTAATAGGATTTGGGCATTTAATCAGTATTTTGGCATATATGTGTGTGTATACGTGAGTGTGTGTGTGTTGATGTGTGTGTGAACTAATTAGGACCAGCAATTACCCCAAACTGTGGCTGCGTCTCCTCCTGAAGGGGGGGGGGGCAACAATAGCAGACTGTCAGTGCCAGCGCTGCCATGCATGACAGATGTATGTGGACACGCCAGACAAAGGCACGGCTGGCCGAGCGTGTGTGTGTGTGTGTGTGTGTGTGTGTGTGTGTGTGTGTGTGTTGGGGGGTCAGCTTGTGTCCGATGCAGAAGAAGTGGAGGAGCACTGCTGGCGGCTCAGGCATCGTTCCACGACACCAGCAGCTCCCAGCAGCCCCCGCTGCCTCGGCCATAACCACCGCCCCGGAGCTGTCAAACTCCCAGCAGCCCCTGCTGCAGCGCCTTCAGTCCAGGCTGCTAATGGAGGGACGACTCCGTTCATTATAACATCATCTGCATAACAAGGCCGAGATGCAACTTTACCAAAACGACACTATCACACTGTGACACACCTCCACATACTGGACGACCACCTGTGATCATGTGACCAAAGGTGGATACTTCTGTCATGTGACAATAACTGGACCATCAACAAACTCCATGTGCTGATGAAGACTGTGAGATACAGCAAAGATCTGGGAAAAGCTTGTAAGTGGACCTTGAGTTAAAAGGGGAACCCAGGTGATTTGATGCATCAGCGTGTGTCCAGGTGTTGTGGAGAATTAAATCAAGTCCTCGAGTGATGTCACTTGAGTCGGCTGAAGACGACAAGTTTGAAACTGAAACCAATCTGTCGGTGTGGAGTCAGACAGGAGTGAGCTGACCTCTGACCTCTGGAGCTGCCCTCATCTCTGCTGCAGGACACATGAGCAGGTTCCACACCTGAATCTTTGACTGAACTGTTTGTTGCATTGTGGGTAATGACCAGGTTCTGACATGGAAGAACAATCTGTGGAATAAAAGAGACGATATCACAGAGTCCAGAGTTTGTTGCAGGCGGCTAACGAGGGAACGATGCGGCCGCCTCGTTGCACTTCAGCGTCCTGTGATTCATTTTCACACGTAGAACTGATGTAAAATAAAAATCCGAACACGTGTGAAGCCTCAGAGGTCACCGCATCCCCTCCAAAATAAATGAATAAACTAAAAACATGCCAATCACAAACACACACACACACAAATAAAGTCCTTAATTAGGTTGGAGTGTGTTCAACAAGCTCATTAGTGCTTTCGGCAGAATTTGTGCCCCTGCTGCTTCTCGTTAATTCAACTCGTACTGGAACAGCTCATCCTCAGTCGTTAACTTTTTAGAACGATACGGATAAAATCTAAATGATCTAATTAAAAGAAACAATTCATTCATTTCAAGGTCGACATCGCATCATCAAACGCTGCTCTGCTGTCGGAAAGGTCAGCGTCGGATCTACGACAGTGTCCAGCGTGAGACAGTACAAGAAGTAACAGACGACAACATACGTGTCCACAGAAAAACATGTCCGCTTTCTGTAGTTTCCTTTTTATTTCTTTATGTTCATCATCAGCTGAGGTCAAATCAAACCTTCTCTTATAAACAGAAACATTAAATCAGTAAAAGCAGCAACAGTAGAGAGAAGATTTCTCCTGTTGAAGGTCGATGAGCCGAGATGTTTCGACGAGCAGTGTGTGTGTGTGTGTGTGTGTGTGTGTGTGCGTGCTGGATATTTAGTCCGAGATGCCACTCAGCAGCATGTTGGAATGACATGTATGAACATGTCAGAGCCACAGGCAGCTGCATGTGTCAGGTGCCTCATGGGAAATGTGTGTGTGTGGGTGTTTCTGTGTGTGAAGTAATTAGGAGTGTGTGGCAGTGTGTGTATGAATGTTTGCGAGTACATATGTGTGTGCGTGAGGACATTTTTAGGATGGTGGTGGTATTTTGTGGAGGAGGACGTTTCAGAGTGTTTGGATGTTTCAGAAGGTGAAAATTAATATTTCATCAAAATGTTGCTGCAGCACGAGAAAGAAAAATCAGCTTTGAGACTTTTGTTTTCAAGCTTTTCATCCAACATGGCGACATCACTAACAGTTAGAAAGCTTGTCAGTGTAACTTTTCCTTCCCGTCTTGATATCAACACGCCGTCCTCCTCCATCGCCAGCCACCGAGGCAGAGCTTTGTGAATCTGAAACGTCCCTTGTTTTGACATTTCAGGTGACTTCGGATTCTTTTGAAGGAGGCCGGAGGCTGCGCGACAGACGGATCTCTGTTCTGATTAAAGACCAGGATTAAGGAGCGCTGACCTTTTGTTATCATGGATTCATCCTCCATGCCGTCTGAAATCAATAGGCGGCTCTGTAGGCTTTCACACATCCATCTACTCTCACAGATCAATCCCCCTACAATCCTCTCCAGCCCTCAGCAGGAGCGCCGGGGGCTTTTAGGGCCAAATTACGTGGTAGTGCTTCTGCTGCTGCTGGTGGTTCAGAGGATGTAATATGTCGACTTCAGGGCTTTTTCATCACGCCAAAATTGCTGTTCGTATTGATGCCACTATTAGCGCTCCCCTCGGCAAAGACTTCGGCCATTAAAGCCTGCGGTCGGTGCAGCACAAGATGAGGCTGCGAGCGAGCGAGATTGGCTATGATAATAGAGCTGCTGTGAGCCTATTAGAGCCCAGTGTGGTTCAACCGCCTCCACTGCAGGTGAGCTGAGGGGCGGAGAGCAGGCGCTGCAAGAAATATCCAGGCCACATAAATTTAATGTTTGTGTTTTTTTTAGATATTTTTGGTGCATTGGATGCTTTTATTAGACAAGAAAGTAGAGAGATGACGGGAAACTGGAAGAGAGAGAGAGTGAGCGACAGGCAGCAGAAGGCACCAGAGAGCCCCAGTGTAATGTTAAGGGTTGAAAAAGTTTTAAGCTTGTGGAGATTTTCAATGAAATTTGTTTCAGGATTGATGGACAGGTCAAACACGGGACTCACGTCCAGGAGACCATGTTCATGTCCTGTGTGAAACCAAAAGTTGAACTTACAAGTTAACTTACATTCTTCTTCTTCCTCCTCTTTAATGTTTTATCTTGTGATGTTATCAGACTTTTAGATTCTTTTCATCTTACTCAATATGTTGAGGAGGACAAACATTTGACCTCA
Source organism: Holacanthus passer (assembly GCA_025331565.1). Lineage (NCBI taxonomy): Eukaryota > Metazoa > Chordata > Actinopteri > Pomacanthidae > Holacanthus > Holacanthus passer. The sequence goes on along the minus strand of JAFREQ010000097.1, from coordinate 1,070,755 downwards.
TGCTCTTCTCTGGTTTCTGTGTGGAAGATGTGAATTTGATTTTTCTGTCTCTGATCTCGAGGCAGTGATCTTCTCCTGACCTCAAACCCACGACGTGGACTCACTCCCACCTGCTAATTTCATTGTCTGTTTCCTGTTTCTGTTGACCAAAGACATTTTAATACCAATGATACCAATGATGTTGCACAAATATTTTTAGACCCTGTAGCTCCAGTCAGTTATTTTAAGTCCAACTCAGCTTCTCTCCCATGGCTGAACGAGGAAACAAGGATTTTCAGAAGACAATGCAGGAAGGCAGGGAGGAAACAGAAGAAGGATAAAAACAGTCTTCCTTGATTCTTCCACTGTCCACTGATCATTGTGCAATCAAAGAAACAAAGAACTTTTCAGAGCTGATTGCTAAACAGGGTCAAAATCCAAGAATCCTTTTTAAAACCATCCCCTGTCGGCTGAATCATCCCCAGAGAGACGTGAAGAATTTCTTAATTACTTTTATAACTAAATGATGGAGCTTTGGCAGCACATTAACACAGAGCTGAGAGAGCTGGTGTTGACTCCTGCCCACCTTCAACATTAACCCACTTCAGTGAAATTTCTCTGTCAATCCTCGAACGCACCGCTGCACTTTCAGAATCATCCACCTGCCCTTCAGACTGCGTTCCCACTTGGTTTTTAAAAGCTGTATGTCAGACAGGTATTTTAACCATTATTAACTGCTCTCCATCTGCTGGCATTTCCCTTCTCCAATTTAAACACACCACTGTTTACTCCCTGTTGAAGAAGACAAGTCATTTCAGACCAAACTCTAAGCTGCAGTTTCCACTCAACTGATTTCTGTTGAGAACAACTATCACATTTTGGTTTCCGCTCTCTGCACAGCACTGAGACTCCTCTGGTCAGAGTCACTGCTGACACTGGCCTGCATTTTAATTCTCCTTGACCTCAGCTCAGTGAACCACAACGTCTTAATCAGCCATCTGGAAAAACTATGTTGGATTGGTTCATCTCAAACTGGTCGTTCTCTGTTGGATGATGGAGATGCCTCCTCCTCTAGTTCTTCTCTCTTTTGTGGGGTCCCTCAGGGGTCTATTCTGGGCCCCCTGTTATTTACCACATACATGTTACCCCTGGGGCAAATGATACGCAACTGAATGTCCCTTTAAAGGCTGATCCCACAGATGTTTCCTGGATCATGTCCTGCCTCGCCAACATTCAACTAAGATCAGGTCATTCCTTTTCTCTGCAGATTTAGAAAAGGTCGTCTATGTTTTTATCTCCTCTAGACAAGATGACTGCATGGCACTTTATTCAGTTATTAGCAGGCAAAACTCAAAATAAATAAAATTATTATTATTATTATTGAAGGAATAAAAAGTTTGAAGAGATACAAACACCTGCAGTGTGCAGAACGTTATTGTCAGACCTGTGTATTTCAGCCTGTGGGCTTCATCAGGTACAGACCAACACACCTGGTCTCCTATGATTTGGACCATTCAATCATGTGATGTGATCTTCAGAACATTTATTTTTAAAAAGCACAAAGAACTTGAAATAGAAGAGAAACTCATCGTGGCTCTGCTGAAAGCAATATTAATCTGATCCCAGTGTGAGCGATTCTCTTTGATTCATCCGCTAAACACTGATATGAAGCAGCACAGGCTGAAACCTGACTGACATACCTGCAGTATCCGGCCCAGCACTGTGCAGTTATGGGTTTTGGGGTTTTGGGGAAGCGAGTGTTGTGTGTATTGTGGCGACGCCCCCCCGCCCACTCGTCGTCGGACCCCCCACCCGCCCACACTCCTCCCCTCTCTGCTTTCCCTGCTGCCTGGCTTAAGCTAATCCCATTATCAGTGAGGCGGCCTGACGCTGATGTGGCCTGCTAACTGACCAGCTGCTCCGAGTCTGGCCACCACACACACGCTGCAAAAAATGTCCGTCCAAGCAGGTTGGCTAAAATCATCACAATCACATCATATAGTAGCAGGTACCCATGATGCAGTGCTGATGCTTCAGGTGACATTAGAAGTTTATTCTCACCATAGTTTTTAAATGTACCCCGAGTGGGCAGCAAATAATGGGCCTGTTGATTGGCAATAATGAAACAACACTGTTTTATACTTTTGCTATTTTGTGATCTGGACGTAATTAATTATTTAGTGTAACAGAACAAGCTGTGAAAAGCGTTTTCATGTGATCAGGGAGTCACATTCTGACTTTTTTCAGGAGACATTTTGTCTTTTGTGAGTAGATAAAGGTCTAAAAATGCAGCAGACACATTAATGCAGAAGGAAAATGAATCCACAAAATTTTAGGTATATGTGCAAGAATACAAAAAAAAAAACAGCATCTAAATACATTTTCTGCAAAATGTATTTTACAAAACCACTTAGTTGTACATAAAAGTGTTTTTAGGGGACACGTTTGCCACAGGATGAAAGTCCCCCGAGAGACTCTGTGGAAAAGAAGACTGATGCATTATTAAAAACAGAGACAGTTCCTCATTCGGACCCTCTGGATATAAATATATGTATAGAAATGATTAACATTTCGGTGTAAGCAGCCTCTGGTCTGAGCTTTTTGTGTCAGAACTCGACATATTTGCGTATTGTTTTTTCACTTCTTGTAATAAAACCCCGATTTTCAGGGGGTCACTTCTTGCAGCGTGCTTTGGCTCGGAGGCCCAGCAGCCTGCCAGCCTATCAGCCACGACACCGGCTCTCCTGCCTGCGAGCTAGCGCACTAGCCCGGACAGCATGTGGCGCGGATCCCCGAGGAAAGGCGGCGTTGGAGTTCCACAAGGCAACACAATAATGTCGAGTCACTCGGAGCGACGCTAATCCAGCTTCCCAAACAATGTGAGCGGCCCCGGCGGCTCTGACGGCAGGTAGAAGGAGATTAGAGCAACCTGGAGACGTTTGTTTGTGCTCAGCGTGGCCAACGAGCTGAAAAGTCAATTTTAACGAGGCATTTCATCTTAATTTGAGTCTGAAGACAAGAACTGACGTCTGAGTCATTGTGATTGTGGTTATTCTTTTTTCACCTACATGCATTTCCTTCAGAGCAGTCAGGCTCCAAATCAACACTAAAAAGAAAGTTATGTAAAGAAAAATTGCATTTATAAGTGTTTATACTGTTTTACATGAACATATTCCAATGATGTCATATTGTTCTGTCGAGAAGATGTTTGAAAACTCACTGGACAAAATCTTTTTACGGTTTAGTTTGACTCACTCAGCACAATCTCTCACATCATCAGTCATCGTCATCATCAGTAAGTGATGTGGTGAATTAGTGAACAGTTACTTATTCATACGTCCAGTTGACAAAGAGCAACTAAACATTTATTCAAAGTTCGTGTCCAATATTCGCTCTGCTTTTAGCTCTGTGTTTGGTCGCCACCAAGCCCTGAGAAAAATACCTTGTTCTTCAGTTGCTAAATGTTTAACTTTCTTCACCAGCTCGTCTCTACAACCCTTTCACACTGGACATCTGACTTTTGTCTCCAGGGTTAAAGATCAACATTCATTCAGGGTCTGATGTCTCTGCAGGAGTCGCAGCGATGGAAACATGACACCGGCTGGACACGCTCATTTTCCAGCGTGACGCTTCGACACGTGTTGAACATTATTTACTGTTTTTTAAGTCTGGGAACAACGTGCAACACGACATCGTTCAGTCAGAGTTTGAAACTGAAGTTTCTGGTGTGTTTGTGATGTTGAACGTGACACAGCAGAAAAAAATGAAAGACAAACTGGTGACGGGAAAAGAGTCGGTCGGTTCTTTTGTGTGAGTGTGTGTGTTTTCTGCCGAGCAGCTCGTACAGTGAGTCTTTACAACAGCTGCTGGAAACACTGAGACTGAGGCAAAGCAGTAAAACCGAAACAAAGAGCTGAAAGGAATTAAATCATGTTGCCGAGCTGAGGAGAAACGTCCTCCGAGGGTTCATCACTACACACGACCGGAATCACATTAAATGTTGATCGTTATAAAAATATTAATGATGGACACTTTAAATTTAGATTTGAGCAATATTCTCTGAAAAAGACAGCAGATAATCAAAGACAGTTCTCTGGAGTCAAGAAATGATATTTGGTTAAAGATGCAAATATATTATTGTTTTCAGTTTTCATACAGTATTTTTTAATTTGAATCTATTATGAAATGTCCTTTATTTATTTTTATCTATTTATTTTTCCTAAATACCTGTAGAAATGTAGAAATGTAGAAAATAGCAGTTATAGTTTATCTTTAACCTTAAAGATTTTGTGTCCGTTCGGCTTCTGACACTAAATCTAATAAATGTGAAAATGTAAAAAAATGAAAGTTTGAAATCAGTCACTTTAGAGAAACCATCACATGGAACTCTCCTGTTCTTGTGACTGTGTTGTTGAGCTCAGCATCAGAGGAAAAACCATTTCTTCGTCGGGTTTCTTGTGCAGCGGTGAGTCAGCCGTCCTCTGGGTTCAGCTCTAAACCAACACTGATTAATAATTTATGGATCATCCCATTATGCCACTTTACACAGTTCAAAGGCTGCGCATTTGCATCCCAATTTGTTCACTGTGGTATAAAGACACGCTCAGCCTTTTTGCATCAGTATTTTCTCTTATAAATGGAATTTGGGACGGTCTGTCCTCACATCAGCGGATAAAGAAGATTAAAGTGCGGGCATCCTGCGCTCCCTCCTCCTCCTCCTCCTCCTCCTCCTCCTCCTCCCTCCATCTCCAGCTCGGCCTCGGGGCTTTGATGTGTCTCGTGATGCTTCTGAGGAAGGCAGACATGAAATACAGTCGACTTACATCCAGAGAAAGAATCAGGGTTTGGAAAGAAGCGTTTTATTCTGTCCAAACAAAAGATTGATTTAGAACCACGGGAGAGTTAACAAATGGTTTTACTAATCATTTTTCAACACAAATTCGTGTCACTAGTCCTTTATATTGTGGATAATGTAGGAATTTAACTCTTGATTATCACTTTAACTTGGATGAGTTTTAGTTAAATGACTCCAGTTAGCAATTATATAACATCTAAATTCCATCAAAAGGGAAGAACAGACAATAAAAATGTAGTCATGCAAGAAATTAATGATCAACTTATTTATATATTTGATATCAAGAATCAAAACACCTTAAAAAATGAAGGTTGTTGTCAGTTGACGGTGGATTTATTTTATTTCATAGCATCTTAAACTCCACTGATCCACTGAATCTGTTTAAAAGCAGATTGTTTGAAACTGTTTAAACTTTGTTGGGATCCAAAAATTTCCAAAGATGCCGAATGTGTCCGACTCTGTGTTAAAGTGTCAAAATCAAAGGGTCAAAAGTTTTGTATGACGCTTCACCGTTTATTGTCCTTTAACAAACTTCTACACAAACCACTATTTTAGGATTTTCAAATAAAAAATAAAAGTGTCCTAAATCCCACAATCTATTTTTTGTGACCAAACAAAGGCGTCTTCCTCGAGTGAGTGAACAGAATAAAGGTTAAAAGGATAAAACTTTCCCCCAAAAATAAGAAAATCGACGACGACAACAAAGCAACAGGAGGCAAGTGGAGAGACGCACCATTAACATCCTGCTGAAAGGAGGCCGAGCTGCATTAAATGTCACTGCATACATCTGCTTTCCAACAAATGACTATTGATTGTGAGCGCGACACATTCGGCCCGAACTCCTTTATTTACAGGTTTTGGTTTTCAAGCTGTTTTTACTGTGATAACGCCTCGAGTGGCGAGGACAGACAAAGGCCGAGCGGAGCCGCCGTCGCTCGCTCGCCGCCGCTGGCTCGCCACTTGTTTTTGTGAATCCCTCCACATCGCCAGTATCCGGGCAGATATGTACAGTCTCCCTGCCTGTCTCATTTCAATCGGCCTCCATCTGTTTTGTCTATCCGTGAAAAGGTCTATTATGATCCTCTGCTCTTTGTACAAATGGACTACTAAGCGGATAGGGACCCCCGCCCCCCCTCCTCGGCGGCGCCCCCTCCCTGGAACATTAGGCCTGGATTCCAAGGAGCTCGTCCTGACGCTGCTTTAATTATCCAGCGCCGGTGGAGGGATCTTGATTTTAACGAGTTTTAAAATGCTCTGTCTTTAGATTTGCTGCAGAAAGGGAGCGGCGAGGGCGGAGGGAGGCTTCGTGGGCTCTTTATTAACCCTACAGTGACTAGCTAATGTGATTGAAGTGGAACCACCTGGCGTGGGGAACTGTATCGTCAGCTGCCGCTGAAGGCCGGCGAATGGGGAGGACCAGGTGCTGCGCTCCAGCCTCTTAATTGTTGCCATGTAATAGCTTGCTTCAGTGCACAGTATGGCTCGGGGCTAGGATTAAAAAAAGCTGTTGCTGCTAGCTAGCACACAGAAGTCCATTTTCTTTCACCGCGCCCCCCCTCGACCCCCCCACCACAACACACAGACACACACTCCTTCAGTGGTAATGAAAGAAAAGGGAGTCGGGGAGGAGGGGATGAAAGGAGGCCGGGAGTGCTCTCCTCCTCTGGTTACGTGGCTCGAGGAGACTGTCTGAGGTGAACGGTGTCTCTCTCTGCTCCTGGACGACCACGAGGCCTGAAAGCTGCTGGACGCAGACGGATATTCAGCCTGCGGCAAATGTGACTCCTGAACCCACGAGTCACAGAAAGCTCAGCACTAGAGATTCTTCCCACTCCTCCAGCTGGAGAGAGGACGCAGCCCTCAATATGTATTTGCCTAATAATAACTCAGATTATGAGTGAATCCAGATCTGCATTAAAACACCTTTCATTCATTCCACTACACGCAGCAGAACACCCGTCTCACTATGTGGTCTGTCTACGCTTCCTCGACCCACGACGCCGTTTCAGATATCAGTAGGAAGGAAAGGCAGCCTCACAGACAGAAGGTCCAGGGTTTGAACCCATGAGATAAAACTGTCTGTCTTTCTGCTCTGAACCTGAAGTCGCAGACTGAGACCTGCAAACAGCAGACAGACACAGTCAGAGACTCTCTGGTGAACATGGTGAGACTTCAGCAGCTGAAGTCAGATGTTTCCCTCTGGAGTTGTTAGAGACCAAACCAGAGCTGGAAGAGAGAGAATATTGGATTCACATTCATCAGGTGACGCAAACATGACTCCAAACAAACTGACGAGAGTCTGCTGAAGACGACAAACAGACATTCAGATTCCAGCTTCAGATTCAGCAGATAATCTTCTCTTCACCATGAGAGACCACTTTCACATGACAACATATTATTACAACAGTCTTCCAGAACTGCTTCATAGTGTCTCTGTTGTTTTGTTCAGTCCTGCCTGTCGGACTGTATTGCTGTAATTCTCAGGTGTTCGATAAAAGCTGGTGTATGTGTGTGTTCAGCTTCAGTCTCAGTGTGACGGCTCCGTCGGTCTGGACACGTAACATAATCTTCCTGAGTGCGACCGCGGCCACAGATGGAGCTGATGCACTGAGGAGGATCAGCGGGTGGAGGCTGAGTGCTGCTGCGTTCGGGGACCTCCGGCCTCCCCGCCGCGCCGGCTGCCAGGTAACCGTCCACGGGGCCCGACCGGCTGATCTCCTGCGGGACCCGGGGCCGGGAGGAGCCCGGCTGGGACCGAAGGAGCAGCAGCGGGATTATTCTACTTACAGACAACAGAACAACACAGAGGCTGTTCAGGAGGGAGCCGTCTGTATCACACTAGTACTAACACATGATGTCTACGTGTTCGTGACAAGAGGAGCTTCTTCATTTCTGCTGCTGTTATCAGAACTGAGCAGCTTTTCAATACCTTTAACTTTGAGGGAATCTGTTCTAATTCAGTTTTCACCTTAATGATGCGAAGGAAAGGAAAGAAAGAGAAAAAAATATCTTCAGTTAACGATGACACCAAACAAAGAAAGAGAGAGAATCGTCACATTTGCTAATAAATTCTCAAAACAAAAGCATTTTCTCAAGACTGAGTTCTTCATGCAAAACTGTAAATGTCAACCTCATGGTGGCGCCAGAAGAAAAAACTGACAGAGTCACCATGTCAGGATTCATCATCAGGGAACCATGAATGTCTGGATGAAAGTCACAGCTTCTGCAGCTGTTCAGGTGTCGTTATGTAGATGAGGTCTTCACCTCAACGTATTTCCAAGTTGAAATGAAGATCGATGATGATGATGATGATGATGATGATTGATTTACACTGTGAGCACCTCCAGCTGTGGTTTGTACTTTTACTTGAGTACTTTCTTCTTCATTCTTCATCCACTTGACAAATATTTAAATCAAGAGCTTATAAACCTTATTCCACTTCCTGAACTCGTATACATCTAAATATGAAGTGAATAAATAACGTTTAAGCATAAAAATGTGTGGTGAACCTTGGCGGAGCGTCAAAAAGTCGACCTGAAAACAGCACACAAAGCTACATTTCACTCTGAAATGCTGTTTGAAATATACTTGAGGTTTAATACGGTTCCTTTCAGGGCGTCTCTCTTTCTGTGAAACGTTTGCAGAGCTAAAACCCCAATCTGCAGAAATTTTAAGTGCTCTCCAGAGCACTTCTGTCATGTTGTGCAGTGTAATAAGGAATTCATTTCCTCGCCTGGTATGCCACACATGAAAGAATTTAATCAGAGAGTGCAGGGAAACCTAACAACAAAGGACGATGACAAGAATGAAATTGAACTTCAAATCCTCTCATACAACCTCTGAGTTTTCTGTCAGTCATATCTGTCCGTGTTTACAAATGGATGAATGGAATACTTACAGCTTTAATACTCTGAGCCCACTTCATCCTGCCGGTGCTCAGCTGCCTTTGAGGGGAATGTATCTATAAAATGTCTCAGGGAGCCGTCTCTCCATTTGACAGCCCTTCGGGAGAACAAAGGCTCAGCGCTAATGCAGCACAGATCAACCGCCTGCTTTTCTATTGAGCAAGGTGCCAAGATGCACTAGCTTTTAAAGCCGGAGCAACCGACGCCGGCCACGAGGGACCGGCTTCAAAGCCTAATGCGAAGTGAGTCATCCACCACCCGTCTCATATTAAGTCCCCCTTTAATTCAGCCCCCTTTGGTTAATTATTTGCTATTGTGTTTTACCCATCTGAGCCCATGTCAACATTCAAAAAATTAGTTGGAAAAGGGGCGTTTTACTGATGGAGGACGACCTAAAAGCACAGCAGCCTGGAAAAATGTGTGGCGGCGTGGGGGCCGCGCAGCCATCTGTGACCCCTGGCCCTCGCCAAACGCTGACAACCAGCAGGTCCCATGTGGCCGGCCGGGTTCTGCCGGGCGTCACCCTCTTGTTGCTATTTTGTTGTTGTTATTTATTTACAGAAGCGGCGAGATGAGATGATGAGTGCGAGCGCTTTGCCGCGGCTGCCAGGAGCGGGCGGGGAGCTGCCGGAGGAGAGGGGTTTTTGGGAAGGGGGGGTCGGTTTGGCACCGACGCGGCGTCCAACGGAGAGCCGGTCCAGCCAGAGGACAGAGGGAGAGCGAGGCCGAGCCATCTGTGGGACAGACATGGTAGACGTGTCTCAAACGGTGCCAGGAAGTGATGGCACCGAGGACGACTTTCATCTCGACAGGATCCACGTTCAGTCCGTTCTGGAGAGCAGAGGTGGACGTGATGATTTACATTTACTCTTGTTCCTGTAACAAAGTCAGTTTTTGTGCATGGAGGTAAAAATCTGTCATTTTACTTCACTACTTTTTACTTTAAGTGTTGCATTTCACAACATTTTAACTCGCATCTGTTACAGAGCAAAAATAAAGTCACGTGAAAAAGTCATGATCACAATCTTCACTCTCTTTTAGATCCGTTTGTTTGGTCGCCACTAAATCCTGAGAAAAACCCTCTTTCAGATAAACGTTGCACTTCGATCACCAGCTGGTCGTGACTGCGGCTGATGTTTGCTGGACAGTGAGAGCAGAGAAACAACGTAGTAAAGTTGCTTTAGCTTTGAAACTAAAACAAAGAGCTGAAAGACGCTAAAAAGCACCGAGGAGATCTGTGGGTTCACCGTCAACGTTCCCTCGTCATGTCGAGAGGAAACGTGATCCAGTCGATGTTTCATTCAACATTTGTGTCACAGTTGCATTAAGTTCACGAGCCCTGGTCTGAACACACGTCTCCTCCGGTCGAGCGAACTCAAAGCGATGCGCGTGTCCCTGAAAGCAGCAGTTTGATTCCACATGTGAGTTGGGGAGAGCAGGATGCTGATGTAGAGTGAGAGAATGTCCCTGAGGTTCAATTACGGAGCCACAGGTCGTCTCAGCCTTCATTAGCTGCCTGCTGGAGCAGACGCTCCTTCCACAGACCGAACCTCGGGGACAAGCCTCTCTCTCCCCTCCGCCCTCTAACGATCGCACGGAAAGCTTTCTCAGAACTCGGAGGAGCTGCCGTGTGCTGTTATGTGCTTTGTTAATACGGCGGGGAGAGTCTCGTCAGCCACCTCTGCGTCTTCCCGCCGCCTCGGCGAGAACCGCTCCAGGACGGTTAACTAGCTGCGCTGTGGCGTGCCCAGACAGGGCGGAGGCTGATCGGAGCTCAGCAGGGAGGAGGAGGTCACGCGGGCTCCAGCTGCAGGTTGTTGTTTATGAGAAGTGAGTCCGGCATCAGATCCACAACTGAATCCACCAAGATTCAGTTCAATCACACCAACAGTTGCACAAGTGCAGCGGAGGACAAAAACCACCAACTGCACAGAATCTGCACATATGAGTCCTGAGACCAGTAATGAAGATGCATCAGTGAAACATCTGCTACAGAAAAGTACATGGACTCAAGTACTGCGTGGTGCAGTTTTGAGGTACTTGTACTGTACTGTAGTATTTCCATTTCATGAAACTTTACATTTACAGTCGGAGGCGAATATTTAAGTTATTACTCAGTTATTCCACACATTCAGATTGAACAAAAACAAAAAAGTGATCAGGTTATAAAATATTATGAATTGTTGTAAATTAAAGTACAAATGTAGTTTATAGTATAAATTTCTGCTTTATTGCATCAGTAAGAATAATCTCACAGAGGGAAAGAGGCCAATCTGCATGAATACTCCTTAGATTAGAATAATATAACATTATTTCTCATTTTCAACTTTCAGAGATAGTTTCATCTTTTAATTCTTCTCAGTTTCGCCCCCAAAAAAAGAATCCTAATTTTCACCGTCACTGAATATCATCCATGAGAAACGCGGTGCTGACAATCACATTTAGCAGCAATCAGACCTCATCTCTGTTACAGCGCCGTCTTAATTTCCTAAACCCTGGATGCAGATGAAAATTTAATCTGCTCACTTATTTGGGTAATGGAGATGGAAATTAGATTACGCTGTCTCTCAGCTCGGAGCCATCTGGGACGAGGCCGACGCCGCTAACTTCAGCAGAGTGTTTTAGAAAGTCTCAGTTGGTGTGAATCAGGTTTTAACCTGAAATATGATTTTCATTACCACTCCTTCATTTCAGCTCACATCATCTTCATGTTGGGAGATTGAATTTTGCCCGACCAGATATAATCTCTAGCTCTCGCCCGACGTCAGCAGAGCAGAATTTTAAGCTCAGAGTTCGGATGTTTCTGGACTGAAATGCATCCTGGGAGTTGAAGTTAACTTCTCCCTTGACGTAACTTCAACTTTTCATTAAAGAACCAGATATTTTCTAGCAGTTATTAAACTTTCTAACTGATGTTTGAACCAAGTTTCATGCTGTTAAACATTGTAGGAAAATTAATGCGGATTTTACTTCCAGACTTCCAGAAATAACTTTGCAATAAACTTAATAAACACAAAGAAGTGATTATAGTTGAACTTTGAACCGGACAGAATCAGACTTGACGTTTCCTCCTGACTCCAGTCATGAGGTTCATATGGATCTTCTCATTTCAGTCCCAGAAAGACAACTAACAGGCGTATTTCCCAAACTAGTATATTGGTCTGTTTTCATGATAATGTTTCTATTTTTCAGAGACATCCAGACGTATGGACTCAGTAAAACTCAGACGTGTGTGTTTCCTGTGTGTCTCTGCAGCTGCATCACGCTGAGCTCACTTTAAATGGCTTCATATTTACGGGCCAATTATCTCGGCGAGGGTCGGCGTGAGCGCGGGCCTCTCCAGCGCGTTACATGAAGGTCAGCGTCGTCGATGGGGCTAATTAAGCAAGTGTCGCTCGAGAGGCGGTCGAGTGCGAGTGGCCCGGTACTTTACCCGTCAGAGGAATGTCTCGTTTCTCCGATTCAAGGACGTATCTGCTTCTCAAAGCGGACGCGGTGTCCTCGAGCCTGCTTGACCCGTTACGCAAACACTTCAGAATGCCCTTGGAGGAATCTTCTCCTTGGTCGGTATCGTCTTCTTTTTACTCACGTTTACAGTTAAAGGTAAACTGGAGGAAGTGCAGGACGATTCAAGGTTAAAGGAAACGGAGTCGCTCCATCGAACGATTCTCTCGAACGCTGCTGGAAGATAACGAGCTGTCAGAGGCCAGAAGATGTCGTGTCCTTACATCATCTTTGAGGTCAGAGTCTTCTCGTCATGGTCTGCCATCGCAGTAATCCTCTTGCCTGCAGCTCCATTAGGCAATGAAACAAGTTGTCCGACTGTGTGGTTGGAGGGGGTTAATCCTCCAGCAGCTCCTGTGTAAAAGGCCTCAGCTGCCACCGTCCTCAAACCTTTTCAAACCTCTGTCACTTTATGGGGACTTCAGACGACCCTTTCTCTCTGACCCTTATTGATTCAGGTCTGCGCCGCGCCCTCTTCAACTCCACACACACACACACACACACACACACACACACACACACACACACAAAGAGCTCAGGCCCTCGAGCTACAACACTGGGGTGCCCTAATGTTTCAATTACTGATGACTGTCATTGTTCGGGTGTGACAGGAGAAATCCATTTCAACAGTCTGGCTTCACTATTCTGCATCTTAGAAAAGAAATATCACAATATCTGAACTCTTATAATGTTTGGCCATCAATATATTTTTGAATAAAACATTTTAAAATGTGAAAAGCAGAACTTTCGGTGCCACAATCATTGAGAATTATCAGCAATTATTTCAGCTTTTATATTTTTCATGAGACCAAAACAGACCTAAAAGAAGACTGAGTATTGGACATCAGTGACACAAACACGTGATGTGATGATAATATTCAGCCACGTCACAACTGAACTGCTGATTAACTCATTGATAAAACAATAAATCTGTTTCAGGAAGCAAACACATTTTCAATCTTTGTCGTTTTTGTTCCATGTGGAAAAACCTCGTTTTACATCCAACTTGTTCCCATGTGTCACTATGACATGAATTTGCTGCTGCCCGTCCGTCCCTGACAAACAAACATGTTTCTGCAGAGGGGTCAGAGGTCACGGACGGCCTCTGAGCAGGTGGAGGTTCAGCGTCTTGCTCAAGGACACTACAGCAGGAACAAACAGAGCTGGATGTTTTCTACCGATGCGGGAGCCTCAGATTTGTCCGTTAACAAATTAAACAAACCCTCACAAGGTCTTTAACTGTGTTTCCAGCCACTCGCCCAACAACAAGAATCCCAAACGGACGATCGTGACTGGAGTGCCTGAGTCTCGGATCAATACTCGCCTGAGGGAGCGCGGTGGGTCTCCTCGCTCCTCCTGAGTCCGTGTAACTCACCGGCTGCTCGTCCATCGCTGACTCATTTCTGCGAAACCGAATCTGAAAAGCTCCGTTCCTATGGAGATCAAGGACCCGGGTTGGGCTCGAATCAATCGCTGCAGTTGCACGGAGGCATTTGGGAAAATTATTTTGCTAATTGAAGTTTATCTGTCGTTATTTTTGAAACGCAGCCGGTTCAATGCTGAAAACCGAGTCTTTTTTTAACGAAGCTCTTAGGATGACTCACAACATAAAAGCAAACCCATAATGCATTTCACTTTAATGCCAGCAATCATTTTGTTTGGAGTGGGTGTCAATTTTCTGAAAATGGTGGTTTGTAAAGTCCTCATTTAGGCTTTTAATGTAATTGGCATAAAATGTTGTGATACAGTAAAAATGTGTGATTTTGTGATGAGGTTTTGTTGCCGTCTCGCAGCTGAATGATGCATCCTGAAGCAACCAAGACAAAGAACTGGACAGATATTTGTCACAGAAGTTACAACATCACACTGGATATTTTGTTTGAACTTTTCGTGCGTACAACCCAAAATGTCTCAAAGTACAAAGACGTGCAAAAGATTTCTTGAGAACAGGTTTAAATCTTTTACCTTTAGTTGATAATGTGGTTCTTTATGAAGCCGACTGAGACTTTTACACCGTGTGATGGTCGGAACAAAATAAGACTCTAAAACAAGGATCATGTAAAAACAGTAGCAAGAAATTCTCTCAAAAGTCGAAAATACAAAAGATGAGAGAGAGAAAGAATCTAAATCAACCTGTGAGGAGATTTAAGACGAGCTGGCAAACAGGCAGTGAGCAGTGGGAGTGTGAGTGGGAGGACTGATTGGATGACAGGGAACAGGTGATGTGATGTGATCGTTTGCTTCCTGGTCGAGCCTCGCTGCGGAGGTATCCCCGGCACGTTAAACTGATGGGAGACCCCAGAACACGCCGGAGGGATTACAAATCCCATCTGGCCCGGGAACGCCTCAGGATTCCCCGAGAAGAGCTGGAGGACGCGAGCAGGAAGAAAGACATCTGGGCCACGTCGCACGGCCTGCTGTCACCAGGACCCGCAGCCGGATCGGTGCCGGGAAACTGATGGATGGAGTCCGCGAAGGACAAGGTCGAGAAACATGAGGGGGCGAAAGATCAGACAGGTTGTAAACAAACAGCCACATCAGCCAAATTATGTGGAAGGTCGTCGGCATCCGTCGGAGTTTAAAGACTCACTTTTGGTTCAGCTTCGACCAAAAAGCTGCTTTTGCAGTTTTGCACAGTTTTTTTCTCTTTAATGAGACATTTTTACGACATTTCAGCTGCGATTCGACTTCAGTCTGACCTCCGATAAAGTGGTTCAGATAATCTGGATACAACCTGTCTGATCCTCTGATTGGCTGAATGTTCTCAGCTGTTCCTTTGGTGAAAACTAAAGAACTGATGAAGGAAACTAGACGATAATACTCAAATTGTGATGAAGCTAAAAGATCCATTAAAGGAGAATATTGGCGTGTCTGTTGGTGTCTTCAGTCTGTCTGTGGCACCAGGCCGTCGGACCCCTCCCTCCGTCCCTGACCCCCCCTGCTCTCGGTGGCTCAGGTGTTCCTCTGCGTGGCCTTGCGGAGCTTTCTTTCAGTGATTCGTCACACCTCGGCCCGGGCTGCTGCGCCGGCGCGTGCCAGCTCGCCGAGGAGGGCCGGGTCTGCTCGCCAGACGGCCGCTCGGCCCGACAGCCTGCCGCTGTCAGCCAGGGGCCCGGGAGCCACCGTCAGCCCTGGCAACCGGTCCCCCGGCCCCGCCCCCCATCCAGGGACAAGAATAGGCAGCAGACCCCCCCACCTCCTTCCTCTCTGCAGGCTTTTCATTAGCTGCAGTCATCAGGAGGTTAGAACTGAATGAGACAAGTGGAGGGGTTTGAACACACACACACACACACACACACACACACACACACACACTCAGCTGTATCAGAGTATTTAACTGTATTGACCAGTGATTTGAAGTTGTGTTGTGTCACTGCAGCATCAACTAATACCTTTTTTTTTTCTTTTTTATTTCACACTTTTGTCTCCAGTAGGTTTTTTTTTAATGATTTTTATAAATTATCTTCATAGTTAATCGTCAGCCTACGTCTCTACCTGCTCATTTGACTGACTGACTTGAAGATTTGACTCAAATGCACAACTGATTATATTTTTTAATATATGCAGTATTTTAAAAAAGAAGATGAAAATAACAGAATTATGTTTTAAATGACAACTAGTGTTACAATAAAATTATGTCATGAAGATACTGATGATACTGTTTTTTTATTATAGAATTAATATGAGTGCAGAATGTTACTGTTTTTAATTTTATTTTATTCTTAACCTTAAACAATTTGTATCAACCATTCAAGTCCTTTTATTACAGATTTACTCTTCTAACTGTTTCATGTTACATTAATCAGCGTTGATATTATAATATTGCTTTAGATACCGTTTATGAGTCTGTGTGTGTGTGTGTGTGTGTGTGTGTGTGTGTGTGTGGCAGCATCAGGGATGATCCAGGCTCATTTACATAATTATGCCCCCGCTTCCTGCCGTGATGAGGAGAGGAGCTGCTGTGACCTCTGATGACCTTTCTTCAGCTGCTCTGGGACTCAAACACCTTCACAGCCAAAAAGCTCGACCAGAGAACCGACAGCGTCCTCGAACACGGCGACACTTTCATGCTGCTTCGCTTCCTGTGAACGTCGCCCGCGCAGGTCGGCAGAACACGGGGCGGCTTCCAGCGCGAAGACGATACAGGACAAGCAACGTGTGTTTCACGGCCACTCAGAAATGATTTTACCAAACAAAACACCGGTCACCTCATCAGACAGCGGATCCGTTTTAAATATGTGAGGAGCGATGGAAGAAGACGTGAGCTGTTAGACGAAGAGCTGCGGTAACTTCGTTCACTGTTTCCTGCTGCTGTGGAAGAAACGCAGCATCGATCAGATCATTTTTGCTCATGAAATGATGGAAAAGGCCACAACGTGCGTTTGCTCGGCTGCACTGTCCAGATGCACCAGTTCTTCTTGCTGCTCTACAAGTGTTTGCCGTCGCATTAAACCACATTTGTTAAACACCAGCTGCAGGTGCTGCCAAATCAGCCAGGACTTTAAGGTTTAAGATTGAAAATGAGTGTTTGAATCTGAGCTGTAGATCTGACCCTCGCACGCCGACAGCAGCCCAAATCTTTTGCACTCATAGAAATGTATGCATTGAGAAAAATGTTTAAAACGTTGAATCTGTCCGTTGCTCAGATTCCTTTGTAGGCAGGTCGTCCGTCCGTCCGTCCGTCCATCCATCCGTCCGTCCGTCCGTCTGCTTCCTGCTGCTCTGTTGTTTATCGGCTGCTTTCACTGGAGAACGCACGCGTCTCTGCGTCAACGCTAAACGGCCACGTTTTGTTTCACGGCTGAGTGTGAAGCAGGATTTCTGCTGAACCAGAATCAGTTTCCAGTGGAGAGACGGGCTTCGGTTTGCTCATTAGAAATTCATTCTGAACAGCTTGTTATTATCTTTGGCCTCTGGATGTGTGAATAGATTTACAAGCATTAGGGCCGGGGCATTGTGTGGGGCATGTGTGGAGGAGGTCCTGGCCCCTTTGTGTTTGCCAGGGCCCTCAAATCAGCTGTCCCCCCCCCACCTCCAAACACACACACACACACACACACACACACACACAGATAGCACCCCCTGCCCCACCCATTACCTCAACCCTCTGAACAAAAGCTCCCAGAACACACTGATGTTTTGCAGGATTTTAGGAATTACAGAACAGACGTGTGCTTTCAACCACAGCAGATGCAAAAAGCTGTTCCCCAATTTCCACCGGCAGCTTGTGGACAGTATTTGTGTGACAGCGTGTTCACAGTATTTGAAACATGACAAAACAGACCCAGTACAAAACCAGTGATAAGTGACTTTATACAATCAGCCATAACTGAGTCAAACAGTAGAGTGAAGGGTTTGTAAAGACACAGAGGGTTCAGTCTGTACCGGTGGACTTGGTGCTCTGCTCTCTGGCTATGAACACTATTTATATCTTAATATATTATTTATATCGAAGACTGTCTGAACTGTGTCCAACGAGCCAAATATAATAAAAGCTGTCAGCTACTGAAAGTTGTGAGTGATTTCAGTCAGGTTCTTGTCTTTGATGCTTATTCTTTTATCAAATATTTTGTAATTTAAATCAGAGCAAATTAATTGTTTCCTTTTTTTCATGATTTCATGTTCACATCTGTACCTCCACACTTCCGTACTGTGAAGTGGAACTTTTGGCAGAAAAGTGTCGACTTCTTTCTTTCCATTGTGGAATTTTTAAGGGAACCACACAGACAATCAAATTACAGACTGGAAATGTGGACGCTGAAATAAAATTCAGACTTTAAATAAAGTGCACTTTATAGTAAACGACCACCATTACCACCATCATATCATCAACTTTTACAATGTAGAAAATTTAGAAGAAGTGATTTGTTTAATTGGATCACAGTGATTTTATATCGACACATAAACTATGTGTTGTGCTTCCAACAGCTGCTGGTGTTTCAGTCATAGAGAATCTGAAAGTATAAAAGGCTCCTTATTATTTTCACTGTGCCAGAGAAGCATCTCAGTCTTCAGGGAACACAGACAAGCAGCTTCAATCAGACAAACACTTCCACCTGTGTGTGTGTGTGTGTGTGCATGTGTGTGTGTGTGTGCATGTGTGTGTGTGTGTGTGAGACAGAGGCAGTGCAGAAAGATTTACCAGATAAATGTTAGCATCATGTGCCACATTTAAAGGGGAGTATTAGAGTGAAAGTGTCTGAAGAAAGAAGGAACCAAGTTGCTTCTCTGAACTTTTGTCGACTTCCTTCAGTAACATTTCTCACTGTATTTGTATTTATCAACACGGTTTGTTTGACACTAGAAACCACACAGAGAATCTTTCAACAGCTCGACTGCTGAAATTCCTCCCTGTCTCTGCGCTGCCGGCTCCAGTTAATTAGCTTTCCCACTTTGAGAGCCTTTCAAGTCAACAAGGCGATTAAGGTTTTACTCGAGTCCTGCTAATCAGAGGGGAGATGGGTATCACAGCCGCTCGTAGCCCGGCCTGTAAAGCTGATTAGGACTCATCTGCAGACCCCGACCTTGGGAATGACGTCACGGTCCAAACAGGCTGGATTCACGTGACGCGTTTCGCCGCGTTGATCGATGAATGTTCGGTTCAGACGGAACGGGTGGGAAATTAATTGGAGCGAGTGCTTTCTGTTGATTTTTCAGAGCGAGCAGTTGAGAAGTAGATGTGCTGAAATAATTGTCCACCATGCTGATGAAAATGACGTGTGTGTGAGTGCTTACATGTGTGCAGGCATGAACTTAAGGATCCCACTTTTGGGTTTTGATAATTTGGCCCCTCTAACCCACTGCGCTGTGACTGACAGGAGGCTGTCGGTCGTGCAGAAACACTACAGAGTATTTAACAAAAGACAAACAGGATTGAGCACTTTAACTTGAGCTCCCACATGTGGAGGAACAAAAGTCGGCGCAGGCAGCAAACACTCCACCAGCGGCCGCAGCTAAAGTTTAACATGCACTTACAGCCCAGTGCCGGTGTGTTTGCGTCCGCCTCTCACCGCTCCTTCTTCTCCCCTTGTTGACTCGACGCCACGCTCGCCTGCCTCTGACACCAACACCTGCCGGCCCGGAAAATGCCCCCGAGCTTTGTTTGACTTAGCTGGGCCTACGCAGCGAGGCAGCGAGGCAGCGAGGCCGTGTTTACTCTGTCTGCTCCTGCCTCTGTCTTTCTCTTTTTGTCTCTTTGTTTGAGTGTGTTGGAGATAAGAGGAGACGCGTGCGGGCCGGCAGCAGCCGAGAGAGGGCGGCCATGATGGAGGGCAGGGAGCAGAGGAGGAGGAGGAGGAGGAGGAGGAGGTGAAAAGATGCAAGTTGATGGTGTGATGTAACTCCCCACCTGCTCGACAGGAATTTATAACTGTAGAGAAGACGAAGTGAAACATGTAAAGTTGGTCTTTACAGAAAACAATTTCATCTGTGTCTTTATGTCTGTGTTGTTTGCCTGATGGTGAGTTGGTTGGATGAGTGGATTAATGAATGGAAAATAGATAATGAACGATTGGATGGATGATAGATTTGTAAAATGCATCAGAGGAAGAATAAAATACAAATGTAGAAACTTTAAAGTTTACAAATTATGCTATTTATCCTTTTTATGTACATCCACATGCTGCAGGTAAACAAAGACCACACACACACACACACACACACACACACACAGGTTGTAACATTACTCCCTGTCCTGGACTAACAGCATTACAGAGCAGTGGACGTCTGATTAAACCGGACAAATCGAATCACATCGTGTCGCTTTCATGTCTGATAACAAGTCGTCTGACGTGAAGAAAACACACAGCAGCAGCAGAAAGAAGCAAAACCAGATCCAGTTCTATCACAGGAGAGAACCTGAGGCTGAGCCTGCTCCTCCTCCACAAATCATCAACCAGCCGTATGTGTCCAGTGGCTAAAAACATTTTATTACCTGCAGCTGAAAGAGACAAAATAAACCTGTGTTGTTGAATAAAGACGATTTTTTTTCCTGTTGTATCTGTGAAACATTTAAAATGTACAGTTTGAGTCCTGCAGCTCTGACAGCTGCTGCTTTCAGTTCAGACTCTTTATTTCTGTGGAAACGCTGCTGTGGTCCATTATCCTGTGTGTGGGTGTGTGTGTGTGTGTGTGTGTTATCTGTAGCTCTTATCTGCAGTCTGCTCCCCAGCTGGCTTACACCTGTCAGAGCCACACAAGGAGGCAGACACAGACTGATGGCCTGCCTCTGTGTGTGTGTGTGTGTGTGTGTGTGTAGTGAAAGTGTGTGTGTGTGTGTGTGTGTAGTGAAAGTGTGTGTGTGTGTGTGTGTGTGTGTGTGTGTGTGCAGTGACAGTGTGTGTGGTAAAAGCTAGAGACAGGGAGAAAGTGCCAGAGAGTGAGTGATGCTTAAAGTGGAGGTGAGACAGAAGGTTTCCGTCCAGATGTTGTGAAAATTCTCAGCAATTTCTGCAAAAAAAAAAAGAAAAAAAAAAGGTCAAAATAAAATGTGTCGGTCTTGTAAAGTAACTGGCCGACGTCAAATAAACGTATGAAATAAAAAGCACAGTATTTCCCTCTGAGACGCAGAGCGGAACGGTTCAGCCTTCAAAGCTCTGATTCGTTCATTGTTTCTGCAGCCGACTCGAACGTTTGTCAATGGACACTGAGATTTCTTCCATTTTTGTCCATGTTTTTTTGGGGAGTTTTTCCAAACCTGTTTAAGTCAGACCCGTTTTTATAAGTTAACGAAAACCCTCAGTAAAAGCTTGTTAAGCTGCTGCACAGAGGAACATGGCGGCCGCCATGGAGCCGTGTCTCAGAGAAGCTGAAAGAGGAGAAGAAAGAGTGGAACTGCAGGAATGTCTTTCAGATGCAGGAATGTTTTGTGTGTGTTGACCTGCGGGTGACCTCTGGTCTGACCTCTGACCTCTGCTCTTACAGTGTGATTGAACTCTACATCTTCATCCTGAGTTTTCATCAGATGAAAACTGAACCAGTTCACCGTCACTTCATTCTGCTGCTGTTGTGTTGGATTTAAATATTTCAGGTCAGTTATTTACGTTCTGTATATTTTGAGTTTCACACTGTAAAAGTATGATGTTTCTATTTTGATGTTGTTGACTCAATGTTTCAATAACAAAAGAAGAGAGAGATTTGGAAAACCTGGCGATATGAAATTCCAACATAATTTTCTTAGTTTTGACCTTAATTATGTGATTTGTGATAACTCCGCTGTGTCACATGATTTCAGGGTCACAGCTGCTGTTCAGGACATCGAGGTCACGTCCTCAGTGGAAACTGAACGACCCCGAGCGGAGGAAGTGAAAATCTATCAGCCAGGTTTGATTAGCAGAAGTGTTTTCAGCAGTACTTAAAGCTGCAGTGAAGTAAAATATAAAGAGGAAATACTCAGGAAGGTACCTCAAATTTGTACTTAAGTACAGCACTTGAGTAAATGTACTTAGTTACATTCCACCAGTGGCAACACATATTACACATGTTGGTTTTTTAAAGGTTTATTCTGATAAATTTAGACAAAATATCTTCAAGTTCTGAGTGTTTTTATCCAGAAAATACATCAATAAAAAGAAAGTTAAGGAGTTTTGTTTTTTAACAGAATTTCTGTTTAAATTCAGCTCAGGAAAAACAGTTTTATGTCAAAAACCCTCCAGAAAACATACGAGACAGAATAAAAAGTGTTTCTCAGTTTGGTTTTTATTATTTTTGGACATTTAGCAAAATACTGCAGAAACATCCAAAGCAGTATAAGAGCTAACGCTTACAAAGAAACCAAAATACAAAATGAAACAAAAAATCATGATTGCATTCAGTTATTATTCAAGAGCGGCCGATAAAAAACTGATTGGATTGATTGCGATAATGAACACACCGTCCTCACACGTCGACATAAGTTCAAGAAAATAAATTTGGCTACGTCATGAAAAAACACAGCAACAGATCACAGAGCAATAACTTACACAAATAATTTAATAAATACATAAATAAATAGAAAACAGAGATATACTGTATAGTGGTAATACAGAAGGCTTTGTAAAAAATAATAATCATATTATACCCAGCCAGTGATAAATAAGTGATCAAGAAACAATCAGATCAGTTTAAGGCAGTTTTACAGCAGGAGTCTCTAAATCCAAAGGCATTAACGGCTACACTAGTTTTACTCTGTTTGTTTTCAGGCGACAGCTACTGATCCACAGATCCACACTATGTTAAAGCTAATCAGAGTGATGAGATCAGGTCTGGTCGGGCCTGTGGTGTCGGCTCTTCATCGGCTACAGGTCGTCCCCTCTCTTAGGTCTAGAAGCTAATAGCACTTGTGCAGAGATGCTAGAAAAATAAATTAACAGTCTAACGTTTAAGTGTTTGAAGAATGATGTCAGAGATCCTTTAAGGGGGGGGTTCAAACACACACCCAGAACCTGCTGAAGTGTCCTCGAGCAAGGCACTGAATCCCTGCCAGCTGCAGGTGAGCCGCTGACCTCTGACCTCTGCAGACTGATGCCTGTTGGCTGCAGGAGGTGCACGCTGCAAAAACATCCATTCAAAACTTCATTTGCTTTTTATGTGATTTAACATCTGAAATTAAGAACATCAGCAAATTGCTCCAGAAATGTTGAAAATTTGAGTTCAGGTTTTTTTTTAAAGAAAAAAAAACAGTTTAAAATTTGGTGATTATTTAGCAAATAATTGAAACAGGAGTGAAATGAAATCACTGCCATCATCAGTGAAGTCACAGCTTCTCTGTGCCTTTTGATTTTCACCTGATTTTAAAAAGGTGAGATTTGAGGATTTTCTAAATCTTTGTCGGATGTTTTTGCAGTTGAGCCTCAGATCCTGCAGAGACCAGCAGCCAGTCTGGTCCCGGGTCCCGGGTCCCGGATCAGCAGGCGGGCCGCAGCGGCACCTGCAGCAGGATCACCTGCCGGTTCTCGGACGGGTGGCACTTGTTGATGTGCCTGGTGAGTCCCGGCGAGCTGTAGAACAGGGCGGGGCAGTACTTGCAGGGGAACACCTGTGCGGAGTGCAGCAGGCGGATGTGCCGCTCCTGGCTGCCCCTGTTGGAAAAGTTCTCCCCGCACACCGGACACGCGTGGCCGCTGGAGGCGCTCAGGTTGAGCGGCGCCGCGCTGGGCTCGCGGCCGGGCGCGGGCGCGTGCTCGTCCTCGGCCGCTCGGCGGGAGCCGTGCTGGGCCGCCAGGTGTTTCCGCAGGTAAGCCTGGCGCTTAAACCTCTTCCCGCAGTGGCTGCACTCGTACAGACCCTCCTCGGAGCCGGACTCGGACGGGCCCGGGCTGGGTGTGTCCCTGTCACTGGACTCCTTCGCTTCTTCCGTCTTACCCGGCGCCTTGTCGCCCTCCGGGTGTGGCCCCCCGGCGGCCCCGGCCCCTCCGGTCTGCGGCCTCGGCTTGTGCCAGCGGCGGTGCGAGGCCAGGTTGGCCGGGCAGCTGAACACCTTGTCGCACTCGGGACACCGGTACTCGACCCGGACGATCCTGGAGCACTTGTGCTGGGCCAGGGCGAACGGGTCCGGGTAGGCCTCCCGGCACAGCTGGCACACGAAGCCGCCCAGCGGGGTGTCGCCCCCGGGCGGCGGCGCTCGGGGCGGCGCCTCTTTGATCTTGAGCCCGAGCACCGGGGACGTGGTGACGTCGTCCTCGAAGTGCAGCTTCCGGATGGCTTTGGTCTTCTTGGCCGGCGGCTTGTGTTTGCGCTCGGGGGGGTCACCGGACGGCCGCTTGGCCCCGGCGGCCGCGGAGCTGCTGCTGGAGCCGATCTTCAGGTCGACCGGGGCCAGCAGCGGGTCCAGGCCGGTGAGGGCGGCCGGGGTGGGGAAGGACTCCGCGGACACCGGGGAGCCCAGGCTGAAGCGCCCCTCCAGGTAGGAGCGGTCGTGGTCCCGGCTGACGGGCCGGGTGGGGCTGTAGAGAGCCGGGTGCACCGCCTCCGGGTCCCCGAACTGCACCGGCCGGGCCTCGCGCTCCGGAGCCGCCGCCCCGCAGGTGGGCGTCGGCGTCTGCGCGCGCGGCGGAGCGGCGGCGAGCGGCGCGGAGGCGGACGCGTCAGCCGCCGCGTGCTCCGCGTCCTCCTGGTCGCGGACCCGGTAGGACGCCGCGGCGCTCTTCCTGCTCCTCTTCACCAGGAAGCCTCGGGGCATGTCGGCCGGCGGCTGAAGGCACTGCTGCTGCTGCTGCTGCTGCTGCTGCTGGAGCACTGATCCACGGTCAGCCTCCTGCTGCTCCGGCGGCTCCTCCCGACCAGCTTCACCTCAACATAGCTGCACTGGTTTTAAGGCGACATGATGACATTGTTCCCGTCCCCCCTCGTTGCCTCATCCCCGACCAATCAGAAGGAGCCCCGGTCCCCCGTGGATTTGGGGAGTGGGTGTGGGAGGATGGAGAGGCTGATGGAGGAGGAGGAGGAGGAGGATTTGCAGATTGCAAAGCAGATGTACCTGAGAGGGTTGTATTGTATTTACCCCCCCCCACGGGCACACGCCAGCAGCCTCCTGCTTTCACGGTCTGATGAGTCTGTATAGAAATGTACACGTGCCTCGGCTTTATGTGTCTCCTCTGGGGGACAGAAATGAGACATCCGACCACGAAACGGTGTCAAGAACAAAAATAACAACAAGGGAAAATGTAAAATGTTGAATCACAAACTGGAGAATGAAGATCCAGACAGAGAATAAAAATCAAAGTTCCAACACTGTCTGACTGAACTGTTTTCAAGCTGTTGGATTCAAATTTTAGAATTTAAGACACTGAAAGACAAAACAATCCAACAGACCTGAAGATGCCACTGATACTGAAATTCAGCCACACACATCAGACAGACAGGTGGACTCTGCAGCCTGTCTGTCTGTTGACCTGTCTCTCTGGTTGTCTGTCTGTCTGTTGACCTGTCTGTCTGGTTGTCTGTTGACCTGTCTCTCTGATTGTCTGTCTGTCTGTTGACCTGTCTCTCTGGTTGTCTGTTGACCTGTCTCTCTGATTGTCTGTCTGTCTGTTGACCTGTCTCTCTGATTGTCTGTCTGTCTGTTGACCTGTCTCTCTGGTTGTCTGTCTGTCTGTTGACCTGTCTGTCTGTCTGTTGACCTGACAGTTAACTCTCCACATATGAATCCATCATTTGACGTGTCCATAATTTACACTGAGGAGGTTTCTGGCTCTTTGCATCACAATGGCTGCTCCTGTGAGGCTGCAGACTCTCCCTGATTGAAAAGGAAATTGCACAGTTGAAAAAAAGGGAGGAGGAGGAGGAGACGGGGCCCCCAAAAGCAATCTGGCCCCCAGACCCCGGCGGCGCGTGCTGGGCGTAATCAGTGCGCTTTTTCTGCGTCTCCAAATGGGGCAAACCGAGATTATCCGAAGGTTAAAACACACCACACCCAAATCCTGCAGGTCAGCTGTGACCCGGTCAGACAGACAGGAGCCCGTCCTGCCACAGCGAGGCATCATGGGAGGTGACGAGGCTGAAGATGTTTGTGAAGCAGCAGGTTTCAGGTTGATGAAGATCACATTGATCTGGTCACATTCAGGCAGCTGGTGTCTCCAAACCTTAGAGCTGAAACACAAACTGTTACCGATCAGATTCTGCTATGAGTCACCGTCTCATCATAACTGACTACAATGAAGAATTTTCCTAAATCAAGTGTCATTTTTCTTGAATTACAGCAACAACCTGCCTCATTCATCATATAGACACAGGAAAATCCCTGAAACAAGTTGATCTGCATTTGGAAATTCTCTCATCACACTGGATAAAAGTCAAGACCAAAATTACTTTGAAAGTTTGAGATTTGTTTTACATTTCACAGTTTTAAATGAAATATGTGTATAATGTAATTTCCAATATATGATCAGTCTTTTTGAAATCTAAGAAATCCTCCTGGAGAATATCACACATTTTGCAGCTACAACAGATAAAATACACAATACATTAAATAACCTTAAAACACTGTGATCTTTCTTTTACGAGGACACTCCAAAAAGCGTCTCTATTAGAATATATTACTTATAAGAACGTCAGTACGTGCAGTAAAATTACCATTAAAGTCACTACATATTCTACAGAGTATCACAGAAATATTACAGAAGATAAAAACTCTGCAGATCTCAGTGAAATTTTTATCTAATGTTTGTATCTTCGATTTAAATTCTGTGAAAAAGCTGATCACATAGCTTGACTGATCATATGTGAATCCCACGATGTCTGGCTTGACATGTGGACACCAGCAGCCTGTGTGTTGTCTCGGCCTGTGGGTCGTTTGTAGGTGTGGACATATGTTGTTGTGTGTGCGGTTATTTTCCCGACAGGCTTCAGCTCAGCCTCATTAGCATACAGCTGTAGAGTGACACCCTCCTCCTCCTCCTCCTCCTCCTCCTGCTCCTGCACACAGCTTTCATCTCCAGCCGCTATAAGGGCCGTGTGATTGGTCACGCTGCTGCAGAGTCACTGAGGCCAGAGTTCATACCCACAGTGAGAGCTGGCACACTGTGGAGGAGATGAAAACAGAAAGGTCAAAGATATTCTCATTTTACTTGATTTAAACTATTTACTGTGCTTCATGTTTAAGTTAGATCAAGTAACGAGTTTCCACACTCAGATAAACATCAGAGACATACAATTCTACTAATTTGATTACATGAGAAAAATGTTATAAAAATCATCGTGTTGCTGTTTGTATGAGTAGTAGAATTCGTATTAATAGTTTTATCAGTAGTGTCAGTAGCAGTAGAAGTAGTAGAAGTACTTGGATTGTGATAGTATTAGTAGTATAAGTATGGACCTGGAGGCAGTAGAAGTAGCAGCAGAGGAGTACTGGCACAACTAGCAGGAGTATTTTTACTATTAATGGAAGTAAAGTACTTTTACTGTTTTAAAAGTAGTACAGTAGTTGATCATGAGAAAAAAATAAACACGTCAGATTGAAAACAAACAAAAAACTGTCTTTGCACATGTTTAATGAGAAATTAAATATATTCAACATGTTTGTCAGACACAACATTCTGGGGAGAAACAGTGACCGTTGAACACTGACAATAGGGTTTAAAAAGCATGTGTGTGCGTTTCAGTTAAACAGTTCATCTGCTGTTTAAACACATTTAACTTGGTGATGTCACTTGTGATGTCACAGTTGTCCCGGGTAAGCGAACATGGGCAGCAGGTTACGGTTGTAGGTCAGATATTTCACTGCGCTGCTCCTCAGAGCTTCTGTAAATCTGTCCTGACGGAGGACGTTTGAGTCGTCGGCGTCGTCCGTCGCCTGCTGCCTCGACTCATCGTCCTGCAGCGACACACAGGTGGAGGTTAGAGACAAATGACAGAGGACATGTGACTCTGTTTCGGTGTCACAGTAACATAGTTTGATTTTTGGGATGAAATGAAAAGCACAGACCGAAGCTGAGACGATCTGCTGAAGCTCCTGCTCAAAGTCGGAGAATCTGTCGTGATAAATGGCCAAACACCAGCTCTGTCGGAAGAAACTGCAGGAAACACACACATTCATACACACTTTGTTTTTTACCACCAACATGATCCAACACTGTTTAAATCCCCAAATTCCCTGCTGTCAACAACCTTCATGCCTTCAGTGATTCACAGCATCAGATGTCTGTAGAAGAACCTTCTTCACAGATGACTTGAAACCCTGAAACAGACTGACTTTGACTTTTGATACTTTAAGTACATTGACATCTACTTTTACTGAAGCAGGATGGTGCAGGACTTTTACTTGTAACAGCATAGACACCACAAGATGGAGGGAAAATAAATAAAAGTTCAGTATCAGCAAACACTCGAAGGAACCAAACACTCACACACACCAGAAGCTGCACTAAGTGTGTTGACTGAATAACCTCCAGCCGCCACACGGTCAATCAATTATTTTAACGGCTCACGATGCTCCGTCAGCCTCCACAATGACTTTACGAGTCAGCTGAGTGAGCGGCGTGACGAGGAATCGGCCTCTGCAGCGGGGAGGCTCCGGCTTTGTCTCGGCCCGGGCCGGCCACAAAGACAGATTGGGGAGCTGCATAAACAGATTAGGAGGCGGGGGGATAATAGACGTCCATATCTGGGGGTCATTTGTGTTGAAACCAGAGAAGCAGGTCACCCGCTGTTTGACAAACACACACACACACACACACACACACTGCAAGTCACACCAGCAAACACACAGACAGCGTGAGGACAAAAGACACTGAAGGCCTAAATCTCTGTCGCCTGCTCAGACCACTAATGTGTTATTTTGACGTGTGAGGTCATCAGTCAGCAGATGAATGATGGGAAGTTTTACTACCTGCAGTTTCTGGAAGTGTTTCCTCTCAGACTCAAAGTGGCTTCACAAACAGTGAAAGTGGCCTGTTTTGATTCAGAATTTGGTCGTGAAAATGGCTGTTTTTTAAAAACGTCACCACATGTTTCATTTTGGTACCAAAATCCCCAACAGAAACATGTATTTTTATACAATGACTGGAAGTCAGTCATGAAAAACTGAGCAAAACACAATAACAGTGAATAAAAATATCAGTTTGTTGTTTTGTTGACAACAAATTTTGACATTTTGTGATTCACCAAACGGATAATTTCTGTGATTCTGTTGTACTGTGAGTCGTCTGGTCTGTGATTTGTTTACCTCCTGCGTTACTGAAGCTAATAAAAGACTGCAGTAAAAGATGATATTACAGAAAAATATCTCCTCTTAAACTGCTGAGAGTCTGTCATGTTTAATGCAGGAGATATTTTTTTTCTGCTCAGAGTTCTTTGCAGCAATGTCTCCATGTTCCCAGGGGCTGGTTTCACAAAGACAGACTTTAACTATGACTTAGATCAAACTAACAGTCAAACTTCAGACAGGCATCTAAATTCTTCTGCTGCACAAAGCTGCCTAGTTCTCTATCTTATGTCTTACTCATTTACCATGAATTCTGGGTAAATTAAGACGTTTTCATACAATAAAACATGGCTGATTGAGCAACTGGTCAAACTGCTCAACTTGTTCTCTCCAGCTTTCTGAAATCTTTCACTTTCTACTTCCACAAATAATGAGCCATGTTTGGTTCTTTCTGTTCTGTGATGTCTTTTGTTGATTGTGAAACACGGGTCTTATCTGTGGGTTCTTCCTTCTCTCTCTCACCTGTACAGGTCGTGGATCAGACCCTGGTGGTAGCGGCTCGACAGCTGGCCCAGCAGCTGCTGGTGTTTCCCGTACAGACTCAGGTAATTGGAGACGGGGAGGGACTTCAGGGAGAAACAGGTGAGCGTCTCCACCAGCTCGTAGCGGTCGAGATGTAAACAGAAGTAGTTTCCTGTCTCTACTCGTCCGGTCACGATGCCTCTGTCCTGTAACTTTACATTGATCAACACACAAGTTAGTGAGACAACTCGTTTGTGACTTGCACTAACATGGACAAATAAATATGGACAGCAGCAAAAGCTAAATAAAATTAAAAAGCTAAATGAAAATCTCAGCTTTCTTTTGCCCTCTAGTCAGACATATTTTGTATATTTATAGAATATAAAATTCATTTTTCTTGTTTTCCTTTTGTGCATGTGTTGGTGCAGGAGAGTTCAGACTTCACGTTGGCCAATTGTTGAATGTCCTGGTCTTGAAAATAAAGCAGAAATGAAGCACTGCCGTGTCAACAGACGGGTGTTAACCAGTGACAAACTACCACTGACAGATACGCTGGAAGTGAAACCTCACGTGTTTAACAGGAGGACCTGTCAGGTTGGTGGCAGACGGTCTGGTAACGTGCAGGTAGTTAAATCCTCCAGGCAGCTTCCCAGCTGAGGAGAGAGAGGCACATTGATTGATCAGTCGATCAACAGAAAAAGGATCAAATACAAGTTTGATTAATCATTTATGAAAAGAACGTCAAAGATTATCTGGTCTCAGCTTCATAAATTAGAGTTGTGTGAAATGTCAGTTTTCATTATAAATAAGTGGAATATCTTTAGATTTGAACTGTTAGTTGGACAAAACAAGAATCTGAAGATGCCACCTTATATTTATGATGAGCATTTTAACTGTTTTCTTCTGTAAACTAAATGAATAATGAGAAAAGTTGCAGCCCTACTTGACAATAATAAAAGCCACACATGAAAAATGGAAATATCACAGTTAAAAAGACCAATCACGGTGTCAAAGTTAAGGGAAGGTGATTTTATCACAAGAAAATATTCAAATAAGATTAGTTTCAGTCCTGAAACAAGAACTGCTTCCAAAACTGTGGCAACAATAGATCATAATGTGCATTTCACTGTTAGCATCCACCCACGGAGGAAAACAGAGCTGAGACAATGAACTCAGATCGCAGGCGGTGATATGGCATCTCTGCTCTCCCTGAACATTGAAATCCTGAAAAGTTCATGTGTGTTTCATCTCTCTGAGAAGGACGAAGCCGAGTGGCTGTTGTGTTTATGTAACCTGTGGAGTGGCCTTGGTTACTCCGTGAATACGCAGCAGCACAATGCAGCATTGTTACGCCCGGCTATGGTTTGAGTGTCCGCCACAATAACATGGGCGGTGGGTGGGTGGGTGAAAGATTGGAAAATGTTCCACCAAAACATAATGAGAAAATATTGGCAGTGCAAATTCTCTCAGATAAAAGCAAACAAAAACATGGACAGACAGGAAGAGGGACAGAGGAGGACACTAAACTGACAACATACCGGAAACATATGGAGACCTGACGTCTGCTGATGAATGTGAAGGAATTTCATCTTTAAGATACATCTACTAAATACTTCAACTTGATTATTAGCCTGCATAAAATTGCATCAAATAGCGGGACAGCTGATAGAGTGGTGAAGTAGGAAGAGAGTCGGTCCCTGAAGGTGACCTGTGAGGATTTACTGTTGTATTTACTGTTGCTGTAGAATTCCTCAACTCCTCAAACCTTATAACTATTATTAAATATATTTTTCCAGATTTCATCAGACCTTGAATCTTGGCCTGTTTGTACAGCGGGACAAGTCGATCCATTTCAGGCGCAGGCTCGTCCACAGGCTCCTGCGTCGGGTCGAAGAGCGGCAGCAACATGGCCGCCAGGTCCTGACCCACTTCCCTGGAGTTGAAGTTGGCGTGCGACCACTCGTCTGCGTGGTAGCGGCGGGAGAATTTGGTGAGAGGTCCAGCACCATGAATGGCTGAATCGCTGGTGTGGAAAGTGTTGTTGATGACGAGTCTGCTATCAAAGACCAGAAAGGCGTCGTTGATGCTCTTGAAGGCGTCGTAGTCGACTCCTTTATTGGACAGGTTAATGAACACCTGAGAGAGGAAATGAAAACGATCAGCATGTTTTCAGTTTGCTTGTGGTTTCATGATCAGATTCAGTGTAAACAAAATCTAAACATTCAGACCACATTTTCCAACAACCTTCTTTTTCCTAATGCAGAGGGGATGTTCCTGTATCATCCTTATATTGCAGAGAGCCTCTTTGTTAAAGCAATGGTTTGATAGCGCTTAGGAGGTGTTTAGCTTAGCTTAGCATAAAGAGCAGGAGCAGGGGCTAACAGCTCCAAAGACGACAACCAACCAACAACCAGCGAGTCTGAAGCTGAAGAAACACATGAAATCTTTGTTTGTATAATTCTTAAAAAATAAAAGCATAAACACTATAAATAATCTTTTCAGGGTTTTGAGCTGGACAGTTTCTTGACAGACTCAAAGAGGTGGTGACCTGCGAGCCTTACTGGGATGACAAGACTCCAGGAAGTCACTGCTCCTGACCAAGAAATACTTCAACCATGGAACTATTCAGAAAGCTGGACATGACGCCACCACTCGCTGTTCATTTCTACCAGTGGCAACTGGGAAAAATACCCAGCACCACAGAAAGTAATGTTTCTCACCAAAACACATTGTGTGTATCCCTGATTCCTAACAAATGTGTGGAACAATTTTCCTTCCTAAAACCATTTTGTAAGCCAAATTTTTGAAAGTTGTGGAACCTGCATGGTGTGATAGTAAACGCAATACTTAAATGCAGAAGATAAGAAAGACAAGGCCTCATCTACCGGGTATTTCTATTTTAGACTAGAATGAATCCTGTCCTACTGTCTTAAACAATGAAAGTGGGAAACACACCAAAATCATTTTGTGCTTGACAAACACAGTCTGCTTCCAGGAGGCAAATTAACATCCAACCAACAGCCACAAGCTGGTGAATTCAGCTTTTCAGCTCCACCAGACACGCTGGCCGGTCACCCGCCATTGTCTGGAAAATATTCTCTTTTGTCAAAACTAATAACTGACTGGATAAACGGTGAAATCACCCAGTGGGTTTTCAAAGTCACCAGAAGCTTGACTTACTCCACACTGCAGATGGAGCGGCTCTGCGTCGGTGGTGAAGGACACGGACGTGAGAGGATCAGGTTCATCTCCATTGTTCATGTGGGCCAGCAGGCAGTTACGGTGGACCTGGACCTCGGCCTTTTCCACGGCCGTCACCGCGGCCTTCTCAACGGCAGAGTCACTGAAGCAGGAGACGCCGAACTCCGGAGGAGGAAGGACTAGATGGATACGATGTCCCCGAACACCAAGGCTGAGCAGAGTCTCCGTGGTGGTGAAGACGTCGATGCTGTTTCCATGGATGACGGCTTTATCTGGAAGAAAATTAGATTAAATTAGAAATCAGTCAAAGACAAAGAAAAGTCAGGGGATCAACAAAAGCATTGGGCTTCACCCTGCTGGGGACCATGAACATCTGTAGCAAATTTAATGGCAGCCTCTCCTGTATTATTCCCTCCTCCACAACTATTCTGGAATGAAGTGGCAGATGTTTCCCCAAATCATTCAGCCAACTTTCACTACAATGTCTCCAACCATATCTCCAACTGATAGATGGAAATCCAATGAAAGATAGATTCTTTTTAAATGGCACTTTCTTATGCACCAAAAGAAAAAGAACTGCCCACTACAGTAATAACATGGAAAAAGAAAATCAATTTTTCATTTTTCTCTGTTTCAGTGCTCTCATGGTTTCGTCCGATTGTTGTCACAGGAGATGTTTATCTACTAAAATATTAGATTTCAAATACAAAAGACGCTCTACAGTTTACAGGAGCTGAATGGTGACCATGAAGCATTGATTTCTGAAAAAAAAAGACATCAGTTTGCAAAGGAGCTCTTCATTTTCACCACAGTCATGATACAAATGATTCCCCCTTTTTCAATCTGAGATAATCCAGCAACCAACAATAGTTTAGGCTCAAGTTTTCCAAACAGCCTTGGACACGAGCAGCGACGCATGCTTTTACAAACAGCCTTCAGATTCCTGAGCCGTGAAGCACAGATGCATGAGAGGAATAAGAAATCCAACAGCGTAAGTCTGGACAACCTGAATGGATTTTTTCCCTGTTTGAATCCATCTTTTGATTCTCCCCTCTTCAGAGAAGCCTCTTGACGATTTACAGAACATACTACAAGCTCCTATATAATGAGAGCATGTGCTCCCCGTCTCCACTGATTATTACTACATTGAAAGCACAATGCCTGGAGCCGCAGGGTTGTCATGCCAATGGTCTGTGGTACAAAGACAACGAAAACGGAGATTTAATATGGGCATGAATTTATACTCAGGCACTTTCACATGTTAGTTCATATAATGTCAGTTATACAAAAGATCTTTTTATCCTGAATAAACACATAACAAAAAGATTATTATTACTTATTATAGATATTATTCATTTAAAGCAGAGTGAGGATGGCGACATGTCTTTAGCTCGTTTCAATATGTGAACATACACTGTATAATTTTCATGTCATCTCTCGAGCAGCAGAGATCGGTTTTGTTGTTTCTTTATTTCCTTTCTCTCCCCTGTAAACTGTTATTTCCAATGGCACATGTTTTCATTGCTGTATGTTTATTTTTACTTCAGTAAATGACCAGAGTTGTGAGTGCAGTCGTAGTGACAGAGTTGGTCATGAACACATCTTTACCAGGCTGCTGCGGCCGAGCGTCTCTGTCCGTGGTGCTGAAGGATCGGAGCGCTGCTGCTGCTGAAGGCCGGCGCAGCACAAAGCTTCTCATCAATAAATCGATATTCCACTGCTCACTTCGTCTGTTTACTCCTTCTACTACCACTAAAACCACCCAAGGAAACGTGTTTTATGTTGACGGAAAGGTGGAATGAATTCTTCAAAAAGTCAAGGCACGCTGCTCTGTTAAAGTACAAAAGTTAAAAAGCCTCAGGGTCCTCGGGAGGAATGTGGTCAAAACAACTTGGTCTTGTTTTTCATCACGTTGCCTCTGGGATAAAGGCCTTGTCCTTTAAAGGAGTGTGTCTTGACTTTTGCGGGGAATTCATTCCTTATTTTGGGGACATTGATTTCCTTGTGCATCAGGAGGACGTGTTTTGTGTCATCGCGGTTCCTCATTTGTTTTTTTATCAAATGTTTTTACTATGTTTTGAATTTCCATCTGCTGTCACATCAGTATAAGGATACAGTATTTAGTCTGGTGATATATTAGATGTTTCCTATCATCAACAAATGCCACAAAAAAAGACCAAGACCATCAATGAATGTGTCTCCTAACAAGTGTTGTGTGTGTCTCACAGTCTGATCTGTCTTCGTCCTCTGTGTCCATTAAAAAATCCTCACTGAGTCTCACTGTTGTTCCTTCATCACCATGAACTCACACACTAGTTTATCTGGACTCAATCCCACAAACACAAAGACTCACTAGAGACCAAATGTGGATTCATCCGCCGCTGAAAATAGTCCCCAACAAAGGCACTGTTACTTCTTGTTTGAGTAACGAGAAACTAAATATTAGTGAACATTTTTGAAAGATTTACTTTTTCAGTAGGAACCGATGTGCTGAGCCACAGACATGAAGCCAAAGTATTGAGAGATAACACATTGTTAGATTCAATATTTTTATGAAAAAATATCCTTTAAAGCTCGAGCTGAAATGGAACAGAAGTGACTGCACTCTGCTTTAGTCTAATGCTAAAATTTACATTCACTCTGTTTCCTTTTGCTGTTATTATTAAAATATGGAAATAAACACGGTGTCTGCGGGAGTCAATTTGCATTTATTAATGGTTTTCCTTTATGACTGGGATCAACTAATTAGTATGTATAAAAGCCTCACTCTAGATCGCTGCACAATTCCTTCAGAGAGCAGATTAATTTTGCTTAATGACACTGTGTATTTTTTTGGTGCTCTGGAAAGCCTGGCTCTCAGAAAGTGATATGATAATGGAAAATGGAT
The DNA here is from genome assembly GCA_025331565.1 of Holacanthus passer. NCBI lineage: Eukaryota > Metazoa > Chordata > Actinopteri > Pomacanthidae > Holacanthus > Holacanthus passer. Next base: position 1,035,284 of record JAFREQ010000097.1, on the reverse strand, counting down.
GGAAGAGGCCGACCTGATTCACAGAGATGGAAGATTTCTCTGCAGCTAATTAGCTGCTAATTATACTGGGGCACTTCAGCGCTGACTGGCTGAGTAATGACATACTACTACAGATTAATTTTAGGCTGTGTGTGTGTGTGTGTGTGTGTGTGTGTGTGTGTGTAGGTGGGTGTGTGGGTGTTCATGTACCCTCCAGATCCACAAAGTTGGCACACAGCCAGCGGCGTGCAGCCATGCAGTCATAGGGGTCGTTGAGGGTGAAGAGGTTGGATGGGACGGGCCCGGTGTATCTGCGCTGAGCGTACTGAGCCTGCAGCTGGCTGCTTGTGACGGGCTGGCTCAGATCCACACCGGTAGGACAGGGAACCTACGGCATCACATCATAACACATTTGATTTATAATGTGCATTTCAGACAATGTCACCCACAATTTCTTACAAACAGATAAAAGAGCTGCATGTCATATAATACTTACACTAATACTGATACTCTAGCTAAAAATGAAACTTCTGACTAACTTGTTGTCTCACAGCCACCTCAGTGATATTCAGATCAGAAGGTTAAAGTGCTGATTGTCTCACTGTCTCACCTGGTACTGCAGGCCGGTACACAGGATGAGGTGATCGTAGGGAACCCTCCCACCACCAGAGACAAGGATGTATTTGGACTTCCTGTTGATGCCCACCATCTTCCCAGTCACCACACTGACACAGGAATGTAGAGGCAGCTGGGCCAAGTCTCTGCTGCTGTACGCATGACTGCAGGAAGGGAAGTGTTGTTTCTTATTAGCACATTTTCACTACAGAGCAAGTGAGAAACTCCCCTCATTATGTTTCTTTCATTACAATCTGGAAACTCATATCACATTGTGTATTAATCTATCTGTAACAATCTCAGTGTGAATAATAATCATGACTTGAGTTTAATTACAGATAAAATAATCACACAGGTTAAATGTGAACATTCTCATGGACTGAGATGTTTAATATAAGATGCCGAAACATATTTTTCCATTTTCATGTCTGATGTTAAATTCACGGACCTTGTGGACAGAAAACCAATGTCCTCGTGGTTGCAGTCGCTGGGGAAACCATGTGTTGAGATGAGGGTCAGGTTGTTGAACCTCAGGTGAGGGCTGCGAGAGAACAAACAACACTGAAAAGCATGAGTGCTTTTCCACAGAATCCAGTGAATACAGACAGGACACAGTATGAGGGGAATGTTTTCTGGGGAAGGACAACTTTCATTTCTGCAACAACTGTTTCTTCATCCAGTGATGTGCAACAGCATTTAGAAGCCTGACTGATGTCAGCCATGTCAAGAGGAAAATAAAGAATATGAGATAAATCTCTTAACATTGCTTCATTCAACAGGAAGGTCTGTACTCTACATGAACACAAAAACATGCTTGGCCCTGGCACTCTTAAATATTAACTGCTGCCGCTAATATTATTAGTGTTGACAATGAGGGAGTATGAGCTCAGATAAAAATCTTAAATGAGGAGTAAGATCAAGGACTGGCTCATAAGAAGTTGTTTCTTAATGGGTGAAACAGAACTGATTTTATCTGGATCAACACTGAGGATTAGCATCTTATTGTCCTTGACAGATGTTTTCAACAAGTGTGCAGGATGCTTGGCAGACAGCAGCTGAAACTGGCCCTGAACACCTACAGTGTGTGACGACCACACAGGTGATGTCACTTAGCATGACTGATCAGAGCTCTTCTCAAGTCTGTGTGGGTGTGTCTGATGTCATGACGAGAACAGAAACCATGACAAGTCATAGAAGATGACCTGTGCACATTTAAAGCAAAAACCTTTCATTTATCTAAACTAACATGAACAGCAAGAAATAACAGAAATGCTGTGAGATTTGAGAGTGAGTGAGTCAGTAGTGTTTGCATACATGCTGGCATAGTGAGTGGACTTGGATGTTAAAAGGAAAAACAAAACCAAGGAAAGGGAGCAGAGTTTCCCCTTCCTCTCTGCCACGGGGAAGAAGTGAGGTGCACTCTTATAGTACTGGGAACACTGGGCCCAGGTGTTCCCAATAAACGACGACCTGACCACACCTACTGGACAACTGCAGCACAAAACACACACAAAGGCCAAGACACGAGAGGCGGAGTCGCCGCAGTGGACAGACAGTCTGATCAACATGTCCATCACTGTCCTGTTAGGAGGGAACAAATTACGTTATCATTCAAGGAGTTAGTTCAAGGAATCCTGTGACCTCATGTGCGTCCCAGCAGAGTTTTGCTCATCTTTAACCTGAGCAGAGGTCGAATCAGCCCAAATAACTGAAACCACATGTGCAGCTGTCTAACTCTCCTGCCACGTGTTCTTATAAAAATAAGATTCAAGAAGTGTTTATCATCACAACATAATCAACACAAGCTAGTAAGTGAGCTTCAGTTCCACTTACTCGTTTCTCCTCCCCTCAAATGTGAATTAGACAGTTTGCTCCAGACAGCTAATCTGTTTGAGAGTCCACTTGCACAGAGACAGACATTTAAAAATGAACAAACATCAAACATTAAAAAAAATCTGTTCAGTCAGTGGTTGAAGTTTTCCAGCCCACTGATGCATTTGTGGTTCCTGAGCATGAAAAATCCTGAACTGCCCGCTTGTGTGTTTACTGTCCACAATATACAACATCTCTTGTGATGCAAATGTCCTCTTTTGTGGCGGCCTACAGGACATTACACAGCTGATGACGGCAGCTCCAGCCCCTTCGTCCACTGAATAGCAGAGTGTATGCCTCCCAGTGTTCAGCCTTATCACACTGACGCCTCTGATCGCCTCCTGCACTGTTCTTATCTCGGCTTCCTGCTAAATTAACGCCCACCGGCACAGATCTACAACACCAGACACCGAGATGCTGGTAAACTGACTGGATAAAGGTTGGATGACTGTTGTCAGTGCGACTGGACTGGAGATATAGAAATTTGTCAGCCACAGGATTTTTGCATCACTATTATAACGAACCTCATGTCAAAAAATAGTGCCCAATTCCCAAAGCTCGAGCCTGAGATGATATCCTCAAACTGCTAGTTGTGTCCAACCAACAATCTAAAGCCCAAAGATACTAAATTTACATTAATAAATATAAATGAAATTGTTGATTAATTTTCTGTTAATCCACTTATTGATTAATTGACTAGTTGTTTCTTTGTAGGTTGTATTACTCCCTTGAAGAAGCAGCAAAATGAGCATGTATAAAAAAAATTATTTTCTTCTAATAAAATCTACAGATTCAGAGTTTACAGAAGGATCAAGTGAAGAATCTTTAACTGTCATTTCTAAGCTTCATGTCACCACTGGCTTGATCCTTGATTTTGACGTGAACATCCAAAAAACAACAATGACCAACTATCAGACAATGACTGCAGTCAAACTTTCCTTGTTAATCTGTGCCAGAAGGTGGATTTATGCCGCAGCGCTGAGGCATTAAGGCCCATTATTGGTGTCTGGATGTGGCTGAATCAGAAGCTGTGGATTTGCTCTGTTATCAGCCGGTGACAGACGGCCGCGGTGACCCTGCAGCCTGACCGCGGCGAGCAGAGGGCCACGCCGCCGCAGAGCTCTTTATCTGTCTGACCCCGTCCCAGTCAGTAATGGAGTTGGGGGGGTGGCGCTGGTGCTGCTGGGCTGGATTCAATGAGCACACGGAGAGCCGGGGTGGGTGGGGGGGTGAAGGGGGATGGACGTTTGGGCAGGGCTGATAAGGGGGGCCCCAGCAGGCCGAAACTGACCCATCATTCACCCTCTCAATGCGTCGCCGCCTCACCATTAGTTCAGCGGACACTAACTGCCTCATTAGTCAACTCATTAGTGACAGCAAACACAGATCGCTGCAGCAGATCCCTGACGGGGGGAAACAGTGGAGTGGCTAATTAAGGGGGCCAGCGCTGGCCCTGCTGAATGCCAGGCCTCAGACAGCTGCGTGCGCCCGCCCCGGCCTCGCTGCCATGCCAGCCTTGCCAGCTCTAAGAGCTGTGAGATCTCACTCGCACAAAACAACGACCCCGGTTGCCTGGCAGCTATCGCCTGGTTCTGAATCAGCAGCCCTGCGCTTCTTATTATCTGCCGGAGCAGTTAATCTCACAAAGGCAGGACGAAGGCAAACATGTAAGACGTCCGACCCGGAGTCAAGTGACATTTCCAGAGATTGGATTCTTGGAATAAAAGATGATAAAGAAATGAAAGAGAAGCTTCATTGTGGGGTTCTCTTTGGGTTCAGGGTTTCTGGGGACACTGGTATTTCTCTACACACATCAGAGTGATGAACATGGTCATGTGAATATGTTTCATTATTGTTTTAGGTCTATCTGTACTGTCTCTCTACGATTCACGACTCATCTGTGTTTACTGGAACCTGGAGATAAAAGTGATTGTTCTTCTGGTACCTGCCTGCGTGAGACTGACACTAACTGGCAGATTCAGACACACACTGTGTTTCCTCTGCCTACAGAAGTTCTGGTTTGACTTAAGTTTTGCAGCCTGCAGTCTGCAACAATTTGTCTCACAACACTTTCCAACATCCCTGTCTGTGGCTCTCACTGGTTCCTAGGGAAGACATAAATCTTCACAAAAAAGGTCACAAGTTAAAAGTTTCAATTGAATACAGACTCAGTACCTTCCTACGGTTCCTGCAGATTAATACACACTAGCTCCAGCTCGAGCAGCCACTAGTCACTAGCCAATAGTAAAATACTGCTTATACACTGATGCAGGTTAATCCGGCCGTGGTTAGAGAAGAAGAGCTGTGACATTATTTGTCACTGCCAATAAATACACAGTTTACTACACATCTGGGAGAACACTAGCAGCAAGGAGCTAGTTCTGAGACAGACTCACCAGAAACAAAGCACCTCAAGGAAGGATAAACCTGTGTCTGACGCCCCCACCACCACAATCCTGGTGTTAATGGTGACCTTCGGCTCCATGGTTAACTTCCTGCTGATGAGGCTGAGGGCAAATGGAGCCTGAGAGAAACAGAGAGAGAAGACAGTCAGTCAGAGCTTTTTTCACTGAGAAAAAATTGAGAAGGCATTTGTCACTCCCAAAATGACTGGTGCCATTTTCAGAAAATTAAATAATCCACCAAATGCACGAAGCCTTAATTATTAATACGCTAAAAGCATTAAAAAATGATGTGTCCAATTTCTCCCACTTGAATATCACAAGATGACGCAGGAGCAAGCTTTCATCAAAGCACTTAATCTGCCTGCTGAAGACTCAGTCCAGCTTTCAGGCAAAAACCTTTATGGTCTGTAATGTTTAAGCAAAGTTTGTATCAAATCTTTTCTTAAATCTGTGCCGAGTGAAACATCGTCCTTTTACAGGTGGTTGGCAAATTCAGATTTTCCACAGAACCACTGGACGTTAGAGGAGCTAAAGTCCAGCTGACTGAAAGGGACTTAACTATCTCTATTTTAGAAGAAGAAGCACTCAAGACTTCTGCTTTTTTAAACCTCTTGAGTGTTTTTTCCTCAAAATTTAGTTCGACATTGAATTTGGTAATTTGGGAATTTTGTGTCCCATCGAAATTGTTTCCTTTAGTTTATATTTTGGGGCACTTCAGAGATGTAGAGTGAGGAGAGAGATGGGGAATGACATCCAGCAATGGTCCCGGTCGGATGCGAACCAGGGAACAGCAGAAATGAAACGATAAGTTGAGTCGATCATTTTCTTTTGTGCACAGCTCCGCTTCCGAGCCTACAGACGCTTTTGTTAAATCCATTAACAGTCTGTGTTTCTTCACTGATTTCTGTGTTTCATGTGACTTTTTTCTTGAGTCTTGTAAACACAGGCTTAGTAATTGTCACTTTTATCATTCATCATTCATCATCTACAGACCCATCAGACTGCGATAGTTGTGTGTTGATCTTTGAAATGTTCTTTTCGTAATTATTCATTTTTAAATTGTATTTTGTGCTTGGTGTACTTTCATCTCACTGTCTGCTCATGTTTGTGTATTAATCAAGTGTTCCCTCGATATTCATATGTTCAAAACTCAATAATTACAAAAAAATATGAGAATTGCAATAAGTGCAGCTTCAGATTCTAACGAGATGGAAACACAAACATGTGACCTGACAGTTAAGGAACACTTTTCCACAATAATTACAAAAGAGTCCCACAGGAATTAGTAGAACACTGCATTCTAATTTCCCAATTCCTCCACCGCCAAGCGTCTCTGGTCGTCGCCCTGTGATCTGAAGCAGCTAATGGCTCCTTCATCATCTATAATTAGGCAGATTGGCCCCACAATGCACCTTGTTGGATGAAAACAGCATCGAGCGAAAAAAGGGGAAACCCGAGGGTGAAATTAACCTTTGTGTAATATTCAAATAATTTCCACGAGGGCCTGTGTGCCCGACATCTGTCACATACTGAGAGATGCTGTGGCTCAGGGTTTGTTGAGCAGGAAAATAAAAGAACATATGGCTCTTCTGTAGGATGAATGTGTGCACGCATTAGAAAAACTAGTGATCTGATAAATAGTTTTAATTGGAGCAATAAACTTATACTTCAGAACATACTGCCCAGTTTAAATTAAAACCACAAAAAATGTTTTCTTTTTAATACTTTTCATTAATTTTTTTCATTGTTGTCAGGTCAAAAGTGAGGAAGAGCGCTTCAGGAGACACTTTGGAAAGATATTTTAGCCTGAGTGAGGTTGGAGGTGTTTGGGAGCACAGGGTTGTGGATGTTCTGCTCATTTTGTGGACATGAAACTCTTCAGGTTGAGTCATGAGAACAAAACATAAACAGCTCCATTTAAAATATCAAAAAAGTTGAATGAAAACTGAATGAAAACTGGACGACAGCAGTCAGATCAGAACATATTGCTGGTTATTGTTTCCTGTAGAAGTCATCCATTAAATCACTTTTATCAAAACAATAATTACACAATATATCAGATAAACAATGATTTTTAAGCTGTGTGTCAAGCTGACGCTGTATTTTGTCATATATTGAAAATGAGTATAACTTTGTATGTAAAACCCTGTATCTGTTATTGCATGTAGGGAAATTAAATGCCTCCATGCATCCATCTGAATACTGCAGGAATTAACCAGATGAGGTATTCAGATGAACAAAGCTCCTGTCTCATCTGCATGTGTGGTGGAGCAGGTGCAGCAGCTCTTATCACGCTGGAGATGCCTCACCTTCCCTGAACACAATGGCCGCAGCTCTGTGTAATATGATCCTGTATTGACAGAGAGGGAACAGGTGCTTTAAATTTGATTAATCATCCCGAGGCCGACATCAGGAGGCAGAGGCGAAGCTCGGAGGCGAAGCTCTTATCTGCACGGAAGCCTGGAAATCATGACTGCTGTGTTACTGAGGTGAAGGGGGGCGGACTGGGTTTGATGGAGTGGAAGGAACATGTGAGTCTACACGGTGACGCCTTGGGTCTAAAGAGCGCTGCTGTGCACAAGGTAAATATTTGAATTGGAGATTAAAATACATCACAGCCACATTAAGATGAGCCAGGACACAGGTCTCAATGGTCGAATTTAAACAACTCAAGAGGAAACAATTCAGAGCTCAAATGATCATTATTCGCTTTCACTTCATCACTTTCATTCTTTTACCAGCTTCTTGGGTTTTTACTAATAAAATGAAATGAAGAAAGTTGCTCTCAATCTTCTGCTTAAGTTACTAGAAACAGACAGTTAACCCTGAGAGTGAGGGACAAACCAAGGCAGGAAGAAAAACTGGCTGAAGTAGTTGTGTGAAGAATAAGAAGACAGAGAGAAGTTCAAACCCTGCTTTCTTCCTCAGCTCCACACAGCCGACAAGCTGCTGCAGAAAGTCAGCGTCGGATCGTCGGTTTTGGAAAGAAATGTCTGACTCAGATCTCTTAATTCTGATGTCTCACAGCTGTGTGGGTGAGTGGGTTTCAGACAGCGTTTGACCCTCTGAAAAGTACTTTGATTGAAGGATCCTGACGCCTTCAGGGCTCCTACACAGATCCACTTTAAAAGTTCTATAATCCTACAAGAACTTGTTGGTGAGTATGATTCATGATGACAAAAGTCTTCTCTCAAATGTCTCATTACTCTTCACAGTGAATGTGTCAACAGTTACATATCACAATATGTAAAATGTCACTGGTTTAAAGAGAAAACTTATTAAACTAAACACATATTTATTGCATATTAGTGCTTTTGCTTTCAGAAAAATCCTTTAACTCCACCACGCAGCCCACTATCATTTTTATTCTATATATTTTTTTCTTCCCTAGCTTTTCTAGTTATTAGCTTTTTTAAGTTTGTGTTTTGATGTTTACACTTGAACACCTCTAATGACATTTCATCTTCTTTCAGAGATTATACGTTTAGCAATTACACCTGAGCTAACACTACAACTAATTTGAGCACTTCAGTTTCGACTTCTCTCAGAGCTTGAATTTCATCTACCACTTCAACTTCTTTTACTGTTGTAACTTCATATATTACTTTCATATGAAGGCAATTTCTAAAGCTCAAAAGATTCAATATTTTAAGTTTAAAATGTTTCCACTGCAGTTTTCAGCAGACAACATATTCAAATATTCAATTCAAATATATATGAAGCTGAAAGTTAAATTAAACTAAACAATTTTCTACACTTAAGATGTTTTGTTTGTTTGTCTTTGTTCAAATTTATAATGTCTCTCTGTCAATGTAACACAAGTGATGTTTATGACAAAATGTAATAGAAAACGAATGTTCATTCCATCATACTGTGTCCTCTGTGCTGGAGTTTTCCCTCCATACCTTTAAGTGAAGCGCATTCTGTGTCTCCCTGAGCTTTTCCCTTTTGAAACAGCGCTGTCTAGTGGTCACATTAACTCACTGCTGTCTGTCAGTAGCCTTCAGCTAATCTACATTCCCTGGCAGACTGCACTCTGTCAGCCAGCTGCTGCTGTGCCCACCTGGTCCTCAGTGATCTGCCTGGAAGGGGCGTTGATGCCAAGCTCCTCCAGCGGGTAGATGATCTGGCGTCGCGGGCGGACGGGGACCGAACAGTTGAGGACAAAATCCAGATGGTGGATGCAGGAATTCTGGGTGCAGAAGAAGAGGGCACAATGTCAGTGAGGTCAGAAAGTGAAATGAAAAATCCCCTGAGAGGTTAAACAGCATCAGAGTGGGGGCTCAGGAGGAGACAGTGATAATGAGCAGCGGTGAAGAGGTTAGATGATGCAAGGTTTACACCACTGATATGAGCTGCCTGGAAAATATCACCCAATGCTTCATCCACTGCTTGATCAGAGCTAATTCTCTGGTTATCTTCTGCCATTATTCTATTTGCACATCATCATCTCCCAATCTGGTGCTTGTTTGTGGAAGGTAATTAGCAGAGGAAGTGGAGGCCTCTACACGTTGAGGAAATGTCTTATTATGGTGTGGAGAGGTGGAGCTGGCAGCGCTGCCGGCACCTGCTGCCTCGACCCCGGGGACAGCAGCCTGCTGAGGGCCACACTCTGCAAAAAATGACCTGCTTCAAGCTACGACATTTTTACATGAACAAATCCATCTGTCTGTCTCATCTTAAACAGCTACAGGAGACAGTTCTTATCATTTTTAATATCTGAGATGCTGCAGATTTGTTCTTTTTGTCCAAATGAAATTCACAGGAAACGGAAGGAAAATTTACTTTTTTTAACAACTTGAATCTGACAGACATCTTTTAAACTTTATATCAAACAATGGTAAAAAAATAACAGAATAAATACGTGAGCTAATTTAGCTTAACTAGACTTGTTTAAAACTTGTCCAATCTGTGGCGTGATGATGTATTCAGGTAGTAAAAGACTGTACTAATATAGAATATTTGATGCAGTTTTTAAAGATCAAGGCTCATAGCCAAGTTTTTTGCAGACACATTGTCTGACTGCGCTGCTGAGAGTGAGCATGTTTTTAATGAGAGCTTCATCTTGAAGGCTGTAACGACCTGAGTGCAAAAAGCTGCAGCAGAAGAATGAGTTTCTGAAAAGTTGGTTAAGTTGTTCTCATCATATATAATGGGAAACATTGATGGAATAAAGTCTAGGTTGAAAAAGAGAAAATGTAACCAACATGTCTCGTTTTTCAGTTTTACATTAAAAAAAAACCTATTCCAGTTTTCCTAAATGAGTTTCTATTATCTTTTTTATATTAATGCAATCTGTGTTCCAAAAAAAATCTTAAAAGTGAAACACCACTTCTGTCAAATGAAATGAACTCATCACTGGGTTTGGGTTTGGCTTGTCATGAAGGATATTTTTTGCAGTGTATGAACTGAGGATCATTACACTAATGACAATGTGTATCAGAGCAGACATGCACAGAGGCTGGAAGGGGCCCGGTGATGAGGGGCCAGTAAGGGCCTGAAGGTCCCTGTGCACCCACCTCCTGGCTGTGGCAGGACGGGTAGAGTCTGTGGTACAGGCAGGATTTGTGAGCCAGCCGGAGGACCTCCTTAAACAAGTGTTTGGTGAAGTGCTGGAAGGAGGGTTTGAGGACAAAGTGGCGAAGCTGCGCGTGCTCCTCGTAGCTGTGGTGGCTGAAATAGATGAAGTTCTCGATGTTGTAGTGGGCACGAATGTACTCGATGGCCTGACAAAGACAGATTAAACAATGAAGTTAGTTTTCTGTAGATAAATTCAGTGACAGAGGAACATTTCCAGGACAATACAGTTTAATATAGTTCATCTGTGTTTGTTTCATTTAAATAAAAAGAAAGAAAAGTTTTCTTTTTGATGTCTTTTATACTTCAATAAACCTTATGCTTTAAATGTGTGATATGACCTCAATGAAGCTCTGGAGAAAATAGGTTTGAGATTAAGGAATATTTCCTTTATCAATTGATCTTTTAATCATTTCTGATTTAGTTAATTGATCCCAATCTTCAAATTGCCTGTTTTGTCTGACCAACTGTCCAAAACCCAAATATATTCAATTTACAAAGATATAAACAGAGAAAAGACAGAAATCCTCATAATGTTTGGTTTTACTGACTTAAATGATTATTGAATTATGAAAAACTTTTTGATTAAAACTTTTTGATTAATTTCATTTCACTTTAATGACCACATGGCTATTTTGGAATTTGTGATCAGTGCAGTGTTTCATCAACAGCATGGTTTCATAAAAACCTTTTCCAAATGATTTCAGAAATTTTTCTTTCATTACTAAAGTAGATAATAATATGTGATCAAACCATGTGTATCATAAGACAAGATAGGAGATAAGATGTTCCTTTAATCAACCCTCAGTGGGGAAATTCATTCATCATCCACTTTTGAAGCTATTTCAAGGAAATGTTTTGGTGCTATTACCTTTTTTAAAAAGACACCCTCTTAAAAGTAAAAAGTTTTCAACAGAGTTCAGAACTTGATTGATCCTGAGAGACAGACACAGAACCAGAAACAACCACCAACTTTTTCAGGCTCATCTAAGGATAATGACCTGGAAACAGCACGTACCTGCTCATCTTTAATGATCAGTATTCCCACAACCTGACCGTGCACCTGGGCCACGAAGGCCTGCAGCGGCACCCCGTCCTGACAAACAGCACAAGAAACAACATCGATGTCAATTTACATGTGTGCATTGAATTGAATATGAGCTGAATGCACCTTCTTGTATCAGTCCGGTGCCATGAATACTCATGAAGTGGCTGCATTCTCATTTGAGAAGTAATTATCAGTTTTGGAGGCGCAGCAGTGACAGCTGGGGTGTCAGTCAGAGAGGAAAATCCGTTCAACTGAATTCTCACCAATCTGTTCCCTGGCATACGTGGGTGGCATTTACTGTTTGTGCTAATTAAAACCATTTCCAAATATCGACCATATTACATTCTTTTACCAAATAAAAAAAAGAAGGAAGAAAGGAAAGAAACTACGTGAATGTTATTTCCTGTATTTAGATACACATTTACATGAATCTAGCAAATTGCACATTAAGGTGAAATTGGTTATTAAATAATAGCAATGGGCAAAACCCAAAGCAAAAACACAGAACACTGGCTGCTGTTCTCAAAGAGCTCAGAGTGACACCTGAAGGTGACTCAGATGACTGATCAACATCTTGACAAACTCAGAGCTTCTCTCTCACTGTGTAGAGAGCGTTTAGTAAGTAAATTAAACTGAAGCTGTAAAAGTGGAGGAGACAAATAAAAGATTTGGAATTTTCTTCCTTTGAGCAACAAAGAAGATCCTAAAAACAGAGGAAATGTTTCTTTATGCTGGATACATGATTACATTACAAAGATGGACTTAATTATTGCCCTCTATGTGAAAGCAGGTTTGTATCAGCATCATAACTGCAGTCTGAAATCTAAAGGAAGCACAAACATTCACACAGACAGTGGCAGCGTGACTGCAGGTCAAACCCAGGTGTGTCGATACGACTGACCGGGTCTCTGCGTGTCTCATAGAAGCAGTCCAGGTCCTGCAGCAGGGACTCGCTCTGTCTCAGACCCGTCACCACTTCAGAGACAGCCGGCCGGTCTGCAGCCACAGCCGGACGCACCTCCACACTCCTGCTGGAACAACCACACCATGACCACAAACACAGAGGGACACTGGTCTGTACATGCAGTTCATTCACAGGTGGAGCCACCGATGTGTAGGGACCTCCTCCCTGAACACACATTAACACTGACCTGACAGTGACGAACTGATGCTGCCTGCAGGAAGCAAAGCATGACGACCCACCTGAGCCCAGTGCGGTGGAAGATGTAGAGTTCTTGTGGCAGCGAGCTGGTGGCACGGTGCGCCACCCTGAGGAAGCTCTGCAGCAACAGGAACTCAGGGGACAGCGTTGGTACAGTGATGACGCAGAAGTCCAGGCCCTGACAGACAAAACACACTTCACTGAGCTGATGGATGGAATCCATTATAATAAAGGTCATTTTCAAAAAGACTTGCAGGGATCTCACACTTCCTGCTGATGTGTACAGGAATCCAGTGTTTAATTACATACTGGGACTTACATCTTGGCCACACATCTTGCACATATTATCATTCTAGAGACACAGGAGTATTTATTTTATCTGGTGCCCAGTTACAGTGATCTTTGGCTCATTTACTGTTGCTGTCTTACTTTGTGCAGCTTGTAAATAAAAACTTCTTTTCTGGTAGAGAACATGAGTCAAATGTCTTATATGTAACATGTGTGGTGAATACTCACAGGGAAAAGTTTGAACACATAGGGAATAAAGTCTGCTGCTCTGGAAGAGAAGAAGAAAAAGAAGCAGAAGACAGGGAAGTTAAGTGAAAATATGTCTGTGCCAACTTCAGAGTCAAAGCAGCTCCTGCCAAAGCTGGTGATCACTGTGGTGGAACAACTGGCCGACCAATCTGCCCGCTGCTTCCAGCTCAACTTCTCGCCTTCAGCTCCGTCTCGCTGTCACTTTAAGCACAGCTCTCATTAATAACATGCTCACTCTCGGCAGGAAGCGACTCGACTTCATATTCAGTAACAGCTGGGAGGTAAGGCAGTGGTGAGAGGAGCTCAGCAGGAGCCAACTAACAGTCACTATCCCTGCTTTAACACAGCATATGACTGATGTAACTCTGGATAGCTGCCATCAGCAGCCTCAAAAATCTACTTCTAAGTGAAAAAATATTTAAGTTATAAATACGGAATAATTTGAAAAAATATGGTTTCATTTTTTAAACTGACTTGTGCTGTCTGACTTTACATTTCTGTGAATTATATAACTTTAGTAAGTTGAAGCAGAGGCCACAAATTATCTTCTTTCACTTTGCACATCTTGTTATATCTTGTGTTAAAAAATGCTGACGTATAAGATCAAGCCTGCAGTAAATATTTTTTCATGCTCAAGGCTATTTAAATATTCTTCTATTCAAAGGATAAGGCAGCCATCTTTCTATATTTTTTACTGTAAATGAATCCCATGACGACCAAAAGCAAACATGTTTTCATCCGTCTCTCAACACTTTCTGACTTCTCTTTTTCAAATACAATGAAAGCTCATTAATACATTTAGGAAGACCTGCGCTTACCTCATTTCATAATTCTTGTCAATAACATAGAGCTGGATACAGAAAGCGTTGGATTTCTCTGAACAATGTCCAGCTCCAGTCGACTGTGTCTCCTCCTGCTGAGATTAAAGTGAACACACACACACAAAGTAAAAGATAAAGACTAAAAACTATAGTTTGTGCGGCTGGACAGTGCAACACATGCACTCTTTTGTAATGTTTATACCACAATCATGATTTTAATTGTATTAATTAACTCATTTTAGCAGGAAACACTGAAATGCTTCCTACGTGTAACTTGTTACCTGCTGTGAATCTGAGGTTTGGGTTTTTCTGGGTTCTTCTTCATCTTCTCTTGAGTCCGACTGAGCAACAGGTTCATGGTGTTTCATTTGCTGCACTTTGTACAAACCGTTAAACTCACTCAAGTCAAAGCAGTGCAACCGTTTTAAATCTACATCAGAAGTGACACTGATGAAGCCAACGGCGACTCCGTCACTCTGTGGAGAACAAGAACACACAGACACCAGTTCATGCAGTCCTACTCCTATTTCCCTCTTAATGTAATACAAGTCTACAAACCAGCAGCCTTCGACCAGTTAATGGAGGTTTTAACATTTTCTGTTTTAAACATTTGCTGTCTGGTAGCAGTTTTAATATTATACTGTGATATAAGAACTATAACTATATAGCTCCTTTCAAAATGCTTCACAAACATGGACAAATGAAAGAGATCGGGAGAAGCAGGAAATACACAATAAATGATAAAATGTTGATGATGATAAAATGTTGCCTGAGAATTTCACTCTCAACTCTCAATTTCATTATTTGAAACTGGGCTTATAAACATCTATTAATTCTCATGCAGTTTGGACTTTAGACTGAAACATGATTGTGACACATAAAAACAAGATAAGAAAAAAACAATATATTTAATCATATATTTTGCAGCTTCACAGAAAGTTGAAGGCATTCATCTGCGTGATCAGCCCAACCCTCTGGGGCAATGTTTGACAGTTTGTTCTCTGAGTGCTGAACATATTCAGACAAAAAGCCCAAATGCTTCAGATGTCTGGACACAATATGTTCAGTGAGAGCATGTCTTGGCCAAGTATCAGCTCGTATCTGCCATATGCTGCCATGAACACATGTCAGCCCGACTGGCGGGGAGGGGAGAGAAGATCTGTCGTCTCCCAGGTCCCGAGGGAACAGACCCCAGCAGGGTCTCTGACAGTCAGTCAAAGCATCATCAGTGAGCTGCTATTACATTATTTTCAGACTGGAGCAGTGGATCAGAAAGAACTGGGAACAAATCACGTAACTCACAGACGTTGTAAGATCAGACAACCATGAGGGATGGTTTCTCAATTTAACAGCTTCTCTGGATGACTTTTCAAAACCATTTGGCAAAGATCAAAAATTAACATGAAATCAAAGATTTCTGCATGTTTAAGTGAGAAAAGGTTAAAAGTTGGAACAAACCTCACAAACAGCAGTGTGATTTTCGTCATTCTGTGCCTCAATGATCTCTGCAAGGAAGAATGGCTGATCCACTGGCAGTAGTTTTGTCTGTTCTGCAAATATTCGCATGATGTCATCATGATCCTCAACCCTGTAAGGTACAAAAAGAGAACGAGCCGAGACCTTAAAGCTCCATCAATCACTTTTATATTACAATTATTACTTTCTGTAACATGAAAGGACTCGCTAATACTGATTCACCCATTAATAATTATCACCAACTCAGCAGGTTTATGAAACTTTATAGTCTCTTTAAGATCAGTTTTAGTTTTATGGCACATTTACTGAAACAAACAAGCTGGTGAAGGAAGTGGAGCATTTAGCAGCTAAAGAGCCCAATATTTTTATCAGGAGTTGGTGGAGAGCAAACCAGAGCTAGAAGGAGAGTGGACTCTAGTTCATCAGGTGGACACAAGCAGGGCTCTAATAGGATGACACTCCATGTCTTCTGGATGTGTGTGGGCTTGTCAGCTTGTTGAGGAGCTATTCTGCCCCCAAGTGGCCAAAAAAATCAAATAATGCAGCTTTAACTTCACCCAGTTAGAGGACAATATGTCCACTGACCTTCTAGGCAGCTCATGGCATGTTTGTCCACCACCTTAATGTCCACGCCTTTTCCACTGCACGATATGAATATGCACTATATGTATAAGAGCTATACACAAATTTCATTGTTTTCTTGGCAGATGCTATGTTAGTAGAGAGGAACCAAATGGAATGACCTGGCTGGGCGGATATGAAGCCTTGGACAGTGCTCTTGTCTGTGGCAGATTAATGCTAAGCACTGTGGTCCGGGGTCAGTCAGGCGCTGCAGCGGCTCAAACATCTCATCCAGAGCTGGCTCTGCACAAACAGCAGCCACAGGACTCACAAGTCTATTTAAAGTTTTGAATAAGTGATAAACATAACAATGAATCTAAAGCATTTTCTCACCTAAACCACCAACATACGGGCTGAGCAGGCAGATGTAGTCAAGCTCTGGCACTGCATTAAAGACAGCTCTGCAAAAAGAAACAAGGGAATTATGATTTGGCAGAACTTGAATTAACTTCTATGAATCTGAATTCTGTGATTGCTTCGACCAAATTACCTTCGAGTAACTACTGTTTTTAATATTCATGACATATGGGAGTTGAACTCTGACTGGGTCAAGTTCAGTATTTTACAGTTCAGCTGTCTATAAGCACGACACCACACAACACATCAACTGTGCATATAAGGCTGTATTTTATTCTTCAGATGATTTCTTATGGAACGACACAAGAACTAACTGAAAATGGAAATGCAGGAAGTAAATATCCCAGATAAGAATAATGCAAAAAATGCAAAAACTTCACAAATAACACTGTTTTTACTCAACTTTTAAAAAGCGTCATATGTCCTTATTTTTTTATACCTCATTATTTCCTTTACACTTGCTGTGCTGAAGTTTGGCTGTGCCACAAAAAGGTGGAGGAAGAGTGTGTTCAAAGGCTGCAGAGGAAAGAAAATGTAGCTTTAGTTTTCTCCAGTGCAGGTGTAAGTTCACTTTAAATTCACCAGATCTAAGAAGTAACTTTACTTCAACATCAACTAGGGAAATATAGCCTCATTAGTTCAGTTGGGCCCAAAGATTCATGTAATCCAGTATAGTTAAAAAAGCGTGAGCACACAAAAAGTATAATCTTAAGAATAACTTTGTATCAGCAGCTCGTTGCAGTATTGTGAGAATGTATGACTAATACAGACTGTGCATTTTTCTGCACTGAAGTGTTTGTGCAGGAAAGGTTCCCAGTGAGCCTGATCCACCAAGTCTCCAACAGGGTGATCGAAGAAGGAAGCGTGGGCCAGAATATCGTCCTTTTCATTGGCCACAGTCACGGCCAGATTGGCTTTCTCTCTGGAAGGTGAAGGAGAGCCGAGAGGAAACATAATCCAGAGTACCAGCATTAAGATGACATTACACTTACTCAGTGACTTTTTACAAAAAAGATGTTGGAAGAATACTATAGGTATGTCATCACTACTATGATGACTCACATGGCAAGATTTCACTGGAAAAACATCAAAAAGTCCATTCAAACATCTAAAACAAGGCTTGTAGCATAAATAATGCACCTCTCTGCCATCTATTCAGATGTTCATGTGTTTGCATCATCATTCCTAAAATATGATTAAATACAGAGCTTTAATGAGTGAACTAAAATCAAGGTGGAGACAGGTGGACTGGACAATGATACAGGAATGGTTTTAGAAATTCTTCTCACTTTTTTGGGGCAAGAAATGTGTTTTTGTAAAAGAGCAAATAATCAATATTTAGTTTCTTTACAATGTGTGATTCTCTACAAAAAAAATTGTTAATTAATGTCTGTACTCTATAAGTTCAAGACAGTAATTAAGGAATATTTTGTCTTACAGAAGATGAATGACATTGATCCTTCCATAAACCTCCAGAGCCGCAGGGCTGATGAGGCCGTCGATCCCCTGAGCATCCGCCGACTCGCTCCTTCTGACGGTCACAGTCTGCTCCTGACCGCCGGGTGAACTTATGGTCCTCATCTTCACTTGGACTCATTTTAAATAGAGACAAAACGACACAGTATCAAAATAACACCAACAACAGAGAAGACAACAACGGACGACGTGTGGGTTAAAAATAAAGTCTAAATGTTAGCCAGCCCAGAATAGCTGTTACCTGTCACAGGTGATTCCCTGGATAAACTACGACGTCTGTCTCATTGTTGAACTCTAATTTACTTAAAATTAAAATTAGAAAGAAATTTTTAAGTTCCATAGATGGTTTAGCTCCATATAAACCATACGTTTTCGTGGCAGTTTGCTAGCTAGCGTGCTAACACAAACTGTGTAACCATAGTAACAGAACGCTGCACCAGGGGTTAATGGGAACTCGCAAGGCATTCTGGGTGCTGTCATGGTGGCCCGCGGTGGATGTGAACAAAACGTTTCGTTAGCTGTTACAGTTTTGTTGTTGTCGAAAGATTTTCAGTAGTTTTTTAAATAGGTTTTGGTCAAAGTCGCCGGCAGAATGGCTTCCACCGCGGCGGGAAAACAGCGGATACCGAAGGTGGCGAAGGTAAGAAAAGAAAAACTCACAACAGGAGCCGCGAGCTGACTTCGGCTAAGCTAATGCTAACAGATAGCGCTAAAGTTTAATGGAGCAAACTTGTGGAGCTGGCGCCAGATCGCGCTCATGTTTGCATCAAACCAAGTTTACATGTAATATATCTGTAATGTGGCATAAGAATATATATGAATTTGTTATTTTATGGTGGTAAGGTTAGCCTGCCGGAAACCACATGAGCTCCAATAAGTTTCCCATCGAAGCTAACTGAGTGTTATATTTCTCCACCATGCTGCGCTTTGTTTGTTCCCTGGCTTTCATTTTTATACTTTGTTCCATCAATTATTCCTGTTTTTGGATCTTCTATTGAAACATGTTCGAAAATGCTAAACATTTCTAAGATAGTAAGCTGAGTTGGCTGCATATTGCGTGGTGGTGTTGTTGTAGTAGTAGTAGTACTGTAGTATTACCGGAGTGTAGTTGTGTACATAGAAATCTTTGACTTTAGTTCTGCATCACTTCAGGTTCTACACCACAGTTGTATGGCGGTATTTCTTATATATATGTACTTAAAGTATGTCATCCACTCCTACATAAGCATTCAAGCTTTCCTAATTTTATAGTATCGCTAAACCACAAGACATTTAGCTCACGACTTGAACAACCTCACATTAAATGACTTCTTGTTTTGTAGGTGAAGAATAAAGCTCCGGCAGAGGTTCAGATCACTGCGGAACAGCTGCTGAGAGAAGCCAAAGAGAGGGAGCTTGAACTTCTGCCGCCACCACCAAAACAGAAGATCACTGATGAAGAGGAGCTGAATGATTACAAACTCAAGAAGAGGAAGGTATGTGCTTACCTCTGTTTTTCAGTTTGCAGAAGTGTGAAATCTGACCAGACAGCTGAGGTTCTCCAATTCATTCTTGACTTTAAAGAAAGGGCTCTCTACAGCCATTTTAACATCATTAAAAGCACCTTCACAACTTTGTAGTGTGACTTTTTGTCAAACTGTTGTCTACATTTTCTTCCAGGGGTTTGAGGACAACATCAGAAAGAATCGCACTGTTATCAGTAACTGGATAAAATACGCACAATGGGAGGAAAGCCTGAAGGAGATCCAGAGGTATTGTGCCTTTAGCCAGTCAAACATTTTTCCCGTAGAAACTGTAGAGTTAATTAAAGTGTTAGTAATCCTTAACAGTCCTACACGTGTCTGCTGTCTAGTTTTCCGTCCTCACTGCTTACTCTGGTTTCAGGGCTCGTTCCATTTACGAGCGAGCGCTGGATGTCGACCACCGCAACGTCACTCTGTGGCTGAAGTATGCAGAGATGGAGATGAAGAGCCGTCAGGTGAATCACGCCCGCAACATCTGGGACAGAGCCATCACCATCCTTCCCAGAGTCAATCAGTTCTGGTATGAATGACAAAGCTCCTTCTTTGCTGAAAAAGCAAGCAAACTATTTGTTAAAGTCTCTTATTCATAAGCAAAAACGTACACTACACCAAGAAAGGTGAAGAGAAATGGAGTACTTCATCTATTCAGAATGTGTGTTTGAAACTTTGAAAGCTTGATACATGTAAGTGACTGAAAAGTGTAGATGTAGAATCTTCCAAATCCAAATATCTACCTCTGCTGTATTTACATTTGACTTTTTGTCTTGCAAAAGGTACAAGTACACCTACATGGAGGAGATGCTGGGGAACGTCGCCGGCTGCAGGCAGGCGTTTGAGCGCTGGATGGAGTGGGAGCCTGAAGAGCAGGCCTGGCACTCCTACATCAACTTTGAGCTGCGCTACAAGGAAGTGGACAAAGCTCGAACCATCTATGAGCGATATATCCTTTTGTCAGTGTTTTCATGTGTTGAAGCAAAAACACAAAAACTTTGTGCCACAACAAATGACATTATTATGTAAATTTTGTCGACGGTGTATTCATAATATCTTAACTCTTACCCCCAGTTCATACCAGTCAGTTTCATTTTTTTCTACTCTGAACAGACGCAGCAGTAGGTGACATCAGTCTTTGTAACCTTTGGATGATATTTGTTTATCTTGTAAAAACTCCTTAACTCCACTGTACTCGTCATGGTTCACCCTGAAGTGAAGAACTGGATCAAGTACGCTCGTTTTGAAGAGAAGCATGGCTACATTGCTCACAGCAGGAAGGTGTACGAGAGGGCGGTGGAGTTCTTCGGAGAGGAACACGTGGATGAAAACCTCTTTGTGGCCTTCGCCAAGTTTGAGGAGACGCAGAAAGAGGTTTGTGCAGCCCAGTACAGAACCAAACTAACCTGTGACACACTGTATGAATTCAAATTAGAACCTTTGTATTTCAGTTTCTTCTGATGCTGGAGAGTTATTAAAATGTTTATCTATGTCCTTAGATCACAGAACTAGCTTGTTGTGAATTGTGATTTGGCCGTCACTGCTTCATATGAAAACATATGATTTATGTAACGTTCTTTGTTTTACAGTTTGAACGAGTTCGGGTGATCTATAAATACGCTTTGGACAGAATCCCTAAACACCAGGCACAAGAGCTCTTCAAGTACTACACAATGTTTGAGAAGAAGTTTGGAGACCGGAGGGGAATTGAGGACGTCATCGTCAGCAAACGAAGGTTCCAGTATGAGGAGGAAGTCAAGGTATTTACAGTGGAAACTAGCAACTAGCTTTCCAGATTCCTTTCAGTTTATGATTGAAAATACGTAATTGAATTGACTGTAATTGTCTGGTCCTGAAATATAATAAGACCCCAGATATATTTGGTTAATATGTGACATATGGGACATATAATTAATCTGAAAATAGTGGATGTAAAAAGTTACTTCCTGTTCCTATCAGGCGAACCCACACAACTACGACGCATGGTTTGATTACCTTCGCCTGGTGGAGAACGACGCTGACCCCGACACAGTGAGAGAGGTTTACGAGAGAGCCATCGCCAACGTGCCCCCCATCCAGGAGAAGAGACACTGGAAACGATACATCTACCTGTGGATCAACTACGCTCTGTATGAAGAGCTGGAGGTCAAGGTCAGTTCACTCGCTTATTATTATTAGTATTGGTATCATTAGTATCATTGACCTGCTCCCTCATCCTCTCTCTACAAGTCAGCTTGATTTCTATGTAAAACAAATAATAAATCAACAATAAGCTCTGCTAATTATGTTGAATACATTTTTTGACAGGATCCTGAGAGAACACGGCAGGTGTACCAGGCCTGTCTGGACCTCATCCCACATAAAAAGGTAATTTAGATGCTTGATTTTCCATTTTCTTAGAGTAAGCCCCGATTGTCTCTTTTCCCTTATAATTTTAGACAATAGTAGTGTTAATGTACTAAAACAGAACGCTGGTACAGTTGAGGAACAGACTTGGTACTGTGATAATTGTATGTCATGTTTTCTTTTCAGTTCACATTTGCAAAGATTTGGCTGCTCTACGCTCAGTTTGAGATCCGGCAGAAGAACCTGCAGGGAGCCAGAAAGGTCATGGTAAGATTCAGCAGAACTGATGAGTTTTCAAAATAAATACTTACAGTATTGCATATATATATATACACATACACGGCTCAACAGAGACCAGGGCAAGTGGGAGACCTTGACCTCGCCCTGTAACCTGTGTTACAATTACTTAAATGTTCTCTCTCCACAAGCATTTATTTATTTAACCAGGTAAACATTTCATTGATATTAAAATATATTTTTCAAGCGAGATCTGGCTTATTTGACTATCAGACAACTGTCACACACTAATAAAACAACACATAAGAGTATAAAGAAATATCTGGTTAAGATGCCTAAACAGGTATTTTAATACTAAAAGGCGGAGACAGGAAACTTTGCAGCTAAACTTTGTCCAATCTGAGATTTCCACTCACCATCGTTTCTCTTCTCAGGGTACAGCGATTGGTAAATGCCCGAAGAACAAACTGCTGAAGGGCTACATCGAGTTGGAGCTGCAACTGCGTGAGTTCGACCGCTGCAGGAAGCTGTATGAGAAATACCTGGAGTTCACCCCAGAGAACTGCACCACCTGGATCAAGTTCGCCGAGCTGGAGACAATCCTGGGAGACACGGACAGAGCCCGCGGCATCTTCGAGCTCGCCATCGGACAGCCACGACTAGACATGCCAGAGGTCCTGAAAGTTAAAAATACTTTGTTCTGCACATAAAAAATCATTTGCTGATCATTTCAAAGCATCAATGTCTGTTATCTTTACAGGTGCTGTGGAAGTCCTACATTGACTTTGAGATTGAGCAGGAGGAGTTTGGAAACACCAGAAACCTTTACAAAAGGCTGCTGCAGCGAACTCAGCATGTGAAGGTGAGAACTGCATTGTAGCTTTCTGTGCTCATCATTTATCTGGAAAAGATGCTTTCCACACCATTACTCTGAGATGAGACTCTGATTGTCCTCCACCTCCTCTTCCTCTCGTGCAGGTTTGGATCAGCTACGCCAAGTTCGAGCTGTCCATCGACAGCCCCGACAGGCTGCAGAAGTGCCGGCAGATCTTCGAGGAGGCCAACAAGAGCATGAGGAACTGCGAGGAGAAGGAGGAGCGGCTGATGCTGCTCGAGTCCTGGAGCGACTTTGAGAGGGAGTTCGGCTCTGACAGCACCATGGAGAGAGTCAGGAAGCTGCTGCCAGAGAAGGTGAAGAAGAGGAGGAAGCTGACAGCCGAGGACGGGGTAAGAACTGAATATATAACATAAGTTTTGGACTGTTGGTCGGACAAAAGAAGACTTTTCAGTTTCTTCAGCTTTTACATTATAGACACATACAATCAATTTTAAAAAGCCACATATGAATCAGTGATCAGAATAAGTCACAGGTATTGATCTCTCTTCTTGATTCTTTCAGTCGGATGCAGGTTGGGAGGAGTACTACGACTACATTTTCCCAGAAGATGCTGCAAACCAACCCAACCTCAAACTGCTGGCCATGGCAAAGATGTGGAAGAGGCAGCAGGTCACGGATGAGGACAAGGGGGTTCCAGAAAAAGCTCCAGTGGCTGAAGAGACAACATCGCCGTCCTCTGAGGAACCTGCAGCTGCTCCAGAAGACCAGCCTGAAAACGACTCGGACAGAAACACTGCGACCGAAACAGAGCAGGAGCAGACGTATGATGATCGAGATGATGACAACAGCAGCAGCAGCAGCAGCAGCAGCAGCGAGAGTGACAGTGATGATGAAGATGATGGAAAGAAGGAGGAGGAGAAACAGAGCAGGAGCAGAGATGAAGACGATAAAGATTAGATTCATGTTGTGTTGGAAAGTTTTCCTCTCTCAGGGACGTGAGGGGAGTTACGTTCATCCTGGACTGATTTTTCTACTGATGTGTTTCATAACAAAAACAAAACAGCTCACGAGGAGTCTTTATTGTACGACCATGTTTTCTTTGCAATTATACATGAATTCAAACTCGCCTGTTGTTTTATTTCTCAATTAAATGTTAATTTGGAATTTACAGGAGATGAAACTGAACCGGTATTTGATTGTTTAGGAAATTAAAATTTGTACAATCTGTGGCTCTCTGACTGAGAAGTGGTAAGCAGCCTCTATGACAGTTTAATTATGTACAAGACTGAGCAGGACCTGTAATTACATATAGTTCACATGTGATTATTGGGATGCAGAGAGCCACAGTCTACTGTTATTCGATGTCTTCTGGTCGGACAGGATGTGGCAGCGGGATGATTGACTTCTTCTCTGTGTCTCTGGACAGAGCTTTCCTCATGTCTGCAAAAAGGAAAGAAATATAAATGGTCAGTTTTCTTAAATCCTGTCTCAGCCTCAACAGCTGTCTGTTCTGGAGGAACAGCGCCCTCTTCTGCTTTGTGTTATACAGACAAATAAATGCAGCAAAGAATGTGTTTATAATTCTCAAGAGTTAGTGTGGTAATTGAAAGACATTAAAAGGGTCAAAATACAGTAAAATATTAATTAATTCCAGTGGTATCGACCTGTGTAGAATGAAATTTCATCTGTGCTGCCCAAAGCTTTGAAAATTAAAAAGAACCATCAAGAGCAACTTGTTTTTGCAAAATAACGTCCCCACTTTCTAGAGGCTATTTTTTCAGTACTGATTCCAATGAAAACTGCTGATAGTGTGTTTTCTGGACTATCCAGACTTATGGGGACATTGTTTCCTAGAAGGCACAAAACAATTCACCACTTTTATATTAGATCTCAAAACACCTGCAAATCAAACCAGTCTGCAAGGATTGTTGTCACTGAATGTAAGTGAGAAAAACCAACCCTTGAAATGCTGAACACCTGGAATTTAACCTATGTTCTCCACCTCCACTGTCACACGCTGTACTCCAAATGTTTTAGTGTGTCTGACAGTCACGAGATCACATTCATGATTATTTAGGTTGTTCGGATTTCAACAGATCAGGTTTTGAAGACAAGCAAAGCAAAACTCAATCCTTAATTTCCTCATTATCTGGTTTGAACTCTGATAACTGGTCTCACCATAGGCGTCTTCGTCAGGTTCTCCGTTGCTGGCTGAGTAATACTCGATCACCGTCCTGTAGACGCTGTAGCCCAGACGTTTGTACATGTTCACTGCCACTTGGTTGGAGACTCGCACGAAGAGGTCCACAAAGAATCCGCCCTTCCTACAAGACGACAGAACATGAGGAGAAAACTTCAGTCAGCCCCCAAACCTCAACATCTGTTACTTCTTCACAGAAAGTGATTTTCAGAATAAAGATATTGAGGCAAAGGATACATACACTGTTGAGGGAGTTGTAACCTTTAAAATCATTAATATAATTAATTAATTAATAATTTATGAGGAAATATAAGCCTCATATCTTTGTCATTTAAGTTGAAATCAGATACAAAAATGTAAAACAACAATCTAAACGTGATGGCGTTTTGGTACAAACCTTTCTGAGATTTCCTCCAGCATCTCCATGAGTTTGGCTGCAAGGCCGAGTCTTCTGAACTCGGGGGCCACAGACAGAGCGGTGACGTGACCGTGCCACTCCTCCCGAGCCACAGACCCCTCCGCCTTCCCCATGACTGCGAGCAAACAACATGTCAGCCACAAGATGCACAGGCGATTTACTGAGGGTTTCTTTTAAAAAAGTGAAGTGAAATGTGTGGATGATATGTAAGATGAATAAACTGAGTACAGCACATTTCATATACGAACTCCTTTTTCACCTTACCTGATTCACAGAATCATTTTCAAGGCTTTAAACATTAAATGTTTAAAATAGTTTTAACATTTATGAGATAGTAAGTGTTTTCATGTACTGAAATATGCTTCTACTAGGACTTTCATGATGAAGAGGTCATTAACTGACCACTAGATGGTGAAAAAAAGAAAGAAAGTTTGTTTATCATCACTTCTTTTGTTTTAGGGAAATTAAATTTTTCATTCATGTTTTAATCCCATTTATGGTGTTGTTGTTCCTGGCATGTTCCATTAGAAAAGACGGTCAGTCTATACTTTGGAGAATCCAATTTGCTCTTGTTACTGTACTAATTCATTTTTACAATACGTGTATTTTTGACTACATTTTCTGTTTATTAGCCTTGATATATCATAATCAAAGGAATTTAAAAAAGGAAAGTTGTGACAGAGTATGAGTACAGACATGGACATTTATTGTCTTTCACAAATATTTGAGCTTCCCACTAACAGATAAACACACTAGAAGACTTTTTTAAAATGTGGTAAAATAAAACTGAGGAAATCAATGTGATGAAAACCTGGAGCACGACTCAGTTCTGTTCAAGCACATTTTTGTATTTAAAAGATGAAATGAAAACAAATGGCAGTTATATAAATGTATGAAAGAGAAATTCTCCTGTAAACAATCTCACTGACCATTTCACCGTCCTGAACAATAAATATTCACATTCACACAAAGCAGGAGAACTTACTGTAGCCCATCAGTTCACCACCAGGAGCCTCAGCGACAATGAAGTACTCCGGCCAGTGAGCCAGGTACTGGAGGTAAAATGGGATCCCATACTGGAGGTCAAAGGTCAAAGAAAACCACAGACTTCTGTTACATATAAAACACACTAACATTAGAAACACATCTTTCTATAAGACAACACGGTTCAACAGAAGAACAAATTACAGACTATTAGATGAACTTATGAATCTGGCAACTGTTTAAATTAAATGTCATCAGCTGAAAACCAAGAGAAAGAGATGTGAGATTCAATACATTCATGAGCTGATGTTCATCTTAAAGTGAAGGATACAGTTTCTGTCAAAGGGTCCAGGTTGCTGTTGGACAAAACACAGACAAACAACGGTCTCAAGTCTCGTCAATAACAATTATTCTATGAAAATGGTCATATCATTTATGACACCAGCAAACCAAACTCAATCATTAATTTCTTTCTTTATCAACACAAACGTAAACCATACAAACACCTGATCTGCACTGGCTAACGTGCTAGCCAGATTAGCTAGCTAGAAGGCAAACAGATTCCAACTTATACCGAAACGACAGTTGGTTGACTGATTAAATGAAAGCCGATTATTCCAGAAGAGACTAACGATTCACAGTGTGTTTCTGTCAAGCATTAATAAGTGTATGTTTGCACATGACAATGGGATTGCTATATTTTCTCCTTTCTTAAATGGAGTTTGGCGCAGCATTTAGCAGCAGTTAGCTTGCCAACGTTGCTACACACCAAAAACAGGACGCGCAGATAAATTCAGCGCACAAACACAAAACAGTTGGTTCATTAAAAGAACACAGATGATAAAACTGACGAGATTTCACTCACATGTTGTTGAATTTGAATAAATCATCGCAGGTAAACGGTCTTAATGTTGTCATCTCTGCTCGCTGCTGCTTCCCTTCACCTCACGGAGGAAGAGACCTCGGCTTAAAGGCACAGAGGGAGAGAGCAGCGCCCCCTGCTGGACCGGAGGCGCGTGTCACACAAGAATCTTAGGAATATTTTATGTTCAATGTTTTTTTAAAATATTTGTTTTCAGTATTTTAAGGTTGTGTTTTGTAGAGATGGAATGTAACTATTCGTACATTTATTTAACTACTGTACTTAAGTACAAATTTGAGGATATACCTGAGTATTGTCTGGCAGCTTTAGTTACTAGTTACTTTTCAGATTCACATTTTTCCATTTATCTCCAGATGTGTTGAGATGTTTGTGATATACTGAAGCTAAATAAACTCTTCAGGAGGTCAAATATTTTTCATGAGGTTTTCTTTCATTTCCTTCCTTCATCCATTTCCAGCTCCATGAAGACGCTGCGAGGCAGGAGGGGAGAGAGAGAGAGAGAGAGAGAGAGAGAGAGAGAGAGAGAGAGAGAGAGAGAGAGATTGCAAATCTTTTTTTGAACACACCTCAAATAATCACAGGTACATTTTCTTTGTGATTTGTGTGGAAACACCCAGTCTCAGCTCTAAGTGAATCCTCCCTGGGGGTTTCAGGTAAATTGACACTGGATCAGTTCATCAGGTGATACTGTATTAAGGAAAGGGGGAGGGTCACTGTCTGCAGGTATGAAGGCTGCAGCTGACATCACCTGCTTCCAGCACTGAGCGAAGCCCCGTGGAGTGAAGGTCACTCATGCAAATGGAGCGTCTCCAGGTGTGGAGATTCTTCGGCCTCGTCGTTCTCACTGCCGCCCAGAGCCCCACACACAGGTAAACACACACAGGTAAACACACACAGGTAAACACACACAGGTAAACACACACAGGTAAACACACACAGGTAAACACAGAGGTAAGGTCCAGGGGAGGTCATCCAGACAATTGAAGGATCTATCTTTCTTTCTTGGTTTCTTTCTTGTAGAAAAAGTTGATTTATGATGATTTATTTACATCCTAAGATGTGTTTTGTTTATATTTTACATCAAGGCAACTTAAATCATTTGTAATTTCACAGATGTTTGGAACAGTTACACCTTATTCAGCACATTAGTCCTTGAGGTTCAGAGTGGACTGATTAGTCAAAATTCATTTGATTCTGTATTGAGGATTTTCCACTTTGTCATAATTGTGGTTAAGATCATTGGGATGTTACTGTTATCTTATATGGGTCATCAACAGACTCAACATGGCTTTGTCACTTTTATTTATTTCTATTTAAGTCGAAGTATCACTGTTGCTCCTGTTCATATCAACCTCTTACCTGTTTTTTTCAGTTCTTCTTTTTCTCTTTCTTCAAACATCTGGATGAATTTTAATTCAAGATGAAACCTCAGTGGATGAGACATAGAGTTATTACCTGCCAACACTATTCTGTAATAAAATATGTGGCAGCAGGACGGTGGATGTGAGACTGAGTCAAAATAAACTGCAGTGTGTGTCGCTGACACTAAGGAAAATATTGACTATCATCCAGTTTATTCCACCTTAAATCAGAATGTGCTGCTTTCTATGGTTTGGTTTTCAGCCCTCAGCCCTCCTACCTGCTGCTGGCTCCCAGGATCGTCCGTCCTGGAGTCCCAACATCGGTGTCCATCAGCATCCTGACCACGTCGCCCGTCACTGTATCTGCTCACATTCTTCATGGCGACCAGGTCGTGGCCTCGAGCTCTGCTGCAGTTGAAGGAGGTGAAACCTTTTGTGTGTCATCAACAAAAGTCTGATTTAAATGACTCACAGTGTGATTAAACAACATTGCTGTCAAATTCTGTTTTTAAAGGTTCAACCAAGCTGCTGACTTTGCCACCTGTGAGTATGACACACATTCATTTGTGTTTTCAGCCCAAGGGAGACACTGTTGCTCCAGACTGAAATATCTCAACAGTGATTCATGTTCCCATCAGGATGAGTCGTAATAACTTTGATGATCCATTCACGTTTCATGTAGCTCCATCATCAGGTCAACATTTATTTTGTCCAATACTTTAGTTTATGAACTAAAATTTTTAAATCACAGCTAAAAAACTTCAACATGTTTCTCTGGAAACTCTTGGCTAATTTATCATCAGTTTTCTAAATGAAACCAGAACAAACACTGATTTATGTGCTTTCAAAGCAGGGAGGCTTTTCCTTGAACATAAACAGATACAATGAAGTAAAATTCAGACAGATGTTGAGCAGATCCAAAGCTGAAGCCTCTGGACCACAGCCCAGCTCTCATCTGCTGTCCTTCAGTTTACAGACACCTGAGAAGCTTTTAACTCAGGTTGGAGCAGCTTCAAAAACAGATTCCTACGAAGGTCAATCAGGCTTTAGATATCTTGGGTTTCCATTTTGGATGTTTAGATTTACAGTTAAATCTCTCGGCGGAGCTAAATGTCCTGCCTCTGCAGATCCACGAGACCGAATCCAGCTACTGGCACCCGTACAGCCTGGAGGTCAAAGGTCACACGGGTGGCGTCGAGATTTTCTCCAACTCAACAGAGCTGCACTTCGACCCCAAAGGCCTCTCCACCTTCATTCAGACAGACAAACCGAACTATCGGCCCGGGCAGGTGGTGAAGATCAGAGCGGTGTCCGTTCACCCCGACGGGAAACCGTACACGAGCCCAGTGGACGTCATCATCAGAGTGAGTCTCACGCCAATATACAGTTTACATTATGGATCTGAGCATCCAGACTGCAGCTGAATCCTCCATCATTTAGCACAACTTCATTTCTCTCTCTCCGACCTGATCCAGGATCCGCGGGGAAACCGGCTCAGACAGTGGCTCGCTGTCGACAGCGTCTTAGGGGTCGTGTCCAAAGAGTTTGAGCTGTCTGAAAACCCTCCTCTGGGCGAATGGACCATCGTCACTACAGTCAGTGTAAGTGTGTTACATCTCAGCCAGTCCTCCAACTGGGCATTTATAAGAACCCAACTCAGGTTCCCTCAGATCAGTTTGGAATGACACTTGGAAGTGGAACTTGGATGAACTAAATACGTCTGCAGGAAAATATTCATTACAAGGTGTCGCCTATATATATATTTCAATTTACTTGTTCTCTACTCAAGTGAAACATGAACACTGTGATCTGAACTCTGCTGCCGTAATATTAGACTTGATTGTCCACTAGAATCCAGTGGAGATGATGTTGCATCATTATGGTGATGTTGAGCCATCATTAAACTGGAAGACTGACAGTTTGATCACAAAGACTTGAGATTTTACTTGTGACTTGGTCTCAAGGAATCCAGACTTGCCGTGAAAGACGTAAGGAGACAAATTAAAGTCTGCAGAGGATTTAATGCTCACAACACAGCAGAAAACCAAACTGTTGGATGGATGAATAAAAGACAGACACGTTTGATTTTCTGTTTTACAGAGTGTTTCCAGTGAGAAGCATTTCAACGTGGCCCATTACAGTACGTATGTTTCCTCTGAGCTGTATAATGAAAACTAGATTAGCATCCTCTGAAAGCACTTTGTATCCACATGTTAATGTTTCAGGACGCTTTGCAAAACACATTGTGATATTTGATTTTGTCTTGAGTATTTCCAATTTGTGATGCTTTATGCATCTGCTCCTCTACCCTCCTTGAGTATTTTTGCATTGTTGTATTGGTACTTTAACTTCAGTGCACTTTCTAAATACATCTTCCACCACAGCACCACAGTCCTGTCATTGTGTGTGTGATTGCAGCTCTGCCAAAGTTTGAAGTTATGATCGAAGTTCCAGATGTAATTTATCACGAGGAAACTCTGAGAGGCTCCGTCACAGCAAAGTGAGAAGCTTTGTTTTTGTGGCACATATTCAATCCAGTATCAATACATTTACTCACATGTTTGTGTATGAACGATCTCGTTTGTGAATAAAACCTGAGCATTACTGAAGATTATTGTATTTTCATCCTCAGGTACTTTTACGGCAAACCTGTTCACGGACACATGAACATAACGTTCCTGCATCATTTTCATGATGTTGAAGACGCTTATGATGAAGAGAGAGAGGTGGCTTATTTTATTCAAAGGAGAAGAATTTTGAAGACATCCTCTTGACATGTGTTAGACTGAGATGGACAGATTCAATTAGATTGAATAAATATCCTTCATGACACCTCTGTTGCTTTGCTTTAGATTCATGGCAGCACAGACTTCGTGTTTGCCGTTCCCGACTACCACCCGCTGAACAGAAGAGCTGCAGAGCTCACCTTCTACGACGACTACATGGATGAAGAGTTTCTAACGATTGTGGTTCATGTGACTGAACATCTGACAGGTAACCGGCTCTGACCTGACGACATCACCTTCAGACTTATTCACAGGACCATGTGTTGATAAATGTTTAAGTCTCAGTCCAGTTCACTGAGTATTTGAATGTGGATTGTGAACAAACAAACTGTGTGATCCGTCCTGACAATGCTTTAAGTTTTGTTCTGTCATGCATCATATTTTTTCTTTTTTCTTTTTTCTTCTTACAGCTCTTTAAATCAAATCATTGAAGTTATTTTATCAAATCTTACTGATGTTGTCTTCTTGACTTCACTGTTCATTCTTCTTGTCTTTCAGGTCTCACATATAAGAGCACGGCGAAGGTGTCTTTGGCAAAGTTCAGATATAAAGTTTCCTTTGACTGCTATCCCCAAATATTAAGGCCCGATCTGAACTTCACTGCCAGGGTAAGGAAAGGAAATCTGCTGCAGAGTTTATTACATTTATTACATTATTTACATTGTTGAGTAAAATGTCATGTTCACTCACCTCTATACAAAAACCAACCAACCAAACCAACCAAGCTGCCATTCACTTTTTGCCACCACGTGTGTTATTATTCTAAAGTACAAAAAGTGTCATTAAAAAATATTAGTTTCACACTCAGAATGATTTTGGTTGAAAGACATTCGAAGCTTCTTATTGCACATTCAGGACCATAAACAGATTTTTCACGCTGCTCTGTGTTTCTACATAAAGGATCAATTTCAAAAGCATCTTGTCAATCATCTCGATTTTGCAGCTGAAAATATCGACATACGACGATGAGCCGCTGTCGCTGGAGGATCAGCTGAAGACCGTTCAAGTGTCAGTGATGCAGACAAAGAAAAGCCCATGGAGTTGGGAAAAGGAAGAGGTGGGAGAAGTTCCTCGTCGATCAAACATGTCAGGCCCTTTGGGAAATCCGCGTTCTCATCCTGAAGACATGCCGACGGTAGAAATGGAGTTTCCTGTCCCTGCAGACGGAGTGATACCCCTCCACATCCACCTCCTGAGAGACACTGAGACGCTCACAATTGATGTAAGAGGATCTTTTTTATCACCTGAAGACCTTTTATCCAGACTGTACACTCAAGCCAAGTCCACACAGACACGGTTATTTTTGAAAACAGGTGAATAGAAAGAGAACAGGGCAACTTCAAGTTAGAAAATATGATAATGTCAGGACAATAATGGATGTTGTTATTGTGTCAGAGCATCATGATGAATTTGAAATATTAGAAGATCTGAATCTGACCGAGATGGGAAGTGAAAAGATGTTTCAAACACTCAGATGTTAAACGGGCCGACAGACAAACTGGGACTCAGCCGACTCCAGGAGAGAAAACCAAAGACTCTTTCACATATTTATCTGTTCTGTTTGTTTGTGTCCAGGCGTCTTTCGAGGACGGTCACAGCACTCTGCAGCTCTACAGAAGCTACGACTCCCACAGCCACTCCTACCTGCAGATTCAGAAACCCTCCAGTCCTCCAGAGGTCAGTATGAGCAACATGAGGAGTGACACCTGAGTCACCTGCGTCTGTCTGGCGACTGTTGGTCAAACAGGACGTGCATTTATTTCACCGATTCAATTCCAATTACAAACACACACAAAAAAAGCACTTGTGATTCTAAAATAATAATAAAAAATGTTGTATCACGAATCTTCTCGTCCTTCAGGTTGGTTCAACTCTGCTGCTGCACATTGAGAGCAACTTTCAAATGACTGCGATTCACTACATTGTGAGTACAATATTGTGACAATCAAAGAAGATTGATTTAATATACTGCTTTAAATTAATTTACGTTTCATTCATTTTAGAATAAACTTGAATTTCTCACATTATCTAGATTAGATTTGTATCATTGTTTTATTTTATTAATCGTCCCCTGTTGCCATATTCTCATATCTTTTATTTTATCTCATCTTTCATTTTGCACTGCTGTTTGTTTGTAAACTCACAACATGTCTGTCACCTGATTTTAGATTTTTTTCTGCCCCCTAGTGACCAAACAATCGATTCATTTAGCTTTAAGTCTGAGATGTGTGAAAGAATGAGGAACAAAGGCCTCACGTCTGTTTCCTGTGTGTGAAGGTCAAGTCCAGAGGTCGGCTGGTTTCTGCCGGTGAAGCCTCAGGTTCTGTTCTCGCTCTGGTCCCAGAAATCACCTGGGCTCCTGTGGCCTGCATCGTCGTGTACTGCGTGCTTCCCACCGGAGAGATCGTCAACGACGTGACGCAGCTTCACATCTCCCCAACTTTAGAAAACAAGGTGATTTATTACTTCGGTTGTTTTTTTGCTCAATTAAAAGAGACTTCGATCTAGACTTGTTTGTGTTGAAGCTTGACCACAGGTTTGATCATATTTCAGGTCAAAAACCAAACAACCACCTGTGTTTCATAGGTGTCGTTCAGTGTGTGTGTCTGTGGTGTGTGTGCGACTGACCGGCCTGTGATTGACAGGTGTCTCTGAGCTGGGACACCACGATGAGGGGGCCAGGTGAGGAGGTCACGCTGAGGGTCACGACGGCAGAGCCCAACTCTCTGGTCGGGATCCTGGTGGTCGACAAGGCGACGCAGGGGGCGGGGTCACGCAATGACATCACCAAGCAGATGGTGAGAAGATCAATGCTTGTTCACAGCCACAGCTTTACTGTCTCATGGCTCCAAAATACATCAACATACATGTGACACTACAGATGGTGACGAGTTCCTGACTCCATGTATTAATCTCCTTTATCCAACCATGTGTTCACAAAGTGTTGAACCTCTCTCCATCCTCGCTTGTGAACGACTGAGTCTTTCCAGGATGAACCTTTCATACCCAATCATGATCCTATCACCTGTTACCAATGAACCTGTTTACCTGTGGAAGGATCCAAACAGGTGTTTTTGGATCAGTCCACAACTTTCACAGTCTTTTGTTTGAAACATGTTGCTGCATCAGATTCAGAACAAGCATTTGCTTAACAAAAATTAATGAAGCTGATGAGGTCAAACATTAAATATATTGTCTTTGTGCTGTTTTCAGTTGAGTATATGTCAAAAAAGATAAGCAAGT
Organism: Holacanthus passer; assembly: GCA_025331565.1. Taxonomy (NCBI): domain Eukaryota; kingdom Metazoa; phylum Chordata; class Actinopteri; family Pomacanthidae; genus Holacanthus; species Holacanthus passer. The sequence goes on along the minus strand of JAFREQ010000097.1, from coordinate 1,000,528 downwards.
TATCACATTTATTTCTTGGTGTCTGGGTTGTAGAAACAAGAAGCAAGTGAAGAAAGTGCTGTTTTGTAATATTGGCTCAACCAACACTTTTACTCTCGGATCCTGAGCTGTTTGCTTCTATGGGACTCAGAAATAACTTGCTTTAGTTCCAGAAACACTGAAGTGAAGCAGCTTCAGTCAAAGAGATCTTGAGGTTGAGTCACGTTCCCTGTTTTCTAAAGACAGTTGCTCGTCATATAACTTGCTTTGTCATTTCCAACAGTCCTCCCCATCTGTGAATAGCAGAAGCTTCCATATCTCCCCAGGGTCGTCTCCAGTTTCATATTTTCCAACAGCTATATGTCCATGTTGCTCCTGGTTCTTCTATGAAACCCAATCTGCAGCCCCCCGCCCTGGTATTGCTTCATTGTGACCTGACACATCATGAACTGTTTTATATCCCGGCTCGGTCAAACTGGTTTTAAACAATAAGAGCTCTCTTTGTGTCACAGTCTGTTTTGTTGCTCTTTGTGGGCTGTGACAGCAGCGGCCCTGAGGATGTCGGTGTTGCTTTCACAGGTGCTGAAGGAGATGGGGGAGTTCGGCGTTTCCTCGTCCGACGCCTACTCCGACATGTTCAGAATGGGAGATCCATACTCCGTCTTCAAGGTCAGCCTCATCACGTCCCGGTCCTGCTTCAGTCTGACTGACAGTCCAACATTTCTTCCCTGATTTTACTTTGTTACTGTTCTGTGCAAATTATCTGTCGTACATCATCCAGGCTGGTACGCAGAAATATTTATGCCTTTGTAGACGTGATTAGGTAAAGTGACATGAGGCCTGTCAGAACAGCTCATATAAGAACATTATCAGCGTTTTCCAAAACCATTTATCACACTAAAGATACAACTGTTTTCTGATCTGACCCCTCGATGTTTGGATTCAGCAAACAGACGACCTGGTTAGTGAAAGATGATGATCAGTGATGGAACTAAGTACATTTGTTCACTTAAGTACAAAAGTGAGGTACTTGTACTCAAGTCCTTTCTACTTCTCCTCCACTACATCTCAGAGGGAAATATTGTACTTCTTACTTCACGTTACTTCACAAGATTTTTACACACAAAAAAGTGTTTCAAAAAATAACTTATAAGATGTTTTGTTATAAATCAAACTACCCAACAGAAAATTGACGATCAAAAAAACACATTCTTAGTTTAGACCTCAATGAAAAGGAAGCACACTGACCTCCAGAGCTTTGTGACGAACCAATTCTAAAAACCTCCTGTTGCTCTATTAGTCCTTTCTGAACTTTGCAGCTGAATGTGGAGAGAAATGTCTGTTGTCTCTTTGTGCAGACATGCGATCTTGTGGCGTTGACTGATGCCAGTTTACACGTGATGGAAGATCTGTTCAAGCCAATATTTCGTAAGTTTTAATAATCAACTTTAGTCGGTCTTCACGTTCTTGTCTGCTGTGACTATGTGATGCTAATATAACTGACACTTGTCTGCTAAACAGTAGGGGAGGGAATGTATCTGTTCTCTCACACAGACAGTCAAGATGTTGAGCAACACCAGGGGCCACGAGAGCGCCGCAACTTTCCAGAGACCTGGATCTGGATGGACACCAACACAGGGTGAAGCTTCAATACGTCCACACGCAAACTAAAACAACAAACTGAAGCTAAATATGTAAATGAGGCCGTAAAACTCACAGTCTGCAGCGAGAGATAAAAGTCAAATGCAGCTTCTTTTCCTGGTCGTCCTTCTGACCCACGTTTGATTTCACTGCAGAACTAACTCATGTCTCATAAGAGGTAAATACTGCTCATTGTTTCATGTTAAAAATCATGCGTGTCCTCTTTGTTCTCGCAGCGATTCAGACTCCACAGAGATAACTCTGACGGTACCGGACAGCATCACGACCTGGACGGCCACCGCCTTCGTCGTGTCTGAGAACCTGGGCCTGGGCGTCATAGATAAACCTGCAAAGGTATTCACATCCACTGACGTCCTGTAAAACAGACAGGATGAACCTCCACTCGTTTTTATTTATTTGTTCAAAATTTGAATCATTTTCTGATTTACATTCACATTGACTCGGTGTCATTTCTTTTGGTTTAAAACACCTTTGACTTACACAAAAGCACGTGTCACACTTATGTTGGTGTTGCTTTCAGTCATTAGTACGAGCCTTGTATTTTGTCCTGTTTGTGTCGTTTCACCTGAGGAGACGGGATAAAGTTTCATGTGATCCTCCCGCAGCTCACCGTCTTCCAGGATTTCTTCCTGTCCTTGAACCTGCCGCCCTGCATCGTGCGAGGAGAGGAGCTGCTGCTGGAGGTCGTTCTGTTCAACTACCTCCCCGAGGACCTGGAGGTCAGTCCCAGTCTTTAAGAAATCATTTTTTTCCATCAGTTTGGTGTGATGGACAACTTTAAATACTACGTTACCCATGAGCCTCAGCTGCTGTTCACTGCAAATTCAGAAGGTTTTGTTGCTGCATTTGGGAACAAAGATTTATGATTGTTCATATAAATAAAATTGACCTGGTTAAGAGACAGAAACAGTTGAGCTGCAGCTTCAACTCAACTATCTTTAAAATCACGATGATCCTGTGTATCTGCTTTAAATCAGTCTGTAGAGTGTGGCAGTGTGATATGTGTGTACTAACCGTAGAATAGAGCAGGTGTTGGATTACGTTTATTATGTTTGTGGAGTGAATGCGGTTCACAGGGCTAGTGGGCTCGTTTCAGGAGTCAGGTTGCAATAATCGAATCAGTGGTTTTAACTTTTAACAACAATCTCACCCCGAGGACACGATTAAGACGTGACCCAGGTTCTCTTTAATCTCCAAGTCCTTCAGTGCATAAAGGCCTGATAAAAGAGCTCATTGATGCTGCTCCACCCTCTTTGTGTTGTCAGTTTCATGTGATCTGGGTGGATTCTCTCCGTCTTTGTTGCCAGGTCATGGTGATTGTTGCACAGAGCGACACCTTTGAGTTCGTCTTGGCGGACAATGACTTCCCCATGGCCAGCGTTCATCAAGTGTCGGTGATGAGTCAGAACGGAGCGACCGTCCTCGTTCCCATCAGGCCGCTGGTCCTCGGAGAGATCCCCATCTCTGTGAAGGCCGTGTCGACGGCGGCGTCCGACCTCGTCCGCAGGACGGTGCTCGTCAAGGTGAAAATCACCCACGGGAGATTTAGATCATGTGTTTGCAACGGAGGAGTTCCAACATCAGACAAACAGTTTAGGTACATCAGAATCTGCTTTATTAGCCAAGAGTGTGTTCAGACGGTGCGTCTATGAGGCCTGTGAGCAGTTCAACCAAACACTGATGTTCCCACTTAGTTCTCTAGTAATTCTCAAGAAAACAGCTGAGATTTATCCAAAAGTTGTTGGTTTGTTTCCTCTTTCCTAAGCTGTTGACCACACGCTGGGGGTGGTCCTGATCTGAGGTGAGAAGCCGGAGCTTCAGCATCTTTCTCATCCAAACATCAGTAACAGTGAGAGTTGAACCTGTCAGCTTGTGTTTATCAGAGCATCTGTCAAACTGCGTGTTTCTGACAGGTTTCAGACATCTGCTCCACCGAAACCTGGCAAATCTCGATCTTGTGTTGCAGCTCTGTCTTTCCCAGAAATATTACTCACTGTTTGTTTGTGTGTTTCCATATTTCTCGGCTGACGACTCTGCAGCCCGAAGGACTCGAGAAGTCGTCCTCCACCTCGCTGCTGTTGGAGGTTTCCCCCTCGGAGCCGAGCCTCACCAGAGACGTGATGTTCACCTTCCCGGCAGACGTGGTGGACGGCAGCGAGAGAGTCTCAGTGACGGCTGTCGGTATGCAAACAAACTGAGCCAAAGACGCTTGAGTCACGAGCTGCTGGGAAACAAACACTGATTCAGACTCAGATCACCTGGAAGTCTCTGCCCAGAGTGGCTGATTCCAACATTACTGTGTCTACATTAAACACATCATCCATCTTTCCACTGGCTCATTCAGCTACAGGCCCTCAGACTTGTACATGGCCCATGTTGTAATTTCAATGAAGGATATCAGAAATCAAAATCTTTTAAAATTTAATGTTTAGAAATAAGTTAATTTTAATGGCAGGTTTCTGTCTCTTGCAATTCATGAACATTCATTTCATTATGTAACATAAACAATTAAGGTTTTTATACAGTCTCACAAAATAACATCAGATTAATTTATTCTCCTGTGTTAATAACTTCTGTTTTGCAAGTTTGACAAATCATTCAATCAACAAGAGAAAATAAGCAGATTAGAAATAACAAGGACAAAAATAAAATGTTTGTCTCACATATGGACTCAAACATCACACACGTGCTCTAAACAACACGGATGATAATAAGCAGAGGTGGTTTCTGCGTGTTCTGTGGAAGGCACATGTTCAGACAGCCTGAGGTCAGTGCTGAGGTCGTACTTTCCCGTTCGCTCCAGGTGTTGAACATGGAAGATATTTATAACAACAGGGAGCATTGTGATGTGAAGGTTAAGTGTGGTGTCGGCGGCGAGGAGGAAACGTGTGATGAAGCAGCTGGTTGTGCTTCCTCGTGTGATCCGGTGGAAACACGACTTCACACTCAGACCTGAACTCGGCCTTGTGATGCAAAGTTCGCAGGTGACGACTCAAAACACGTCCAATCAGACGACAGCAGACATGACAGATACACGACATCTGTTTTCAAGCTTTAAAACTGTCACTGAAACTGACGGTGTGAGATGATTAATGGAGAAAGACTTTCGGCTGTTTTCATTGTGTTATTGTGTCACTCGCAGCTCGTCCACTCAGCCTGACGTGACGTTCGGCTCAGTCAACACTAAACTCCACTCTCTGGTTTCCGTGTGATGCAGGTGACATCCTGGGTCAGTCCATCGGCGGCCTGGACTCTCTGATCCAGATGCCTCATGGCTGCGGGGAACAGAACATGATCAACTTTGCACCGAACATCTACGTCCTCCAGTATCTGAGCGCTTCAGGACAGGCTGACCGGGACACCACAGACAGAGCAACAGCACACATGATGAAAGGTAAAGCAAGGACATCGATCATGTCACGGCGTCAAGAACTCAGTGCTTGATTCTACTAACTTCTCCAGCGTTTGTCATTTTGTTCTGACTTTCATGTTCACGTTAAATATGATTGTGCACATGCCCAGAAGAACTCAGACGACGACCTGACGTCACTATAATCTCTGGTGTCTTTGTCACCAGGTTATGAGCGAGAGCTGTCCTATCAGAGAGGAGACGGCTCCTTCAGCGCCTTCGGAGAACAGGACTCATCTGGAAGCACCTGGTACGTCACGCGCTCGCACACACATTCAAACGTGGACAGAAAAGTTCAGGAATGTGACGCTGATGAGAGAAACGTCTCTGCAGGCTCTCCGCCTTCGTGCTGAGGTGCTTCCTGCAGGCGCGGCCGTTCATCAGCATCGACGACAACGTGCTGCACGGAACGGCGGCCTGGTTAAAAGCCCAGCAGGGGGCTGACGGGAGATTCGAAGAACCCGGCCGGGTCATCCACACCGAGCTCCAAGGAGGCCTGGACGGCCCTGTGTCCCTCACAGCCTACGTCCTCATCGCCCTGCTGGAAGACGATCACATCAGGGTGAGAGTCGACAGATGAGTCTTTACAGATGCTCATTATATGACAGTACAAATACAAACAATAGAACGATTTGAGACTAATGCATTAGAAATAAAAATGTCACAATGAAAGTAGATAAAAACGTATGTTACAGTAAGATAGACAGAAGGCAATGAATAGAATATAACACAAATCAAACAATCATGACCTCACATCTAGAAAAGTGAGAGTAAGAGGAGTTTGATGGAAAAAGATATATAGACTAAAATATCATCAGCAAACATGAGCTTTTGCAACCACATGTAAGAAAAAGTGCAAGTGACTGACTTGGTTTTGGCTCTGAATTCGATGCAGATCTGTTTCCCCACAGGGATCAAATAAAGTTTGATCTTAATGAGCCGCCTGTAAAAACATGACGAGCGAACGCGGCTCAAACTCATGTGGCCACAGATGGATGAAACACAAAACATTGGACAAACATCATCAGGTCCAAAGATGTTGCCTCATCACGCTGCATCTTTATGACCTGATCTCATAAATGCCAATGAGCTGATGTGACTGGTTACGTGCTGCTGCTGCCCTGCTCTCTGTCTGTCAGGTTCAGTATGCGAACCAGGTGTCTGAAGCCCTGATTTTCCTGGAGACTCATCTGTCTCTCGGCGTCTCCAGTAACTACAGCCTCAGTCTGCTCAGCTACGCTCTGGCTCTGGCCGGCAGCTCCAGTGCCGACACAGCACTCAGCAAGCTGATTGGACAAGCCAAGAAGAAAGGTACAATGACGCTCTAAACGTGTGTGTGTGCGTGTGTGTGTGTGTGTGCGTGTGAACATTGCTGCTCCTTCATTCATTGTACCTATGTGGACACATATAGAGTTTACAATCGAAACATTTGAGGTGCTACATACGTGATATCATGATGAAAGACTGAGGCTAAAACAAAAAGAGGTCAACAAAAAGGTCGTCATCCTCATCAGCTGATTAAAAAGAAATCAGACTGTTCTGATTGGATGCTCAGCTTTCATACTTTAACATTTAGGATTTTACATTTAGAGAAAATGTCTTGTGGTGATGCCTGTGTGTCCTCTGACCCTCTGCGAGCAGACGGCGTGCCGACGTGGTCTTCCCCAGACGACGGCCTGTCTCCGTCGTGGCAGCCTCGCTCCGTGGACATCGAGACGGCGTCCTACGTGCTGCTCACTCAGCACAAACTGGGTCTGATCACAGAAGGCCTCGCCCTCATGAAGTGGCTCAGCCAACAGAGGAACCACAGGGGAGGATTCGGGAGCACTCAGGTGAGATGACAACAACAAAACAACAACAAAACAAAAATGATGAATATTTCCAGCTAAAGACCAAACAACTGCAACCGCTGCAGAAATGTCTTCAATGCAGACATGTGCCTTGGAACACACAATACAAACATCAGAACAAAAACCAAGGTCACTCACCTCTGGAACATTTTAGGCTTTTGTTTACTGTAAAAGGAGAAGCTGCAGGAAACTGTGGTTTGTGTCCCATCGGCTGGAGGCTGTGGCCGTCTGTGGTGACTAAAGTGGAATTAATCCCTGAGCACACATGGACACAAACACAGGCACAAACATGCAGGACAGATGCTACAAGGAAACCAAAAGCCGTCGGTGGCTCCGTGTCGAATAAAGTGCAGCGAGATTTTTCTCAGGCTCCAAGAACAGATGCACAAACAAGCAGAAGACAGATATGAACACAGTCACATACAGACGCTCATTTACAGCTGAGTGTGAATCAGATTCTCAGATTCTGGATGTGTTTCCTCTGTCAGGACACGGTCGTGGCTCTGCAGGCTCTGTCCGTGTTCGCTTCTCTGGGCTCCTCGCACGACCTCGACCTCACCCTCAGTGTGAACGACGCTTCGACCGCCATCGCCTCCTTCCACATCCACCAGGACAACTACCTGCTGCGCCAGAGCCAGCAGGTACACAGACGCCATGCAAACATCACCAGAGACAAATCGCTAATCGACTATAGAAATACGTTCAGTCGATTTGACATTTCAAATGTTCTTCATCCTGTTACATTTCAGATTGAACCACAGGAGGAGCTGAAACTTCAGGTGACTGCAGAAGGTCGTGGACTCGCCCTGTTTCAGGTACCACGACAGAAATGTTCTAACTCTCATGGGAACTGTGTATCACTGCTATAAGAGCGCCTCCTGCTGGCCAGCATTTCAGGGCTTGATGAAATTGTCAACAGCCATTTCTGTTTGCTGACATGTAGAAAGAAATGTGCTCTTGAGAACATGTCAAATCCAGATAAGACAAAACAAAACAAGAACATAAAATCATCAATATATAAGACGAATTCCAGAGCTCAAGATAAAAAGACTTAAAGATGATTTGCCTCATCTTTTGGATTAAAACCCTCGAATCGGGACAAGCCCAATTCCAAGAATTGCTTTTTCAGTTTAGCCGAGTTTGGTTACAGACTCTGTGTAAGACTGTGCTGCGCTCACGTTATGTCTCATGTTACTGATGTTGCTGTAAAAGTTAATTCACTCTTGTAAATGGATTCTGTGATTTTGTTTGTGCAGCTGCTCTTTTGTTTAACACACACCACATATGTGTGTCGTCACATATTCACCTGAAGAACCTCCACGATCTCCTGCTGTGACCTCTCATGTGATTTTCTTGGAATATCCCTCTAATTTAATCCAGACTTGATTTCTCCAAGTGGAATAGTCTTGTAATCAGGACACCTGGTCTGAGATCAGCTGTGTGTTTCCTTCTTCTTCTCCCTCAGCTGAACGTGTTTTACAACATCAGGAAGGAGGAGCCGATGAGGAGGAGACGTGATGAACACGAGGCGTTTCATCTGCACATCGAGCTGTTTGACTCTGGGATAAACTCAGCACATCTGTTGATCTGCAGCAGGTGAGCAGGTCGACTCTCTGACACACGATGATCAATATCCCAGAATATTCTGGAGTCATGAAATATAGCTGACGTTGGCGTTGTGTCGCCCCCTGCAGTCTGTCAGAGGGTCTGGGTCGCAATGCGACGGGCATGGTCATCATGGAGGTGGGTCTGCTGAGCGGCTTCAGTCTGCAGCCGGACGGCGTCCAGACCGACGAGGTCATAAAGAAAGTGGAGACGCAGCCGGGGAAAGTGATCCTGTACCTGGACTCTGTAAGATTCACTGAACCAGACTGAACCAGAGACGTGTCTGAGTGTTGTTTCTGTCTCAAGTGAAAGTCCAACGGGTCAAATGTGTTTCCAGATGACGACAGAGGCCACTGTGTGTGCAGAGATTCCTCTGGTCCTCGAGTACAAGGTCGCCAAAGTCCAGGAAGCAAGTGTGGTCGTGTACGATTACTATGAACCAAGTAAGAGTCAAGTTGAACAAACACCTTCATTCACACTTTTCATATTAAAACCACTTGTTTTCTGTTCTGAGAGGCAAAGAGCCTCTTGAACTCTGACCTTTCACCCCCTCCTCCAGGCCGGAGGACCGAGAAGACGTATAAATCAGACTGGAGGAACGACATGTCGCCCATCTTCTTCTGTGGTGAAGACTACAACGAGTGCACAGTAAACATCTATTATTCCTCCAGCGCTGCGTCGCGCTGCGGCCGAAACGTCCTGCTGACCGGTTTACCTGCTCTGCTCCTCCTCTTCATCGTCTTCGGCGTGTGAACGGATCCAACCGTCGCTAGTTCAGCTTTGTAGATGTACACATTTCTCAATGTTTTGTAGAAGTGACCCATCTTCACATGCAGATTCTCCCACTTTAAATCTTTTATACAAAATAAAATGACCTGATGCTTCATTGTTTACTGATTAAAATGTTATTAAATGATGATGATTTTGTTTGTTAGTGCACAGGATTTATAGTTATAGGACAAAATGAGTAAATTCAGTGTAGACTGCTGCCAAAAAATTAAATGTCACTGTGAAATTCTTATTTTGGAGTTTCTTCTTTTTGTTTAAGTTTAAATTGAGTCAAATTTGTCAAACTCCACTTCAACAGATTGTTTCAGGTTCAACTCCTTGATGAATTACAATAAACAACAGTCTCCATTATCACATGAAACTCGTACAGTATTTCATGGACATTCATCCTGTAACCCACGTGGAGGGGTCGTGACCCCGAGGCGGAGAACCAGCTGGGACGGAGGACAGTAGCCGTCCGACAGCTGTTCCTGTCCTCATCAGAATAATGACAGAATATAAAACTGAACAATCAATATGAAAGATTTACTCTGTGGACGTAAACCTCGGAGTCGCTTTAATCAGACCGTGACTGTGACAAAGTGAAACACAAGCAGGAGCATGAGCGGCGCTCAAACACCTCCCATAAATCTGCATAATAAAGCAGGTATGCGGCCTAATGGTGCAGCAGCACGATAAATCCACAATCAAAGTGACGGAGGCATAAACATTAATGACACGACGCCGTAACTTCAAAGGTCCTGATGATGGACAGCTTGAACTTTCCAGTCGAGAGGAACCGAGAACTGAGCTGAGAAATTTGACCCACATGTGGACGTGAGAAGCAGGTGGGATTGACGCCGCCGGCGTTCATCCGTCCTCGGGCTTTTTACGGCCTCAGACGTTCTGCCTCATTACGGCCGAGCTCCACTCGTGGTGCGCAGCGACCTGCGGGTCACCTCCTCTCAGAGTCGGCGTTCGTCATCAGTCTGAGACCAAACTGTACAACGTCGCTCACATTTAGTTTGAAATGCTGCAGAGCTGCATCAGTTTGCTTTGTCTGGACACTTTGGATGAAGGAACATCATTGTCACTCCCCATCATGCTGAGCTACACCTGCTCGACAGGTGTAACCACGTTCACACTTCTCCTGCTAACATTTGCTAATTAGAAATAAACACAAAATCCAGCTGAGGCTGATGTGTTCTGCTGATTTTTGGTCTTAAATCAAAGTATTGGATAAGTTGAAATTTTGACCTGATGATGGCGCTAAATGAAAAGTCAGAGAACCATCAGAGGGAGCTCAGTTCACCCTCAGGGGAACATCTTTTTTGACTTAAACTTGAAGACAATATATTTAATGTTTGATCATCAACTTCATTGATTTGTGTAAATATCTGCTTGTTCTGAATCTGATGGCAGCAACATGTTTCAAACAAAAGACTGTGAAAGTTGTGGACTGATCCAAAAACACCTGTTTGGATCCTTCCACAGGTAAACAGGTTCATTGGTAACAGGTGATAGGATCATGATTGGGTCTGAAAGGTTCATCCTGGAAAGACTCAGTCGTTCACAGAGAGGATGGAGAGAGGTTCAACACAACACATGATTGTATGAAAGAGATTAATACATGGAGTCAGGAACAACTTCAGAAAAGTGTTGTCAGGAAACACAGTTTGTGAATGATTGAATTCAGTTTTTTATGTTTTACACATAGTCCCAGCTTTTGTGGAATCAGGTTTGAGTTTGAGATGAGATGTTTTGAAAAAGTGACTCAAACCACTGGAGTTTAGTCTGATCACCAACATCTTTACATGTTGTTGTCACTGTTTCCGTTTTAAACTGACTCATACTTCACATTTTTTACCCTCTGATGCACATGGACTCTGACCCCTCTGCTGTTCCCACCTCTGCCAGTAGGTGGCAGCCTTGCTCAGGGTAAAACCCTCCTGGTATGAACTTCTCCAACGACAACTTTCCATGACACAAAGGTAATAACGGGAAACTTTTTATAGAGGCTTTCACATGGGCTGTGTGAGCTGAGCCCCCGTTAATGGGAGGCAGATGGACCTGAGCCGCTCGCTAATGAGGGAAATATGGAATCAGTGCAATCAGAGGTTTCACACTGAGCTTTCACACAAACACGATGGATTCTGGTTGTATATTTGAGTTGAGTTGATCCTGATTCGCGCTGCTCAGAACGAAGCAGCTCGACATTTAGAGGCTAAGATTCATGTTGGACAAAAGTTCTTTAAAAAAGCATCTTGAGAAAAATTCCACAGATTAAAATGTGATAATCTCACATTTGAGCACCACGAGCGCATTGTAAGGCTCCATTTTATGACAGATTTTTTAAATACGTTTATTTCCAAGCAGTATTACAGAAAGGAGCTGATGTTGTCTGTAAACCGAGCTGCTTTTTTACAGCCTACTTTGCAGTTTGAATGTGGATTTAACTGTGCCACATTCAAAAGGCAGAGCTCCATAAAGCGTCCCCCGGAGAGGATGAGGTCAAAGCTCAGAAACGCGTTACACAAGCCTCGAAACTGCAGTTTGAGACGACAGAAGACGACACAGACGAGAGTTTTCTCTTTATCCCATGTTGATGGAAATAAATGCAGCTGCTGGATAAATGGGCAGTAATGGAATCAAATGTAAAATATTTCCCTCTGAAATGGATGAAACTGTCCAAATGCAAATTCTGGACAATCTTTTATTCTTTAAAGCTGCAACAACTGATGTCGTTGGCCACTTGGGGGCAGCAGACAACACATCAACATATAATCACCTTTTTAATTGATGTAACAAACCTGTTAGCAAACAGATATTTACACATCCATCAGCTGTGTTATATATTTTTTAGTCTCCACCAACTCCTGAAGGAAATATCTGGGTTTGGTTGCTGCTGAGCAGGTCGTGCACAGATTTGTTTAACAGTAAAGATGTTAAACAATGAACTGAAACTGTGAAGCTCCATAAAGTCGAGGAAAGCGTCTTCTTGAAAGCTGTGATTCTTGTTGAGTTTCCTCAGAATATTTCTGTCTTCTTCAAACCTTCCTGTGTGATTTAGTGTGTAGCTCAGTTACTGAGAAGTGGGTCAGATATTTCGGGACCGACCTGCTCTGCTGCTCAGACGGTGCTTGTTAAAACACATCATTACAGCTTTATGATCAAACATAAGAAGAACTGGAAAATGTTCTAAATGTTTGGTGGCTCATTTCCTTAAAGTTCAACCCGACGTATTTGATGCCTTTGGAAACTGTAGGATCTCGACTAGAAGTTAAAGTAAAGTTCTGTGTGTTTGAACAGAACTGATCTGCACAGTTTGCACAGAAGGAGCCATCGCCGGTTTCCTGCAGGACTGAAGAGGTCGATCGAATCACGATTACAAAACAGCGAGCGGATGATTTAGCAGGACGGCATTACGAATCGAAGTCTGGCGTCTGTCTTCAGAAGTGACCTCGGTTATCGTTTCTCGAACAGACAGAACGAACCTGCGAGGCCAAGTTAACAGTGACGATCAGTCCAGCTGACGGTTTCATGTTTCGGAGTATTGGCTTTGTTTTTAGGGGTAAATCTGCAACCTCAGACCCCCGAGTGGCTCCTTAGTCTTCGTCTTGTGCTTCAGCGCTGAACTCCGGCAGCCAACAGAAACTCCGACCAGCCGGCTGTGATGTCATCTCTGAGGGACGGCCAGCAGATCAGCGCTGCTCGACTGTCTGGTGTCAGCGGTTTGAACGAGGCCTGGATCTGACCGACGCGCCGATGGTTCTCAGGATGCGATCGACCCTTCAGTTTGTTTTCTTTGGTCTAAATCAGAGTGGAAAAGTTTTTTTTTTATTTGGCACTTTCAGCTTCACACTGACCAATTAGAAGTGGACCAGGGCTTGTAAACCAAAGTTATATTTTATTTATTGGACAGAGGTTTTGGTCATACATCATCCTGCCTGGTGGGAGTTTTTGGTGGTTTCCTGAAGTCAAAACAAAGTTGATCCCTGTCAGTTAAGCTCAGGATGATGGGCCTGGCCGTCTCCGGTGGAACACATGAAGAAACAGCTGAATGCTTTTGGTTGGCTTGGCTTTCGAGGCACGATGAGAAGCTCCATGAGACCTACAGGACCATTACTTTGTAGGATCTGGATGGTTGGCTGAGAGAAGCACCCACACATTTAATGTTCTGTTGAAGAGAACGTTTCAGTGGCTGTTCAAGACTTTTAATATCAGTATCAATACATCATGAACATTTTTTTTTTGGAAAAACAACTGAGAAATGTTTCAGGCAAATCCAGCAGATTAAATACCTGACAGATCAGTGTATGTAAAATTAAATCCTGCCTCTTCGACTAACATCATAGGTTCAGTGTTCAGCTTCATTGTTATTATAAAAGACAAAACTTCAGCTGCTCCACAAACAGAAAACATACAAAGAGATTTTCAAAGGAACAGACTTGATTGAGAGAAGTGAGTTGTCACATTGGACAAATGGTCCAAAACTCTGACGATACCTTTAACTGTCATGGTTTTGTTGGTGTTTCCTCGGGTGAGTTCACTCGTCTTCGTGATGACTGATCAGTTTCACCTGTGATCCTCCCTCCTGCTGTGTTCAGGGTGTGTTTCCTTCACTTTGTATCTCGTGTCCAGTTTCTCCTTTACCTGGAGCTCACCTGTCACCTGCCTGGATTTGTTTGCCTGTTTTGAAAAGTCTCACCTGGTTCCAGCTCTTTCCTGTTTGACCATCCCAGAAGCATTTTCACTTTTGAATTTGTTAATAAATCCTGAGCTGCTCTCGCTCAGCTTGTTGTCTGCATCCTGTTCTCTGTGTTCCTTAATTATCTTAACAGATCAGACTCTGTGTTCACTCATTTCTACATGATATAAACCATAACTTATTCATAAAACTTGAGAAGTAGCTCAGAAGTAATTGAGAAAGTGCAGTTGCAGTGTTTGATGAATGAAATTTAATTCCAGGTTTCTTTGCTTCCCTCAGTGCCATCAGTCAAACTGTGAGAAACTCTGAGACTCCACAGGTGTTTGTGTTCGTGTCAGGTTGGTTCTAGCTGTTCTACAGGCTGTAATACAACACATGAAGCGATCTGATTGGCTGAAGAAGTGTTCCAGTCATGTTGATAAGCCCCATTAACGCATGACGACCCAGGATTTATTGGTTGTTTTTAGCAGCTGTCCAGTAACTAAAGAGCCACTTATCAGTGTTTCCTGGATGTAAACTGCTTTGTATGAACTGTTTCAGACTGTTTCAGACACTGAAAATGGTTTGAGTCAAAGTGAAACGTTGGCTGATCATTAACCTCATTGCATCACTGCAGAGGCCGAAACCACAGCGAAGGCTCGTATTACTTTACTATTTATGTGTCAGTGATGTAAAGTACGCCGCAGTGGCTCTGACATTCAGAGGACATGAAGCAGTCCGGATTCTGGAACAACTATGTTCCTTATATAAAAACCAGCTCAGAGCTTCTTGTCTTTCATGTTTCCAGAGAACATTTAACCAAAGAGCGACCGAGAGCCGACTGATGTAACTCTGATGTAAGTCTGATCCTTGAACGTTTCCAAGAAATTAAAAAAACATTTCCAGTGGTCAGATGTAACTAAGTACATTTACTCAAGTACTATACTTAAGTTCACATATTTGAGGTACATGTACTTTGACAGTAAACAACAGTAAAATCCTACTTTTATATGAATGAGGAGGAAAAATAATCTAATGAGAGAAGATAGAGAACTTTTATTTTTAATACTTTCAGTACATTTTCCTGATTATACTTAAATATTTACTACTTCATGCAGAACTTTTACTTATAAGTAATAAGTAGTATTTTTACAGAGTAGTACTTTTACTTAAGTAAAAGCTCTGAACACTTCCTCCATCACTCCTTATTTCTTGAAATGACTTCTGATGTAAATCCTTCTCTGGGAAACCTTTCAGACGAGAATACCTCAGAGAGCAGTTTGATGTGTTTTTGTGAAATGCGTTCTGAAGCTTTTGACTTGTGGCCAAAAACGAAATCCTCTAAACACATTTTCTGTCCATGTGGTCCACAATTCCATCACATTAACACGTCTCTACTTCAAAACAACAAAGTTTCCATTGTTGTGTGAGGAGACATTAAAGTGATAACTTCTTACAAACCTCACACGGAAAGATCTTCGCCTTGGCCACGGACCAGCCGCGATGTCATGAGCACAGCCAGACGACGCAGCGGAGAGCGACTCCGCCGCTCTGAGCCGGCAGGAAGCGCTCGTCTCATCGTGAAGAGTCATGGAAAGCCTGCTCGGCCCTCGGCCCTCGGCCCTCGGCCTGCTCGGCCCTCGGCCCGCGACTCGCTCTCTCACTCATAGGAACAAAGTCTGGGGTCGATGATTCAAAGGAGGCCGAACACATCACTCCGCTTTGTTTCCACTACACTTCACGTTGTGTTGAACTCATCGTCTGGAAGGAGAAGTTAAAGTCCTGATATCACAGCAGAAGAGATACAGAGTCGTGCATTCGAGTAAGAACAAGCAGTGAAATGCAGCCGTGTGTCGATTCAGCTTCGTGATCATTTTGAAGGAGGTCGTTTGAGGTGAAGTGTATTACACATATATACAGAGAGGCGATGGTTATTTAGCCCGTATGTTATAAACAGGATGGACAAAATAATAGAGACACCTGTCAGTATAATGTAATACAGGACTGTTGTATTAGCTTTAGCCAGGTGTACCTAATAAACTGGCCACACTCTATATTGACTTACAGGGAACTGTGATTATTAAGCCCAAAGATTGAAAATAGCAGAGGTTTGAATTATTTTCCTGATATCAGATCAGTTAAGAATCACATGAACATCCACAGTTTGAGCCTCAAAAACTGTTTCAGTCTGTTTCCACTAACTTTTCCACTCGTCTTCATCTTCTTTCAACTATTTGATGACTTGTCATGATATTTTGTTCAGACGTTCACGGAGGATAAATCCTTTGATAAATCCCTCCTCTCTTCAACCGGCAGGTTGACATTCGTGGTGTTTACTGAATTATCTTGACAAATATCAGATGCATTTTCATGGAGCTTTGTAAACACATTCATGACCCTCAGGACGAGTCTGTGATGCATCAGAAGCTTATTGTTGACTTCTGAGGAAATAAGGACAAATTCAACTAAAGATGCACATTTTACCATAAAACTGCACGATTTCATGTCAGTTTAATGTAAAATCTCACTTTACAGCCTGTGATCTGTTTCTTAGTTTGAAGCCTCTTCGACCCAGTTTGACACCAGCACTCGGAGCTGGGACACATCCACCTCGAAAGACAAAGAACGCTCACGGATGGCAGTGATGTCAGCAGAGAGCTCAGCTGTGATTGGGTGAGGACCAACAGGATCAAAGCTCCAGTGGAGGAGTGAAGAGAGAAGCTTTGGAAACGTCAGACTGTCGACTTCCTGTTGGAACGATGCCAAAGGCTGATGGCGACCGTCCTCCTCCGTGTCACAGAGGGACAGTTTCGGTTCCTCAGGAGCTGTTTCCAGATCAGTTTATGACCAGACAGAGAGAAAGTGCAGCGGGATGAAAGCTGAGCGGTTTGAGATGTGATGACAGAGTGAAAGAGTGAACAAATGAACACATTTACTGCGTCGTCTTTGGACTTTTATTCAAACACTGTAGAAAGTTAATTAGCAGCGCTGATGTTACTTCCACAGACGCCGTGTTCATCATCATGACAATGGAAACAAATCTGCCGTCTTCTCTGTGGTGGAAGAATTATTCAGATATTTACTTTAAAAGTAGCGACAGCACTCTGTAAAATACTCTGTAAAAAGTGAAGTATTATCAGCTACATGTATTTACTACTATACATATTATACAGATGGATAACTGGTGCATTAAACACATGATCCAGCTGTTGTTCTAGTCCAAACGCTTTTTCAACGTTTGCTGTGTTGAAATGGATGAATTACTTAATACAAAATACAAAAGATCAAACGAGGACAAAGACACTTAGAGGACGAAAGTGAGTTTGGCCACATAAACGTTATCTCTGAACATTAATCTGCTGTGTTTCATCAGGCTGCTCTTCCAGACAAGAATCATCAGATTAACCGGAATCAAACAGAAAACATTCGTCAACGTTACATTAAATTAAAGCTGCATTTTAATCGGCACAGACTTTCTGCTGCAGGGAATTCACACACATGTAAACTGTTGAGAGATTTAATGATTAACACATGTTTGCAGTTTGCAAATTTACAATTTTACAGTCCAGTGCACGTGGAAAAACAACTCGCTTTAATGCACAATGCAGTTAATATGTGAATACCTGCAGGCAGCAGCGGGCTGCATACAGCCTGTCTGTCTGACTGTCTCTCTGTCTGTCTGTCCCTCCCTCTGTCTGTCTGTCTGTCTGTCCGTCTGTCTGTCTCTCTGTCTGTCTCTCTGTCTGCCTGCCTGTCTGTCTGTCTCTGCCTGTCTGTCTGCCTGGATCACTCTGCAGTGCAGGACCCTGCTGGCGGCCGATGACGCAGGCGTCTGCAGTCGTGACTCTGCGTTTCAGTGACTGGAGCGATGGAGTGTGTTTATCACACAGACGTCCAGCAGCACGAGAGTCTGACGTGCAAAGAGTTTAGTTTCCTTTAAACTTGGCAAACTGTGATAATTAGCTTTTGTTCTTTTCCCTGCAGGAGCACACAAATATTTTAAAATTGTCTGAGGTTATTTTCTTCAAGTCTCCGTCTTCCAGTTAAGACTTTCGTATCTTAACTGGATATTTTTTGGCCTCATGTGCACGACAGTTTTCTTGGCCTGATTATGTTGAATCAAACCTTAATCTTCATATCGAAACCAGTTCAGTCTTCTATCACAGTGCTTTTGTAGTTTTAACAGCTGCAGCAGTGAAACGTCTTCTTGCGTCACATCAATTTGCCAAGTTGCCTTTGCCAGTTAAACTTCATTCATATCATATCGATGATTTTAGCTGATGAGCTTTGGACCTTCAGTATTCGGCTGTTAACTAACACTCAGGAATATTGGACCGGACTCAGTATTAACGGACTCTGTATTATATTTATTGTTGTAACTCTGTGTTTGTGCTGCCTTCTGAGCCATGTTGCTTTTGAAAAAGATTTTATTCTAAATGAACTTCCTGATTAAGACATTTGTGGTCGAAACGTTGTCAGAATCCAAAATTGACGAAGAAATTGGAAGAAAAAAAGCAGCGACTTTGTTTCGCTCTGTTTGTGCCACTTATTGTCGTCCAGCACCTGCAAGAAATCTCCCAGTGTCCCGATGATTGTTTAGTCTGCGACATGAAATTGGTTAAGTATAGGAAATGAAAGAATGAGTAAATATTGTGATTATTGTTCTGCCAAACTATCTGAGCATTTGTTGATCATTTTAAAAGCACAATAGTAAAAATAACTACTGCTCCGATTCAAACGGCACGGAGGACGGTTACATCAGATCCTGTGCGCCGGTAAAAGGCAGAACTGTGTTTATGACATGACTTCAGGACAGATTATCTCTTATTCGTCAGATTCTCGGTCGCTGCCAGACAACGGAAACTGCAGGAGAGCCCCAGTTAAAACCAGGTTCCTATTAGCGGAAGAGCCGTCGTTTATATTCAGGCTGAACCCAGCGTGGGTTTATGTGCAGGCCGCTGCCACAGACTCACTAAATCAGCAATTAGAGTAATGAGAAACAGCCGTGTTGACTTTCAGTCACGTTTCAGCGGCGTACATGTGAGTGTGAAAACAAATGGACAAACATGGAAAAAGTGAATCGAGGAAATTCTGCTGAATTAAGCTCATCTCGTCTGTTTCAGTGTCATCTAATGAGGAAACGTAGAGAAAGAAGCAGAGATGAAATTAAAGCTGTTGTCTGGGGATTAAGGCCTGAATCAGAGGACGCATTAATAATGGGCACCAATAAATATGCAGAGTTTTGCCAAGGTGACACAATATTAGCTACTGGTTCCCAGAACCAGTATTAAAAGATAAATGCTTCCATTTATCATGACTCCCACAGGTCTTTGCCCAGAGCCTCATTTAAAAGCCCAGAAGTGGAAGTGAAAAGCCTGGTTCGGTTCTCCGGGTGGTGATAACCACACAAACCTTCAGCAGTAAATCACGTCTGATTGTCGTCTCATCACGACGAAAAAATGTCTGCAGACGCAAAATGCATCAGTCGATTTCATAATACAAGAGGAGGGAAAAGGGTGAACTGAAGGTGAAGGTTTCATCGTCAGCAAAATACAGATGCTGTGATTCTAAAGGCCTAAACAGACACAGACAGATGGTGAATCAGGACCGTGAACTAGGAGGGAATATTTAGACAGAAAATATGAACGCATGCACAAACAATCGTGAATTCAAAATGTCACTTAGGTAAAAGTACAAAAGTTTTGGCATCAAAATGTCTTTAAAGTAAAAAAAAAATTGAAGTACTTCAAACTCCAGCTGTTACAAATAAATGCAGTGAAGTAGCAGAAAATGGAAATACTCAAGTAAACTTTAGTCAGTGTACTTAGTTACTTCCCACGACTGAGACAAGACATGTTTGCTTCTTTTTCACCAAAATCCCTCTTTCACTTTCCCAAACCTGAATCAAAGTGTTTCAGTAGCCTAAACGTTGCCACATGCTGAGCTCGGCCTTGTGTCCACCTTCCGCCCAAAACCGCCGCTCAGCTTCTGTGTGGCACGAGAAGGAAGGAACGTGAAGCCGTGAACAGAATCCAAGAGTCAGCGACGGCAGCTGCGCCGGTCTGGATCTGTGGAACAGTGTTAATGGAGCCAAGAAGCCGAATGTCTGATCGTTACTGCAGATAAAAACACTGTTCATGAAGATTTACTTCGACACTAGCTGTGTCCATGCTTCGCTGCAGGAGAGGTCACGTGTCCACGACGTTACTCTCATCATCATGATCAGATTTAAAGAATCTCAGTGTGAATGTTGAAATGACTTCTAACCTTCAGATGGTCACAAGTTCAGGTCGGCTCCGAATCGACACGCAGCTTTTATGTAACTGCATCAGTTCAGTCATAGTTTTCCCACCAGGAGACGTTTAACAGACGTCTTTTATAAAACACAAATTTCTTACAAAATAACACAAATGAGTTCTTTTCATGTGACATAATCAGCTCTGTGATTGTGTAAACATCAAATGAGTTTTTCCAGAAAACACATGAAGTATCAGCTTTAATTATGTTCTCTCAGGTAACTGAAGCTTCACGACCTCCTGACTGTTTGTTGCTGCCAGAAACAGAAATGATTCAATGACTAACTTCACAAATGTGAAATGAATGTGGATATTGAATGATGAACCTCAGGCAACGACTGTTTCTCCGAAATAAATTTGCAGCAACGAGCTCATCGTTTGAACAAACATGCTGTAAGACCAATTAGCTTTCACTGGCTATGTGTGACCTTTTAAAAACTGTAATTGAACCAGCGCCTTCAGCAAATGGGATCAATGAGGAGACACATGTTCTGTTGTTGTTTTTGTTTTTAAGAGGCTGAGCTGAAGGAGAAGAACCGAAACCACGAGGAGCAATGACGCTCCGTTAAAGACGAGGAGAAGAAGAAGAAAAGAGTTTGGAGAGTTTGGTCACTTGCGTGTTGTCAAACAGCTGGAAGGGAAAGGAAAAGGAAGGATGACAGGAAGTAGTAGAGTAAGAAAGTAAGAAATCAAAGGAAGTAAAGAAGGATAGATCTGCAAAAAGAAGGACGCAAGAAGGATAGAAAGGTGATATGAATGAAAGAAGCAAAGAGAGAAAAGATGTATGACAGCAGCAAATCAGCAGGAGGACACATGATATTTATCAGATAATATGAATAAACCTTAAAAGGCCCATGACTCATCTTTGGTTGAAATTCTTATTAACAACCTTGACTTGGTGCAATGATTGACACCAGGTGTGAACTTCATTCATAGCTGTTGCTGCTTTGATTGCATTTGACCTTTATCCAACCATGTGTTCACAAAGTGTTGAACCTCTCTCCATCCTCTCTGTGAATGACTGAGTCTTTCCAGGATGAACCTTTCAGACCCAATCATGATCCTATCACCTGTTACCAAAGAACCTGTTTACCTGTGGAAGGATCCAAACAGGTGTTTTTGGATCAGTCCACAACTTTCACAGTCTTTTGTTTGAAACATGTTGCTGCCGTCAGATTCAGAATCAGCAGATATTTACATAGAGCTGATGAGGCAGCAGGAAAAGCAGAGAGTGAAACACGCTGACGCTCAGAACAAGTCATTCAGCTCTGTTCATTTTCAGTTCCCTTCTCTCCTCACACACTCAACCTTTCCCCTGATCTGTTAATCTGAGAGCTGCTGTTGAAGAGAAACGGCTTCGAAGTGTTTTTCTTCTGCTCACTTAAATTGAAAAATGATCAGGTCATCGATGTGCTGAGTGAGCGTCACAGCCGGCGGAGCCACGAAGCTAATTTCAAAAACACGTGCGCAGTGTTTGGAAGGATTCTTTTCCTCCTGCTGGACAAACTCGCTCTCTGAATATACTGTACATGCTTTTTGTCCATCAGCAGCGACCTGAGAAAAAGTGGATCCACGTGTTCGACCCTGCGGCCAAGTGCAGATCAGGTAAATCTCATATAGATGATGTGTGGACATTAAAGCGAAGCAGCGACATTTATCAGGCGGATTTACTGTAAGTGCTGCTCTACATCAAACAGCAGATCTAAGAGAACTCACGAAAGCTTTATGTTTTGAATCAAATATTAGTCGGATCATTTGTGGCCATAAAACGGTCTTTTCTGTCCACACAGCACAAGGTGAACTGAGGAGCCTCAAAGCACAGCTGATATTATTAATACGATCAAATGCTTTCAACCAGTGGATGTTCACGTCCATTTAAAGGCACAACGAGGAAGATTTTCCCCCAAAAAATAAAATGCTCATCAACCTTTTTTTTAAACTTCTTACATCAGGTAGAGACCCAATTTACAATATAGCGGAGTCTCACTCATCCCTTATGACCCAGGAGTGTGTGGAGGCGTCTGTATCTGCCTGTATTCTCTTCTTGTTCTGGAAGTTTCTGGGCGTCGACCTTTGGGCCGTAGGTGTGTCGCCTGCAGCCAATGACAGCGCTCAGGGCGTGAGGGCGGGGCTCTGTACAGACCAGGTAACAGATCATCAGCACTCATCTGACAGGAGGAGCTGGGAGGAGGACGGTCCCATGTTTGAATGTTGTTGTAAAAACCGCAGCCGACAAATCCGACTCGTTCGGCCTTTAAGTCCCTTTAACAGACATACTGATGCAATTCACTCTTTTTTTCAACGCCCCCTTTTCTTTGTAGCTTGGGATTTAATGCATTTCCCAGAATGCCTTGAAGCAGCTGCCACAGATGCTTCATCTTCTATTCAGCTGTTTTTACTTGAACATAGAGAAAAACAAGCCACAGTTGTAGGAACATGAATGTTAGTTTCAGTCTTCACATGATTGTCATGAGGTGAAAATGCTGCAACTTGTGGAAGTTAGAAACCAGGTGAAGCTCAGATCTGGACTGTGACGGTGCAGGACTGCCACTGAAAATCCTCCTGCACATTTTGGTCTCCATGATAGGAAAAATATCCTGTTACTCCACAAAACAACTCCGTCATGTTGCTGCCTCTGTTTGCAGAGATTTTCCTTTAAACACAAACTCTCTCATGTGGCCGACACGAACAAGTTGCTCAGCTCCGTGGACAGATCCGTCCTGAGGTTGAACCGTCGGCCTCACTTTGTATTTATGAGAGGTTTAAGATGATTTGTTACATCTGGACGGCTCCGCAAACATCCATCAGCTGCCCTCTCTGACTCGGGGGAGAGATTATTGTGTGTCAGAAATCCTCAGACAGAAAATTGGACCAGCTCATTTTCCAAGGAGCTCTGCGACGTTCCACGAGGTGCCACATGCAGCAGTGAATTTCCATTCGATGGCTCACTTCGAACATCTGAGCTCCATGTGGAAGGTGCCGTCTGCAGAGGTCGAACCAGGGATTGCAGTGAGCTGATGCTTACAGCAGGAAGTTCTCTCACCGCGGCTCTTCATGGGACTGGCGTGTTCTCTGGCGTGTTCTCTGGCCTGTTCCCTGGCGTGTTCTCTGGCCTGTTCCCTGGCGTGTTCTCTGGCGTGTTCTCTGGCGTGTTCTCTGGCGTGTTCTCTGGCCTGTTCCCTGGCCTGTTCCAGGCGTGTTCATGTGTTTGCATGTAGCCAACATCAGTCAACATGGATTATTTGTGTCAAGTGAAAACAACCGTTCGACTTCCTGAAAACGTACTGATTATAGGAAACAACTCAACATCGTCTTTAGTTCCTTTTGTTCGGCGCTGACAAATAAACCCCCTGCTCGGCTTTGTCGGCAGCTGCATGTGTAGAATGTAGATCCTGCTGTTTACACATGACTGACTGTGAATGAAGCAGGAGTGAATCAGGTGTCCACGGCACCGGCGCTGCCTCTGGAAGGCTTCAACACATGTAAACATACATGAAACAACCAGACTGACTGAGTATATCATGAAAAACCACAGGCTTCATTAAAGTCATCGAGACCAACACTGTTGTTTTAACTAAGAAGAAGAAGCATTAAATAAAACTCAGTAAAGCAGCGTCGGAGAAAATTTGCTCCGTCTTTAAAAGTCTGCTGTGGTTTCGCGGTGATGGATGAGGCTACATACTTTTCCTCACTTTGATATAAACATTCACCAACGTGCAAATTACTCCTCCGATGTTTTGACCTTTTCTTTCAGGGCCGATGAGTCACCGAGCTCTCAGTCGCCCAGTTTTCAGACAAAAGGTCAAGTTCTGGGAGAAAAACACACACATAGAAAACACAAACCTCTGACATGATAAACTATCAGCACCTAAATGTCGGAGGATGAAAAATCCCAGCCTGGTTTCTCGTGGTTTGTCTCTCCTGTCATCAGCAGAGCTTCGTGCCGCCGGCAGCTAAACAGCAGCTCATTTGAGCGTGCGAGCGGCCGACTGGTGAGTAATGCCTCGAACGAACGCACCTGAAAAAGCACGTGTCGTCTCATCTGATGGTTATTAGGTCACTCAGGTATTGATGAACGTTCATTCCAGGCAACATGTCAGGTGTAAAGATGGAGGTCGGGTGGGCGAGCGATGACCTGAGGGAACAAACGGCTCTGCAGCGCCTACTAGAGGAGGGACGTTGAGCAGGTTGTGACCAGGTTGTGTCTTGAGATAGTGGACTGTGATGTGGGCCGGCTGGTCAGCAGAGGAGGGTGACGCCACCACGTATTTACAAAAATCTAATTTCAATCAGGTTTATGTCACAAAAGATTAGCAAATTATCACATTGTGTTTTGTTTACATTTTCCACAGCGGCCCAACTTTTTAGAATCAGGGTTGTACGTCAGGTGTTTTTTCAGTTACTGCACAGATTTCAAAGTTTGACAGAGTAATGAGATAATCCTCTATTTCCACCCAAGGTGACCTCATGCATCGGCCTGTTAAAAGCATTAAATGTGCTCATGCAGCTCGGCAGCGTGTGAACACAGTCTACCTGCTGCACATGGAAAAGCCATCATCAGCTCTGTGTCATACTTGTCCCTTCACATCAAACTCATTACACATCTTGATACAATGTGATGGTTCATAAACAGCCACTATTACCAGACTGCAGAACAAAACTGACATGATGTCATTTATTTCATAAACCGATGTGACTGATGTCGTCACCCTCAGAAATCTCTTCTCTGAAAGTCTTTCCCATAAATTCTTGGCTTTATGGGACACAAACATGGAAATATGTGTGAGAGCAGAATGACAAAGCTTTAAAGAGAGAGAAAGCCACTCAGCTCCTTCTGTCACGTTTGGGCTTCGTTTAACTGGAGCCAGGAGCCAAACACAGATGAGGGTGAAGGGTTAAATGGGATTTATTCAATAAAAGAAACTCCAGGACTTAAAGGAAAAACTAAAAGGTGACTAAACACACACACACACACATGCAAAACACTAGAGACTCTAAAGACACTGGCAACACAAAGCACTGGAAAACAGGGGGAACAATCAGGTGAAATGAGAGGAGTCTTATAAAGCTGCCAGTGACGAGGTGAAATTGTAAACAGGTGTGAGAATGGAGAGCCCCAGCACCTGAAGACCACGCCCCCAGCACCTGAAGACCACGCCCCCAGCACCTGAAGACTACACCCTCGGCACATGAATGATTCCTTTGAGAACTGTACTGTGATGATTCAGAGAAACCTTAAAGAGGATTTGTCTAGGAAACTCAGAGAACTCTACATTTGATCTTTTTGGTCTTTTTGCTTTAAAAAGGTTCTGCAGTTCTACATAGAACCTTTTGGAAAGAATCATTTAATGCTGCATGTTATTAGTATTAACTTTTAACAGACACGGTTGTTATCCAGATGTGATTTCATGGTTCTTCATTCACGGTTCATGTATTCCTTCTTTAGATGAAAGTATTTGCAGGATGTTTCTTCACAGGTAAATTCAGGTGATCGAGCTGAAATCAGTCAATGTTGTACATCTCCATTAGTGTTAGAAACATGTCAGACCTTCACTCCTCTGTGATCATCACACATGTTGCACACATACACATGAGAGAACATTTTCCTTTCTACAACTCTGTCGAGTTTGATGCCAGCTGTTTTTATTAACACCGGGGTTTTCCAATCGCCGGAGGTGTTGGAACAGTTTCCAGTCAGGCGACGTAAACTTGCTTCTTTTTTTCCAAGTCCTTTATAAATCTGTACCTGCATTAAGTTCATCCTTAATCCTCAGCTGATAAACCTGTATCACGCTCAGCAAAAACCGAAGGGAACAACCTCTGCTTTCCAAGTTTTTAACAAGTTCCTGTAAAGAATCACTGGATTATTTCATTTCAAATTGTATCTTAAAATGAGTCAAAGACTACGTTCATTTTAAATCAGCCACATAACCAGCAACCAACAGCACTGACTGTTGAATTCCCAGAATCCATTTCTGGGTTAAATTTTTATGCTCCATGTTTGACATTCAAACATTTTAATAATTCAGTTCTGCTTGATGATATGTCACATATGCACTCTGGTATAGGATGCTAACTGTCAACTCTGTGTTCATGTTTCATCACCAGATTTATTTCTTCTCGCTGTCGTGTTGATGAACTCCATCTGCTGCGAGAGGATGGGATTTAATTCACAGCCACGAGGTCTGTGCATGATTGAATTACACACTGACATATCATATGGTGAGTTCTCTGCGAGTCTTTATTTCCCGACAATGATGTGAAAATGTTGATTTCCAAACATTTCAGAGTCCCACCCTCCATTCATTACAAACTGATCCCACGAATCCACACATGGGGAGAATTGTGCTTGTGCTGTTCTGCGTGTGTGTCAATTAACCAAAAGATAATAAATCAATATCAATATATCAATGGCAATATATATATATATATATATATATATAGTTTTCATACTTTCGTTTTGGTGACTTGGATGCAGCTGATGTTCCTCTTTCTTCACCAGTGAGTCTCGAACTGTTTCTTTGCCAAATTCCATCAAATGGAAATATTCTCCATTTGCATCATTTTCAGCCTGAAATGTTTGGCTTTTAACATGAAATAGAATTTTAAATAACATTCATCATTTTAAACAATGTGTTTGAACAAAGATTTCATAACGTGCGTCAGTGTTAACAGATCCACCTGCAGGTGAGACAGTGAAGAAGAACA
This sequence comes from Holacanthus passer, assembly GCA_025331565.1. Classification (NCBI taxonomy): domain Eukaryota; kingdom Metazoa; phylum Chordata; class Actinopteri; family Pomacanthidae; genus Holacanthus; species Holacanthus passer. Next base: position 973,564 of record JAFREQ010000097.1, on the reverse strand, counting down.
GGACATTCAGATCCAGACAGTGCAGGAGACGTTCAGCATGTTTTTTATTACAGATTTTATGCATTTAATTATTAGTTATGTTTGATTTGTAAATGCATTCTTCATTCAAACTAAAGCCCTTTTCATTCAGACTAATATCTTCCAGATTTTCTCCTGTCACTGCTTTTTAAGAGCTGTTAATCTCTGTGTTCCAAGTTTTATGTCCCATCATGCTTCAAAAAAAGGTCTTTTAATTAGCTTTTTCTATCGTTTAATAAACATAAATTCTGGAGGAAAAACAATTCATGCTTGGAAAATGTAGCTTGACAAGGTCAAATTAAGAAGGAAGACTGGAAACAGAAATGAATCTCTATTCATCTCTGACCTCTGAGCCTTTGAAGACGTCTGAAGACTCAGTTTCATCTCAAAAGAAAAAACAAGAGCAAAAATTACAAAGCAACTTGCAAGACAAACAGACATGGGATGAAATACAGAACCTCAAGATTTCAATACATGAGACCTCGGGCACCTTTCATCAGTCTACACGCCCCTGAAAATGAATGACAGAAATCATCTCTACAGCATTGGCATCCCATTTAGAAACAATACTCCACCAACACTGTCAGACTCTGTTAGTCTCTCTAAGACTAAATTTAATCAACAAAGCAAAAAACAAATATGTCCAAGTAAACTTCCTTTTTATTGTTCTACATAAACTTGGCTTCAGGGAGTCTTTCATTCACTGGATTAAAAATGTGCTGTCTGATCAAGCTATAAAAAAGGAATTCACTTTGAGCACAAAATGAATTTCTATGCAGATGACATCTTACTTTACCTTCACTTTCCAAAGTCAAGATCAAAGACCTTCAAGACAAACTAAACTGACCCGTCCCCATTTCACCATGATGCCTGTTCATCCCCGGGCCCTGATGTTGTTTGACTGACATACAAACAGATGAATCAATGTCAAATCAGACCTGTGGTGCATGTTGTTTTAATATTGGGTCCCTCTGCTGTTCATGTGTCAAAGTGCAGCACAACCGATGCTTCAAGTGAAATAAGGATAAAGACACAAAGCATAAGAAAGATTCAAATGCATGTTTTAAAACCTCAACATTCAAAAAGCTCAAGGACTTTCACAAAACGTTGGACGGGCCCTTAAAAATATCTCTGACATTAAGTATCTGAAGCTTCGGGAGGAAGCAAAAATCTGCTTTCTTGGCTCACAGATCTGATGATGTCAGTGTCGTTGGCTGTGGGTGAACTCACGGTCCGGCCTCAGACCGCAGGCTTCAGGCTGCACAGTCATGAGCAGCGTCAGAGACAGAAACGAGAGCAGGAATGTCTGAGCCCGCAGGTGGTCCGAGGCCTCCTCGCTATCTGCACACTCACATTTCTGCTCGGAAAAAAGACTCGTAAATTTCTGCTTGCTGCTTTAGGTTTAAGGCTTTTTTTTATTTTCCCCTGAATCTCAGCGGTGAATTTATCTCTGGCTCAGGATCCTCGGTGAGCTGAGCCGCAGTAATGACTTTCCAGCCTGTAAATCACACAGACTCACATTCAGGCTCCGTCGCTGTGCACTGACGTTAGATTCTGACAGGACGTGTACCTGTAATATCATTTAGGGATTCAATTTGAAAACAACATAAACAAGTGAAATCACTTGTCTTAAAATGCAATAAAACAAATTTGATTTGTGTTGTTCAGTTGGATTCTGGGACAGATTCCACGTGGACGAGCAGCAAACGTCAACATATTTGTCATGTTTTGGCTGATTTCATGGATTTGTGACTCCAGGATTTGAAAGTTTGGTTCAAATTCCACTTAAGAAAAAGTAGATGCCAGTTTGCCAAGCAGGACTTTTCAGGAGGATGTGGCTGAAGCGTTCAGTTTCTCATCTGTCAAAGACTGCTGATTATATCTCACATAAACACTGTCACTGGTGAGTCTCTGCAAAATAATGTTGGTGCCTTTTTTATTGACTCAAAAGGACTGATGATGATGATGATGATGATGATATGTAGCTGTAAATTTAGAGGATGATTCCTTAGAAAGAACAATGTAATTTAGTTCTAGAGAGTAGAATTCAAAATATATGGAGATGATTTTTTCCAATAATGAATTAATATTCCTCTTAGTTTAAATGAATCTTGATCAGTTTTTCCAGTTGTTAAGATTTGATTTGATTTGAAGATCAACCAGTGCCTAAAACTGTGTCCCCAGTGACATAGTTCCTTCCAAGACACTTCCCCAGAAATTATTAGGAAATTAAAATAATGTTTTTCTAGTTTTTCTTTTTCATCCAAAATTCCATGACTCACAGATTCTTCTTTTTCTTTTATCAGGCCAGACATGATCACAGGTGCTGAGGCTCCAGTTCCAGGTACGAACATGAATATTAGTTTGATCAGCCCTGATATCGTTCAGAGAAACTTTCTCTTTGTATCATTTATAATTTATTATTTCCATCAAAAACACTTTTTTGAGGTGGAACAATGTGAAAGAGTCCAAAGTCTGGAGTCAGAGCTTTGTGTCCGTTGAGAATTGGCTATGAAAGAATTCTGCCCTCGAGCCGTTCAGTGTGTAAACTAGAAGAGTTTGAGAGAGCTGAAGAGTCCCGCAGGAGCGTTTTGTCATTCCTGAACTCTGAGGCTTCATGTTGAAATATGTGCGGCCTGTGAGCGGCGACATTCAAACCAGTGAACTCTCCTGGGACGTGAAGTCTTAATTAATATAATCTTGACTTTGCTTTTTCTTGAGACAGTTATTGTGACGCTCAGTTCAGAACGTGCTGCGACGATACGACTGTAAATCTCAGTGTCCTCTTAAGTTTGTTCATTCAATCAATTTTAAAGTTCTATTGTCTGAAGTGAAACACCAAACAAAAACATGGATTCAGCTAAAACTGTCAGTGTTTAGTCGAGGTCGTAAACCACCAGGATCCTGACGCGTCTTGTGACAAAGATGACGACCTAATCCACGGCCTCACTGATTATAAAGGCGCGTGTTGCTTCACAATATGTCAGTCATCATGAATTCATTGCTTGTTTTAGATGATGTCAGGCCACAAACTCTTCTGTAATAAGTCTGTAACACTTGTCTGGGTCCAGTTGTAGAAATGCACAATAAACATTTAAATCATATGAGCATTTAACTTAAATCTTTATATCAGAGTTGTTTTGGAAATCTGACACCTGAATATCTCTTATAGTCTGACTCCTCACCTGAGACCATGTGACCTCAGGAGACTCCACCTGTAGCTGCTCTCCCAGGGTCAACATGGTCCCTCAAACTTGACCCCGATAAGGTTACAGCAGCACAGAGGTCAAAGGTCGGAGCCGCTCTGCTCACAGAGATGATTGTGTGACGGCTAAAACTCTTAATATAAACAAGAGAAGAAAAGAGGCTGATGGGAAGCGTTTGGTTTGTGGTTTTGTGATAAACTCAGCTGAGTGATTCAGCGACGTGGCGGAGGAGGAGAGGTCACTCACAACACACACACACACACACACACACACACACACACACGGTGAGGAATGTGGAGAATGCTGGAAAACAGAACCTTTCGATGAACCGGTGCCGTCAGCGCCGGGTGGAGGCGAACCTGTAGGTGAGATCACACATCCACTTCACTGTTTGTCAGTTACAGCTTTGCTCCTTTTTGGGTTTTGTTTTGCTGGAACATCTACATTTTTTCCCATGTGTACATTTTCCCATGACCTCGAAATACAAGCAAGCAACACAGACTTTGTGGGTTTTTTTCTTCCAACTGCGGCACGCTTCATCTTTTATTGCCAAAATCAGTCAGAGAGACGGAGCGTTTTCAGTTTGACTCATATTACACCTGTCAGTCTGAAGCAAACACGTTTCTTATCCCTGTGAGTGAAGTCAGAGAGCAACTGTGAGTCCATCCACTTTTTATTATTTATCAACATTTTATTTCTTTTTTACATTCATTCCTTTTTCATTTTTCCATTTATTCCTGCAACTACATTTGTTCGTGAGTAAATTTCTGCTAATTCAGTTTTTCTTTACAGAGAAAATATAATGAGGTGATTCTTCATTTTTCCTGACTTTGTGTTCAGGAAATGGAAACAAGTTAAAATGACAGTGAGGTGACTATAGTTAGTTTGAATTAATTAAAAGCATGTTGTCAGGAAATCTGTGAAGACAGAAGACATATAGGAGAGGAAACCATCATCATCCATCACAGAACTGAAAAAGCAAGAACCCAATTCTTCTCTTCAGAGCTGGAAAATGATTATACGAAGGCAGCGAAGGTCAAACAGAAGTGTGAGGTCAAAGGTTCAGGTGGAAGAGGAGAAGGAGCAGGGTGATTGGAGAGCGACACACAGGTGAGCAGGTGGATGTGGGAGTCAGGTGACAGGGAGGAGAGAGAGAGGTGAGGTGAGTGTGAAAGTCGTCGATTTGTAGAAGCCTGAAGACGTCTGATGTAGGATGACGAATAAAACACGCAGAGAAATAAAGTTAAGGAAAGTGGAAAAGAGATTCAGTTGTTAGATAAACAGCCTGTAAGAGACAACACTGTCATCACTGTTCATGCTGGACAACCTGGTCAGACTCACTGATGCCTCAACTTGTCGTCAGGGTCAAAGGTCACAGGTGTATCTTGAAACCCTGGAGGCGACACGGGCTCCTGCAGAGGTGTCTGCAGGTGGGAAGTCTAAGTCCGTCAGGTGGCCGAAGGTGAAAGGTCACAGTGACTCTCACAGATCCAGCTGAGGAGCCTCCGGGCAGCAGACTGTCAGACGGTTTATTCTCCTCGTCTGAACCACAGTGGAAAACTTGTATCTCGTTCTCCTCCGTGTGTTTGGTGGCTTGTAATCCAGAGAGCTTGGTGGTGCAGCCAAGTCAAAACAGTTTGGATTCCAGTCTCTGTAATTTAAACTCAGCACGACGCTCGGGCTCTGATTGATTTCCTTCCCTGCAGGCGGACGTTGGTCTCCATCAACTTGCAGACGCCTGAAACACATCAGTCATCAATCACAGTCAACGTTTATGGATTTTATCTATTTTTCACGGGAGCTACCTGAAGCGCGTGGAGGTCGTGCAACTGCAAACATCGATAATGTTGAAAAATGTCTCCCTCTTGATTTATGTTCTAAGAGCAGCAGCACTTATTGAGCCAGCTTGTGTTTTATGAGCAAAGCTCGAGCGCATAAAAACCAAGGTGAAGTTTCCATTCAGTTGAATAATTCTTTCCAATTCAAGCAGGACTCTTCTACAAAATGTGTTTCTTTTAAATACGTTCCTCCTCATGTTGAGTCGTATCATTAAACGTTTGCAGGCCAACTTGAACTGCTGTCAATCATCTGCAGGAACTCTGTTATTCTCACAGTCGTGTTGACAAGCAGTATATTCTGTGTTTTATTTTAATTTTTGATTCTCAGAGATGAACGTCCTTGTAGATCATTTCAGTTGTAAAATTACAAACATTATCGATGCCACTGTTCACACGAAGGTGAAGATGGTAAGAAAAAAGCTCCAAGAATCTCCAGCTTCATTATGACTCTATAAAGAGAGACTTTCCATTGAGTCATGCAATGAATTTGTCTCATTCTTTACTGATAAAATGAGAGAAAATGAAACGAGCTGTCAGTTCCCTCACATCAGGTAAAGGGTCAGTTTGATCCTACCAGCTATAAAACCCTGGAATAAATTGTGCAACATCTGAAATCTTCTTCCTGCTGCTGCCTGAAATTCTGCCTGCAGCCTTTTTCAAAAATACTCTGAACTGCCTGCGTCAGATCTTCTACTAGAAATATTTCAATGCATTTATTTGGGTTTAATCGTCTGTTCTGTGAAGTGTCGGGATTTTCAAACTGCTGTGAATGGAACAATCATTACCTGACGTTGATCTTTAGAAATAGAGCAAAGAGTTTTACACACGTCTCTTCTGGAGAGTTCGTTCTCCAAAGTTTTTATTTGCTGGATTTGGGATGTTTTTGATTTGTTGAAATGATGTCTAATATTTCCTATTTTATTTTTTCATGTCACACTATGGTCTTTCTTTTTTTAAACTGTTTTGCATGAATCATTTTTTTGGTTCCTGTACTGTTTTGCTACCATTTCCAATTTTGAGAATTTATCTGTAAGTTTTGTTGTGCGTCGTTTGATTATTTGACCATAATGTTGGTTTTGTGCCTTTACATAGTTTGAATATAAAGTCACTCCATAATCAATTATTTGATCGTTGCTGCTTTGAATCATGTTGCTTAAGATAAGTCACTTTTTTAAAGAGAATATCTCCTTAAATAATAATCCTACACATTAATTTGTTTGCCAAGGCGTCAATGAAACTGCAACAACTCCTCATGAAATAGGCTTTGAGAATAATTTCATATTTGTTGTTCCTCCAGCTGCCATTAGGGGTCAGCAGAGCTCTCTGCAGGGCCTCGGAGAGGGAGCGGGGCGGTGGAGGGGCTGATGGGTAGTGGTCCACGGTGATATCATTTTCCATCGGTTCCTCTACCTCCTCGCTCCGACAGGCAGCAGTAGAACAGATGAGGTGAGGTGGAGGAAGAGGAGGAGGAGGAGGAGGAGATTTTTCCACTACCACATTTCACCTCCGGGCGACCGTGTCTGGAAAGACAATATCTCCAAAAAAAAGAGGTCATCAGTCAGAGTGAACAACAGTGATCCCAGCGACAGAGTGCCAGTGATTCCTGTCTGGAGAGCAGAGGAGGTGAAAACATGCACGTTTGAGCCGGTGGGGAGAGAAGTGTGTCTCTGTGGACGAGGAAACTCTGTATCTAACAGCTCCATGAATCTTCCCTCCTACACAAACCCTCTCTCCATCCTGCGTCTTGGATCGGAGGGTTATTACATAAGCAGAAATTGTTGATCAGTGATGAAATCGTCAGGGACGTCCAAACATCTTTTTTTTTTTTTAAAACTACTCCTCATTCCACTTAATGGACAAATGTTTCTCCCGGTTGTCAGGATGAAAATTTAAATGCGTCACTGGTCTGTGGCTCCGAGAGCGAAGCTGCCAAACAGACGTCCCAGACGCAGCAGCTCAGCATCACTGAGCTGCAGGACGAAACCAAATGTGCTTTTTTGAACAAGTTCAGACTGTTTTCCATCAAACCGACGTGACAGTTTGACAGATGTTATGTAACTGACAGGTGCTCGGATTGTTGAATTTTGAGCTTCATGCAGGACTGAAAAAGTTTGGTTGAGGATCCTTCGGTGCAATTTCCTGTTTCAGATGTTCGATCCATATTTATAAAACCCGAGAAATTGAATGTGCTCATTCACATCTTCTGCAGAAATGTGCAGATACCAGTGCAGAGCCTGTTCGCAACCGGTTGATTGTTTGGCCTTCGGTCTCGCAGCTTGCAGCTTTCTCGAGAACCGCTCATCCAAAAAAAACACAGCACCTCCTTTGGATCCTCAGCAAAACACTCGCCAAGTGTGAAGTCAGTCGGATGAAGAGTTGTCAAGAAAATCGAAGGACGATCATACTTGGACTGAGACTCCTTCCATTTTAGTTATAAACCATTATAGCTAAAAAACGATGAGGCTGCTTTTATATTATTCATAGTGTCAACAAATTCCACAAAAAGACCAAAGTCCATCTCTGAATATTGAATCCCGACTTCCTGTCTGTGGCTCTGAGCTCCGAGCCCATTGGTTCCTGCTGAAGATCATTAAAAAAACAAGTCTCAATAATTTCACAGCAGGAAATAGTTCATGTGTTGGGGACTATTTTCAGCAGCGGATGAATCCACACTTGGTCTCTAGTGAGTCTTTGTGTTTGTGGGACTGAGTCCAGACGAACTACAGTGTGTGAGTTCATGGTGATGAAGGAACAACAGTGAGACTCAAATCTCTGGTTCTTATAAGTGTGGAATTGGTTTGAATTCAGAACCAGTTCCCAGAGCAGCGAAGCGTGGAGACCCTCCCTCCTGTACACACACACTCTACAACGTTTGGAAAATGGCTGCTCCCACCCCCCACAGACAAACCGTCACTCTGAGTTCTCCTGACACCTGTAGCGTGTCTCGGTTGTTTGCGCTCTGCAGTCGACTCTGACCTCAGACCGATTCAGTTTATTCACTTCCAAACTCTCCATCAGTGTCGGCTACTGCTGTTTAAACCTGCGCTGACAAATGAAACTCGTTATCTTCATTCTCCACAGCTGTGGGGCACCGAGCTGAGAGCTGGACCCAAGTAATGAACTCGCTGCTGAACAGTGGCTGCGTTTCATTAGTCCTCAGCAGGCTCTCGATGATTCTTCGGAAAAACTGAAGTGAACTCGGTGAGATCGACCGCTGGAGGCCGAGAGAGCGAGTCGACAGAGACGGTCACTCCACAGGAGGAAATCAACAACAACACAACTATGCATTTGGTGCAAGAACATACGTCCGGGTTTAGATGGCAGAAATGTACGTACGAAAACAAATTGAGCAAAAGAAGTTTTTTAATCAGTTCTTGCCAACGTGTCGTCTATTTACAAGTGTTAGTACACAAACATGTTTTCATTAATTCAACTCATTTGTCATAAAGTCAAACTTTTATAGCTCAGTGAAGCCTGTTTATCTCACACAACCCACAAACTTTACTTCATTCGCATCGACTCATTTGCTCTGTGTTGCTGTTGTGTGAGTTGATGGAACATTTTAATAGCTGTGATTATTTTCATGTTGTCAAAGGGTTTAAAGAGAAGTCAGCTCCTCATGAAGCTGAGAAACAGGAAGCACAAAGCTTCCAAACTGGGCTGAGATCGAGTTTACACTTAGATCACTGTGCTGGATCTTTATTTTAAATGACTCCAAGACACGTCTCGTCAACAAATGTATTCATAGTTTAAAAAGGAAAAGATTCGATGCTTTTTGTGTTACTGCTGTGTTTCACCCTCTACAGGACCTGAACCCCTCGAGGAGCGGGGACCAATCAGGCCGAGACAACAGCCGACAGCTGGCAGCGGTTTTCCCTGATGCATGAGGCAACTGGGTCACGGTCATTGATTAGTCCTTCAGTCCTGATTACTTCATGCACAGGTGAGGATCAGCCATCATCCAGCTCGGCCCCCCGTCTGCCAGGGCCCCTGAAAACCTCCACCACCACCACGAGACACATCAGCCTCGGCTGGAGAGGCGTGACACGCAGGCCGGTTTCTACAGGAGAGACGTTCAGTGAAGTGAAGTCAGAGAGAGAGAGGTAATATCACAGTGAGGAGAGAGAGCTGAGGCCAGATTCAGGCCTCTGGAGGTCCAACCTGACAGACTGTTTGAAATGTTCCAGATACGGTTGACAATATGGCGACATTGAATATGTAAATATTTTTGTTGTCCAACCCAGATTCCTGTGTCTGTGTAAATGTGAGTCTTTCCAGGATGAACCTTTCAGACCCAATCATGATCCTATCACCTGTTACCAATGAACCTGTTTACCTGTGGAAGGATCCAAACAGGTGTTTTTGGATCAGTCCACAACTTTCACAGTCTTTTGTTGCTCCTGTCCAACTTGTTGGAAATGTGTTGCTGCCATCAAAGTGTGGTTGATGTGGTTAAACTACAGATAACAGAGGCCATGTTGGGGTCACATCCAGTAGAGACAAAGCCTAAATTCCAATGTCTGTCCTTTTGTGTTCAACCTCTTATTTCCTTTCAGAATAAAACTCACACAGTGGAACTCTAATGAGCGAGTCTCCCCTGAAGGGACTGGGAGGCAGCGTCATGTGGTGTCTTCCACATTACGAAAGGTTTGTGGTCTGAGTGTCTGGCGAAGAGAGACCTCCGCTGCGAATTCGCCACCAGGGTTGTGTTCTCTGAACCAGCTGAGGCTTTATATCCTCCACCTTTTTGTTCCCAAACTTTTCCCTGCAGGCTGTTTTTTTTCCTCTTCACCCGGTCTGACTCCAGACCTTTCAACAGCTCCTTATCGTCTCATCCTGTTTCTCAGCCTTTATATGCCAGAGGAGTTAGATTGGGTGAAGCTGGCTAACAGGCCTCAACAAAGAACCAAAGAAATACCAGCCAACATTTACTAATGTGACTCTTCAGATCTCCAGATTTCATCACATTAGCTCCTTGAATCATCCCACTACTGTGCTGAAGTAACACAACTGCCGCACTGACACCAGGACAGGAAACACCAGCAGCTCACAGCCGTGTTTGGAAGAGATATTCGACTGTAAAATACTTTAAGGAGAACTAACTGAAATCTGATCTGTAGAACTGCTCTCATGGAGGAGTTGTGTTATAAACCATCGGCCGATGGATGAACAATGAGGGAACGGGATTGATTGATTTTATTGAACTTGAATCCTCCAGAAACTTTACAATACAAGCTAAAGTAAAAATCAACAAAGTGGAAATGATATTAATTTACCACATTCAGCAAATTCAAAACCGAGTAAATCACATTTCTTTCTGCATGTACGATGCACTTTACGTTACCTGAAGACGATGTTGCGTCTGACAGGTCACGTCAAGTTATCAAAAATGCCACAAGTTCTTACTTTGACACGACGAACGGTGGATAAATATTTAAGTAGGAACTTGCTCTTCCTCCTCGTTGTGAATACAGCATTTCACAGTTGTGTCGTTGACTTTGGTGAAATGTGGAAACATTTCACCAAAGTCAACATTTAATCAGTCGGCCATGTTTAGTCCGTCAGTAAACAACTGTGTCTCTGAGTCAGCAGGTGTTTGTAGACGTCACCACTTCAGTTTTCTTCACAGAAGCCTGTTGAGTCAGAAAGAGGCAAAGGAGAGCGATGATGAATGAACGATGTGATAAGAGATTCATTGGCTCCTGATCCGAACACTTGGGTCTGGAGCCACATGGAAGCAGCTACCTGAACCCAGCCCAGTACGATCCGGCTTTTGTTGCCCTGATTGAAGTTCTAATGTTTGTGAGGAAAGAGAAAGAGAAAGAGAAGAGAGAGAAATCACTTTGATATTCAAACAGATCTTCAGACTGTTTTCTTCTTCACGAAATCCATTTTCTGCTTCTTCATACTTCTCCTTCATTTCAGAAGGAAATATTGTTTTTTACTCCATTACATTTATCTGGCAACTCAAATTACCAGTTCATTTTTAGATTAAATATATGAATATTTATAGGTTATATAAAACAATGCTTTCTTAAATATTATGAATTTCCAACCCTTTTAGCTTATGACCTCACAAAATAACAGTCTTGTTGTGTCTCCTTGTCAAAGTGTCGGTTATCAGTTCCACCAAAAACACATTTTCCCCTTCAGCATCTTACATGGTTTGATTTAAATAACTGCAAAGACTAAAATACACTTTTATCTATTGTTCCTTTTTCTCCACAATAAGAAATGCATCCGGCTGATTTCCTGTTGTTTTCTCTTCTCTGGGATGTTTAGGACTTTTGTCACTTTTTGTTAAATTTGAATAACAAAATTTTGTTTTTAGCTCAGGTATTTTTCCCAAACTAAACATGAGCCGTTCGATCGATTCAGCTTTGTTCATAAGAGATATTTAACACAGCTGGTTTGTCACAATGAGCCCAAAGCAACAAATGAAACACACAAACACAGCTGCACAAATACATGATACAATAGATCCAAATATAACAGCGAAGTATTTTTCCCAGTTGAAGAGACTCATTGTGACTCGATAATATTTTTATTGTTGCTTTTTAACAAGTTTTATTTCTCACTCAAACTAATATACAGACCCGACAAAACAAATAGTGCCGTCATAAACTTTCACAAGAGCAATTTTAGTCTGAAATAAACAAAATTGCTCATGATATCACTTGTTCCCCGACAAATAAGAGACATAATTACATCTCACTTTAGTTTGTTGGGAACATTGACGTTTCTTTGTGGTGAATGTGTCGACCACGATGTTCCCCGTCGAATCCACGTGATGTGATTTCAGGTTCGGGACAGAAACCTTTTATCACAGGATGAAGGAGAAAAACTTTGTGTTGTTTTGCAGTGACGCTGTCAGCTGATGGTTTTTACATCACTGACCTCTCGGTCATTAACTGTCTGATCACATCCTGGTTTAGATGTTTAACTGTGTCCTAACATTGAAGTCTCTCAATGTGCTGCTCCGACCCACATCTACAAACCAAGCTGTCAGAATGCAACCATTTTCATCACATATCAGGAAAAACCAAACCTTGTTCACAGACTCAAACCAAACGTGTTGCTTTTGTTTCTCACAACCAGACGAGCAGATCGATCTTTTCTCTGCTGCCTCATCCAGACGTTTGGATCCAGATCATCGTCCCCCAGGACGTCTGGCCTCTCCCCCGTCTCCTCTCCTTCCATGCTATCCTGTCTGTCTCTCCCTCTGTCTGTCTGTCTCTCTCTCTGTCTGTCTGTCTCTCTCTCTGTCTGTCTGTCTGTTTGTCTGTCTCTCTCTCTCTGTCTGTCTCTCCCTCTGTCTGTCTGTCTCTCTCTCTCTCTCTCTCTGTCTGTCTGTCTCTCTCTCTGTCTGTCTGTCTCTCTGTTTGTCTGTCTCTCCCTCTGTCTGTCTGTCTCTCTCTGTCTGTCTGTCTCTCCTCGTGGATTCACACTCTTCACTTATGTTTTTCAATCAACTTCTATCTGTTGATTTATCTGTTGCACATCCGTCCACCCTCATCCCTCTTTTCTCTTTTTACTTTTCCTCTTTAATAAGATTTTTTTCTGATCTGAATGGCTCTAAAGACAGACATTGTAAAGGTAAAATGTGATTTGTGAAACTGGGCTGTATAAAAAAACTGACTTGACTTGAAACTAATGGAGGCAAATGGAAAACTAATTTTTAGAGATCTTGAATCGCACCATGGTCCCAGCTTGTGATGGATAATGTGAGCTGATGACTCTGCTCTCGTAGGATTCACAACTCTTCTCTTTCCATCTTGATCCAAAGCTCAACTGCGTCTGTGCAGTTTTAGTTTTTCCTTTAGTAGATGTCAAAAGTAAATGATCTGTTCCAAACTGTTCCAAAATACGAAAGACTTGATTTAAACTTGGACGTGATTGGGAGCATGTATGAATTCATACTATGTGAAAATAATACATTTATCTCTCAGACTCTGCAGAGCCAAACTGTTGTAAAAATACAGATTCCTGCACTGAAGCTAATTTCACCAGTTTGGAAAATGAACACCTGAGAGCTGACGGGGGGAAAAGTTCACTCAGATAAATCATCTAATTTTGGCTCCTCCCCTCAGACGGGGGCACGGAAAAGTGAGTTTAGTGTCACTGTATATTTTTATGGTCGGGAAAAAGGAGCGAGATTAATTGAGGCTTTTATTTTGGCCCCAGATGAAGCAGATAGAGTCAGAATCTAAACTTAATGGAGGTAATTATCCCGACAACGACCTCATTTCTCTCCGGTCCGACTCTCACTATTCATGGATCTTTGCCCAGATGATAAAAACATCTCTGCCTTGATCTTTTGCTCCTAAACCTAAACATTCATTTTGTTTTCTGTCTAATTATTTAGTCAGATTTGCATTTCAGAACCTCACATACTTTGTAATGTTATCTGTCCTTTTTACAAGAAGCAGAAAATGAATGTGGACCTTAGTTTCTCTGTAGATTTAACGTTCCCTTTGCACTGGATCACAGATCTTCATGTGATCACTCGATTAGCCCAAAAACTATTGATTCATAATATGAGTTTTATGTGGAGATGTGTTCAGACCTTTGAAGACTTTGTGCTGCGGCGCAGATGCAGCAGGTACCAGGATGCAAAGGTGCCGAGTGTTAAAGAGCAGATGGATGATGGGAAACAGACCCAGAGAGATGATTCATCTCCTGCCAAGTTGGCAGGAAACTGACGCTGTAACCTGCCACAGTTCATTTCTGCTCACGTTTGGTTGGTTTGCTGGCAGACGTTCGTTCAAACCCTGCGAGCACGTGCGCAGGTACAAGCACACCCACGCGCCTATACTGACGGCAGGACTCCAAACGTAGGTGAGGAACTCCGACACGACTGAGGCAAACAAAGTGTCTGCTCAGGTTTCCCTCTGGAACATGTGCTTCACACCTGACGCCGCAGCAGCTTTAAATTCAGCACCTCAAATCTCATTTCTTTGCACATCCAGGAAAATTTAGTTCCTGATCTGATGTATTATTCATAAACACTCAGCCACATATTTTCCACAGTCAAACACACATCTCTCACTTAGATGACTCTTTAAATCTTTTCCAAAGCCTGCTACTAGATTTTCAGATTAATTCCCTGATTTCCAAGCAGCCATTTGTCCAGTTGAACGTGAAATTTGAAGAGTTGAACCATAACAGACCAAATTCAAAAGAGAGTTGAGTCTGAGATGCTCTAAAATTAGAGGGGAAACCATTTTGTCACATCATTGCAGAGTTGTTATGATGACTAGATGATGTTGACTTAGATGCTTTTTATAAGTGGGAAACTGGCTAATTACGTTGACTCTAATGTGACATCAGTTGGATTCATGTGTCTTTCACACTGGCAGGACAAGATGTGTTTGCCCCCATGAGGATCAAAGAATGTCAATCTCCGTTTTTCATTACGAAAATATTTGAGTATGTTCAACTGTGGGTGAACGTCACAGCTTCATGAGGTCTGCGGTGAAGCTGAGGACACGCTGGGTCTTTATGTATTTACCACCTTTACCTCCAGCTGCTTCCTTTCTAACGAGAGCGGACCTTTGATCTGATCTGAGCTCTTATTGGAGAAAGATGTGGAGGATGAGTTGGGCAGAGTCGACTGTGGCATCACTTTAAAAAACACTTTCCAGAATTTGTCGTAGTGGCTTTTGCACAGTTGAGACCTGGACAATTTATTTACGGACACATGATACAAACAGGATTTGAGACCCAGGGACAAAGGCTCAGGTCATGATGAGGGACAGTGAACTGTGTGACTTTCTGCTGTAAACTGATGAGCTACCTGAGACACGTCCTGTCGCTCTGCAGCCTGCAGGTGATACAGGTGTTCAACAGCTTCTCACAGATAAATGATCAGTAACCTCAGAGCAGGAAGTTACAGTAAACGGACATTTCCTGAGCCGTGATGTCACCGTTAGGCCAATTAACCTGCTGTGTGACGGACGGTGATGAGACATGGCTCATTGAGTTCAGGGCGATGAGGGAACGATTCCACCTGAGGCAACAGAGCAGAAGCACTGAGACACACACTAACATGTTTTAATGATCTTTCCTCAGCTGCAGAAACTGTCATCCTGAATTAAAGGCTCTCGTCAAAGATAATTTTCTCTTTGTCACGCTGATTGCTCAATAATCCACACGACTGTTGTCCAGCTGAGCAGTGCAGCTTTTTAAAGATAGTGAGAATTATGTTGAAGCAGAGGCTGTTTTCTTTTTCTTCCCTTCAAAGAAAACCAGGCAAACACATGTTCTTGTTTTCTTCGTGACAAAGTGAAACCCATTTGCATATTTCTGCACATGTGCACAGTTCAGTCTTGGCGTGACGTCCTGGGTTATTTGAAAGGTATCCTCATAAAGTGTGACATCAAAAGAGGGAAAGTGACAGATGGGCAGCGACTGAGCTGCAGCCTGAAGACGGACGTGTTTGTTTTTCATTTCATCTGTGTGTTTTTCCTGAGACGACGTGAACTCGTGTTAATTTCGCCTGTTTGCACATGAATCCACGCTTTCTTTTTGCAGGAACGCTCCATGTTCGCACCCACACCTGGAAGCTGTCCGGTGAAACAACCTTGCACAAGGACGCCTGCACAGCGATGAAGAGAGACGGATCGTCCAGCGTCATCAAACCGGGGATCAAACCCACGTCCAGACACATCCGGTTCTCCAACCTTCAGGCCTTCGCTACCAGTCGCTGTTAACCCGAGTCAAGGCTGGAACATGTTTCTCCACCTGCACATGAACGTGAGCAGGTGGTGGAGGAGGTGTTGGAGACATTTGAGAGGTTGTTTTGTTTTATATTTGACTTTAGGTTCAAGTTCAGTTTCAGCTTGAAAGACTGCAAAACCTGTGTGAGATTTGTGAGAGGGAACTTGTCGTCGCGTATATAATCTCTTACCCACAGTGTCCTAATATGGTTTAACTTTCAACTTGATTCTGGCCCATGCAGACTCAGCTCGACCTCGCTACAGATGCTATCAGCAAACTCGGAAGGTCGTTTAAAACAGTAAAATGACATTAAGCTAAAAACAAAAAGCTACTGGAATATTTTCTACATTTGTCTTCGCTAATACAAACAGAGGAGGAGGATAAAAGTTGGATAACCACATCCAAAATGGAAACAGCCTTTGGGAATCCAACCCTAATCCCTGCAGAACTCCAATCCATCACAGCAGAAATAAAAGGAAAACATCCTCCCATCAAAGATTTACTCCATCTATTTACTGCACTTTTAAGAGATCACTGGGTTTATATTTCTAAGGAACTGAAATATTGCTCTGTTGCTCAAATGAAGCCCTGAGGTTTGATCAATAGCAGCACAAACATTTGTTCAGACAGTTTCTTTGATTTGACTTTTAGGCTCCGAGAACGTTCAGGACGTGTTGAGCAGATTTGATCATCTTTGCTTATTAAACTAACTCATTTTCCATAAGTGGGACAGAGCGAGGAGGGAAACACTCACTCATTGTTCAAAGGGAAGAACTTTTCTCTTTATTTATCCTTATTTAGACATTTATGTACATGTGTTGTGAATGATTCTGTATCTTTGTGAGGGTTTATGGACCAGCTCAGCCTCCGTAGTGAGAACATGTCAGTGCTGCTCTCCTGACCTGCTCCTGTCAGACCTTCATTTGATGAGATCATATCTGGCGGTGACGACCCGGACAAATGACTGACGGTCGATCAGATAAAATGTTTTCGGAGCTTCGGTTTATAATCCATGTTGATTTGGGTCGGTCTCGTTGATTGACGGCTCACTTCAGACTCCATGCGGTGGAGGAACGCTGCAGGTCAAGTTCACGCAGGTAACAATATGACTGATTTTGTTTTCACTGGTGCAGGATGACGTATTTAAAAAATGTCCACTGTCAAAATGTTTTCTTGGAAATTGCATAACGTGTCAGCGGAGAGATAACAGAGATTCATGCAGGCCTTTAATCTGCAGACACGGGATTTGAAACATGTTAGCTGCAGGGTTCTGACTCTCAGAATGATGCAGAGTCATGAGTCGATTTGGCCAAAAGACATGACAAAGTACAAATTGCTCCCAAACCAATCGTAGCTCACCATCGTTCACGACCTGTGTGATGTCATCAGGAAGGTTATAATCACCACCTTAAGGCCTCATTAGAGTTTACATTGTGATTTAGTGGCGGCTGTGTGAGCACAGATGTGTGAAGAAGAGGTTCGAGGGTAAACAGGCGAACACGTTATCGGCTCTGAGGGTTTTTATCAGACAGCACCTGCAGCTTTGGGGAAAGTATTTCTGGTCAATAAGAAATAATCGTGAAGTTGAGATAAAAGATAAAAGAGTTTTCACACAGCGATTCGTCTGATGAGCGTCTGTTAACACTCAGAGAAAGAACAAATGTAGCAGGTGTTCAATGACAGATTTTATTCCAAAACACTATAAATCTGTTTTCAAAAACATAAATAAGACACGTTCCATGAAAGTGATCAGTTTAGATTTTAAAGAGGATCCAACAAAAGACAACAGACTCTTAAAATGTATTTCTTTGATGTCTTTTTTCAATGATGGACGACTGAGAGGGATTTGAATCATAAAACTGGATTTGAGTATGAAACAGCCTCAACCTGCCTCCAATCTTAAATGTCACTAACAATCTTTTCATGTGTGTCATGTTCAGTATTATTTTATTTACTGAATTTTATTTTTATTCAGTATCAACATTATTTCAGAATCCCACTTCAGATTATATGAATCTCTGGTTTGTTGGGATGGAGATGGAGATATACTCAACTTATAAAATGAATAATGTCCTGTGTTTCAAATAAGTTTGGGAAGTAAACTATATCTTATCTTATTATTTACACCAAAGGTTCATATAAAGCAAAGAGAGAAGCAGAAAGTCAACAGTCCTGAATCCTATTCGACAGGTTTCCATTCACATTAATTCTGGCTGTAGACTCACGATCAATACTTTTAATACACTTTCATCGAAGCCAGATCTCTCAAACAAAAATATCCAACTAACACTATGAAATTCTTTTTCTGCATCCAAACTAAGCAGAATCATACTTTTATCTTATTTGAGCATTTAGCATGTTTGTATCCTGGATATGAATCCACTTTGATGAAATGAGATAAATAGTTTGTAATCTACATATTGATAGATCTGTGGATACTGAATGAAGGTAAAGGAGTCTGAACCATGTGAAGCCATTAACAGCTTCTAAATATCTGAGTGTGACAGGGTTGTGTCTCGGGGGTATGGGATGGTCGTTTCCTTCCACCTTGTCTGGCTCATTAGTGACTGGTTGGTTTGAGGGTTCCTTATTTCACGACTTGTCTCTGAGGCCTGTTGTTGGTGCAGGCGTCTGGCCAGGAGTCCAGTTGCTCTTGGACCTGATTCATGATCCGTCTGCTTTACAAATCTTGCCTTTTAATCTCCCCTGAGGATCTCATTCATTTCCCCCTGATTTCCTGAATTTGCTGTAATGTCAACTGATCCTCCTCCTTGTGTTTTCATCACTTTATCATCACTTCAGTGGGATTTTGAATGCACAGCTTTTACTTGTAATAGATTTTTTTTCAGACTAAGATCTTGATTCATTTATGGCAGTGAAACAGAGGAAATATCAGTAATAAGCACAATTCCCTAAAATAAAAAGAAATGATCATGTGTTTCTGCTTCAGCTGCAGAAGAGTTTGTGTTGACTCACCGCGGGGTCTCGGAGGAACGACTCGGTTCTTCGGGGATCCTGTTGTTTGAGTGCACATGGCTTCGCTCAGACGTACTTGAAGAGACTCACAGTGGGATCGAGTGGGTACGATGGGCCCGCTGTGCTGCCCCGTGGGCTGAGGAGCCGATGGAAACGAGGCGAGCGTAACAACTTTAAACAGCACAAATATAAGGAATTAGTGGCAATTTAATGATTTCAAACTTTAATTCTAATTATTTTTACCGTCTGCTAAAACGACAGCTGCTGCACATTTACTCTCAAATCAATGCGAACATGTTTGGTCTAAACCTCTATGACTGATTTTGTCTTTGTCTCACCTGTTTGCTGTTGTTGATGATTTGGAGGATGACGCTGTGATTGGTTGGTTGCTTTAATGACCTGCTGCTCCTCACCTGTGTGTCACCTGTGTGTCACCTGTCCTCAGTTTGTGCATCAGATCGTCTCTTTCTATTAACGATCAGAACGTGAAACAGCTTTTCATTCACTCAGCGATGCCGAGGTGAGACCTGTGAGACTTATATAAGAATAGAGCCGAGCTGTGCGTCGCCTTCGTCTCTTTGATCCAATCTGTTGTCAATCGTTATCACCTTCAGTCTGGATCGTTTCCACGAGAGATTAAACAGCTTGAATCCAACAAACCGAATGAATTCTTTGCATCCTATAAAAGAAGGAATTCTCGTTTCGACGGCTCTTTCATTTGATGCCAGCAGCAAAAACGCAAAACACATCCAACACCTTGATTCACTCATTCCTGGTTTGGTTTGTTTGTTTGTTTGTTTGTTTGTTTGTTTGCTACCTTATTTCCTGCTCTCGACTAATTAGCATGTTTAATAACAGGAAACATCACATGAAAGATGATTAAATCTCGTGCGTCTTCATTATATGAAGGAGAAAAGTAGAAGCATCACAGTGGAGGGTAAAGTGTATTTAGACCTAATTTCCCAGAAGACATTTTGACATCACATGTGTAAACAATCAAATTAACGACGACTGAATTCCATTTAGCTGCTTCAGTTTCAGGGTCACGACCTGCTGGGACATTTGAATAGAAGCGAACCATCGTTAATGTTATTAGTCCCACAAAAACATCTGCAGTGATAAAGACATTTTGTGGTTTTGATTCGTAGAATATATAAATAGCTTGACAGCTTTCATTATGAATTGTGGGTAATTCTCCAGAAATAATTCTGCAGAGTTGCAACACGTGTTGTTTCGTGTGCATTTGTGATCGAGCCTCGCTGTTACACATGGTGCAGATAAGAATCTGTGGTCATCAGTCAGAAGGAAGTATTCAGATCCTTTAATGAAGTAAAAGTACTAATCGCCGAAAATGTAACATGCAGGACTTTGGAAAAGATCTTTTCAGTTTGTGATAAACTCAGGAAATGTAATCAGTAAGATTCCTCTGATCTCATTGTGAGTCAGGGATGAGTTTAAGAAACAATTAGTCAGTGAATATTTTCATATGACTCAGATTCACTGATTAGAAATAACACATGCGTTGAGTCATAAATATTAAGGCTCCACTTTAAGCTCATTATTAAATCATGCGTGAAACACTCTTCTCTCATTCAGCTGTAAACTGCACATTCGCTGCAGCGATGCTTCAGGAACGTTTGTGATCTTCCATAAAACTGAGACCATCAGAAAAGGCTTCAGCTCTCGGCCTGAAGTCAAACCATGTGAGGTGAAGTTTGTCAGCGAATCTGTTCTGTGTTTTCCTCGTGGCCGCCGTGTTCTGGGATCATGTCTGTGATTCGTTGTGTCACTCTGAAGAATCAGATGTCGCAGCTGTATTTGATAGAGCCGTCAGTCGACACAAGCCGTCGGGTGGTTTCTGACTTCACTGTTTAAATAAGCAGGACATGAAACAGATAAAGAGCCGTTTGATGCGACTGTAAAAGGAAGAAAACTGAGACAAAGTGTAAAATGTTTTCAGTCCTCTGTCACCGAACACATTCTCAGAATATCTAATATGAGAATTCGCTGGAGTCGGTCAGAGGTTAAACTAATGTTTGGATTTGCACATTTCAGGCCGAGCTTTACTCTCAGTAGGATCCATGTTTGGTTCGACCTCTTTCTCAGAATTTAAAGAACACATTTTGATTCCAGATGCTGGGATTTACAACCTCATTAGAGTTTCCTTTGTACGTTTTCGTTTCAGATCGAGGGAAAATGCTGCTGTTTGAATCTTTGTTCCTGAAGTTCAGACTATTAATGTGCGACACGACTCCACTGTTATCAGCACATGCAGGAATCCTGCCTTCATGTTAACTGTGTGTAGATTCGTCCGGTCACGTCTCTGCAGCTCCGACCTTCAACAACACAACACAGCAGAGAACAGAGGACGTCTGAACCCTGAATCATCATCGGAATCGTGTCTGAGGTCGACAGCAGCAGGTGGTTGAGATGGTTCAAACTGAGACAGGTCATGGTTTTCTCTTTAATTCAAATCTGTGCGTCTCAGTATTATATTGGACGAACACCACAAACTGTCACTTTCCTCTGGTGAGTTATTTGATGGCAGATCTTTCTTCCGCCGCCGCCTGTTAGTTTTGATTTGTTGGAAAGAAGAAGTGCGATGATGAAACTTTGTAATAAAAAGGAAAAGGGTGAACACATTTATCTGATCCCATTTACCGGAGTGAATCATTGCCGTCGGTGTGTGTTGATGTTTTGCGATGGGAAATCTATAAAATTGTGTTTTCTCTTACGACTTCTTTTCAGGCTTTGAGTTAAAAACCATAAAACAGTGTATAATTTGCAAGAATCCTCTTCTGCTCAGTGAAACCACCACATGCTGAGAGAAACAGGTTTCATTCACTCGGGTTTTCAACAGCTGCTTCAAGGATGAGGATGAAAATATTCTGTATTTATTGTCAAAATAATTCCCATGAAAAGACCAAAGCCAACAACATGTTAGTTTGTCTCATTCACTTCTTCCTGAGCTTCTGTCTGTGGCTCTCAGCTTCTCCTCGACCGGAGGAAACGGTGCATTTGTCGGAGACTGTGTTCTAGTATTCTGGATACACACTTCACTTCACAGGATCAGCTCGTTGTTGCTTTTGGCCTTTTCAGGAAATGTGTTGAGAAGAAGAAAAATAAAGAAAATCTCCGGACTTATCCTTTAACATCGGCCCGTTTGCTGTCTCTGACCTCACAGGCCAAACCAAACTTTATCTTTATTGCTCGTCACGGTCTCGACACTGATCCCAGATCATGGACTCTGTGATTTAGACTCAGGGATTTAGAAGCTTAAGCCAAATCTCAGGGTGACTGAAAGCATCGGTTTCCTGAAGTCTTATCTCTCCTCGCTGCTGATGCCGACGATAAAGTTTCTGGAGCCTCGGAGAAGAAAAACAAATCAAACAAACTTCAGATGAACTCTGTGTCCTGAAAATGACCAAAATGAAAGTGTCGCTGCTCTTTTTGACTATAAGCACAAAGATTTCCTGCAAGGTAGAAATACTTTCAGTGTTATGTAACTAGAAGCTCAACTGGATTTTGCAGATGTGAGTAAAGCAACAAACAGTCATTTGAAGAGTTTGAGCTTTGGAAGTTAGTCAAAAATCCCTGAGACGTATTTTTAAATTTAAAACATAAAGGAAATGATGGGAAAATAATGTTTGTAGCGTTAACAAGCACAGACGACCTCCATCGGCAGTTGGTTCATAACGTGGAGGATATGACACAATACTTCATTACACCAATAAAACAGGCAGCACGAACACGACACGAAGAGAACTCAGCAAGTCATTTACATCTGCAGCCATGAAGTCAGTTTGTTTTATTATTGACCAGGAAACATCCGATCACGACACTATCACCTGTTACCAATGAACCTGTTTACCTGCGGTACACCAGTGAGCTCACAATAAACTGAAGAAAGAGGAAAATGAAAACAAGAGCAAAACACTTTCACACAAAACTGCTTTAAACTTCCAACCAAATCTTAAAACATCACATGGAGAAGAGAAATAAACACGAGCGTAAAACCGTCTTTCATGATAATCCACCAGAGCAGCAGATCAGGTCACTGACTGATGATTAAAGGCAGGTCCGTATCCAACTGACAGAAAGTAAAGGCCTCCACTAAACTCTGCCTTAAATCCAGGAGGCTTTTTAAAGAGTGATCTTGTCCAGGGCAGGATGTTCCAGTCACACTGAGATGAAGTATTGTTCCACGTGGACGTGATGATTGTTGGTGAGCGAGGTGGAAGAGGACGTCTTCTTCTGCTACTGGTCCTTTTGAATGAGCAGGTGTTTAAAGCTCACATAACTTTGGTTACTTTGGTAATCTCCTGATTTTTCACTCAGTGCCACCAACAGGTCAACATTTCCACAGCTCCAACACTACAGTTCAAATAAATTCTGTATCTGCATGTTTATATGCTAAATATTTGCATGTTAGCTGATCATATTAACTGCACATAATAAACATGTTACATGTTAAATCATAGCATACCTACTGTACACAAGCTAATCATGAAGGGTTACTAATGTTTCCTTATGTTAACATTAAATGTGTGAACAAATTCAGAGACACACTGCACAGAAATGGGAGGAGAAATCTTAACCTAAAAAGTAACTGGTAACTAAAGCTGTCACACAAATGTAGTGGAGTAAAAAGACTTTGCTGATTTCAGCTGCTGAAGATCAGGTTTCTGTTTGTGTGACCTTTAGATTCAGGTCATCGTCAGCAGCACTTAACACAAACTGAAGCTGTGTTATTGAACGTTTCTTACTGAAATGCACTTTTTATTAAAGAGCCAGATTTTTTCCAACACAGTTGCTTCATGTTGATCGAAGCCTTGAAGAAAACTGGACGCCCAAAATAACTTCTTCCACTTCAACACTCTCTCAACTAAATAAAGCATTTCAGCAGGAAAACATCTCCGACCCAGTGGACAGAAGATCGATCACATGGTTCTGTGGCATCTGGGAACTGTTTCTTCCTGTTGACAGATTGGCACCACAGACACTAATGGACACATTAAGTCGACACATGAGAGACGACGACCGAGGCCTGTTTCACCTTCTTTTATCCTCCTTCACACACATGTTGTTGGAAAACAAACATGAAGCTTCAGTTTCCTTTTCTCATTTTCCCAATTTAATGCAAATTAGCACAGTTTCACCAGCCGCACATCTTCTATCTGACGCAGCTTCAAACACGAGCTTTCCACACGTCCAGCCTGTGATTCGGGATGTGGCGTCCGTTGGGCTTCACCTGCGTCACACGTGGACGGAGTTAGCGAGCTGGAAAGCCCAGGCTGAGGTTTACTCGTCCAGCGACGACAGGTTTCAGAGGAGAATCTGTGCTCGGTTTGTTTGTGGGGAGCGATGTTGACAATTTGTTTGTTTTATCCGATTTGGAAAAATTCCTGCAGTGAATTCCCCACAAACTGTCAGAGACATGACTCTGCAGCGACTGGACGTCAGCAGCGAGTGCACTTTTTAATCTGGGTGAAAGGTGTTTCAGATGGTGACGATTACATTTTGGATTGAAACAGTGTAAATGTGGTCATCGTGTTGTTGTTTAACATCTTTTCATCAAGGGAGGAGTTTCGACTTGGATCTCTGGGATTATTTATTCTCTCTCAAAACACAGAATTTCCCAGCAGAAAGAAGAATTTCAGAAGAATCCCTGAGTCCGACCTGCAGCCTGGAACAGCCGAGACACAGACTGATTGAAAAGATTGATGGAAACTGATTATAAGCCAGTTTTTGTGTCCAGCACAGTTTATAGTAAAGAAGGTCAGCAGAGATATGGAAACAGGAAGTTAAGAGAAAATTGGACCGAAAATGCAAATTAGCTGTTTCTTAGTGAACTTTTTTCAGCCAGACTCTTATTTTCACCAAAGCTGATGAACAGAAGCTGCACTTTCTCATGAACTAGGTCTGTAAAGTTTACACACGCTTTCTTCTCCTGGGAATCGTTCCTGACCTTTAACGGGAATTCACCCGCACCAACCTCTGAGCGTTATCTCCATTCCACTGATGCCGTTTGTGGTGAGAATGTGGTAAAATCCTGAGAAATCTTCCAGTGTCAGTAAACCATGAGTCAGTGAGCGAGCGAGCGGAAATGTGTTCCCGAGCAAGTTTCTGTCGAGGTTTGGTCGAAACGGAAAGTTTGCTTTTATTGGAACAGTTTTGAACCTGAGCTGATTCACCTGACTGGTTCACTGCGATCGTCTAATCTGATGGTTTAATAAAGCTCGAATATGTTCTAATACAAACAGTCAAATCCTGTGAGTGACCAATGCCAGCAGTACATTTACTCCAGTACTTAAGTACAATTTTGAGGTGCTTGTACTCGAGTATTCCACCTTCTGCTCCACTACATTTATCTGCCAGCTGTAGTTACGTATGTTGAGCTCATGAAATACAGTAAAGAGTAAAAGATCAATGTTTCTGTCTCATGAGATGAGTTGTATCTAGTTGGTGTCAGTCGTCTCAGAGACGTTTCCTCTCTCACATGGTTTCACTTAATTCATCTGTTTGAGGCTCAAAGTGCTAAAATATGCACAAAAACAAATGTTACAGAAAAATCCAAAAAATGAAAACAGATTTGTGTATCAGAAACCATCAATCATTACTTTAAGTACATTTTGCTGATGATACTTTTACTTATGTCTTTTTAATCTTAATGTATTGATACGCTCTGTCAGATGTTCTACTATTATTTATTCTCATGTTGATTCTGGTCTTTAGTCTCTGTAAGTGTTTTGTACTTTTCATGTGTGTTACTTTACATGCAAAGTATAAATATATGTAAAGTTTTGAAGAATAACTGAAGGAAGCGTTTTATTGTTTGAACAGTGTTTGAAATTTCTTTAAAAAATACAGATGTATAAATTTTGTTTAAAGTAATTTAATGATGATCTATTGATGCCACAGCAGCGTCTCGTCGATGGATGAAATTCTTTTTCCAGCTGCTTCGTCTTTATTTCAAAGAAAACTTGATGGATTTGTTTTCTTCGCAGCAAATTAAAAACACATTGGAACAGAGCTCTTGATTCACTGAGAAGTTTGTAGTAAATAGTTTGTTGTCAGTAGATTAGTGCTATAATTGAGTGTCAGTGTAGCAAAGCCGGGGACACATTTTTTAAATATGACATATTTTACAATATATGGCCAAAAGTATGTGGACAGGAACTTTTGGTCTGTTTGGCTGTTTTTCCTGATTTTGGCTTTTTAGGATTTTTTGAAGACGACAGTGTATTTGCAACTGTTTGTGTTTCAACATGACGATGCCCAAAATCAGGTCCTTCATCTCCATCATTTTCCCAGTTTTCCAACACCACTGGGATGAACTGGGACGCTGTGAGTCAGACCTGATCGTCCAGCATCGGTGTCAGACCTCGCTCATGCTCTCGTGGTTGAATGGGAGCAAACGTCTGCAGCCAGGTTCAACATCTGGTGGAAAGACTGAAACCACACGAGTGGATTCTGTTGGAGCTACAGATTAATGCCCATGGTTCTGGGATCACATGTTCAGCGATCACATGTGTGTATTGTTCACGTGTCCACATGCGGGAGCGTAATCTGAACAATTTAACACTGAATTGGCAATAAATACCTTGTTTTCATAGTAGATTATGGTTAAAAGTAAGAACTGGCCTTGCAAAGATATAAACATCTAGTTAAGACACTAAATGTGTTAAATAAAAAGTTAACTGATTTTCCTACATTGTTAGACTTAGACTTGTGGAGCTTCACTAATCTCTTGTCAAAAGTGGAGGAAAACGAGGACCTTAAACAGTTTATGATGTTTGAAAAACAAATATAAAGTAATTTACGTACAATTAAACTCAGATATTTTTCTCACTTCTTAAATCAAGCTCGTCCTGTTGCCCAGATTTTTTTTCCAAGGCCTTTTTATTCAGGAATTTTCTGCAGAAGTTCAGTTTGTCTTGTTCCCTGAGTTCTGGATCTAATAAAATAAAATGCAATAAAAGTGACATCAGTCTTAAACAATGCCTAAAAATACAGTTGATGCTGATGTACATCTCTATAGAGTGAGAGCAGCTCAGGCCAGACGCTGACACTGAGGCAGTGAGTTGTGGTTAGAAATCTCCTTTAATCTGAGTTGTGGGCTTGTTTTATGTGTTTTCCAGAGGACGA
The DNA here is from genome assembly GCA_025331565.1 of Holacanthus passer. NCBI lineage: Eukaryota > Metazoa > Chordata > Actinopteri > Pomacanthidae > Holacanthus > Holacanthus passer. Next base: position 946,659 of record JAFREQ010000097.1, on the reverse strand, counting down.
GCGCTGACGCTGCACGAGAGCTTTCCATGAACACTCACATCCACATTCACGGACACTGCACAGCGCAGACAGAGGAGGGGAGGGGGACGGCTGCCTTGCTCAGAGGTTTCCTATAACTAGACCGTCAAACCTCCTTGAACCTCGTTTCCTTTAAATCTGAGCATTAAGTTTTACCACCATCTAAACATGGAGCTTTGTGCGAATGCAGTCGCCCTCTTCACTTTACAAATCAGACCTTTTTCATCCTGATGGTCATTTGAGCTATCGTTACATTTTATACATACGTGTATTGTCAACATTATGATATTTTAATGCAAATATACTGACAGTCAGTCGAAAGGTTTTGAAGCGAAGTGTTGAAAAGTACTTCTGAATTTTAGCACTATTTGGTCTGGAATGAAACATTTAGGTTGTGGACAAGTTTTGAAAAGATGGACACGATGTGAAAATCTCTACCAGACTTCATGTTGAATTCTTGAAAAACTAAAGTGGCCAAATCAGTTTCATTGTCTCAAAACATCCATTGACTGTATTCAGTATTGTGCAGCTTGTAAACTATATTTTAGTTTTCCATTGTGTTACCAACACTCGTGCAGAACCAATAAACCCCCTCAGGGCCTCTTCTGCCAGATTAATCTCCGTCTAATGAAGTCCAGAGGTCAAAGTGTTGCTCCCAGTGACGGCTGATAAAACCCACTGCCAGATCCAAACACAAAAACACACAGTTCAAATATTGTTCTTTATGGACTTTCAAGGAAATTAGAACTAATGTCTAATGCTGTTTGGGCTGCAGAGGCAGATTTGTGTGTGTGTGTGTGTGTGTGTGTGTGTGTGTGTTTGTGTTTATTGGGTGTTCTAATAACCTCACTCATTCACACTGCTTCACTATTATTCAATTTCATCATCTAACATCTAGTAAATGTAAATGTCTCATATCAAAATGCAACATCTATTCAAACTTTAGCTATTTGTATAAACAAACTGTCCAGAACTGAGTTTACGAAGCCCAGACTGACACACAACTGAATAAAGCCGCTGTTTGAGGCCCCCAGGGGCCAACAAACCAGAAGATTACAATTCATTGTTTCATGGTTGTCAGAAAGGGGGAAAGACAGGGAACACAGGATCCACAGAGCAGCAGAAAACTGGAGACGATCTGGCTGCTTGCAAGAGAACGAGAGGAGTATTTAAGCTGCCGGTCGTTAGGTGAGAATGTAGACAGCTGTGACCACAGAGAGGGCCCCAGCACCTGAGACCACGCCCCCAGCACCTGAGACCACGCCCCCAGCAACCGAGACCACGTCCCCAGCCACTGAAGCAGTGCCTGAACAAAAACAAGAGAAAAACAATCCCACACCAAAAACACTGGGGTATATAACTAAAAATGCACAGAACAAACTAGACAGCAAGGTCCATATTATACATTTCAACCAGGTCATCAGATGAAATTTGCTTTGTTGTCATCACAGGTGAGGAACTTCAGAAAGATAGATTTTAAAATAGAAAGTTTTAAGTTTGAAAGTTGTGTTTCTTCTGTACTTTATTTGATCAGTTTTCCTCCTCACACCTCTCAAAAATGTTTGGGTCAACTGACGTCATAGGATTTAATGAAACAAATAAATAAAATAATACCATTTGTTTCTAAATAACCATGTGGTTTAAATATGTGAATTCTATGAGTTTGCTGAAAAGTCAGTCAAGATCATTGTCAGAATCATGGTCACAGTGTTGTATAACAATACACATTTGGTTTAAACATGCCAACGATATCCATCCATGTTTGTCTTATTATCTATTAATAATTTTGTTTGTGAAGTGTCGGCTGAAATGTTATTGATTCCAAAATCAAAACCATCTCATCCTGTAGGAGAAATGCAGCTTTGTGATTGGACGGTTTCTGGTGTATGTGGACTGACCAGCTCGACTGAAGCACATACGGAGCACAGACATGATAACAGTGTGGCTGTATTTCATGTACATGTATGAAGGTGGTGCTGACAGAGAGCACACACAGCCATCACACCCTGGTTTACATAAAGGTTCAAATATACAGACTCTGACCTCTGACCTGTCTTTCAGTGCTAACAAAGAGCTGCTGAAACTGATGCTGTAAGAGCGCTGACCCCGACCTGTCAATCACTGTCACCTCCTAAAAACACAGAGATTTCTCCTGCAAACAGTCCAGAGGTGTGAGGATGATCCATCACCGATCCACCGATCTGCCCAACCTCTGCCCCAGCTGTCAATCATAAAATGGAGAGTACACAAAAACATATATGGTTGTCATATGTTTAAATTGCTGCATGCAGTGCTGCATCACATCCATTTAATTAAAGCTGTGCAGTTTCAATCTCTTTGTACTTTTGTATTTTTGCTGATAAATAACAGAAGTGCAAAAACCTTCGACACAACAATCAACTCTTCTTTCCAAATAACAGTTTAGCAGGATTAGGGACATTTTCACCACTGCTGCACATTAATAAATCCCTCGGCGACAAATCAAATGGGGCTTCATTTCACCAGGCTCCGGCCGAGGGGAGGAGGGATCCCCTCTCAGAAAGGCCCAGTAAATGTTTCCACTGACATCATGTCCACTTTGGAAGCACAAAGTGTAAAGTCAGAGGATCTGCTCCCGCTCTGTGCCACGGCCATCTCGTTTGCTCAGCGTCACTTACTGACTCAATTTGAAGCAGCTGTTGGCTCGTTGGCTGCAGTCAGCTACCTCTGCCGTCCTCCCACCTTTAACTATTCCTCAGCATAACAACGTGTTTGCATATGAACCATGGAGACTCAGATATAAGCATAATGAGCTCATGCCTCTTGCTGAGATGTACAGAGATCATATGTGTGATGCACAGGTTGGATAAGCAGATGATAATCACACTGAGTGAAACTTTGCTGTGATAGACATTGAGCTCACACACAGAAGGCAAAGCTCACAGGTCCCACCTTGTACATCAAAACCATGTATCTGTAGATGTGTTGATAATGAATGTTTTCCTTCATGTGTTGAGAAAATTCTCCTCCTTCTGAAGCTGAATCAACTCTTTAAAGCCTCTTTGATCAGCTGGAAAATGCAGCATCACAAAGCTGAAAACACAGGACAAACAAAGGATCTGAATCTCTCTAATTAATTCGTTGGACCTGAACACCTGTCAGACAGACTGCACTGTTAATTGATGCTCTTCAAATTGGTAAAACAGCGCCCCTCTGGTCTGACTGTAATGGCTATAGTGGTGAGACGCGGTATTGCACCTCTACAGTAGACGAGACGCAGGTGAAACTGACATTTTAATTAGAGACTAGTTTTAAACAATTATCGGTTATTGTAAAGTCGAAAATGTGACTTCACAACTCTGTATTTAACTACACGAGGCTAGTAAGACTATTCAAATGAAATAACCGTTTGCTAGTATTCGAGTGTTGTTAATAACCGTTATGGTTGTTTAAGTAGCATTAGCTTCTTTAGCTTCTTTAGCTTGTTTAGATCTCTGGATTGAAAACACAGCTAACAAGAGCACATTAAGACATGGATTTATAGATATGGACTATTTCACCTCCCTGGAGGAAGGAGAAGAGCCTCGTCAAATAATGTGAGTCAAATAGAATTAATGAATCTGTCTGGTTCTGTGCTTCACTGTTGTTTAATAGCCCGCCGTGGCTAATGCTAATGCTAACGCTGCTGTATGTTGTGTGTTGCTTCCTGTTGCCCTTAAATGTTCTGTGCTTTTGATTTAATGGAGGTTAAATTGCAGTGCTGTTGCTTCTGTCTACACAAACACAATATTCCATTTAATTGAAGCAGTTTGACATTTTCCCTGTTGTGTATTTCTCAGTCACCTGTTGACTGTTGGATTTGTTTGTAGTCAGAAGTTCTGGTTGTTGTGATAAATGTTGACAGGTGTTTGTGTAAATCATCCATATTCTGGTTATTAGTTTTTAGAAGTAACTGTCAGTAACTGTACTTTAGGCCTTGCAGGGTGTTTTTAGGGCTGCAACTCATTCATATTTTCATCATCAATGAATCTGCCAAATATTTTCTGGATTAATTGACTGATTTTGACTCTTTGACTAATTGAGTATTTCAATAGTTGCTGATTGATTTTCTGTTGATGAACTTATCTGTTGATCTTGATGCAACCAGCCGATGTTGGTAGATCAACTGAATTCCATCAGTCTGGTTTTGGAGGATTCAGCTCTCCATGTTGGTCTAAATGCTGTTTGAAAGGTTGTCCTTCCTGATCAGAAGACACTTCTTTGACAACAACTTCTGAAATGTCCTTTTCATTGTTCTCTTGTCAAAGAGCCTTGCTGGTTCATTTTGAACTGAATGTCTTTATTATAGCTCGACCACAGCAAAACATTTCAAGGTCAACTTAACCCAACTTTTCTGCAATTGTCAGTTCACCCACCCGGCTGGGCCTCCCTGCAGCCTAAAGCAGATAGATGACATGAATATGAAGCCCACATAGATACATACATTCATGTACGCTTGGCTGCAGTCCCTGTTGTGTGGAGTGAAGGTGGTTTTTTTGCTGCCCGTTCTGGCCAATAAAAGTCACAAGTGCAGCATGTAGCTAGTAAAACGGCATGCGGCCTCACAAATGTCGCCCTGAGACGAACGTTTATAAAAGGCCAGCGGGACGTTCACACTTCGCCTACTTAAAGCGTAATCGGTTCTGAAGGATGCTAATCACATAATGAACTGAACTCAGCAAAACCAGTGGTGGAGCTTAGTGTTTAAGAGTCTTAGTATCTGGCTTTAATGTGAGGTCAGTTCTCATCTTCTTGTCTTTGGCAAAAAAACCCCAGAAGATGCTGAACTGACCTAACTGCTAAAATACTGGCCAGCTGTTTTAATGCCAGCACGACCGGGTCCTTAGGTGATTTAAGGATTGAGTTTTATTTAAGGAGGAGGCTAGCTGGTTTGTTCAGTGGTTCAAATAAGTCTGGTGTTGTTCTCATTGACAACTGTTTCCCTGGTTGAAGAAACAATCAGTTAGTCAGAGCTGGGTTAAGAATCAGGACGCCATCTTCTTGTGCTAGAGCCAGAGAAATGGCACCAGAAATGGTGACGTGCGGATGAGATTGCTTCAGCCGACCTCTGCTGGTTTTGAAGCGTCTCACTGCGTCACACTCGACTGAGGCTGCCAGGACAGTAACAGACGAAAAAGAAGCTTGAATCTTGACCTTTAAATTCCACATTGGCTGTGACTGCGCTGTCAGAAGCTTTTCTCTCACAGAGTTGTGTCCACCACATCAGTGGCTCTTTGCATTGTGCTCCTCTTGTAAACACTGAACAACTTAAAGGCAACATGTGGCTCAGTGTGCTGCCATGGGTCCTCTGGGAAATGTAGGAATTAACTACATTAAACATAAGAAGCCAAGACAGGTTGATTGAATGTATTTACAAGTGCTGTGATATAAACGTGTGTGTGTGGGTAGTTTGTTTTTCTGACTCTGTTTGTCTAAACCTGACATGTTATTATGTGTCTTTGTATATGTGAGTGTGTGTGTGTTTGGTATCACACAGGTGTTCACATGATGTTTGAGTGAGTCCACATCAACACGGGTCATGTGAGCCAGCGCTCTGCCCCTCTGACGGCTCGCAGTCGAAGCTGCCACATAGTGCAGAGCGAACATGTTTATCTGCCGCGTAAATAACAACAGAGCAGAATTTATTTCAACGTGTGAACATGTTGAACTAATAAGTCGGACCATGTGTGTCCAAAACGTCACAGCAGGTCCAGGAACTGTGAAACAATGAAAGTCTGTTAGGATGTGCAGGGATGTAACCCTCTAACATTAACCCTAACATAAAATGTTTAATTTGCATTATGAAGCACAAATGTGGAGGTGATAATATTTAGTCTAGATTCATTGACATAAATAGTGAGAGGAGTAATATTGGCTCTAAAACCACAGGCTACATGGTGACTCTTCATATTAAAGGATACCAGAGGAATGACAACATTAACACCAATAATGGAGGAGGGCTGGGCAATGTGACGAGACACTGTAACTCTGTCGACTGTCAGAGAATTTTCTGGCCCATTTATGTGCCAGTATCTCTCTAATATCCCTGAGTGTATTTTGGGCAACAAAGCAAACGGAGGTGGAATGGAAACGCCTGTGATCCCAGCTGCAGCTTTAGATTTTGAGTGGATTAAAAAGACAATAGGAGACAATAATCAATGCTTGTTGGGTAGACAAGTGCAACATCTGGCATTTACTGCGACTCCTGCAGCGCTCCAAATTACTATCCTATGGTCCTCTAACAGCTGTTTTTTCCACTGGTATGAGAGCTGTACAGCAGTGAAGGTTGTCAGGCCAAAAGGCAAACGTCCCCAGGAGATTTGATATCTGCATGCATCTGCTCTTTAATCAGACCACGGGTGGACGTCATGCTTTCATTTGGTCTTTATTTATAAGTCGCAGAGAGCACAGACTCATTCCCAGGTGCACCTCCATGAGCAGATTAACAGGAACAAATACAAAAGACGAGCACATAAATATCTTTGAATGACATTGTTAAAAGTTGTTTGAGTGGCTGAAAAATTAAAGAAAAAGTATTTCAAAGATATTTCAGGACCGATGTTGATAAAATATTCTGTCAATAGTTGTGTTTCTTTGAACTTGATGATTTTTTATGCGAAAAAATGTGATTTGGCAGATGTTGTCATAGTTTTGATCTCTTGACATTAGTTTAGTGTTCCCCTTGACTGATGCTGTTGGACATGAAGTTGATGATTTAGCCTCTGTGGACCTCCGTCAATTGTCTTCATATGACCTACGTATCCCACGCTGAGTGCTTGAATTAGTTCATGCTGATAATAATACAGAGAACTTGTTTGTTAACATGTGTTTGTCTCTTGTAGTTCGGTGAAACTGTTGCAGATTGTCATGCAGCTTTTTCAGTCCAACTTGCAAATATAGAGAGCCTTCTGTTGTGGCCATAAATCTCAAACTTGGAATCTTTTTTCCGGTCATCCACTGTGAAATGCTGGTATTTCCTAGCCCCCCCCCCGAAGTGTTTGGCCTGGTTCCCCAATTTCTATAGACAGTATTTTGCGTTCTTTATGGTTGGATCACTGGACACTTTTGTCCATCCCAAAGTTCTTGTTGTTACTCTTGAAGTTGCCATTTAACATTAATCAGTGTTGTTCCTTTAAAATAAAGTAAAGCAAAAGGCCATGGCAGGCCCGTGATGCAGCTGGAGTATCAGGGGGTTACGAGGTGTTGCCTCCCGTCAGACTGCTGCTCTGGACTCCTTCGGCTCCTTCTGCAGGGACTCAGCAGCCGGCTTCTCCTGGGAGGTCGGCTGTTTCCCTTTGGCAACGAGTCCAGGAGAGGAAATGGGGATGATAGGGAGCCACGCTGTTGTTCTCTCACACTATGTACAGCAACTGAATGTACACAAGACGCTGAGAGTCGGCCCCAGAGCCAAGAGCACAGCCCAATAAAAAAAAAGTAGATTCTGTTGGACTTCACGCTGCAGGACATAACTCTGAGATCCCAGCTGAGCCGGCACATCCTCGTCACTCGAGGTCATGTCTACCAGCTCACTGGATGGAGTTGTAACTTTGTCACCAGTGAGCATGAGTCATCACTTGTAGCCTGCGAATGGTCGAGTAGAAGCTCATTAATCACCTCAGTAGCTGCCCTGAAAGGGTGTAACGACACACAAGAGGAGCGAGGTGGTGATCAGGCTGCAACGTAAGTGAAAACAGAGACGCCGCATTGATTCAAATCACTGCTCTCGTATTCAGGGATCTGGGGACGAGTTACAGATATCGAATTCGGTCTAAAAACCCTGCACAAGATGACATGTTTTGAATTTTCAAAATATACACAATGAAAGAAAAGTAGTCCGTTCACAACTTAACTTAAGGTAAAACGCCGTCTGTTCCCTGTTTACCACAACCTCCAAAATGATGAAACTGAAGAGCAGCTCTTCTGTGGCTGCAGGGTGAGATAACAAGTTGGACCGAAACCAAAACCATCTGCTGAGAGTGATGTAACACCTCCTTCAAACAAACACACACTCTCACCCTGACATCTCAGACCTGAACCACATCAGTAATACAGTCTGACCCGAACTGACCTCCCGCCACTGACCCACTTCTCACAGCATGAACATGGCTCGCACAACAAGGTTTTATAGCCTGTGACTCTGGGAACCAGCCGACTAACATGACTCTGCTTTTCACCGTTTGCACTTCTGAAAGAACTCGAATCACCAGAAATATTAGGATTTGCCACATGCTGGGATCATTAAACATTTGGCAGAAGCTTTGGCGAACGTTCAGCCAAGTCCTTTTCTTCCTTGTTATGTCTTTAATCTTCCACTTGTATATTTTTTCAATTTTGATTCATTAATGTCCGTCCTGTTCATCATTTTGCTTTTCTGCTGTCTCAGCTCTTCATTAGCGCTTCAGCTAACCATTATTTTCACCATGGATTAATCAATAATCATTTTGTCTCTAAAATGACAGAAAATAGTCAAAATGTTTAATTTCCCACAATCAACAATGATTTATTCAAATGTCTTGTTTTGTCCAACCAACAGTCCAAAAGCCAGAGATATTCACTTTACAATGATGTAAAACAGAGCAAAGCAGAGAATCCTCACAGTGGAGAAGCTGGAACAACACGTTTTGCATTGTTGCTTCAGAGATTGCTTAATACTCTTACTCCATTGTCAGAATAGCTGCTGATCAATTTTCTGATGATTGATTAACTGACAAATCGTTGTTCCTCTCACTTTCCATCTGTAGACATATTTTAACATTTAATCATCTGACTCTGAATCGACAGTTTGTCACCAGCCCCGCAGCTCGACCCACCTCATGGAAAAGTGGAGCTCTGATGAATCCACTGTGCTCTACCTGCTCAGCACACACTCGCAATATGAAGTTTACAGTTTAGCAGAATCTTTATGTCATTTTTCATTAAGCGTTTTACAGACAGGAGATTCAACTGGTCATGTTTCCAAAACTTTCTGGTTGAGAATTAATCTCCCTGTCAGGTCGGACTCGTGCTCACACTCTGCGATATCCAAGTTTTCCAGGAAGCAGCTGCCAGTGGCCGTGAAGTCGGAGAGAGAGAGCTGTGTATTTTTTATTTTGAAGGGGTGATTCACTAATGAGCTTTGGACTCAAGAGGGTATTTTCCACTGCTCATTAATCAGAGGGGAAATGATTCTCTCAGTTAGTCATGGTCAACATGTGTCTTGGCTTCTTTTCTCTCCATTTGCAGAGTCAGCAGCAGAATATCAGGCTACTGACTCGATGAGTCGACCTCTGACTCTGAAATAATAGTTCACAACGTTTTTGATTCAATATAAAAAATATTCATTTTATTATCATATATGATAAATGAAAGCAGCACATTGTCAAATTTGAACCCGGGAGTATTTTACATTTTTGCTTGAAAAATGAGTAAAACGATCAATCTGTCAATCAACTAATTGATTGATCCACTTATTTTTCTAGTTTGTCCTGGCACTAATAGAAAGATCAGTTTGTCAGGTCAGTCCAAGCTGAACTTAGGCTCAGCTCTGCTTTGAGCTGAATGTTGGCATTTATCATGTTAACATGCATGAAGTTGATACGATACTAACACACGAGACATTAGCTTTCTAATGAGAGCTGTAATGATTAGTTGATAATCAAGTAATCATCATTTTTTAAACAATCTCCAAACATTCTCTGGTTCCAGATTCTCAAATGTTTGAGATGATTTTCTCTGCTTTATGTCGTTGTTATATTAATTGATATTTCTGTCCCCAGATGGTGAAACAAACATGAATCCTTCCTCCTGGCTTTAATCCCACTGTTAATAACGTTCTGTTGGTTGTTAAAGTATATTGGTTTTGACCTTTATGTGAAGCGGGTGAGTTGCAGTTTTTCATGGTTTGTTAGAAGCTGTTTTCCTCTCAGTGAATCTGTCCTGATGCAATAACACAAATCCATATGAAGTCAAATTTCCAAAGGTGACTTCATTACAGCAGGAGCACTCAATCTGCCAGTTGCTCTTTGTGGAAAGTAGACGTAAAAACTTTTTACTAAAAAAAATCATTAATTTAATCATTTTAACCACATTTTATGGGGAAATAAAACCCGCAGTGTTTACCTGCACTTTGTCACGTCCGTTTACAGTCTCAGTGTTGTGATCAGGCAGGAATGTGAGGAGTCTGTCAGCCTTCCCTCAGATTATGACAGGGGGCCATAAATGATAATGGGCCAAATACACAGCCATTAAATGCTCCCTGTTTGTTTAATATCAACATTTATTGGAGCTGCCATATAATCCTATATGAGCTGTAAACTAAAACTCATAAACACAACTGCAGGAGCAGAAGCCAGCTGTTTACCTCCAATACTCTGGAACCTGGAGGAGGTTTCTGCTGCGGGGCTGAGTGCTGGAGCTGCTCGGCACATTCTTCAGACTAAACTGTGTTCATTATATGACATATTGATATGATGAAGCTAGTCTGCCTACTGTGATGAGTACGATAGAGCTCATGGTGTCATTTCTACAAAATCCTTGTACTGTTGTCCTTGAATGCACCTTTAGATCTGAAACATGTGCATCGCTCAGTTGTTCCAATCTGGAGCTGAGGAGCTGTGACGTCATGCATCGATCGACTAACTGATTAATCGTTAAAGCCAGTAATTCAATATCTAACAGTAAAACACTTACGTGGCCATTTTCTGAGTTATGAGTACTTTTACTTTTGATATTCTTTGACATATATGTTTGCTCCTTTGACTTGGTGGTAATCGTTGGATCTGAAAACCTTCACCGTTGATCGGCCTCTTCCTGTCGCTCCTGACAGGTGTCATTTTCATCTTTCCCAGATGTTTTTCTTTTTTTCTTCTTGACAAAGTTTAATAACGTGCCTTCCTGTGTTTGCTTTACATATGTAGTTGTAGTTTCCTAATTAGTGAGCTGAGAGTGTAATAACTTTACTCATCCATTTCATACGCCTCCACGAAGCTCGCAACTTATGGACAAAAGTCTCCTGAGCGCAGTTAAAGCCACAGATTACATAAAAGACTGTAAACATGATTGGCTGCCAGATGGTCAGTGTTACTCGTTTTTTTTTTATGTAGGTATATGATAAATCCTCGTGCCCAGAAATGGCTTTACGCTGTTTACCTGCGTGTATGCACCGACACACCTCTGGCCCAGAGTCGGGTCGGTTTTTCAATGCACAGACACTTAAAGAGCGTCTGTAAAGCAGCTGGATTCTTCAGGACACAAACAATTTCTTCAAAGAGAGGAGAGGAGCGTCACATGTGGCAACCATTAGAGGATCTTTGATTCCTTCAGTTGACTCCTGGGGATGGAAAATCCTGTTTGTCAAACAGTGAAAGTCAGAATCTGGAATGGAGACAGACGTTCTGTTCACAGTAGGATACGCAGTGTAATGACGGTTATCTGCATGTTCATATGGTTCTGAAAACTAGAAAATTTTACATGTCCTAGTTTTGTTTTCTTGGTCAACAGAAGCTCAACTTTTAGAGATATCAATGATGAAGGGAAAGATTGTTTTCTTTGGCATTTTTCCAGTCAGGACAGACAAAAGAGGTAAAAGGCCAAATGATGCAGGAAGTTTCGTAATGAAGTGACTCAACTCGAAAACGTTCTCATTACTTCATCAGGGTGAAATAGGGAGAAGGATTGGTTTTGCATTCTTTGTTTATGGGGGGTTGTAATTTTTTCATGCTTTAAATCTCAGCAGTTTCAAAACTAAATTCAAAGCAGCGTTTTTGTGATTGGGGACATATCTCTTCCTCTCCAACATCTAATCTAATACACAAACAATACAGATTTGTAATGATACGACACTGCGATTCAAAGCTGATTCAATTTCATGCATAAATGATAGTGATGAATAAAAGTAGGATTGTGATTCATTTCCTGAAGAGTCACCTGTTAGGGACAAGCACCACCGGACCACGTTCTTTCCCTTGATAATGATCCCATGATAAACAGCAAGGCTACAGCTACTGACACACACACACACACACACACACACACACCTGAGAGCCAGGTACCACACAGAAACTCTGACAAAGGCCCTCAAACTTTGACCTAATTGAATCAGGACAGACACAGTTAATTTCAAACAGTCACACCAATGAAATGTCTTCAGAGTGAATCCATTGAAAGTCTCTACCAGTCCATCTAATCACTAGCCTGTCTGTTGGAAATGAATCCTGTGTGTTTGTGATGAAGCCAGAGATTAATGAAGTCCATCTTCTTCCTCTCAGACTGAAGACAAACTCACCAACACAGTCAGATCCCTGCTGTTCGCTCTGATGCCACATTTCCACGGGCACAATGTCAGAGACGTATTAGTTTGGGCTGCTTCACACCTGGTTTTGCTTCCAGTGCCCTCGATATTCCAACGGCAACAAAAGTGAATTTTGAAACTATAATTCAATATATTACATATATTACTTTCAGGAACTTTGACTCATAAAGTCGATCCTGAGGGAAAATAGGGGGGTGAACATTTCATTTAATGGCAGTATTCAATTTCCATTTCATAATGTTCAGTTTGGTTTATCTGATTTTTTTTTTAAATGTTAAAAGATCAAAAATTTATGAATTATTCATATTGTGGTCAGTGATTTTTACAATGATGCTTTTTGTTGTATTTCATAAGCAAAAAGCCGTCACACAGCTGTTTCCAGATTCGCCAACATGCATCTCTGTGAGATCTGTTTAAGTTTTACAGATAAATCAGGCATCAGGCTCAGCTGAGGTTTGTGAGAACCTCCCCGCTGATGGATGTGTTTCATCTACAGCAGAATACTTATTCTTAAACATGTAACCTTGTGGAAATTGAGCTAATTTTTGTCACTTGTAATTTAGTTAGTTAATTAGTTCATAACAAAGCATCAGATTCCTTAAGCTCCTCATATGTTATATAACATACAGACACGAGACATTTTTTATTGGGTCTCTAAAATTTGTTGATGTGATCTGTTCTATATGACGACCATATGTGGTGTCTGAAACACACACATTCAGCTCCTCAGCGCAGCCGGATCAGACTGACACACTCGTAATACCGTCAGTTTCTGCTTCGTCATCTTTTACTGTGTCAATAACCGACGTCTCAGCCAGACAGAGAAACACAAAAACTCTATTTGAAGTAGACTGTGATAGTAAATTCTGCCTTGTTATCAGATTTGGAGGAGCTCCTGGTTTTGCATAAAAATAAATCTCAATATTGAGCTGAAATTTTAAATTTCCTCTGGAGATCATCTGACTTTTCTTTGGACCAGCTGCAGCTGCTGATTCGGCTCATTTAGTGAAAGTTCGTTAAAGACGATCAGTCGTTGATGTGCAGATGCCAGGAGACGTTTTGTTTGGGTCAGGCCTCAGGCAGATTTATTGCACTGATAGCTTACCAGAGTAAAGCTTTCAGCAGCCGTAAGCCCCAAATAAATAACACAGGATACATACATGTGTGGAAAATGATCTAATCTTGTCTGAGGAGCTCCAGCTGATCATCATGTCTAAGAGTAATGTGGATTTGTTGGAAAGATCACACTGAAATGTTCTGCAACAACCGTCATTCAATGCTGAACCTTCTTAAACACACAAGTTTAACATGGCTGATTTGAGCCAAAACGTCCATTTTGGGGTCTTACTGTGTCTTTCCAGTCCACTGACATGAAAGCTTTGTTCATAACTTGTTGACATCAAGTGTAAAGTGTGAAGTGACTCTTGCAGCTGAGCGGCCTGTTACATCGTGTCCTCAGCGCGTCACACTGTCCGCACTTTGTCAGATGTAGAGTTCGTTGCCAAATGATGAGGTTAAGTCTGAAGTGAGTGAGGATGATGATGGAGCTCAATACGGACACAGTATAACTTCATCCAAATATACAAACAGTAGAAGGAATAGATACATATAATACAAAGCTCTAATAGGTAGCACAGTGTCAATACTACTTACATGGTTCCACATTGAAAGTAGTAGTTTGAAGAAAATCTTAAATCAAGGATCAGTTCCCTCCATCAACACTGAGCTCTGTAAATAAGCTAGTTATTGGACCTTAATCTCTAATAATGGCTTTTTAAAATGTATCAATTGATTAATGGATTGTGGTTGAAAGGTCCAGGCACCATGAGACAGAAGTTACCATCAAATCACAACAGATTTATTATAGTTAAGCTCATTTTTATGATGCAGTGAATCAGAAGTCATGTTGAAAATACTGAAACTCAAGATGTGAAACAATAAACTTCAGAAACTGAGGAGTCAGAATTGAACCTGATAGACCTGAAATGATTTAACATTATTACTTATGATTAACAGTGTTACTCACAAAGGTTCACACTTGGGGCTGAATGCCTCGCTCACAGGCGCCGCAGTGAGATGGAGCTGGTGTTGCGATGGGGACAGGTTTTGTCTCTCTGAGGACTGTTGATCCAGTTCTTCAGGTTGGATATGGTCTGACCTGTATCGTGGGAGCTGTGGTGTCTCTTGTCGCAGTCACACATGCAGAGCCCTGCTACATGTTTCGAGCAGAATCCTCTCGTGTGGCTGCAGCTTCAAACACATCCCAGATCTACATAATAGTCTCAGAATCTGGGGACCAGAGTTTGACTTGTTTACCCACAGGATTAGTCTGCGTGAGTCTCTGTCTGTAGGCTGAGGACAGGAACAGAGAGATGTGGTCTGAGGGGGGGCCTTGTAGGCATCCTGGTGCTGCTGTATACATGATGCAGGGTATACTGGTCTGTTGTGGGCAGATTCTCATGCCGGTGATATTTTGGTAGCACAGTGGTCGAAGTCTCCTGCAGCGATGAAAGCAGCATCAGAGCGAGTGGTTTCCTGAGAGCTGATGACATCATGGATTAAACCAAGCGCTGCTGATGAGTTAACGTGTGGTGGGATGTAAACAGTGAATTCAATAGATGAGAGTTGGCATTTCAACAGTAGCAGTTCCACGTCTGAGCAACAGTTCATGGTCTGTGTGTCTTCACATCTCGTCAGCAGAACGTATCTGGTCTGTTGCAAATGTTTGTGTCAAAGCAAAAAGCCACTGTTGTGTAGATTCAGCCAGTACATGAATTGAACAGCAACAGAGACTCATCATAGAGTTGTTTCTGTCCATCAGTTCTCCTCCACATCCCCACAGCTTTGCTGCCCAGTGGACTTTTTGTTGAGGAGTTTCTAGGAATCACTTCCAAGGATTTATCTCTCTGTCGTGTTGATGGTAGAAGTAAAATGAATGCGGAATATTGGATCTCGATCAATAAACTGGCCAAGCAGAAATGTCATGTGTTTTTCTATCAACAATATTTCTTTATCTGCATGTGTCAGCTGATAAAAACAAGACGCGTCTATAAAGACATTTTTTAGTCTTTTATTTGCACACACATGCAACAATATAAAAGCAGAGAATAGAAACAGATGTGACAGAAGAGGTCAAGAAGACACAGGCTTATACAACAGACCTCCCCTCAACTCTGTCTCCATCAGGCACACGGGACGTTTAGTGCTGTTAGATAATGAGACCTCACTGACCTGCATCACAACCAGAAGAAACCCACGCTGACTAATTTGTGACTAACTCTAAATCATCGACTCGGTAAAACAAGCACAGACGCTTTTCAGGGAAAACTGAGCAGAACGTCCACAAACTCATCACTGATCTGCATTAATATAAAAAAGATTCTGAAATGTTATATTAAAAGCCAGAGAAGTACTGCAGTATGGTTAAAGTACTGGTATTGCAGTAACTTTTCTCTGGGTGTCTCTTCCCATCGTGACACTTCCTCTGACCTCAGACCTGACAAACATTATTTATTCCAAATATCAGCTCCACATGTGATAAATCATCACCACATGAGATTCTGTGGTTTGACACAGGTATTCTGTCAGAGCAGTCAGCGTTTAAAGAGAAGATACTTGAAAGAAGAATGAAAAGTAAAACTTAGATTCAACACAAACAGTGCTGGAGAAGAGAGCGGTGAAGTGTTTGTTTCTCAAGTTAAATTAAATCTGTTAAACTGTCTAATAAACCTCCATGTTTTATTGGATTAGATGATTCTGGTATTTTCAGTAGACTCTGATGCATCCTGGATTTTAATACTGTCAGACAGTGAGTGAGAAGAAATGGATCCACAGATCAGTACATATCATCACATCGTCCTACCCTTGATGGATATTTATCATAACTAACTTGGTCTCATTCAAACACGTCTTCGACACCGAGCTGCTCTGGAGGCAGAAATGACTGGATTTAAGCCATAGATTCACAGTTATTAGTGAAAACTTTGGTTCCTTGATTCACTTGACGTTGAATCAGCCAATGAGATCATGACACTGAAGTGCAACCTGTGCCGTCCCGTCTTTCTCTGACTCTTTATCATGTTTGTCTGCACTGAAAGAAAACAGCTCCTTTCATGAATTCTGTAGTTGTGGACTGATGCTGGTTTGGTTTCTGAGCCGTGGTGGCTGGTGGGACACCTCAAACTGAGCAAACGAACGCTGTTGCCAGACTTTCCATGAGGTCATCTTTGGCCAGCCAACCTCTCGGAGTTTATAGTTCTGCTAAGAGCCTCAAAAACCGAGCTGGAGGATGAGTTTTTATTGCACTTAACAGCGACATATAAACACTGGTCTGCTTGATGCTGAAAGCTGCTCTCAACATGAACGCACTGAGGTGTCATTAAAAGAATCTGGACTGATTGTTTAAAAATGCAACTTCATGTGTTCCAGATAATTTGGGCTCCTTCTGTGCAGCTGAACCCAGAACGAAACCCGGCTGCAGTGATTTTTTTAAGTGTTCCTTCAATCACAGAGTTTCCTGTTGACACGAGGCGTCACTCCAGAGAGTCTGATGATTTTCATGTGAGACGAAGGCACACAAGCTCCAAAACACTCAAAGGCTCCCAAACACAGAAGCTCTGAGAAAAAACAAGCAATTTAAAGTTGTATCTGGCTTTCTCTTCCCAATTTTTCTGAAATTTTATAAAGGAAACATTCGATCGAAAAAATAATGTGATGTTTAATTGTCAATAATAACTTCGATAAAGCTGCATCAGTCTCGTCCACAACATTTTAGGAAGATGACTTTCTTAAATCCACCTACAAACCTCTGATAGGTCGATCTTCATCACCAGCAGCCATCGATGAGCACAGTGATTTCACAGCCTGGTAACTGAGAGAGACGCTGACCTGCAGATATTCTGTTCCAGATGAATCGTTGATCATTTAAAAATTGATTTTGAGATTTTCTGTCAGTGAATCCTGGCAGAAGGAGGCATCTCACAACCAACCACAGCTTTCTGAGTTACTCTTGGCAGATGGTGAAAAAACCCACTTCTCAACATGTTTAACCTCTTTAAGAAAAAGGAAATCCTCCAAGTAAAGAGGGAAAGACCTTCTTTGCACCCGGAAACAGGAGGGTTTATGGGAAATGTGGTGCTAATTTGTGGAATCATGAGCATAAAGGTTGTTTCTGGTGTTAGAGGCTTCCGGATGATTCATATTGATCATATATGAAGATCATATGAAAATGTCCTCGGTGTTGTTCATGCTGTCGTCTGGTCCTCGTAGTGTCTTTAATCAGATTTCCACTCAGCAGGATCAGGGCCGTGTGCGTGCAGCACACAGTTTATTCCTAATAACCTTCAGTCTGCTGCAGTTACAAAAAAATGTCCCGAAACATTTCGCTCAGATATGTTTTGAATTCTGCCACCGTCAGAGTTCGTAGGTCCAGAGAGGAACTTCAAAGCCGCTGATAAGCTCGAGCCTCAGAGGGAACAAGGCTGTCCCTCCGTCCTCGTCCCGGTTCAATTAGACCGCAGGAGCTTTCTAATTAAAAACACCTGATACGACATTTTCTGCAGCGCTTGTTTTCTTTTTCAGGCCTCAGCGTTCTGTGGTGGCTGCTCTGTTTTCTGACTCAATGAGTGAGGAAATATGTAAAAGCTCTTGTTTAGTCTTGAATCAAAAAACCTTCCTGTCGACCATCATCCTCCAGGAAACCGTCGGGCCTTCACACACCAACCAACAATGACTTTTATTACCCATTAATTGTTTAGTCTATGAAATGTTTTTTTTCCAAAAGTGATGTCTTCAGTTTGCTTGTTTTATCCAACCAACAGTCCAAAAGCAAAAAATATTGTATTTGCTGTCATGTTTGATACGAACCCTAAAGTCAGAGGATTGTTTTAAAGAACAAGTGAAACAACACTGGTGCAGGATTTAAGGAGCAGAGTGTGAACACAGACGTGATGTCGAGACCTGCAGGTATTTTGGATTTTCCCTCTCTGATAATCTCGACGGTCTTTAAGGGCTCATCAGCTCGTAGCTGGTCGCTGCAGATGAGTCACCGTCGAGTAGAGATGAAACTCGTCTGAACAGCCAAACGCCGATGATGAGGTGTTTCCATGGTGGAGATGTGATGTTTACAGCTTATAGATGATTAGTGCGCCTGACTCGTGTGCCCGGCTATTAAGCTTTATGTTTGTGGCAGTGATTCAGGGGGAAAGTATCTGAAGAGAAAATAGCAGCGAGCCAGTCAGGCCAGCGAACTTAGCTAATTCTCAGCAGCTCTGAGTTCATGGTCGTAAAGAAAAAGTGAGCATTCAAACAGAACAGCACGTTAAGACCCTTTCCCCAGTTTCTTCACTGCCCTATTTATGCCTGCTGGTCCAAGTTTCCACTGCAGGATGGAGGTCTTTCCCTCAGAGAAACAACACGATGACATGCTCTGAAAACTGAACCTTTACTTAACCATCAACCGTCGGTCTGACCCCATTTTCACCTGCAGTCTGTCCAGACACATTTTCTGGAGAAGGAAAAGCGTAAAATGCATCGTGACCGGAATGTGATCAGATTTGCCTGAACACATTTGAAGGTAGTCTGACTCACCAACAACATGCCGGCATCCGCACACAACATAACACTGATACAGAGATTTGTTCTTAACCAGCATAAAATAGAGGTTGTTCAAATCAAGAAGCCAGAAAGAGACACGGCTCTAATTACTGATTATACGTCTATTCTGTGCCATGAAAGAGCCAAAAGATGAGGTATTCAACAGAACTGCGTGAAAACTGGAAGCAATACATGTGGGAAATAAACGACATATAGTAAAAAATAACTGTGTGTCAATGTGCAGCTGATCTGCAGGTAATTGATCCAGTGACTGAGTCTCCAACATGTCGAACAAACTGACAATATGTTTTATACACAGAAAGAAATAACTTAATGTCTGACGTCTGCAAATTTACAAGACGGGACAAATAAGTTTATCAAGTTTCCCTGAAATCAACAAGTCACAAAACTTTGGGATGGTTTTTTTAAGGGAGTCTGGGGCTCATTTGCTGCCACCTCAAATTACTCCTGTGCAGGTTTTGCTCTGGAGGACACGGATCTGATCTTAACGAGGAGAACGAGAACGTATTAAAAATATCAGGTGTAAACACAAAGACAAGATCGAATCGTTTGTTATCCGGATACAGATGCCAGTTTAATACCAGGTGTGAACCCACAGAAACCACACAGGTGTATAAATTTTCAGTAGTTTTATTGAAAAATGCCTCTTCTGGTTTCAGAAATAAATAAGAAAATAAGGCTGTGGAATTCACAATCTGCAGTTCAAACATGAAGCAGCAAAACCATTTCCATAGTCTTGCCTGCAGGTTTCGACTGCATTCGATACTGAGAAAAATGACAAGAATGACAACAACTATATTCTGGTTAAAACAAAATGAAACGTAACAAAAAACATTACTAAATATACACCACAGACATGCAATTCCACGTTTGTTAAAATTAGCTGTGACGGAATAAAGGAAAACTGAAAATATTAAGTCTAGAGATACAAAATGAAAGCTGTGTTTAACTGCCATAATGAAACTGAACCTCCTTAGAAGACGACACTGGATGAGCAGGGTTATATCGGACATGGTGGATGAACTGTGACAGATGTGACGTCCCGACACTGTGAACAAACATTTTCTTTTTTTTCTTTAGCTTTGTTACAATGAGCGCACTGTTCAACACTGCTAGTTAATACAAACTCGATGCAAATATGTTACAAGCAAAGACACAAGTGGAAAAAGAAAGCTCACAGGTTTTTTTTTCATGGATTCTTAAAGTTTTTTCTTCCATTTTTTTTTTTTAAATCACTCCCTCCCTCCATCTGTCTACACCCTTCTAATATTCACATACGTTTTAAGGTATTTATGTATTTTCCAATGGAGTCGAGGTGTCAAACCCCGTTTTGTTTGTGTCTAATGTGCAGAAATCCAACAAACACAGGTTGAACAAGGAAAAAAAAAAGAAGGAAGATCATGGCTTGTTTTATGATGTTGGCCTGTTGGACGCCTTTCTTGATAGCGATCTCTTTCGACGCTGGTTTTGCGACTCGGCCTCCTCCTCGGGGACTGGGACTACTCGGCTGTTGGGTTCAGGAGGGAATCGGCCTGCTCGGAGATAGTGTTTGGGCCAGTTGAGCGTTAAGTTGACAGATTCTCTCAGTTTGTCTCAGCATGCACAAAACTAACGGGTTCAAAGTTGGTCTGTCTGCCTGCTGAAGCACTGATCCAGGTGGTGAGTGAACAGCAGGGGGCGTGTTTCTGGGGAGTGTCTCATGTGATACAGCAGGTGTTACAGTACGGTTCGTTATATTCACTTGCTAGTTCATGAAAGTCTGCTCAATCAGAAAAGTGATGTTTGAGAACTGGAGCTACCGACAGACCAAGACAAGCTAACAATCATTAATTAGCATTAGCTTGGCTACGTTTGTTAAACGTGTTTCTAAATCACGTTCATGCTCTCAATTAGTGGATGTTTGTTAATTTATCTGCATGTGAAACTATGTTTACATTTTCCCAGCATGCTGTTGCACCGGCTTTTGGACGCTTTTGGTGACTTTTATTAGTTTCTGTCAAGTTTGATTGACGTGTGTTTTACAATGATCCAGTTTCTCTGTAGGGATCTTTTCCATAATGTTCCAAAACTTTTTGTACTTATTAGTTATTTAGACACCAAAATCTGTCAGTATGTGTTCAGACGTATCGATGCTACACTCGCAGCTCATCTCTGCACGATCTAGTCTGTTTACATGGTTCCATCGCTCAGTGCTGCGTCACGTGTTGGCTGGTTGTTGGTCTGTCCAGTTGCATCCAGAGACATTTTGCTCTGCACCCGTTTAAAACTGAAAAAGAACTGAGAGCTCTCAGACTGATCTGAGTTTGTGAACTGGTCTGAAGATGCCAGACTGTCGCTCTCTATGATGAGGTTTGGATTTTAGTCGACTTAGTTTGGTCTGGTAGGTTTTTTTATGTTGAACTAACTGGATGTGACGAATCAGTTATTGGTGCAACAGGCTGCAGATGATTCGAAGTTATACAGTACAGTCATACAGTACAAATCAGCATGAGACTCCATAACATATTGGGATACTGTTTTTAAAAGCAGGAGCTCTTTTTATTTTTAACTTTAACGCTTTGATAATTGGCCCTCCAATCAACTGTCAGATGTAGTGGGTGGGGATCCCTTCAACACGCCCCTGGTAAACATTTCAGTGCTTTTCCCTTTTCATTGATGTTAGAAGTTCAGTCCACTTTTAGTCATCACTCAACAATTCTCAACGCTGTCATTCATTTACAAAAACGAAGGATCATTTCCACATAAAGATTCTTCTACCACATGCCGGGAGAAACTCCTCTGGGATTGCATTGTTAGTATTCTACAACATACAGGTACAGTACAAGCTGGTTTGGGGAGAAAAGTCAAATAAAGGAGGAAAAGCTGGATTGTTGCTTTTTGTACATGAAGTGGTAAATCTAAACCTCAGGGTCACGTGTGCACGAGTGATTCCATTTGACCCTGAGCACTTTAAAACAGCTACTAACACATGGGCAGGAAATCAAAAATAATAAAAACACAGGCGTTTTTGTTGGCATTCGGCAAGCAGCAGGTTGTTGTTTGCAAGGCACAAGCTTTAAAACTACAGATGTTAAAAACTAAATTTAGTGGACTTGATTCAAACATCATTTACAAGGCACAAATTAGTTTATTTACATGTCACCTCGAGAGAAATGCTGTTAACAGTTGTTGCTGCTGTTGTTGCTGGTGATGCTGCGGTAGTTGTTTCTCTGTTACACATCCACCTTTGTTAGTATTTGTTTGGGTTGTTGGTTGTTGCTGCTGTTTGGTGCATGCTCCTCCACTGAACACAACGTTTCTTTGTTTGGTCTTTGGCTTCAAGATGCAAACAGGCCACTAAACAGGTGGGTGCCATCACCGCTGCTGCTGGTGGGGTTTGTTCTACTGGCTGTGAGTCGATGTTAGTACTGGTTTCCCTCTTTGTTGTTGTGTTGTTTTTCAGGAAAGTTTGTTAATGGTTTCCTCTGGCGGTTATCCTTTAAACAGCTCTAGAGTGTGTGAGCGAGTGTTTCAGTTACAGGACTTTGAGTTTTGTTTTTTCAGGAAGTCAGTGAAAGCAGCACAGGCGGCATAGAAAGTCTACTATGGTGAACCTGAAACAGGCCAAAGAGGATTGAAGGTGTCAGTCAGGTCAAAGCAGAGAGACAGCAAATCAACAACATCTGTCTTTCTCTCATGATTAGTGACTCTAAGTTTCAAGACTGTAGATTTCACACGTGCATTAAACCTCACGACTAAACATCCCAACATTTTGAGAAATCCTTGTTTTTTGTCTGAAGGCCCCGAAAACACCAGACTGACCAATCTGAAGACGACATGAAATGACACAGAGGACACTGACCGACAGACGCCCACAGACGTACACACACAGATACACACAGATACACACAGGTACTACATCTGTATGTGCTGTATACGTCCATGGTCAGCACACATTTATTCCATCTGTAGCTTTTTGTTGAAATTCTCAATACCTGAGTTTTGATATTGATGCCAAAGGAAACCAAAAATCTCAAATATTAATAGTTGCAGTTGGTCAGAACCTGTACTGTATAAACTCAAGTCTTTCAGTGGAGCTAGGCTAACAGTTTCCCACTACTTCCAGTGTTTATGCTAAGCTAGGCTAATCATCCTGGATCCACCATCTCTGCACTGGACTCATTTCCTCATTCAACTCAGAAGGGGCAAGAAAACAAGTGCATCTCTCAAAATGTTGGAATGTTCCCAAATTAAAATACCCACCAGCTGATTATTAGCAACGTTTAGCAGTTCCAAGACGTTATTTTAAACTCATTTCAAAAGACCAGGCTGGTGCGCCCCCTGCAGGTTTAAATACGTACCTACGTATCCTTGTCCGTTGTAAGGAATACCGACACAGTGAGAAGAGTCACAGTATCCAGGAGGTCCGGGAGGCCCGCGGACCCCGGCGTATCCTGGGCGTCCGGCGGGACCACGAGGTCCTGGAGTGCCTGTAGGGCCTGGAGATCCTGTCCTGCTTTCTCCTGGTGGACCTGGAAAATACAGACTCATATAGTTCAGTAATCACAAGGACACATGAATATTTTATAGACCAAACAATTAATGAAGAAATAATTGACAGATGAATCAACAATAGATGGATAAGTTAGTTGTAGCCATGAGTTTTACTGGACTAATCTGTAGTGAAGCAAGTTTGCTTTTTAAAAATGATGATTCTCAGAAAGACTCAGTGATTCTCCTCCATGTGTTTTATGATCATTCCAACAATAGAAAACAGTTTATAATGTTGGTTAATCTGGAGATAAATTTGAGTTTTACTGTCTTCTTGTAAAACTTCTCAAAGTAAAAACCCCAGGAGGCGTTTTGTGATCTCTGAACCAAACAGAAAGTTATGCTTCAGTGTCATCGTGCTCAAATTCCAGCTGGAATCATGATCCATTTCTCAAAAAACTGCTGCTGACAGTCTCGGGCACAACATTGGAACGGAGAAATAAATGAAACTAAACTATGGGAGGGAAAAAAAGGAAGAGGCAGGATCTGCTGATCCTTTTTCCCCTCTGCGTTATGTCTAGACACGGACAAAGCCGGCCTGGAAAGTTTCCCTGACGGTCTGTCTCCTCCTCTCGTCCTCGGCATGTGTTGTGAATGAACCTCGTCCACCGTGACTCACTGCCGTCCACTTCCTCCTTTTCCGAGACCCTCGCTCCTCCTCTGCTCACACGGTTTCCACAACTTGACCTTGTTCACCTCAGAAACCTCTTTTCTTCTTCCGTCTGACTGCATCGTCCCACAGTTGTGAGACTGCAGTCGAGGAGCTGGATCACAGCGCGACCGGACGGACGTGTGGTTAGCGGAGCAGCTCGAAGGCTCCGGACAGGATGACATCATGACTCTGTGGTCGCTGTTTGAGCTGCGGCTTCAGAGTTTTGTAGAGAAGCGACATCCTGAAAGTGTCTGAAGTTGGTCTGAGGATGTTGGTTTAAAATCTGCCAAATTTCAATGTGTAAGTTTATGTCAGCGAGTGATGGTTTAATGATTTTCAAAATGCAGCCACAGTGAGAAAAAAGATGCCAGAACTGATATTCACTTGTTCACTGCTGGTGAAGAAACACAGACGATGTTGGAGCGACATCAGCTTCAGAGTTTGATTATCTGATCTGGGCCAAGTAATCAATGTTTGTTATTAGTTAGCTAAACTTGCTAAATTAACTGTGTCATGTTGTGAAAGTTCCTCTGTGTGAAACTACAACCTGTTCAGTTAGTGAGTGGAGCTGAAACAATTAGTTAATCAGCAAAACGTTAATCAATTGTTTCAATAATCCTTCAAGCGAATGTGAGGATGTGCTGCTTTTCTCTGTTCTATATGGTGAGACCGTTGGTTTGGACTAAAACTAATCTGAACGTCACCTCGACATGAGTTTCTGAGTTGGTTCTTCCTCAGTGAAGGTGGAGTCAGTTTGAAGCAGCTCCGACTCCAGAGCAGACTTGAATATTCGTGTTGGTTCGATCCACTGTGGTTTCATTCTCTGTCCCGTTTGTCTCCTCACATTCATCCTTCTGTTACTGTCATAAATCTCAAACTTGGATTCATCAGTAAACAGGACTTTTTCCAGTCATCCACTGTGAAATGCTGGTATTTCTGAGCCCACCCGAGTGTTTGGCCTCGTTTCCCCTCCTGAGATGAGGTTTAGAATCTGCTGCTCAGAATCTGCTGCTCGTCCTCTGACACACACCACAGTCTTCTTTTGACGGTGCTTTTGTTCATTCTGTATCTGTGGTGAAGTTGCTGTTCTGTCTCTGGAACTCTGCTTCATGTCGATCTCCTGATGGTGTGATCATTTTTGTCTCTCTGACCTTTTAAGTTGGTCAACAACTCATCCTAAATTTGACCACCGACCCAGAAACAGTGCAGAATCTTAAATATTTCCCAACCGTGCATGAGCCGATTTTGACTTTCTATTTTCTTCAAACATGACGGCAGGCAGACTGATCTGAGCTGAAGACAACAGGGTAAAAAGAGTTAGAGACTCACCAGCAGGTCCTCTCGGTCCTTTCTGTCCGACTCCCGACACTCCTCGTTCACCTTTCTCTCCTGCAGGACCTGAAGGAAACCGAATCAGAAGAGTCACAAGGATCCTGTAGTTATAGATTAATAAAGACGAGATGGAAAGAATCACACGGTTTCATAAGAGCTCCGACTTCTCACGAGCCTCCTCTCGTCTGAACTGAACTGTGTTACGTGCAGCTTCTATCAGCTCTGACTTGTGTTTTATTATAAAGAGACGAGATGCAGATTCTTAACAATGGCTGGAAGCAGCGTGTTGCTGAATCAGAGATGAGGTTTACTGATGAAGCCGAGACTCGTTAGGATCTTGTGATGGTTTTGTGCTTTTTAAATAAACCTGCAGTCTAAATAATCACTGTGCTGCTTTTTGTGCTTCCATTTTACAAGTGGTTCCAGCTCAGGTTTATTGTTTTAACTCTTAATGATGAGAACGCTCCTCCCTCTCTTCTCTGAAGATGATGGATCGTACCTCTCTCTCCCTGCTGGCCGGGTAAACCTGGACTTCCGGGGAAACCGTTCCTTCCCGCAGCGCCCGGCTCTCCGCGGGGTCCCTGTCTGCCGGTGGGCCCGGCGGGCCCTGGAGGACCCGGGCTGTTGCTGCGGTACATGCCGTTGGGGATCTGGTTCAGTAACGTGTTGACACGAGTCATTTGTGCTGCAACAACAGCAGAAGAGGAGAAGGAACAGAACAGTAAGTCACTGGATCGTGAACGAGCCTGTTTGGAGTCTTAACGGTGCCAGAAGCTTTTCCAAATGGAGTTCAGGGAAAAAAAGCTTGACTTACCATTTACTAACTGCTCGCAAA
Source organism: Holacanthus passer (assembly GCA_025331565.1). Lineage (NCBI taxonomy): Eukaryota > Metazoa > Chordata > Actinopteri > Pomacanthidae > Holacanthus > Holacanthus passer. Next base: position 920,370 of record JAFREQ010000097.1, on the reverse strand, counting down.
CTTGTCTGGCAATAGATCGCATCATGTTCTGAGGAGCAAAGTCGCCCTGGGTACAAAGAGGAAGACAAATGAAGGACTTCAAATGTTGACTGAGGTTTATTACAAATAGTTTCCTTTAAAATGTTATTTTTACTGATGCAAGAAAAAAATGCTGCTAACTCGGTTTCCTTGCTTTGATTACCTCAGCTGTGTTTTCCTGTTATCAGTTATAAAATCTGAAGTTTTTGGCCTCTGACACCTTCAGCATGTGTTGTGAGGGCAAAGAAGCTGCACCATGAAAATGTCCTAACAAGGTCAAAAGAATTATTTCAAGATATTCCTGACACACAGGAAACTGAACTGGGAACAAATGTAGTTGCCACATTGGCAAACAACACCTTGTTTGTTTTGTCACGTTTATGCTTGAAAGGTATTTGATTATCTTAAATGTTTTCCTGCATCTTCTTCAAATAAGTGACGTCACTTTGGATGAAAACATTTCATGTTTTTGAGCTTCTCCGATGTTCAGACATGTTCAGATTTACTCACTCTCTCTCCCTTGTCTCCCTTTGGACCCACTGCACCCTGGAAACAGAAAATCAGAACAGTTCAGCTGCAACTCAGATCTGCTGCTCGGTCGTAAACAGCCGCCATGACAGTGAGGACACTTACAGGAGAACCGGAGTCTCCGGGGTTTCCGGGTTTTCCTGCAGCACCTGGTATTCCAGGAGATCCTGGAGGTCCCTGCAAGGAAACAGAGTTTGGATCTAATCATTGTGACACGAAAAAAAAAGCTTCTTTTCTGGAAATATTTCCCAAATGAATCACAAACAAAAAGATCAAGTAACATCACTCAAAGCCTCTGTAGATCTTAATAATCATCTGTGTTGATCAAAGGTTTGAGATCCTTTTTGTTCAGAAAGTTCAGTCAACACCATCAGCTCGTTAAATGTGGGTGGAGAAAATCACTGTGTTGTGTTTTCTGCTCTCTGAAAACTGACACCGGTTTGTCCTTGAGCAGGGCACTTAAAGTCTTAATAGCTTCAGCTGGGTTTATGTGCCGAGCTGCCCAGGTGTGTCCGAGCTCCCAACGAGCCATTAAAACTCTCACCATGGGCCCTGCGGGGCCTCTGGGGCCGGCCGGTCCTTCCTTTCCTTGAGGGCCCTGGAAATACAAGATGAAGACTGAGAAACCGAACTGATACTGTTCATGTTGAAAGAATTCAGAGAGCATGTTTGCCATTAAAAGCAGCCCGGCTCCGCTCACCCTCACTCCAGCTGGTCCGATCGGGCCTCCGGGACCGGGAGGACCAGGTGAACCCTGCAAACACACGAGAAAACAAATCAAAGCCCATTTTACCTCCTTTTTCCTGCACTGACTAAAAAGGTCACCTTTGCTCCGGTTTGTTTGAGCGCCGGATTTGTGCGTGTCAAACTGTAAATCTCCCTTCTTTGCGCTCATTTGCTGTGAAGCCCTGCTCACTGTTTTTATTGCCAATCCTCTCTGGTCTTTGATGCCTCGGCATAACATTTACAGGGAACATAATATATTCCAGATCAGTTTTATTGGCCATTATAAACCAGGACCCGCGTGGTCTGCAAGCCATTAAATGCATGTTGCTATAGCTCCTGCTCCAACACGGTCACCTGCAGCCTCCTGCTCCATCGACACCGTCCAGGTGGAGATGAAGAGCCGGTTGATCAGACTCACTCAGGACTCCAGTGTCAGGACTGAGGCTGTGATGGAGGCTCCAGGATGATGACTGTAAAGACTGATGTTCTGTGAAACCTGTAACATCATGAAGCCTGGTCTTCTGCCTATTGACTAACAAACATGTTGTTTCCACCTGGTCGACTAAGAGACGTCAGTTCAACCAAAATAATATTCATACAAATATTTAAACAAACGCCAAATCAAAAAGGTTTCTTTTCTCTACTCCAACATTTCCATGTGCTGCTGATTAATTACTGTGAAGTGAACGTACATGTGATCAATCAGTGATTGTTTGAATCAAGGAGCTTGTTATCAATTTAACCACCAGATGACGGATGAAGCAATTAACTTGAAGAGCTTTCACATCAAACATCATTCAACATGGTGCAGAGAGCAGACATTTCCAACTGTCGTGCCACCAAAACCCCCAAACACACTGACTTCCTCCAACACCAGGTGGAGATGCTTAAAGAAGTAAAACAGCTTCTCCACGGGTCAGAGGAGGGCGGAGAAACTGCACCTATAAACAGATTTAATGGAGCCTGATGGATCCACACAGGGATCTGTTTTTTTTCTCCAGCATTTTGGGATTGTTACCGTCTTATGAGCTCAACTGCAATCTGAGTTTAAGTGTGATCTGACTTTAAAACTGCTTAAAGCGCTTTGCATTTCCTGCTGTAAACACTCGTCTAACTTCCCTGAATGATGCTGCTAAAAAAAACCTCACCTGATACTCGTCACACATTATTTCAAACACACAGATTCCTGTTGAGTTTTCAGACGTTGACCCTCGATGTTCTTTACTTTCAGGCCAACAGTTGCTGGATATCCCAGGTTGGACCTTGTATATTCCCAGATAAAATATCTTGCGTAAAGAGGAGGATGAAGTGGCTGAGTCAGGCCAACACTTTACCACAGCCGTTAATCAAGGTGACTTGTTCTTGGCTCGTTCTCCTCAGAAATTTAATTTAAAAGTAATATTCTCTGAATCCTCCCCTGCTGGAAAACGGTCCGAGTCCAGACTAGTAGTCAAACTGTGAATTATCCTGTTTCCTGTTTAAAATCCTGAAACCTTTTTTTATCCAGGGCTGCACTTACTTTCTGTCCAGGTAAGCCGGAGTCACCGGGGTCTCCCTTGGGTCCCGGGCGACCCTAAAGACACAAAACAACAATAACAACTCTCAGATCAGTGACATGACTGTTCGAAGAAACTTGTTCTTCAAACCAACATAAACAGATTCGGATGAAACTTTGAGACTTTATAAATGTAGTGATTTGTCTTCAGTGGAGGGAAAAAGAACAACATATATAAACATAAAATTTCCACCTTATATTAACATGTGACCTGTCTCTGGATATATTTTAAATTGAACTTCTATCATGTTGTATTTTGTTTATTATTTATTCCATTATTATCTCTTCCCATTAGTCTTGTGTCGACCCTCAGCTCCCCCTCACAAACCAGTCCCAGCTCCTGAATGTCCATCTGAAAATAACAAGTAACTACAGCTGTTCAATAAATGCAGAGGACTAAAGAGTCTCACAGTGGAAATACTCCAGTAGAGTATTGTAGTTTTACTTAGTTACTTTCCACCTCTGTCTGTCCTGTGTGTGCTTCCTGGAGACGAGGGAACATTTCTGTTTAATCTGGGTACAGCTCGTCTCAGGGACAGAAATCCAACTCTGATTTATTAACATTCAGTGATATTGAGGTCTCAGATCTCTTTGTATCTCTTCTTTCTCTCAGACATGAAGGAATGTGAATCTCTGCCACAGATCGTCCCCAGCTTGTAAATTCCCTTCGTAATAAATCGCCTAAATAATCCCCGTCCGTTGTGCCGAGGGATTTATTTCGGTTGCTGAGAAGGCAGTTCGCCTGTGTGGCTCGGAGCAGGGAGTGTGTGTTCGTGTCAGGTGTGTTTATACACTCACAGCCTCTCCTGGAATCGACAGCCCGCTGGGTCCTTGAGGGCCGGGCAGACCCATGGGCCCAGGTGGTCCGATATCTCCCCGCGGGCCCATCGGTCCCTGTGAAATAAAGTAAGAAGGTCAGATAAGAAATATTTAAACACAGGAGGAATTTGTTGTTGTTATCTGCTGATATTTCTCGTCCCAGTTGTGGTTTAATACTTTTGCAATCTGTGGAAAAGACCAGCAGGAGATGGTGAAGCGAACCTCCCCTTCGTATCGGAGAAAAAGAAAAAAACATGCATTCAATAAGTGGAATCAGATGTTCTTACGCTCTTCAAAGCTTTTCTACTTTAAACAATCTTTTGTTTTCATCGAGGGCTGATCCAGCTCTGAACTGTCATGGAGGACTTTTTTCTTTCAATTAAAACAGTGAAGTTTTAAAGAGGCGGCAGATGACAGGAGGGTTTTTATTAAAGGTACTCACAGCAGAACCGGCCTCTCCTCTTTCACCTCGGGGGCCTTTGCTGCCGGGGGCTCCCTGAGGAGGAGCAACATTTGTCAGGTTCACACAACAAAGACAACATGTCAACTCTGACTGATCAGATGGAGAAAAACATCTTTAAGTATTATTTATTAACAAAGTCTTGAGTCAGCTTCATCAGGACTGTGTGGTCTGATCAGGTTTGACTGACGGTGACATTAAAAACCCAACAAGGTTCAGTAACCAGTCAATATTGTATATTGTATTATACAATTTTTAGGATGTAAGATTTACTTAAAGCTATAAAAATTAATATTCTATATATAATTCTAGATATTTTTTCTCATTACTATATTCTGGTCTTTTCATGAACTGTGAATAACATCAGCCTTTATTTATGTCCTTGCATCAGTGCAGTCAGGAGGCCGGAGGTTTATCTGTCAGACAGGTCGTTCTTCTCCCCTCTTAAAAGATTTTATGAGCCATTACAAAGACGTTTCTCATGGTTAATGTTCTTCATTTGTGCCATATTCTCCTTGTACAACAGACAGTATATATATAAAATAAGGGAGAACCGATCAAGTAGGAATATCACGGTAGAAAAATGTTCTACGTCTTAAGAGTGAAATGTGCTGAAATGTTTCCTGGCTAAAAATTAAATGCCTGAAATAAGAGATAACCAAATACTAAAAGCAGGAAAATCCCCAAACAGCTGGTGTGAAGGATCTCAGGCTTCTCCACAGCTTCACCAAAATGGTTTTAATAATGTGAAAGTGATTGTGGGGTTCAGATGAGAAACCAGGCCGACGTGTGTGACGACAGCCAGTTTTCCAACCCGTCTCCTGGAAGTCACGTTTAAATACCACTAATGAACAACAACAGCGGTTAAAAAGAAATAATGTTGTTTGGATTATGTTTTTTAAAATCAACATAATGAGGGAATGTTTTTGATGAATGGATTTGCAAAATGTTCACTGCCAACATATTTCACTTGTTTTACGGTATCTGCTGGAGGCAGCTGATGATGGATGTTTTTATGTTTGTGTTCAGGCAACTCGAAGTGCTCAGTTAAGATTCAGGAAATGATTCAATTATTTAAATAGTCAACACTCAATATTTCACCAAAACCAGCAGCTTTCAATAAAGGAGGCTACATAACACATAAAACACCTGAATCTGTTGAATGACGTCGCTCTGAAGTCTGAGCTGCATTGTGGGTAATGTATGTTCTGACAAGGAATAAAAAGATGCTATCTGTGGTTCTGCTGCGTCGATCCAACAGTGTTACAGGAGCTAATGCAGCGCTCACTAATTTGGCCTTGTTGCCTCAACCTGATAACAAATAGGACGCTGGGCAGCAGTCGTGTTTCCTTCAAAAAATATTTGGCAAAAAGGAAACATGTAGTTTATAAACAGTATTTGTAGGAGACGGAGCTGAGACATCAAGCTTTTCCTCTGAAATGAAGAGGAAAATTCTCCAAAATGGAAACACTCAAGTAAAAAAACAAGTTATTAAGAGGTTGTTGAGTGTGATTGAGGTGAATCTTACCACTGGTCCCTGAGACCCCGGGACCCCGGTGCCCTCAGACGTACAGGTGCAGGAGTTGGGAAGAGACGGACACTTCAGCTCGTCTCTCTGGTGGAGGAGGAAACACACGATTCAACAGTCAAATATAAAGACATCAAACAAAGTGATCTGATCTTTGAATGAGCAAAACACTGATTCCAAGTTTCAGCTGATTTGACTTTGGGGGCTGGAGCGAAGTTAACGTCCAACATGTCACTTCATTAGCAGCAGGTGGTTCATGCAGTCACGGTTTAAAACATCAAACATTAACAGTCGCTCACATAAACTGTGAGAGGGCGTTTTAAAACGGCGTCTACGACTTGTGTAACATGGTGTTAGAAATGCCGCCTGTCTGTTTGGAAAAATATTTCACAATGTTGCTGTTGACTCCAGAAGGAAAAGCACATTTCTGTAGGTTGAACTGTTGCACAAGACAAAGAGCAGAGCCAAGATGCCTTCAAGTGACGTTTCCTGGAGCCGCTCCACCGACACAACACCAGAACTAACGTGTGGGCTCGGTGACAGCAGCCTGGGTGAGCTTCAGCAGGAGGGGGACAGTTTCTGCTTCAGAGGTTTCGGCACGACGATGAAACCTCAAGGAACCTGTTTAGGAATCTTACAGCGGCCTCCTGGAGAGAAGAAGACTTTCAAGGAGGCCCGAGCACGAAGATACTGTATGAAGTATGAAGAGGAAGAATAGTCCTGTCACATATCCAGAAGTGTTCACAGCAGCCGTTCACATGGACAAATACAAAGGTCCTAAATCTGAGTGAGGACATTCTTTATTTGACACTCAGTCGCTCACTAACTGGTCCTGGATCACACTGAGAGACTCTGATGATTCAGAGCTTTGTCAACCAGAGCGTCACAAGTTTAGATCCAAATTCTCGCAACGTGACTGCGGCTACAACCTTCGTCATCTACGCAGCAGCCAATCAGAACACGACACGAAAGGACGCAGAAAACACAGACTTCTGCCGACATCATTTTGTCCGTTGAAATTTCTTTGAATCCATTTGCAAATTCACAACTTCTTCAACCTGGTGTGAACTTCATTAAAAGAACACACATTGAGTCCATCAGTGTTCTGGCATTTTCTTTTCATCAGCAGTTTACTTTGACTTTGACAACGTTTCTAAACTGCCAGCTTCATTCTTCGCTCAAAACAAACATATTAACAATCAAACTCCTGTCATACATGTCGTCTTCCATATTCTAACAAGTGGAAATAAGATTAGCCGTGTTACATTTCCAACTAACTGCATGTTGCTGAGGTTCAGAGCTGAATGTCCAGAAAGTGAATGAAACACACAGTGAACTTTCTGGGGACACGTCAGGTCAAGCAGGGTAGTTGCTTCCACCTGGATGTGAAGCTCCTGCTGTTTCCAATGTATATTTGCACACTGATGGCTTCAGTTTGGATCTAATAATTGTCAGTAAAACAGCCCAATCAAGCAGCTGTCCTCGCTCTGCAGCAATTTAGATAATAATCCACCGGAGTTGAATCCTTTTCAAAATCTTTTGGACGTCCCGCTGCAGACACGCTGCGCTCAGACAAAGCCTCATTTGTTACAGCGTCTCCGGAGATCTCTGCTGGGACCGAAGTGAGAAAGCTTCGCATTGAGAAAGGCCAGAGTCCAGCGGCTGAACAACAGCCCGCACTGTGCTGCATGTTCAAGTCTGCGACTGTAGCTGCTGCTGGTGGCCAAATGTTTAACCACTCAAAAACACTTCCTTCTCTTTTTAGCCTCGCTGAGCTCTTGAGAAACACCAGAAATGTTTTTCAAAGGAGTTGATGTGTGAAAGATGAAGGACAAAGAAAAATGGGAACTTTTCTACAATGTTCATGTTTGTTCTTGTTTTATTTTCTTTACTGCTGATACATTATTACCAGTCTATTCAGCATTTCTAATTTTCTTTCTGTTCAACATGCAGAGCTTCAGAGATCCACATGCGTTTGCTTGCACGTTCGACAAATGTTTACAGCGGGTTGTTTTGCCCCCAAATGGCCGTAAATATGCAGATTTTATTTCATCCCTATATAAAGCACATTAGGTTAAAAAGTGGCGGATGAGAGAATCTGCACACACCGAAGCTCCAGCGGGGTTTAACATCTGCAGTGCACCTTATTAAGAAAACTAATTCTCTGAAACTCTGTGACTGATCCAGATCCTGGGTTCAAAACTGAAACAAACAATAGACTCAGTCAACAGACATTTACATTTTCATTTTTCTCTTTAAATGAAGATATTTGGGTTAAACTGAGCTCATCTGGTTGTTACTGTGACAAACCATGAAAAATCTATATGAGAACACAGAGTTCTGTCAAATGTCTTGAAGCTTCGTCTTCTGCTTCCTGAAACGTCATGTTTTGTATTACATCTCGCGCCCTGTTGTCCTTTCATCACGTATCAGCTGGCTCACACTCCTGCACATCATATAGACCCTGTTTATTTTCCTCTTTGATCGAGTTCTGACTGATTCTGCTGCTCTGAGCTTTGATCTGCTGAGTCGGAAAGAAAACCAAGGACGGGCTGACGACCGGACCTGCAGCTGAGCGTTACAGCACAAACACTCATCAGGAGGCTTAATGACTTCTGCTCTGAAGGAACTGCAACTAAATCTGTCATTAAGCATCTTCACATCAGCCAAACTCCATCAGCCATTTCTATATTTTCTAATCCAACAGATCTGAAGAGGAGAAGCTCCTCACAACAGTTGATTGTAATATGAAAGGTTGACCATCATTCAGCTGCAGGTTAGAGAAGTGAGTGGAGCCGCTGGTCGAGTATGAACACATGAAGGTGTGGAGTTAAAAGGCCTCGTGTCGGCGTTTTGTGGAGGCGGGGGTTCCCTTACCGTAGACGGGAGGTCACAACATCTGTCCCTGCTGGTCCAACCCAAGCTGCAGACAATATCGAACATCTGGAGCTGGAACTGTGCAGAGGAAACACAGAAAAAAGAAAACATGGAAATGGTGTTGTGGTACATGTGTCTCTGATACGCCCTTCACAGCTCCCAGAGGACGCGGAGAGACAGCGGGGCACGCAGCCAAGTCCCATCAGCCCCGGGAAAGACAGGAAGTGTCTCATATTGCAACCATATTGAAGGTTTAATGTACAGAATGTGTTCACTGCAATGTCCATTTAATCCAATTCAGCTCGTGATTCTGTCCCTCAACTCTAAAACTCTGCTGCGGCTGAAACTGATCTGTGTTCAGCTTCAAACATGAACTCATGTCACAGTGAGCTGGTTCAGTTCCAGGCTGCCACAACAAAATCATGTGTTCAAGTCTTCCTTTAAAATGAGGAAAATGACTGAAAAACTTTACTGACTTTAGGGAATCATGAAACAGTTTTATCACGAGACTAAAACCAGGACAAACAGTAGAGTGTAACATATTAGTAGAAAACATGAAAACATGTTTGTCTGATGAGATAAAGCATGTTCGCTTTCTTCCTCCATATTCTGAGATAAATCTGATGATGATCGTCTCTCCATATTAACACTGTGTAATGACCCTAACCCTGAACATTTGGAGAAGAAAATCACTTCTTGAGGCTGTGAAAGATGATGCTGAGCTGGTGATAGTTCAGCTCTTGAAATCTTTTCATTACATCTGACCGCTGTGTTTGGGCTTGTGTAATATTTACAGACCGCTAAACATAATCCTCCTCTGGGCATCGACATATCCAAATACTGAAATTACAAATCACAGTGAAATGCTCTTAAAGTCCTGCTGGAGTCAGAGTTAACCCTTTGATTCCCCTCCTGTTGGTGTAAAGGCTGCAGGATCACAGGTGACTTACGGTTGCTGATTCTCCTTTGGAGCCGATGGACTTGGACGTCTTGCCCAGAACCTGGTAGCCGTCGCTGGACGTGTTTCCAGCGGCCTTGATCTCCTTTTCAGCCACTTCTTGGCAGTCGATGTTGAGTTTGACGCCGGTGGATGAAACCAGGATATGGAGCTTCAGAGAGAAAGAGGAAAGAGGAGGAATGGGGGAAAAGGAGAATAGAGTTTATTGGTACGTTCTTTGTTCTAAGACCAAGTCTTGTGTCTGGTTTTTATCCTGATGGCCTGCAAATCATTAGGTGATGCTGAGTCTGCCGGTGGAGCCTGAGCTCAGGGTGGATGTGCTCCATCGTCTCTGCTGTAGTTCTGTTTATTTAAGACGCTGCTGGAATGTAAGAGAGGAAAAGCAGCGCTTCTTTCAGTTCATTCAGAAGAAAACATCAGAGCTACAGCGCCGCTGCAGGAGGAAGGACAAGGTTTGGATCAGATGCTGGATTGTAAAGAACTTTACAATGTGCTTCAGCTTTGAAACAGCTTCAGTTTCCATGTTGTTGCTCGCTGCTGTTCAAAGATACCAGACGCCCTAAAAACTGAAACTGTTATTACTGTTGCTTTGTTCTTTCACAGGAGGGATGAAACATTTTTCTCTCCCAGATCCAACACCTGAACTCAGGTTATCTGCTGATATCGAATACTGATCAATGCTCTGTTTGTCAAATATTTAAAATCTATCAACAGTCGTTGGGATTATTTTTATAGCAATATTGACAATATAGCCGATAATGAAAGTTCCAGTTTCACAGTAAAGTCCTGCCACTGTCTTTACATTAAAGATCTCTTATTGTGAAGCACATGCAGGAAGTGATGTCATAGTATTAACAGAGGTTACATGTTTCAATGAGTTCACCGCAGCAGATTATGTGGAGCAAGAAAAAAACTATTTACTGTGGCTTCATCACGGCTGATATCTGATTATCGGGGCAGATACTGATCGAAGCGTCCCAACATCACCAGCAGCTTCATGTAAATCATCATCATCTATTCTCATATCCTGCTCAAAGATTCCTCACTTTTGCCCTAAAAATCTCTGTTTCAGCTGAAAATGTGTCACGTTTTGGAAGCTAAATCTCCCAAAATTCCTTCCCTCCATCTCAGTGGAAGGCACGTTGGGGCATCTGACACCACTTAACTCTTTACAGTGAAATAACCGAGGCAGCGGTGGATTTATCTTTTAAACACACACTAACAGTCAGATCTGCCTCGCCACATCTCATGATGTCATTTTGTGGTGAGCCGTGAGCGCTGCCTTTACAACAACTTCTCCTGGAGGTCAGAGTCCATCTGTGAGGAGGGAAAACGCTGCTCTACGAAGCCGCCAGCCATGAGCTGGCGGCCGCCGCTCGCTGCTTGTGGCCAGTCAGAGGCTTGTTGAACCGACCGCAGAGAGACGCAGCTCGTGGAAACACTGACACGTCCAAGAAAGACTCCATGTGCGCTTCAGATTCCAGGCTTTCATCTGATGCTCGGCAGCTTTGAGGCGTCAGCAGGTACCGGTGGAGCTTCAGCTCACTACACACTCATCTGTGGAGTTGAAGCCATGTGAGTTTCCACTAACAGCACTGATACGGTCAAACTGAAGCTGCCAATATTTAATTGTGATCAGATCCAGGCCAAAAATGAAAAAAACTCTGTTTCACTTTCGTCAGGCTGGAAAATCCTCTGAGATTTGGAGGAAACTCTGATACATCATTCCTGTAAAACACACACTGATGTCTCTCGTCTCCTGTGGGTCTTTCTCTCGTGGATATTATCAGCTATTACTGGCATCAGACCTGCCAAAACAAAGGCGGTGCTGAACTGAACTCCATTCATTTTTCAAGCCCTTCTTCCAGTTTTGGAATCTTTTGAGCCTCACTTTGGATTTTGATTTGACGTTGAAGTTAAACTTTTACTTCATGCAACTTTGTGACGATGGGGTCAGAGATCTGCTTCTTTCATAGAAGTAAAGACAGAGAAAACCACGTCATCTGAATCTTAATACTGGCTGCAGATACAGAGTTCAGTCCTACACTAGATACTATAGATATATAATATGTATCTGACGGCTGTAAACACGAAATCTGACACGTCTTATTTTTCATGAGCTACTTGATCCAAACTCTCAGTCTAAATATCCGTCTCCTTCAATCCTCACACTTCTTTTTACCTGTTTCGTAGACCAACAGTCTTTGAGACTTACATTAACCTGTAAAATCATCTGAATCTCCTGATTTAAGACACATTATGTTATTAAATTTTCAGATTTGCTCTGAGTCTCCTTCTTGATGAAACATTTCCAAGTGTTCCCATTAGTCAGAGACTCTTTATTTCCATTGTTGTTTTGTTGTTTTTGCTCTCTGGGTCTCAGTTGAAAGTTACTGGCAGGACTGTTGATCTATTTCTCTGCAGTTGGCGCAGATCATCCGGCGGCAGCTGATAGTTAACACAGAGCTCGCAGGGAGGATCTCTCCTCTAATCCTTGTTTAGTCCCGTGGACCACAGAGACGCTCAGAATCCCTTCAGGTATCAACAACAGATCTGCGTATTTGATGGCTGTCTGCTGTTAAACACATCTGGGGAGGAGTTCAGAGAATCCATCCAGAGAGTTTGCCGGTTGGTAAAATGCTGCGAGAGGAAGAGGATTAGAGAAGTCAGACGTGGTGATGTGGCCGACCCTGACATCTTTCATCGTCTGGCACAAAAACACACCCAAACATCAGCTCGCAGGGAGGCTGCAGTCAGGTTTAAGCAGACTTTCTAAATCATGTCTGTTTCTGCAACACGTTGACAGCAAGTTCAAAACGTCCCAGTCAGCTGTGAAGATTCTTCAGTCCCACTGACTGACAGGCCTTTAAATCTTTACGTTTACAAAACGTTCCTTCAGTGCAGGTATTTTTATTATTGCCGGAGGGTTCAGCGACAGAAAAAGAGTGGAAGTGTCAAAGGTTCAAGCTTCATGACGTTCGTGTGTCCACCCTGCAGCAGCAGCCTTGACTCTGAGCTGCTGGCAGCTTCCAGCCTTATGGCCAACTGTGACCTCTGACCTCTGAGTGGAGGCAGAAAAAGGAAGAATTTCACCCTCAGGGATCAATTCTGCATCACTTTCTCTTCCTCTGTGAAGGTCCAAAGAATTTTGTCAGAAAGTTTTCCCAGAAAAATCCTTTTGAAAAAGCCTTTTTTAAAATTTAAATTTTCATCCCATCTGGATTTTACAAACGGAGTCATTTTCATGTCTCGTGTTAAAGAAAACTTTACTCAAACATCCCTCTTTACATTCCACAACTGCCTTCATATTTCTGCCTGAGGGAAGAAAAAGATGGAAAAGGAACAACTTTCTGCGTCCAAAATCAATTTTGGCTTCCAAGTTCCCAGAGGAGCAGCTCTATCAGAGGGCGGCTGTCACCACAGTACAGCAGGTGATCTGAATCACTGACACTCTCCCATTATTACAAATTGTTCAATGAGAGACGGAGTTTGAAGCCTCGCCGTCGACACGGATGTCTTGCCCAGCAGCAGACGCCGTGGACAGAGGCATGCTGGGAGGTAAAACCACAGCGCAGAAAGAATTCCCCTGTGGTCGGCTACCAGAGGCGAGAGCGAGCGCCTGCCATCCGAAACCGCTCCTGAGCCGAGAGCAGAGAGAGATGGATGGAGGAGCAGCTCCGCCTCCCTGCTGGCGCTCCGCAGCCGCTCTGATGTAATTGTTTAATAGCAGTGACCCAATATTTTCCAGCCGAGCGTTCCAGCAGGGGCTGCAGTGCATTTTGAACGGCCTCCCCCTCAGAAGAGCTTATGGATCCTGAAACTTTGGGGTTTCTGCTGCATGGCTGTTCACACTGTGCTGCCACTCAGACCAGGACACAGTTAAATCTCACGTGAGCAAATAAAGTATAACATCTGATTTTACGTTTCACATTTGTCGTGAGAGTTACAGATACTGTCTGAAGCACTGTTGTTCATTTTGGACGACGCTCTTCATAAAGCGTCTCTGCTGCGAACAGAGAAATATTCCTTCAGACAAACAAGTCTCATCACATTATTTCGTAGGCGGCTCATGACACTTTCAGAGCGCGAGTTAATGAGTTTCATCTTTTGAAATGGACTCAAAATCTGTTGTATTGTGCAATGGATGAAATATTTTTCACATCAGCAAGAGCCTTGAAATGTCAAAACCAATCAGGGTTCGTGTCATCAAATGACAGTTTTGTTTGAGAAAGTGTCTCAGACTGTAACTGTAACTCAAATGTAATCATGAAAAAGCCTCATATATAATGATGATTACTCGAGAGGCTCAAACTGGAGCCGCAGATGAACTATCAGTTTAGAAGTGACCTGCAAGAGTCTCTTAACTCTTAAATTGCACACAATAAATTAGCAGCATTGTCGTCCATCACTCCACCTCTGGATGGATGTTTGAACCAAATCAATTCAACGTGAGTCACAGCGTCTTTTGATCATTTATAACATCCAGAAGATGCAGATGGCCCCTCATCAGTCCGTCACACAGGCTGAACTGTCTGTAATCAGGAAGAATCAAACACGGCCTCACGTTGCATCCGGCCTTTTACAACCTGCAGAGGACCATCTGTTCGTCTGAGCCCTCGTAACCTTTCAGGAACACGTCTGCGTTTGCATGTGAGCTGCTCTTACTGTAATACTCAACACATTTGGAATCTCAGGCATCTGCAGTATCTGGATTTCCTCGGGACGGAGAACAAAGCGGAGCGATTGGATTGATGTGTCACGCCTCAAACTAAAAAACTGTTATACAATTCAACTGTTGAAGACACATTTGACTTCACTGCTTCGTTCAGTTCAACTTAAATATGATTGAAACCCCAAATACTCACACTACAAATATTTGTTTTCTCTGCTGTCTAAGCATCTTTTCTGCACAATGTGTGACGTCATGCAGCAGCTTCAGTTCTGTCTTGAGTGTCTTACAGTATTTTGCCATCGATCCAGCACAGATCAACGACTTATTACCTTGTGGAAGCTTCCGTGGAAGATCCGCTTCACTTGATCAGTGTCGAACGTGACCCTCTGGATCTCACCGCGCTCGTCTTTGTTGTAGAAGGACACAGTCTGGCTGGAGGCTGAGCAGAGAGACACAAGAGGACGTGTTACACATCGAGCTCCTTTTCTATATGAAGGTTAATGTTCGAAGAAACTGCCCTGAAAGAACATGTCTGACTTTATTGTTTTAATCTAATGGTGTGAAAGCTGTTTGGGCAAAACTTTTGTGGGTTTCCTGCTTTGCAAAGGAGAAGCGATCGCCACGAAGCCCAGCAGAGAATCCTGCTGACAGACTGAAGCTGAGGCTTTACGAGAGCCAGCTGAGCTCGACGACACGAGATTCTCGCGGTCAAAGGAGTCGACTCAGTCATCGAGCGAGACCGAGGCCGCCGGAGGGCACAGCCGGCTCATTACACCCCACTCAAGTCTTTTCATGCACAGATACGACACAATGAGACACAGCTGCACATCCCCTCACACATCAGCACGCCGTGGTTCCATGCCAGCACCCTCCACTCACAACACACATCAGTGGATAAGAACAGAGGAGGATATTTACGGTCCAGAGTGACGCCAGTCTCCGGCTTGTGGTCTTTGCTCGACACCTGCCAGATGTCGAAGGCCTCTTTGGGCGAGTCGGGCAGGAGGCGGAACATCAGGATGATGGTGTAGGCGTGGGGAAGGCCGTCAGGGTGGATCTCTCTGTTCATGAGACAAAAAGAGACATGTTAGATTTACTGTAAATATGTTGAGTCGCTCTTATTCAGACCACCGTCAGGTTCAGAGCTCACTGAGGGATTATGTCAAATAAAAATGCAAAAAGAAGAAATGAAATCATAAGAAGACCAGATGAAAGTGACTGGAAACCTGACCTTCAGCTGATGCCGGATCAGCACCGATCAGACTACAGTCCACTGCTGACATGATAACACATCAGTAATGTTGTGCTCTAAAGAAAAGAGTCCTGTTACTTTCAAGCTGAACCATATTTTAACTGTTAGACTTTTTTACTTGTAATGAAACATTTTTTTGTGTGTGTTGCTGTTTTTACATGAGAAAAGGATTTTAATGATGGATGTTTCTCATTTGTCCCTCTGATGTCACTACACATTTTGGAAAGTCAAACTTGGTCAGCAGTCAGAAGTCAAGATGTTTTCCACCACTGTGGTGCTGCCTGGGATGTTCTGGATATGAGACGCCTGTGTTGGGTCACAGCCAGAGTTAACAGTCTAGTTTGTGGCTGGGTTTGTGCTCGGCGGCCTGATGGAGGCCTGATGGAGGCCTGTTGTGTGAAAACAGCTTCAGAAACTGAAAGGCTGTTTTAACAGCAGCCTGCGCTCTGTCACGACCTGCAGCTCAGTCGGTCCTTTCTCACCTCACACAGCGTCGTAAATCCATTGACCCAGTTTGTAAAGAGAATGAGCTCAAAGCGTCTGGACACAGCTGGCAGGACGCTACATGTTCGTAACATGAACAACTTGGAAGTATTCAAAGGATAAACAATGACAACAAATTGTTCGAGTTGAGAGGTTCAGGTCTACAGACTTTTCTTGGAGAACGTCGAGAACAAAATGTGTTTGATGTTGAAGTGGTTTAAGTTGTGAGAATATTGTTTTGCATTTCAGTGTAATGAGACCCACCAGAAAATGATAATGATGACAAAAGCAATTAATCAATACATTAATCAGTGAATCATTCAAACAGTGTCTGATAAACAGCAAATTTGAAGAACCCGTTCTGTTGTTCTGAAGGGAGAGAGACCTCATTGGTTGAGCTCTCATGTGTTCACTAAATGAAAGAAAGCAAGTAGCTTCTATAAAATATCTTTGATTCTGACCATAGATATTTTCTTCTTTGCTTTTTAAGTTTGAGACACTTCAAAGTGGCTCAAAGTGTTCTCTCATGACAAACTGGTGGTTCTTGGACACATCAACCGAGTTGTAAGTTGCAATGAGGCAATTTTCCATCAAAACATATCGAAGTCATCCTCAAAGTGTCAACTTTATGAACGTGAGACTCACGTTGTGGGCTGAGTGAGGAAGGCGTTCTTGTGGAGTCTGTATGCTGTGTAGCTGTTGAAGGAGCCCGGCTCCATAGAGACGCCCTTCACTGAACTGTACGTCTTCTCTGTCAGGTTGAACGCCTCGAGCATCCTGAAGCCTGGAACACGACACATCAGAAGACTTTGACTTCTCTTTGAGGAATTCAGGAGGAATTTAAAGGAGGGTTTCACTTTTTGGTAAAAAATGAATTTCAGTGTGTCCTGCATTGTTGTCACTCACCAGGTGAAGTGAATCCATTCAGGAAAATCAAGGGACAAGCTGTGAACAAGAAAGAGGACATTTATGACATTTTACCATTAACTCACCAACCGTGATCAGAACTTTAAACAGTTTTCTGTTGCAGTAGATGTTGCACAAACTTACATGATGCTGCGGTTTCGCAAATGAAGGTAATCAGGTTTTCTTTGATGGTGTCAAAAGCATCGAAGTCGTCCACGACAAAGACGTGCCTCTCGCTGGGTTTGCTGGCGATCGACTGCAACTCGACGAAATCCACGTCGGCGACACCGATGGCAAAAACACTGTAACCTGAAGACGGGACGCAGAAATACAGTCAGAATACAAACTCACAGACTGGTTGGTTTCTGGTGTGGTTTCTGCCTCCAGTGGCACCAAAGTCTGTCACGTTATCCCAGAGTGACAGAAACAATCCAACATACACATTATTCAGATTGGTACAAGCCCGTTCTTTTCTTATTTTCTCTGTTAATGTGTTTCCAGAAATTTGCTGACCAACAAAAAGTTGGAACTGTAGCTGCTCAAAGTTCACATTCCTCTCTTTTCTAACCGTGGTCACCAAACTCAAACCATCATAAAGAAGCTAGTAAAACTGATCTAAGTGTAGCTGGTGATACAGCAGGGGTCGGTGTAGCGCCCTGTGTTACCTGCGTGCTGCAGCTTGGCAGCGTTCTTCTTCACCTCGTCCTGAGAGCGTCCGTCAGTGATGGCTACGACCACCTTGGGGACGTTTCTCCTCATTCCATTTTCCAGAGAAAAGGCCTTATCGTAGGTGTGTTTGAGCGCCACTCCTGCTCAACAGAGGAAAACAGTGTCAGAAGAACAGCAGTCGACCGTCTGTCTCCGTCACTGCGACGTGTGGTGTGTGATCCCACCTGTCTTGGTGTTTCCTCCTCTGTAGCGGATGTGATAAAGTGAAGACATGGCGATGCCTTTGTCCTGATAAGCGTTTAGCTTGAACTCGGTCTTTGCATCGTCGCTGTACTGCACAAACGACACCTGTTTGGAAAGTCACATCACTGACATTAGTGATAAATCAGGTCAAGAACAGTTACAAATATACAAATGTAAATGTTTCTTCTCAACTTTCCAGGTTTTTAGAGGATAAACAGGGTTTTATCGTTTGGACTGAGACTGAAACGTGATGATACATGAGGTGATATCACAGTCTTACTACAGACTTAATACATAAACAAAATACTGTAAGTTTTGATATCAAAAACCATGAAATATAGAGGTCAGTTTCAAATAAAACATAAAGTTATCCACCTTATTACAAAAACCATCTGACAGGATCAAATAACCTTTATTTTCATTTTCTTTCTTTATCCTCTCTCAGTCGTTTTCATCTCGTGTTTCTTTTATCTGTTGTTGTTTTTCTTGTGTTTTCTTGTAGTTGGATGTTCATGATTACACTTGATTTAATCTTTTTCTTCGCACTGGGAAGGACTTTAATGAGGCTTCCTTCCTCCTCTGCACACGTCCAATGAGCCTAATTACTGTATATCTTTGGCCATGATGTTTTAATTGTGCAAACAAACAAAACAACTGCAGCATGATGTCAGAGTCCTCCGCTGTCTTTCTATTGGATCGTTGTTTTTAATACAAACCTGCATTCCTGAGGGCCCCACGACGTCGAAGGCGCCGATCATGCCGGAGACGAAGTGCACGACTTTGGTGAAGCTCTCCTCGCCGATGCTCCAGGAGCCGTCGATGAGGAACACCACATCTGCTTTGGCACCTTTGCAAACTGAGGCAGGAAAACGAGTCAATATGGAGCTTTTCCACCGGCCAGAGCTCAGGGCAGCGTCACAAACACCAGCAGAGAAAAACGCATCATCGCACGGCATCATTATTGTTTGCGAGGTGGAGCGCATAAAAAAAGTCAGCTGAGAGCGTGCAACAAAACACGACTGAGAAAAATGGCGAGATGAGGCCATGTATAGTAATTATGGGTTTCACTGATTAAAAAAAAAAAAAAAACAAAAAAACTGGCACAACAGAACAGGCAACATTTGGTCACCAGAAGGTTGAAAGTGAGCTCTTGTTAATGGGTTCCTCTCAGACAAAAGCGAATTGGGCAAAAAGCTTTGAATAATCTTTGCCTTATGTGATGCACTTTGTAATCTTCTCTATTGTTTCCTCACAGAGAGCTTCATAAACAAGTTTGACACAATGCTGAAGAACACAAACAGATTCTTTGGAAGCTCCGTCTTCCCTTTTCAACACCTATGTTGTTGTTTCTTAACGGGTGTTCCGTGTTCCCCTCGTGCGCCCGCAGGCCCTGCAGCACATGTGGCGGCTATTAATCCACCGCTGGCAGGACCTGGATGCTCAAAGCGTCACCTCGGCCAAAACGAGGAGTTTCCGATCAGAGCTGAGCTTGAATGAAAGGACTCGATCCATTCAGTCCCGGGATGGTCCGTGTTTCCCCCAAAGGGCTTTTTAGGCTTTTGGGAAAGTGGCTTCGTTGGACCTGGTGGTTCTGAACGTGAGTCCTGGGAGGATGTTTTAATTTACGTCTATGCTTCTTTTAGTTTCCACTGAAGTTCAAAAAACAGCAAAACCCTTTTGATAAATCTGATCTATAGCTTCAACTTACTTACGTTTTCTGTATGTAGCATTATATATTCTTTTTTCTTTCCTGTTTGTTATTTGCACAGTTGTCGAAGTTTGTGGCTCAGAGTCAACAGCACATCACAGTCACTGCTGCTACATGAACAATTAAGCATGTGACAAACATGCAACATGCAACAACAGCTCTTAAATCTTGAATATTAAACAGTGACGTTAGCAGTGCTCTTTTCCCTGGTGGGTTGTTGCTTGTTCAAGGTACAACACAGTGTTTAACTGTGCAGTGAGACACTTACCTGCCCACGCTGGTGGGATGGTGGGTGGAGGAGTCGGAGTTGGTGGGAGCGTTGGAACTGGAGTTGGCTTCACCACTAAGAGGAAAAAAAGTCACAAATCAAATTGTCAACATATCGGTCATAAATACAGACTGACAGTAAACATTTCGTATGATGAAGTCATTGTTTTGGATCAGTCCTGCGAGATGATGTAACTCGTGCTTTATATCTCCGACACTTTCAGACACTTCACATTTTGACTGGGCGTGTTGGAAAGATGCAGCTTGTTCCTACATTGTGTTTTTTAATACATCCGAGGTGCAAGGATCTGCAGAGACTTTTATGTGTTTCTCCATCAGTGATGTGGAGGCTGCTGGTTTATGTTCAACAAAACACACAGAACATAAACATCTCACTTCAGTCTGACAGCGTCTGAAACCTGTATAACATCTCCAATGGTCCCAGTTTGGTTTGGATTAAACAAGAAAGACAGACATTTTTCATGTATCTTCTAATTATCACATGCACAAGCTGCATTATTTGTCCAATGAATCAATAAGTACACAGATCGACATCCAAAGAAAAAGACAGCAATGAAGAATCTGCAGTTTGTGTTTGCAGGAACTCTCTTTGAGATCAGATGTTGTTTACATTGTATTTAAACAGCACATATGTTAAACGTCTCAGGCTCAATGTCCATTCAATAATCAAACAGTGATCTCACTGGATTAAACAACAGCAAACATGACTCATCCTTCAATTCAGCAGACTTTGTTCAGCCATATTCATTTCAGGGAACAGTTCATTCACCTGAACCTTCTGCTCAGAATTTCCAGTAATCTAACATCCCTCAGTTAAAACCCCCGACTGAAGAG
Organism: Holacanthus passer; assembly: GCA_025331565.1. Classification (NCBI taxonomy): domain Eukaryota; kingdom Metazoa; phylum Chordata; class Actinopteri; family Pomacanthidae; genus Holacanthus; species Holacanthus passer. Next base: position 899,846 of record JAFREQ010000097.1, on the reverse strand, counting down.
TTACATTTCAGTTATTCATTCACTTTCCACACTTACATGTTCTCTCCTTGGTGCTGACTCCTGGACCTTCCAGATTTGGGGTCTGAACGAAGACGGTGGCGGTGTACAGAGCATCAGGAGACAGCCCGTCGAAGCAGTACTGAGGCACGCCGGCGGGGATGGTGATCTCATGCTGTCCTTTACTGGAAGCTGCACGAGAAGGAAAAGTTTTTCATTCACCAATCGTCACAGTGAGAGTTTCATCAGGAGAAAAACAAACATCTCATTATTCTGATGATTCTCATTGTGATGGGACAGACGGTTCAGACACTTCACTAACAGTATATTTCTAAATCAAAAGGCCAGATCAGTCGTAGTTCACTCGTGCTGCAGTTTGCATATTAAAAAACCTAAACAAGCCGCTTCAGCTGATCGTGTATCATGTAAACGTTTCCATGGGACTCAGATTGATTAAGACTCAAGGGAAGGACGTTGTGAGACAGAGGAGCTCCAGAGTTCGTCTTGTGGCCGTAAACCACACCCAGTGGTTTTATATCGCTCTGAATCATGGTGAGAGATTAATATAAGTGGTGAAAACTGAGCTACTCATTCACTGTGTGCACCTCCAGGGGTATGATAGCATTAATGATAATTAGTCGTGGCTCAAAGATTGCTTCCCCAGGTGCCCACATTTCTGGCTTTTAAAACGAGCAGCTGGGCCTGTTGGCTCCTGATGTTGGAGACTTCAGCTTCACAAAGGCCAGAAAGGTTTAGCTGTTTCTCTGCTCAGACACTGTTAAAATCTGACTACTTGGTTTCTGTGCAGAGTTTGTTTTCACATTCATCTGCTGAAGGGACAAGGTTCACTGTGCTCGGCTTAAATCTCATCTTGACATCTTGGATCCAACAGTTAATTAATATTCAGAGATTTCAATTTTTTGCTGAAAAAACATGACGCAAACTCTTGTTGTGAAAATCTTGCTTAATGAGTTAAAATGACATCATTTGGGTCATCTGCGTTTTAATTTGAACTTCTGTTGCTGTATTTTCTGTTTTCTTTCAAAATAAAAGATTAGTTAAGGCCACTTAAATCCTACTCATCCTTGTCAACGTCTGTGATGAACAAACCCAACAACTGACCCTTCCAGTGAAATGCTCACATCTGTGCACAGCTGGGCTGTGACATATTGATAATAAGGTTTCCTATTTACACTCTGCGTTCTACTGAGCACAAACACAGGCTGTTTACTGCGGATACAGCTGCCATAGATGACGGTCGCTACTCTTCAGTGTCCTGATGGAACAACTCCTACGTTTGAAGGATTTTATCATTCGATGTCAAATGACAGAATCCAGCAGCTCCGGTGTTGAAATACTTTTGCGAAAAGCTCTGTAATATCAACACGTTATGATGGAAGATGGATGAAGTTGTTCTGGGAAAACACGCACGCCTCTCGGTCAGATCTCCTCCAAAACAGTGGCTCTCATTCATCAAGATAGAAGATACACACAAATTTGCACAGAGTGATGTTGACAAAATATAATCCCCCAGACGGTTCAGCTGGATATTAGATAATTCAGAGTCATATAAACTGGCAGCCACATGTTCTTCTTCTAACCGATGTTTCCGTGGCTTTTAAAGTATGCAGGAAATATCAGCGGAGGAGACCTGTGGCCTCGCTCACGATTCCCCGCTCGCAGTTTTTCCACTTACTCATCTCACCACCATCTCTGACCGCTGTTTGCATTTCCATTTGAGAACAAACAGTTGACTGATTTGTTGACTCGAGAGCAGCGTCTGCTGCCTTTCACTGGGTCGATTCTCAGGCGCAGGATTCTGATCCTCTGCTAGTGGTTAACCTGACATCTGTCTCATGCTAGCAGGCCCATATTTGTTCTGGAAACCCGTCATCGCGGTCCGACCGGCTAATGACTACCACATAGATATTCAAATATGGATGCTCCCTTCCTGGTTTTTGCTGCTCTTTAACCCGTGTCCATGTGTGAATATGAACCAGATGGGATTCAAAGACCCTGCAGTAATTGAAAAGGATGTAATCTTTGCAGACAGACACACAATTAAAGCTTGGTGGTCGGATACTTTCAATCCCGGCCAAAACTTGCATCCTGCTTAAAGTAATAATCACAAGGAGGAGACTTAAAGATAAACAGTCTCAGAGGAAAAAAAAAGTCTAGACGTGATCCCAACAGCCGACACAGTCTGCTAAACTCTGACAGACGATCTGTAGCATCCACGGCCGCAGAGGTGACCTCATCAGACATCTGCTCAGAGTCTCATTGCACATTTACCACACGCATCACCTCAAACAAGTCACAGACGATCCAGCTCTGACTGGACCACACCACCTTCATCAGGTGCACACATGAATCTAATGCAGGTAGAAGTATTAGGACTGACAGCTGATCAGGTCATCTCTCCTGAAGTCTAAAATAATTGCTGCCAATTTTCGATGAATCGTTCAGGTAGTCTGTTAATTGATATTCACGTCATATGGAAACAAACCTGGAAATGTGATCTGTGTGTCCAGTGGACATTCAGACATGGTCAGAAAAGACGCTGTACAGCGTGTGAGCAGTGAAAGACTTACGGTCCACAGGGTTGAGTTTGATGCGGTACGACGTGGCCGCTCTGTGAGGAGACCATTTGATGCAGAACTTGTCGTGGTCGATGTTGTAGGTCTCAATGTTGGACACATTCAGGTAAACTGCAGAGGACAGGAAATCACATTTCAGCAAATCAAACAAACTGTCACATGTTGACAGGAGGACGCCTGCGTTTGTCTTTTCACACAGTGGCTGTACGTACGTGTTGTTCCCTGCCCGGGGAGCGCAGCACTCATGCCGCCGGTGTACTGAGCCACCACTTTGAGATCGTAGGTGGTTCCAGGCTGCAGGTTGTGCAGAGTGTAGGAAGTCACGTCACCCACAAAGAAATCAATGGGTTGGCCCGTGGTTTGTCCTGGAAGACAACAGAGGGAGACAAGTGCAGGACTGAATCACGCATAATCACTGGGGTTCCTGTTGTTGTGTAAGCAAACAAAACACACACATCTCACAGGAAGATAACAAACATCAGAGAGTGTTTGCAGAGAGATCACAACTATCTGGGAAGCATTTCACAGATGGCCACTCGCAGCAGAAGCCAAGTTTAACATTCAAGTGCAAATTCTTCACAAAATGAGTGAAAATTATGATAGAATGAGTTTGACGAGACGATTCCAACTCACTAGCTTTCTCCTGAGTATCACACACTCTTTAATTTCCAGAGGTGGAAGGAGAACTCAGATCTTTTACTGAAGTAAAACTGGCAATAACACAGTGTTGAAACAGTTCAAACTAAAGTTATACATACAGCTAAAAGTTCCAAAAGTAAAAGTAAAATAATCTTTGCTGATTTCCACTTAACACAAAATATTCAAATGACTCAATCTGTATCATCGTCAACGTACAGAACCAACATACGCTTTGTTTTAAAGGCTAAACAGCACAAAGGTTATGACCACTGCTTTTAATCCTCAGTTCTCCTCCATCCATCCACGAAACGTCACCAGACGACCAGCGTTCAGAACCTGTGTGGAGCTGATGTGACGTGTTGTCTCACCTGCAGGAGAGTAGATGAGCCTGTATCCCTGGACGGGAGCTGGCACCGGGTCCCAGGCCACTCTGAACCTGGTGTACCACTCGTCCGAGACTCGGAGGTTCCTGGGACTCAACAGGCCGACTGCGACAGAGAGGAAACACGCATCAGCAACATCGATCTGTTCCAGCAGCTGCTGGAAACAACACGGCTGCAGCTCCACTTCACTTAACTGGACACAAAGTGAACTTGAACTTGCTGAATCTTGAGATGTTGTTTTTGGATTTCTACTCCTCAAAAATAAAACTGTATTCAAACTACAACAAGTTCCTGATTGTGTGAATATGTTGAATTGGGAAGCTGGAGAGGTAAATTGCTTCAGAAGTAAGAAGAGTTCGTCTTATTTCCTGCAACAAGAATGAACCGACATCTATCTGTCAAACTGATTTTGTTAAAGTGACATTTTCTCAGCTTTCTCAGATTCTCTTGCTTTGTCAAACTCAAACAAACAAACACTGAACCACTTCCTGGATGAACTTTTCCACATCGTGATTCACTGCTGATTCATTTCCCTTACATGTGTTTATGAAATTCATTATATGTGATACGTGTGTTTAGATGTGCGTCTTTGCTCGGCCTTGTTGAGCTGCTGACTTGGACTCAGGCCTGAAAGTGTCAGACACAAGTTGAGTTTTTATTGTTTGTATAACTAATGCTGCTGCTCCCCGTTCAGCTCCTGAGCTCTCAGTGGTCCGAACGTGTCACGTTAACACATGCTGGCACTGTTGACTAATGCATGTCCACTGTATTTATTTTCACTGTGCTCGTCTCCTCTCTGCTGAGCTGTGAGCTGTTGGTGTGTTTGACTCAGTGTCTCACCAGCAGCAGCAGTAACACAGAGTTCACAGGTTCGATCCCTGCGACGAGCTGAGTGACCTGAGATACTCGTACAGTCGTAGACAGAGGTCTCACTCACTCACTTTCATTAAAAAAACATAAGAAAAACATTTTATTCAAATCAGCTGATTTGTGCTGCCAAAACACAAAGTACCTACTTGTCGTCCTGTGTCTGGCTCTGTTGAACACACTGTCTGTCCGTGTGATCTATGTGACCAGTGGTGTTGTGGGTGTTCATCAGTGGCTGCCTCACCTGCCTCACCTGCCCGTTCCCGTTGAGGGACCCTCCAGGTCCTTCAGCGTAGATGGCCTCCACTGTGATGTTGTACGGGGTGTCGGGGAGCAGATTCTGCAGCCTGGCGTTGTTTCTGTTCCCTGGAACCACAGTCTGAGGATCCAAACACCACAGAGTCAGAGCTTCTCACATTCACAGATTATCACAGTCACAGACAGGTTGTTTCTACAGACATGTTTTGATGCCCTCTGGTCTGTTGGAGTTTTCTTTCCTTCCTCTTGATCATAACAAACTGGGGCTTTGAGAATTTGACCAGAAAAAACTGAACTAAAGAATTGATCAACAGTGTGCAAATTTTTTTTGTTTTGCTCCGATGCAGCTGTCCTCAATACACTGTGGTGTGGAAGAGCTTTGTACTAATTGTTACCTCATCTTTCATGAAACACAAATATATTTAAAATATATAAATAAATAAAGACTTTAACATTGACCCCCCCCCAGATGAGAGAGCCTGAAAATATTTGTGGGAGTTGTTGATGAAATGGTGAATTTCCGCACTGTTCCACCTTCGAGGCCTTAAAACTTGGTTTCCATTCCTGCAGCAGAGTCATCGCTGATAAACAGGAAGGAAACATTTTGCCAGTGTCCTGAAGCAGAGGACTGTGGCTCAGCTGGTTGATGGAGGCTGTGTACAAACACAAACCTCCTTCATTAGCCAGATGCTAAATTGTAATAATTGCTTGCATTTATTAATGGTTCAAAGTTCCCCGTCAACAACAGTGAGAGAAAATCCTTTCATCGCCGGCCCTGGCTTCAGTTCGCTGACTCACACAGAACAGGTGCTTTGGTAACAAGGAGAGAGGGAGCGCAGCTGGGCCGACTCCGCCCTCCACCACCGCTGCAGCTCATTATTTAGAACTATTAATAACGTTATTATGGCCCAAATTGTAGTGTTTGTTTAACAGAGCCTGTAATTAGTCTCACTAATCTGTGATTTATAACCTGGACGCGCCAAGGGAATCCTGGGATGTGACTTCACCGCATAGTTTGCGTAGAACATCACGGCGAATGGTGAACAGCGAGAGTGTATCGAGAGTTTATCCAAAACATTTATCCAAAACTAAAAATGTCATTACCTGCAATGAATCTCTCATTATTGCTAAAACTGAGGGGGTCGAGATTGAGATTTTCTTCATTCTGATGTGTTTTCTTTTGATTGTGTGTAAATGAGCCTTGGTGCACTCACAAACTCGGTGATGGGGTCTCCGGTCATGGGAGCGTAGGCGATCCTGTACTGCCTCACAGGACCCTCCGCGTGGTCCCAGCCGATGGTGAGGGTGCTGGTGGTGGCGTCGAACACACGCATGTTCCTGGGACCAGCACGTGGCACTGCAGCACAAACACATCAGGTCACCTCGTGCAACAACACACTGACACCACACTGAGTGCCATGCCTGATTTACAGGATGTTACCAGTCATGTTTAACAAAAGGACCAGCGACTTCTCTGCTTGTTTGTTTTGTGATTGCCAGCAAATGTAAATCACAGTTTTGAAGTAGCACTAAATCACTAAGTGTAAACGATGGTCAGCATGAGTCGGTCATTTGTCACTGTAAACACTGTATGTACAGTTTCAGCATGTGAGACTGTTGTTGTACTTACGTGTTTTGCTGTTGCCCTTGACGGGTGATCCCTCTCCATCGGCGTACAGAGCCATGACGGTGACTGAATAGGGAGTATCTGGGATCAGGTTGTCCAGGAAAGCGTTGTTAATGTTTCCTGGAACCAGGACCTTTTTGGAGAAGAAGCCCAGGGTCAAGAATCATATAGACATCATCATCATAATCATCATCATCATCACAGCAGCCACAGCGGGAGGCTCTGCCTATTCAAATGAGCCTCCTCCTGCATGACACACAGACCTGGCAGCAATAATGTACATAATGAGCGCACTGCTCATCCCACAGCCAGTTATCTCCCCCAACGCTCTGCTGCCAAAGTCTTCCTGAAACACTAACAAAGTCCTGGGAGGTTAGACGGCAAACAAATCATTCATTCAGTAAAGTGGACTGACGGATAAACAGTCTCTGGTAGGAAGCGGCTGGAGAGTCAGGTCTGTCAGCGACTCAGAGCAGGTTCAGACTCGCAGCTCGACGTGTTGTCTAACAACGAGGACGACTGCAGAACGTCTCTTGTCACTGGGATTATCACATCATCCATCCTCCGCCATAAAAATCTGGACCGTTACATCATGGGAAATATATCTGCTGGAGTCCACCCCCATCATCACAGCTTTTGTTCTGGTAAAAGCAAATATTTCACGAGGGTTTTGGACCCAAGGCTTCTGGCACGTTGGACCATGAAACCGGTTCCTCAGTGATGATGTAGTTGAGATCAACTGGAAGCACATTGCTGCTGGTCTGGGGTCAGATCCCTCCAGTCAACTCAACAGTGAGGCTAATGGCTCCACTGTTGCCCTCTTACAACACAGTGAACCAGGTTTTCCTGAAGGCAGAGCTGCTCTCGAGGGCTGAGATGAAACTCACTGGTTGAGATATGGAGCCAAACACAGGCAGTTGACTTGAATGATCCACTGATGTTATTCACAACTTTGAAAGTACAAACTTTCTAAAAGTTCTAAGTTAGGATGTTTTGCCCATTTTCAAAAATGTCCATAAAGAGCAGAAGCATCTTCATTGATATTTTTCCCATGTTCCGTTTTGTCCATGTTCTTACAACTTGTGTAAACTACTTGAACATTGTGCATATTTTGTACTTGACTTCCCTGGAAATCCACTTTTCTTTGAAGGCAGCCTGACATCAGAGGGAAGCGCAGTGGAAAAAACGAGATGCTTTGCCGGTACCTAAAAATTCTGTGTAACAATGCTGAGATTAGCCAGTTAGCTGAGCTGATCCCTCACAATCCCTCTGGTTGCCTTAATGTGGCTCCTTCCACCCTACAAGGATTAAGTGCAATCTACACTCGTCCCAAAATGAAGGAAAGATGAAGAATGTGGCTCTGGCAGTGGAAACGTTGCCTCTAGCTGTTTGTTTTGGATGTTTGTAAGTTTACTTTGTCACCCGACATCAGTGTTTGACCTCACTAATGTTCTTGATGGGAGCAAATCCCTTCAGGCAGGTTCCCAAATCTGATGGAAAGACTGAAAGCGGACGAGTGGAGGCTGTTACAGCAGCACATTAATGCCCACAGGTTTGGAATCACATGTTGGTGCAATCTTACAGTTTCCACATACTTTTGGCCATAAAGTGTCTATTTTCTGAGCTTTCTGCTCTAAAATGTCTTTTTTGGCTCAACTCATGTCAGATTAACTCAATCAATGAAACCGACCAAGAATTTTCTCTGTGACTTCCTCTGTTGATTAATAAGCTCACAGCAGCTTCAGGACTTGAATTAGTCACCAACATTTGGTAAATCTTTGTTATTCAGAGCTCATCTTTGTGTCTTCTCTGTGTCTCTGTGTCTTCGCCAAACCAACTGCCTCTAAGACCAAAATACAATCAAAGTTCATTATAATGAAATGCAACAGTAGTGAGTAGATGGAGGAAATGGTGACCACCATAATAAACCAATCAAAGTGGTAAGTACAAGGGATAATAAACTGTAAAGCACGATTAGCTTCAAAGCATCATCAAAGCAGATCCTAATCATCTAAACAGCCAAATTAGATTATAGACTTATGACCTCAAAACCTTCAACCATAGGAGCTTCAGTGATGTTAGTCACAGATGTGTCCAGCCTGCAATACTTCCAAACTTCAGCTACAGAGTTCAGACTTTTCTCTCCCTGTGATCCACATATTTGCACTGGAGCATCAAATCAGTGCTGATGGAGAAATGCAAAAAGCTGACAAGTCATAATTTCCATATTTAAAAGTATCACAGTAACAACTGCAGCTCAAACATCTGCGCAACATTAACGTGAAAACTCAGTGAAACAAAAAGCAACGACCACCTGTTGTTTCCATGAACCAGACCGACCTGGTGAAAGCTGTGACCCTGAATCCACTTCACCGCTTTAATCACATGTGGAGAAGAATGAAATGACATAAACTCTCCGTAATGACTGAAACATGAGTGGATGCAACCCGGTGCTCTGCGTTTAGTAACACTGTATAGTTCACACTCAATGTACAGCAACTACAGAATCCAGATGTAGGAAAAAGGCAAGTCACCAAGTCGAGAGCTACAAGTCTCAAGTCATGTCCCAAGTCTGATCAACAAGTCAGAAATCAAGTTTCAAATCAAGAGCCAAGTCTCAAGTAGTAAACTTTGTGTCCTAAACTATTTATGTACCACCAAATCAAATACAGAGTTTTTACATCTGAATGTGATAATCTGAGGTTTCATGTCTGGGAATGAAGAACTGATTTGCTGCACTTTGTAACTTGAGGAAGATGTCAAGTTATTTCAAGAGTCAAGAGTCGCTGGTGTTTTTGATTTAGTCAAGTTTGAAGTCAGCAGATTCACAACTCTCAATCTGTCTCTCTTGTCAAGTGTGAGGATGATCTGCTTCTCTCTGTTTTACAACATTTAGAATGGACAAAACAAGACGTCTGAAGATGTCGCCTTGAGCTCTGGGACATTTTCTTTATTTTTTGGCATTTTACAGACTAATCAACAATCGATTAATAGGATCAAATAAAAAAAAAAAATCAACAGATTAGTCAATAATGAAAATAAGCATTAGTTGCAGGCCTGTCTGTCATAATATCGTCTTTATCTTAAAAGAAGCGAGACACAAAGTGTCAGTGCGATGAGATAATCCTGCTTTTTTCCAAAGTAATTTCACTTATTGGCAACGAGACCTGAGCTGCAGCCTCCGCAAAAAAATGAATCATCTGATCTCATCAGCAGATTTTTACAACTGTTTCAAATAACCTGCCAGAGTTCATTATTTTTTTGTCGTTACATTTGTCGCTATAATCTTTGTAAGTAGAGACAGTGATCTCAGGGGAAACCACCTCTTCCTGCCCTTCAGGCAGATTCTGCCTCTGATGACAGTTCGTGTCTTAACGGGGTCACTCACCGACTCGCTGGGTCTGACGCCGGTCAGGGAGGCATAGGTCACTCGGTACTGCTGAACCTGGCCTGTGGCGGGCTCCCAGCGCACGTTCATGCTGTTGGGGGTGGGGTTGTACACCTGGATGTTCCTGGGTGGCGTTCGTGGGACTGCAGGGTCACAGAGGTGAAGAGAAAGTGAAGTGAGACAGAGGGGACTTTCTTTATTTAGCGACAAAACATCCAAACAAAGGGCTGATTCCAAGTACGGCCCATTTTAGGACCCAGAAAAACGCCGGCTGATGCTGAAGGATTTACAAACACAATAGTGATTACATTCCTGAAAATGTTACTGTTAGTAAGTGCTGAACAGAACTGGAGCCAATGTCAAGCCGAGGATCAGACCGTCCGTTTAGCTTTGCCATTCTTCAAACAATTTACAAAAGGTCAGAACCCCAGTGAACTTTTCAGTGAATCTGAAAAATAAATGAATAAATCTGTTGTGTTCTGTTAAAGTTTAGAATTCAAACAAGCTGTTTTTTGTTCAAATATATCAGTGTTTTATCAACATTTAGCAGCAGAAGAAACTGTCTTTGCATTGAGACGCACTACATCACAGTTGAGGTTGAACTCAAATGCTGAGTGAAGCAAAAGTCATTTTATAGTGTCTATGTGGAGAATGTGTAGAGAGTAGCACAGTTTGGGCTTCATGCAAAAGCCCTTAACTTCCATTTTAAACCAAACCAGATGTGCATATCCCCCTGGTATTTGGAGCTTTACCCAATAAAACAAAACGAGCTAGATGCAGTAGGTAGACGGAGCCTCCTCCTCAAAAAGCTTTTCCCTAATGTTGTATAACCTCATTAAAAAAATAATCTTTTAATACCTTTAAAATAGAGAGGACACAGTCTGTCAGGATGTTTTACTTCTATCATCCAAGGACAAAATTACCTCCTATCCTTTGGAGAGATTATGTAATCTTGATCTAATTTTGTGTTATTAATCGTTTTATAGCAGTAAGCTCCATTCTTTTCACTTTTTGGACTGAAAAGCTGTTTTTGTCCAGGCAAAATGTGACAAATTCCTCCCGGGACAAAAACAGTAAAACTGGACTCAGTTACTGGTAATAAAAGATCATTAACGTCACACACGGCTCATATTCACTGACAGACTGACTCACAGACACGACTGGGTCTGGTACATGTGAGAGTTAACATGAAGCGTCCTCGCTGTCATTCTGCATAACTCAATATGTCACTGACTAAAATTATAACTCAACCTTTTCCAGCTAATAACTGACACATAAATATTTAGCCTGAGTGGTTGTGAGCATTCAGACCAACAACAGCACTGCGTTCAATAAAAACACTGGTTGTTTGTGGGTGGATGAGATGAAATATTCAAACTTTGAGAACGTACTCGCAGCGAGGTGTCGACCGCTGTGAGCTTTAAATGCACTGACTTTAAATGACACGATGACTGTGCAGTGTTTTGGTGTCTGTTAAACCTTCAGACTCATAGATTTATTACTCACAACGGTCTTGTGTGAAAGTCTGTTTTTCTTTCTGATTCCCTGTAACATGACTCTGTGTGGTTGAGGTTAGGGCTTGTGTAAGTTTATGGTCAGATGCCGCAGAGCTAACTGGGGGTCGGGGATGAGTTTGGGCTGAAGTTTAAGGTGAAACGACTCTTTTCCGGTGCATCATGCTTTATTCACCAATCGTTCAAAGTGTAGACAAGGAAGCCTCAGCATCAGATAAAAGCAGGGTAGGTGAAAATGTCGATTGTCCTCGAAGCTGCTCGACAAAGTGCATCACGTTACATCTGGATGACTCGTCAGTGAAAACTCCAAACTATTCCTGACAGAAATACAATCTTCAGGCCTGTGTTTACCCACTGGAGCGCTCTGTGGAGTCACAGTTGTACCTCACTCACAGGTTCGTAATTAAAAACACCAGGATGCATTTCTGCTGAGCGAGCACGGCATGACAACAAAACCGACACCCACAACAGGACGTCAACCACACGGACGCAGATCAACCGGCGACTAAACAGTTCTCAAAACCGAATGTCTTCAGTTACCAACAGTAGTTTAAAAATTCCACATTATCTTGGTTTTATTTTCTACCATCAATCAAAGTGAAAGAACTCCTCAGCTTCTTTTGTTCCATCGACTCATCCTGAAGGGCGGATTAGGGTTTTGGCAAATTCCAGTTTTTTCCACTGGAGCTGAGGGCACACCTGGGAAACTCTGTTTGTCTATAAAGACGTTTCTGATGTCCAACTTTGCAGAAAGACCAAAAAACAAGCTGAAACCAATGAGTGACTTCAGTCCAGGAGAATCAGACTCAGGAAAAACAGTGCACTAAACATTTATTGTGGGTTCATTAGTGCAGAGACATAAACTTTAAACATTTATCTCAGTGAAGGAACGAACGTTTCTCTGCAGTCCTGCACTGGTGACCTCTGGCAGGTGCTCAGTAAAACCGTGACCTTTGACCTTCACTTCACCGTTGAAAGTCTTGCTCGGGGGAAGCTCAACACAAGTCCACTGTCATGGGACGGCTGCCGCTTTAAAAACCAACACGAGCTCACACTGACGTCAGAAACACATGGTAAAGACACTAAACCTTGTTTGTACCTGAACTTCTGCCTCAGATGAGTCAAACACTGTTTTGGCACAAATCATCACATTTTTTCTGGATCATATTATATTGAAGGACTCGACTGGATGTTTTATTTGAATGGAGTCTGCACTGGTCCCGCAGGGGGAGCCTGTTGCATTATGGGTTGTTTATAGCCTTAATGCTGCTGGCTAGCATGTTTCTCTGAGTCTCTTTATGGTGCATCTTTTAGAGTGAATCAGTCCAATTAAAATAAAGTCCAATTGAAATTACAAGATTTTCTAAGAATCTGTGTTTTACTGCCACAGAGACAATAAATTCGTAATGAGAGAAAACGAAGCCGATGCATCTCCCAACATCTTTACTGCAGAAACAGACCACCGGCCGAATCATCCGTCAACAGCCAAGAACTGATGTCAGAGTTCCAGGATGCTCAGAAACACTGTGTGTGACTCGGCGACAGAATGAGGAATTAGCTGCACTTGAAAACATATTTGGAGAAAATAAACAAGATGTACGTTCCGCTTTAACGAGAGAAAAGGCTTCAAAGACTATTTCATCCTTGAACTAAAAGGATCTTAGCAAACTTTCCCACAAAGGACAAGTCTGATTAAATGTTTAGTATTTTCAAAGTTATTTTCTAAAAACAGATGTTGGAAAAATGTTTTTTTTAAATCATCAGGTCTCAGAGCAGCTTGTTACTTTGAGACAGTGTTTGAGCCTTAAGGACACTGATAGAGTGAGTTTCTTCTTGTCAGTGTCTGCTCGAGTTAGTCGGTCCTGAAAGTGTCCACTTTAACCCCCAGAATCTTTTATGACGCTTGTGTAATGTTTTTTGTGAGCACAGAGGAAATAAATTCCTCACAGCTGAACGTCTCGCCTGATGTCTGCAGAAATTTAAAATAGGACCCCGGATCGTTTTCTGAGACTCTTCTCTCCCTGGTGACGCTTCAGCTGCAGCGTGAACATTGTTCCAGTGTCAGATAGAAACTGAGGTCAGTCGGTGCGAGGAGAGTCGAGGACTTACGTGTCTTTCCCTTGTCAGACTGACGCAGACCTTCTCCCTCGGGGTAAACTGGGACCACAGTCACGGTGTAGGGAGTGTCTGACAGCAGGTTCCTCAGGACGGTGTTGGTGGTGCCGCCTGATACCTGCTCCTGCTCACACACACACACAACAGGATTATTGTATCATTATTGATTATTATTAATGGTTTATTGTAGATGAAGATAATGACTCTGTTCTCATATTCTGATGAAGTTATAATAATTAAAAGCTACAAGAGCTGTAGAGACCAAACTTAGAATGAGTATGGAAAAAAATCTAATGTAAACAAAATCACAACTTTGTCAACAGATGAAAAAACAATAAATAAACAAAGTTAATTTCCTTGCATTAAAAAGCTCACAGTCACGCTCGCAGCTCTATCAAGCCGTGTTGGCTCACTGGTGCTTTGAGCTAAATGCTAAGAGCTTCACAGTAACAAGCCTGTGATGAAGAACAGGAAGTCGGCCTGACGTCTCACCATGTCCTCGGCGCCTCCTGCTGCAGGAACGTAGAAGATGCGATACTGGCGGACGTTGCCCTCGGCCGGCTCCCAGCGCACCTTGAGGGAGCTGGTGGTTGGATCAGTGACCTGCAGATTCTTCACTCCACCCAGAGCCTCTGTCGACACCACAGGGAGCCATTACATGATTTTCAATTTCCTGTTAGAGTTGCAGCCACAGTCGAGCGAGACCGGCAGCTACAAATGAGTCTTTGACCTCGTCAAAGCAACAGATGGGTGAGGTTTACGGCTTCAGGGAGATTCTGTCACGGGTCAGTGGCAGGTAAGTGACATGTGCTGACTTTTAAAATACTTTTCTTTGGTTATCTAAACTTCCTGTTACTGTCATCACACCAAATTATCTTATTGGTGCTTTGTAATGTCCAGTTCTATCCACTAAATTATCAATACCAACTTTTTTATGTTATATTCAGTCTTAAATTGTATCATCTTCAAAACAAGCAAAAGCATGTAACATAGTTTTATCAAGATTTATCACATATTGATTGTCAGTGTCTTGATTGTAAGACATGATTGGTGGATGATCTGTCTCCTCCAGGCTCAAACAAACTAAGACATGTTCTGGTGAAACTCTTTCTGAGCCAGATGTGATTACAGCTGCTCTGCTTTGGCCGAACTCACTCGTCTTTCCGTTCTCCGACGTGCGTTTCCCCTCCACGTCAGAGTAAATAGGCACCAGAGTCACTCTGTACTCGGTGTCCGGCCGCAGGTCTCTCAGCACCGTGTTGGTCGACATTCCAGATACCTGAGTCTGCAAAACACAAAGTAACATGTCTGTAAAAGAATCTCAGCCATGGAGAGGTTCTGCGCTTCATTAGTCCATTGATATTCATTTCTGTGTCTTCAGGTGTGTCATAAATGTTTTGCATTTTATTTCCCCTAATGGACAATATTGCTTATATGTTGTGTATCATCATGTTTCAGCTTCATTAAAGCTAGATGATGTTTATTCAAACCTGAGACTATGGTTATTATCCCAGTAGAAAACCCACCATGCTGTCGGTTCCTCCGGCGGTGGGCACGTATATGATTTGGTACTGCCTGACGTCGCCCTCGGCCGGCTCCCAGCGGACCCTGAGGGAGTTGGTGGTGGGGTCGGTCACCTGCAGGTTCTTCACTCCGCCCAGAGGCTCTGAAAGAGACGGGACATCACAGTCTGAAGGAACTGCTGTTTGCTTTTTCCTGCGGGGAGCAGCGGCTGGGTGGGGTTCACCTCATCAGGACAGTCCAGATGTCTGTCAGGGTGGTTGTCAATCACAGAGGAGTCTTTTCCTTTCCTGTAACTGTCTAAACCTTCTGGCGCTCTACGAGCAAAAAACATCCCCATTAAGTTTTTTAGACTTAAAAGAATTTCGCCAAGTGAAAAAAGCGTAACTGCTGCAAATAATCCTTAGTGTTTGTTTTGTCCTGCAGGGTGCACCAGATGGACGGGTTTACCACATCAGGAGCATCCAGATGGATCAGAAGTTGTCTAAACTTTCTGGCATTCATTACGTTCTTTTGTGAGCCACAAATGTTGAGATAAACGAGGTCTGTATTATCACTCTCAGTCTTAAACGAGCATATTTCAGCTCATTAACTACAAACTGAGTTTACATTACTGGCAGCTTGTCAGGTGGACTTCCTGTCCTCCAGGCATCAGGTGGATTCAGTTCATTCAGTATTCTGGCAGAAGTTGATTTTCTCACCACTTGTTCTGCAGTGGCAAAGACAGAGGAACCAAGCTTGAATGAAGTGTAAGGGGCATAAAGGCAGCGTTGAATGAAGTTAAATCTTTAAGCTTAAACCCTTGTGAACCAGTTACTTGGGGGAAACACTGGAATCCCTGACTCGAGCCATCCCTGTGTCTCTGTCTCCATGTTTCCTGTCACAGAGAACAGAAATATCTCTGAAGAGATGAGACCTCGTACAGGCTAATCCACAGCTGGGTATATTAGATTAAAAGCACCTCTGATGTTTTGTTTTAAAATTTTTCTGTTCTCTGTAAAAATCATCTCTTCTGTGCCTGTAAGTTTTCTTGACTTGCAATAAAAATAAAATTCAAACGAAAACAGAGATCCAATAAATGAATATATCATGCAAACATCAATGGCATGAAAATATTAATGGGAGTTTTATAGTAGCAATAAAACACTGGTTGTTTGGATATTGGATCGTCTTTGAATGCACCAGCGGGGAGAGATTACCAAACCAGCCGGAGCTAATAACTGCACGATCACCCCTGGATGGTTGGATCTGAAAATGGTTAGTATCCTTTGGAAAGAAGGAGAAGGTACACACAGTTTTAAAGACCAATGAAATACAGTCTTAAACCTCCAGGACAGTGAACAGAGGATGCATTTCAATTCTCTTAACTACGTCCACGTTTCCCTCAGTTACATCTTTTCTTTCTGTCTTGTATCTCTGTGTGTGTCTGAATGAGAAAAACATCACATCAGTGACGTAAAGATGACATTTCATCGGGTCTTGTGAGATTTCATAGATGATCCAGGTTTGTTCAGTCCTGCACCAGAGAGGTGACACTAGATCCATCAGAGTAAAGAAGATTTGACTTTATTGACTCTAAAATTCCTGTCTTGTCCTATCTGCTAAACTCCCAGCTGACCCAGCCGATCCAACACAAAGCACAAAAGGTATTGTCAAATTTGACAATATTACGTTACATGACTCTCTCTGAAACAATGCACACATGCTTTCAGGAATGTGAGCTCGGTCTACGGTTGCACTCATTGTGCGTCCACGAGGACAAGAGCTAAACGTCCTCATGAGTCAAGATGGTGAGTAACTCACTTGTCTTTCCCTTCTCAGCCTGTCGAATGCCCTCCACGTCCGGGTAGACGGGAACAACAGCCACGTTGTAGACGGTGTCGGCATCCAAGTTCCTCAGGGTGGTGGTGGTGGTGCCTCCTGACACCTCCTCCTGTTCAGGAACATGGCAAAACCTCCGTCAGCACAACAGTGACTTAATCTGATAATAGTGAGAGTCCACAGGGTCGAGGCTAACAGACGTGGAGCTGTACTGAAACGACAGCGACGAAGAACCAACATCATAGTTAACTGAAACAGTTTGTACCATTCGTTGTTCTCCTCCTGGTTCGGCCGAGTAGAAAACCTTGTAGCTGCGCACGTTTCCCACAGCTGGATCCCAGCGGACCGTCAGAGTGCTGATGGTCGGGTCGATCACCTGCAGGTTCTTCACCCCGCCCAAAGGATCTGAGAGGGAGGAGCAGTTACATTAGTCCTGAAAGGATTTGTTCACCAGTTCATTTACAGTTCATTCTGTTTTTCTCTCTCTGCAGGGAGTCTGTTACAGAGCTGAGATAAAGACACCAGTTCACCACAACCAGGCAGCGTCTGACCTGCGTCCAGCCCGAGTCGTCTGCTCAGGTTACTTAAAGTGTGATGAAGCTGCGCAATAAATGGTGCTGAAACTGAGATTTGATCCTTTCTCAGACAATGACACCATCATTACTTTCAACATGATAAAGTAGATAACACGTTTTACAGGACACTTCTCAAAGTGACAGATTGTGACATAGTATGTGTCTCTTATCGGTTTCCAATAAATATCTCACATGTAAATACAGACTTCAAGTTCTTGCAGAGCTTTTTTCTTGTTTTACTGGTGTTTTAATATTTTATTTTGCCCTGTCAATCAATAAGTCACATGTCTTTGTGTCTTTATCTTGGTGAGCTAAATATAGTTTTTTAGCCCATGTGGGCAACAAAGTAATATTTCATTCTATTCCTTTTCCACATTCAGTGAAACGCTGGCTCAGCATTGCTCTCTCTCGAGGTCCAGGTCACGTCCTTCTGCTACACATCATTCAACAGACTCCTGTGAACTCACTTGTTCTCCCATTTTCAGACTGTGGCTTTCCCTCCATCTCGTGGTACACAGGCACGACGGTGACGGTGTACTCTGTGTTCGGCTCCAAGTTCCTCAGCACGGTGGAGGTGGTGGTTCCAGACACCTGGTCCTGGTCGAGGAGAAAAGAAACTGTGAACTGGCTGAACTCTAGGATTTGGAGAATTCTTAGAAAAGACATTAAAAAGAGAAGAGAAAGGAGAAGTTTGGCAGAAGCAGAAAGGGGCTGAACCATGTCACAGTTTAATGTGTTGTGAGCTCAGTTTTCTTGGATGCAGCTTCAGTCAGTAACTGTTTGTGCAGCTCAGGAACAGGAACAGTAGAAGCTCAGAGATGAAGAGATTTAAGCAGAAAGATCCCACTTAAAAATCTGGGTCTTCGAGCAGAATCAACAAACTGGCAGCGAGAAGGAGCGGATGCCTTCCTCTGCGTGTTCTCCTTCAGACTTCTGCTGCAGATATAAATGTGTTCTTTGTCCATTTAATCTGAAAAGAAGTCCTAAAATCTGCCAATAAGCCGAGACAACTTCAGCGGCTTCCAACACGAATCATCTTATTTCACAAGATTTCTTAAACCAAGTGATATAATCTTGAGGGTAATGAAATGGACCCTCTCAAGATACTGTCACTGCTTTATAGGAAACAGTTGAAACCGCCTCTGAAATGAGTTGAACTAACCCACATCACTGTCGAGTGTTTTCCATTAGTGGTTAGTAACTGTAGATTTTAAAGGCAGCAACATTACCCAGCGGTTTTCAGCTTTTGATAACTTTATATTGCACTTTTCCCAGAACAAGTAAAGAAAGTTCTTGCACCAAATCTGCCTTGGAAACAAGTGTGATCATCTCAAGCCGCTGGCACATCTCCACTTCAAAACCTGCATTTGAGGCCAAAACTAAGCTGTTTGGTCAAACAGAGTGAGAGAGAGTACCTGCTCTTACTTAAAAACTGCATTTACACTTTCTTTGTGATGTGGTCATGGTCTGCAAAAGAATATTCATCACTTTAAGGCGTTTAACTTCTGCACAGAATCAACTACTGCAAATGAACAGGAGGCAGAAGAAAAAGAAAAGAAGACAAAGAAGAAGAAGAAGAAGAAGGGTTATTTAACTAATAATCCAATTTTAGCTTTTTACTTCTTACTAGTGTATTTATGAGTTTTGAATGTTCCCCAGGTGAATTGGGGCTGTTGTAACTTGATTCCATTGTTATGTTGGAATTACAGCCTTTCTGTTTTTGCTTGGCAGCAGGTTTTATTTATGCCACGTATGCATTGTGAAATTGGTGAAATGTGTTTCTTCAGTTGCTTGTATTTGATTTATCTGCATTGTTTTTCCTAAACAACACATTATTCACAATGGACTAATGGCACAAAGCAAATCTGACCACAATCAAAGACAGATGCAATTACAATGATAGGAAATAAATACTGGTCTGTTACAGGGGGAAATGATTTTTTCATTTTCTCAGTTAAATAAAGTTAAAATGTCTCTTCTAACGGCCACTGAACAGTCATTTCGACTTTAAGGTAGCTAAATTTCCTCGGAGTGATTTGAATTAAAACAGACATATCGCACATTTCAGATCGTCATAAAACCAAAATTCTAATGAGGCTTGGATGAAGTTCTCTGCTTCTGGTAAAAATCCAGCATCTAGAACTGGCAAAGCTGGACAGTTGCAGAAAACTGGCAAACTGTTCTCTGTTTCAGTAAAGACCAAGTATCTGCAGTCTCACCACATCCTGCTCTCCTCCGGCCGTGGGCACCCAGATCACGATGTACTCGCGTACGTTTCCCTCGGCCGGCTCCCAGCGGACGTTCAGGGTGCTGGTGGTTGGATCTGTGACCTGCAGGTTCCTCACAAAACCCAGCGGCTCTGAGCGCAGACATGAAACAGGAAGTCAAATTCCATACTTGGATCCGAGCGTCACGCAGCTGCTGTCTAGTCAGAGGTTACTGGCGTCCAGGGGCCAGTTTGTTCACATGTTTACTTTTCCTTTAGCTCTATTGATTCTGACTCTGCTGTTGTTAAGATTGATGCTATTTGTATTATTTTCTTGTGTTACACTTGAGAAGCTGTTTTCTGGTTCTGGTAACTTTTATCAGTTCAATACATTTTCACACTTCACTCCTTTGACCAGTTTTTATTTGGATAATAACATTAATAAGAAACACATTTGTTGAAGTTAAAGTTAAATTAACATTCAAAATACAATTAGCTGAAATGGCCTCGGGACGACCTACATCTTTAGCTCCACTCCTGGATTCACAGCCACATTCAGTCTCATTGTTTCTCTTTTTCTTTGCCATAAACTAAATCGAATCAGTCCTAAAGCCGCTCTTGATCAATAACACTTGTAGAGGAAATAATCTGTTTAACGATTTCCTGGAGACTCGGGTGCTTTTCAAAGTTCATGGAAGCACTTGGACTTAAATAAAGTGTTACATATCACACTGTTAATCTGAAAACGGCCTCACTCAGGTACTCACTCGTCTTCCCGCTGTCGGACAGACTGGGGCCGTCTCCCTCTGCGTACACGGGGACCACAGTGACGGTGTAGCGGGTGTCGGGTAGAAGCTTCTCCAGGACGGTTTTGGTGGTGCTCTCTGACACTTGCTCCTGTAAAGACAAAGGAAGTGAACTCAACACCCTTTACTAAGACGCTAAATTCCTACGAGCCCCGAGAGCCGTGACCTTTGACCTCCAACAGGTTAAAAGACCAAACACAAATCACAAAAACTTCATATCCGTTTACTGCACTGAAATTACTCTTCAACTGTCAGAAATTCTTGAAGGCTTAAAATATTTTTAAATATAAGTTCTAAATATTTTGTGACAATATTCAAAAAATCTATACTTGAATATTTTTTGGTCTAAAACTACAAGAATTTTGTGTTTTTTTGGGCAGATCAGTCTCTTAAAACAGTATTTAACCCATCATAAGATTTATACTGAGACCATTTTTTGAGTTTTACCATAAGTGAATAATTACAAACAAAAAACAAAACCACATTTAAAAATGAAAAACCTTTGTAGTTATGATTTATGTCATTTGTTGTCTGTGAGAACATTTTTCCATTTTCTGAGTAAAAACTGAGATTTTACAAATTTAGTTAACTCTGACTTATGTCTTTGCTGAGTTCCAGAAATATAAACCCCACAAACAAACCATGTAACGATGAGGGACACTCTCTTAAAAAAGGATTTAGACACTCTATGATGGGATTATCCTGTCAAAAAGCATGACATCACTAAAGCCCTGTTGAGAGCTTTGATCGTTTTGTTGCTTTTGAACAAGGACAATTCAAACAAAGTCTGACAGCTTTTTATTCACTTCTGCTGCAACACAGGGACTGGGTTTTTTTTTCCCCCAATATTTTGTTTAACGTTGCTTCTTTTTGACGTTTTACTGCGCTCTGGAATCTCACTTCACCCGTCGCAGAGCAGCGGCGTTAACAACACAACACTGTGATACTTGAACGTTTTCCAGATCAGATTGAAAAGTCATCCGGCAATAAACTGCAGCAGCCAATCAGATCTGAAACAGCTGATGAAGACACTGTTCTGAACTATTTCAGAGAGAGCGCAGATACAAGAGCTGATCTCAGTCTGAAACTCCTCAGGACAGATTCAGCACTGACTGGATAATAATAATCATAGTTCAGTTTGTCTGGTCGTTATTACCTGGTGTTTGAATTTAAATCACCTGTATTTCCTCTATTATAATTTTGTTATTTTGGATCATGGATTGAGATTTTTTTCTAAACTAAACAGAGAAGAAAGAGGATCTTACCACAATCTCCAGTCCTCCATCTGCAGGAACGTAGATGACTTTGTAGCCCTGAACGTTGCCGTCAGCAGGATTCCAGGTGACAGTGAGAGTGGTGATGGTCGGGTTGGTCACCTTCATGTTGCCCACGCCGCTCAAAGGCACTAAGAGCAGGAAAATGATGGTCTGAATGTTGCTACAGTCTGAATATATTTCAAATTCATTTATTACATAAAAAAATTGCAGCCCCACAGAAACGTACACGTCTTTCCGTTCTCTGACTGGCGTCTTCCCTCCCTGGCGGGGTAGAGCGGTAACACCGACACTGTGTACGGTGTGTCGGGCATCAAGTTGCGGAGGATGATGGAGGTGGTGCCTGCAGGAACTTGCTCCTGTTTTGAGAATAAAAACTCATTTAGATGGTCGGTCTCCTAACTGGCTGCTTCTCTACCACTTTCCTCATCTCTTTTTGTCCTCAGAGGTAAAACAAATGTGAGTCTCACCATCTCCTCGAGGCCGCCGGCGACAGGCACAAAGAAGACTTTGTAGAGGCGAACGGCTCCGTCGGCCGGGTCCCAGTTCACAGTGAGAGAGGTCATGGTGGGATCCGTCACCCTCAGGTTCTTCACTCCGCCCAGTGGCCCTAAACAAGAGGACAGGTTCACCATGATGGTTTCAGACCTCATATCTCAAAATCTGTTTTCATCCTGTCTGAATTAAGTTTAAGGGGATGTCCTAGAGTTCCAGAGTCGGGGGGGGCATAACACTGCTAATAATAAGTCTTTAGAATATAGATTATGTTAATTTCTGTTTGATTCTGACTTGACTTGATTTCTGACTCTTATGTTTACATTTGAATTCAACTTTGGGCTTTTAAAAAAAAGGTTATTTTTTAGTTTGGGTTGTTTTCAAACAGTCTTGTCGTGAGATGATGCATCGGAGGGACTTGTCCTGTAAAAAATTAAATTGGTTTAATTGCCGTGTTGGTTAGTGTTCAGTCTTACTTGTCTTTCCATTTTCAGACATCGTCTTTCCGTCTCCTCCAGCGTAAACCGGCACCAGGGAGACGGTGTAGAGGGTGTCGGGCTGCAGGCCTCGCAGGATGGTGGTGGTTGTGCCTGCAGACACCGTTTCCTGAGTTCAACAACAAATGACACAAATTAGCTGTTTCCAAACCCAGACAGAGGAACAAGCGTGCAAAGAGAAATAACTGGAAAGTTGTTTAGTGGTTACATTGGCAGCATCATAAGCTTTCAATGTGCCTTTAACCCCCAGTTAACTCTCCCGTCCAGTTATGTTCCAACAGGAACAGACTGGTTGTTGTGGGCCAGTCTGAGGCGACGTGACAGAGCAGGATGAGCGGAATAGCCAAATGAAAGCTGCTGTGAAATAGCTCATTAAATCATGTTTCCTTAGGTGTTATCAACAAGCATGAGCTCAGTTTCACAAGAAACTATAAACAAGTCTGAAATATCAGGGTGACGTCCTGATTGTGCTTTCTTCACAAACTTTTATGATGGAACACATATTTGAGTTAAGATGAAAGATTGATTTAAAAGCGTCGGACGTGTTCAAACACACAGGATAATAATTTGGCTTCAGGTTTGACGCTGCAGAGCGCCAGGCGGCAGGGAGCAGACGGTTGTCCTACCAGTCCTACCATGCTCTCGGCTCCTCCGGCGGCAGGAGCGTAAATGACTTTGTACTCCTTCACTCGGCCCTCGGCGGGCTCCCAGCGGACGTTCAGGGTGGTCATGGTGGGGTTCAACAC
This sequence comes from Holacanthus passer, assembly GCA_025331565.1. Classification (NCBI taxonomy): domain Eukaryota; kingdom Metazoa; phylum Chordata; class Actinopteri; family Pomacanthidae; genus Holacanthus; species Holacanthus passer. Next base: position 876,520 of record JAFREQ010000097.1, on the reverse strand, counting down.
CTGCAGGTTCCTCACTCCACCCAGAGGCTCTGACGGAGCACAAACACAAGTGTTCAATTAGCAGAGGAGGAAAGAAAGTCTGTTCACTCCACTTACTGAGCTTTGAGCTTATAAATCTATTCTGGGAGTCTTTTTCTTCATTTCAGAGGTAAACGTACTTTTTACTTCACTATATTTTACTGAAAGCATGAGAATTTTCAAAACCTATAAATGGACACTTTTTTCACGTCCAGCTCTTACTGGTTCGTCCTTCTCCAGAGATGTCCCTGCTGACGCCGGTGGGATAGACGGCGGCCACGGTGACCGAGTACTGAGTGTCGGGCTCCAGCTTCTGCAGGATCGTGTTGGTCTTCTTCCCTCCAACCTGCGTCTGTCCACAGGAAACAGTGAGTCTGTGTCAGTGTCCTCAAACGTGGGTTTATTCAATGTGAACAAAAGGTTAGAAAGATCAAATAAAACTTTGAAAAAGCTAATACTTATCTTCATTTTTCAGGATTAGTTAATTCAGAAAAATACTTTCAGCATTAAAGAAAAACTGTTTCTATCCCTGTTGTTCATCAATCAAAATTTTGAAAGCATTAAAGGGGAAAACAGCTCACGACCTGAATCGACCAAACATTTTTATCTTTTCTTTCAGCTCTCACTTTATCTGAGGTCGAAGTCACGTCGCATGCAGAATGGAAATTCTGTTGTTAGATAATTCAATTATAAAAATGTATTAAAATCTCAGAACAAAGGTGAAATGAGCACAAAGGACTCCATTAAATCTAAAGAAAATATATACAAAATTACTAAAAGAAGCGACTTAATGTCTCTAAATGTGTGATCACTTATCCCTGCTGTCATCGCTCTTCCTCTAAAAACTAAACTGAAAGTCTAAAACGCACAATAATCCGCAGTGCGTCATGTTCTGGAGACTGATCTGCTGTTTCTGAGGACCATGTCAGCAAACTATTTACATTATTTACTCATGAGTAAGTTAAGTATTTCTCAGGAAAGGAATCCAACTGGGCCTTTGGGAAATCCTCAGTAAACAGCTCTGCAGTATATCATGAGATGGATACGAGACTGTAAACACGTTCAGACGGTATAAACAGTTCCCTGTTAGCAAAGAGATAAACGACGGAGGGCATCACATCACATTTACATCAGTATTTTAGGTATTTGGCTGAATCTTTATTCTGGCAAACGTGCAGAGAGTCAGCGTCTTGTTCAGTGTCTGTTGGTTTCACACGTGTGACATTTTGTTTATAGGATCATCTTTCAATGATGAGGTCACTGAGCTGAACACTGTCTTCATCACACAAGTCGGATCTTCAGTAAGTTTCACCATTATTTAATAACAAATCAAGGAATTTATCTGTTTACCCTGAATATTAAAATGTGGTAGTTTACAGATTTTACTGTCTTCTACATTCTTTAATATGAAAGTTCTTTTATGAAGTTGTTTGTTAAAGGGTTTGGTGTTGTTCGATTTTTTCTCATGAAAAGACCAAAACCAATAACTTGTTGGTCTGTCTCTCAAATACTTTCTGACTTCCTGTCTGTGGCTCTCAGCTCCAAGCTCATTGGTTCCTACTGAAGACGTAAATCTTTAAAAATGCCTCACAGATATATTTTTTTATTTTTAAAAGTGTCTGTCATTTCTTAAAGCAGCTTTTGTAGTTTTTATCAAATGTTACTCAAACAGGAGGAAATAGTTCATGTGTTGGGGACTATTTTCAGTGGCGGATGAATCCACGACAGTGTGTGTGTGTTCATGGTAATAAAGGAACATTTCACCCACTCTCACAGGGATTCTTCATATTTTCATCTCTGCGTGTGTCCAGTTTGATTTATTCCACTTTGAGTCCACCTCAGTCTCGAGGAATCATTCATCACTGTATTGAATAATATACTTTACAGCAGCAGCACAGAACTGGACACAATAAAAGTTGGTCTTTTCCATACTTATATGGATAATATTTCGAAATTCCCAAAAAGTGGACATGTACTTTTCTACTTTTTCAGGGCCGCGAGGAAACCCTGAGCTCATCCTCCGCAAACAAACATCCTGTCGACTTTCACATGACTGATGTTAAAAACAACAAGCCGACAGACGACAACACGACACCAGATGCTCTCGGTCCTCTGGTTTACACAGCTGACGTAGCGCGAGGATCAGAGCTCCGTTAGACAGATCTGTAACGCTGACATCATGATTCGACCCTGACACGTTGTTTGGGGGAACACTGTCATAACATCTCAGAGACACAATAAAATGTGTAACTCGCTGAAATTCTTTTCATACAGCCCACAGTTTTCTTTCAAGTTATTTCCAGGGCTCATCTCTGTTGAGTCACGGAGCAGGAATGTGAGCTTGGTGATCAGACACAGGACTCCTCCGACTATACGACCGAGCCGCAGGATGCTCTCATAAACCAAACGTCAAAATATGATGAAGGGGCTCAGAATGGCCAGAAATGTATCTCGCAGAACGTTGGCGGCGTTTTCATAAACACCTTCAGAACATTTTTGTGCATCTGGAGAGGGAAACAAAATCCCACTTTGTGCCGCTGCCTGATTTATTGTACTTTTGTTGTCACTGAGAATCACGATTTTTGATGTTTGATGATGATTTCAAATCGAATGCAGAAACATGCAGGTGTCCGTTTTACAATATTTAAGGTGCTTTATCATAGTGAGAGCTCATAATGGATGATGTTGGAATTTTCTTTCTTGTTTGCATTTCTTGAATATTTTTACCTATAAAGCAAACACACACTCCAGTTTTTCATGATGTAAAAATTAAACACTCTGATTTTCTTAACAGGTTTACATTGAACTTACAGTTCACATAAGTAACATTAAGTTTACTTTGAGTTTACTGCTGCAGGACAAAAGCTTGGTTGTTTTTTTGGTACTTGAATAAAGGACTTGTGTTCTTGTGCCCCCAGTTATAAATATGTAGAAAATGAATACAGGAAACATCAACACAAACCCTTTGACAGTTTTAGACCCTCATTTATTTAACTTTTGCAGGCATCTCTAAACAAACACTTTTAATCCTTTAGTTTCTTGCCCATCTTAGTTTTAGTTCCTGAAACTGAAACTCCAGAGGGACAGAAAACTTCCCATCATATCAAACCATTCATAACTGATTTGTTTCTATATGTGCACTGGGACTCGTATTGCAAACTCGTCTGACAGATTTAAAGCTCTTTGTCATATTGAGATATTCATCGATTTGTCATTAAGCAGTTGAAGCAGGCTGGAGATGTTCCCAGAGGTCAAAAAGCAGCACAGCCGGCACCACCACCGGAAAATCCACCCAAACAAGGAATTCATTCATATTGTTCCTCTCATCCTGCACAAACAGATGATACCCAGTGTGCGACAGGAGAGAGGGATTTCTTTTCTGGTAAACCTCAAATTTAGAGGCAGATCCTGAACTGAAGCCAGTTTGGGTGTAAAAACTTAGATAAACATTTCAGAAATCTCTTCAGTCACTCTATTGTTCAACACCAGTGGAGCAGCTCCAGCTTTCATCTCCTGATAAAATGAAGAGCCAAGTGTTTATGTGTGTGCGTCAGATAGTATTTTATGTGAATTCTTGGTTCACATTCACATGTTATGGCTAAGATATGTGATAAAAATGTTTATTCTCATGAGCTCAGGTTGAGCTGATTTAGCTGTGAACTTACTGAGATAGGCTCGCCTCCTGTGACGGGCTTGTACGTGATCTTGTAGTTCTGGACGGTGCCGGGGGCGGGGTCCCACCTGACAGTCAGCGTGGACGTGGTGGCGTTGAAAACCCTCAAGTTTCGAGGAGGCTCAGGAGGCACTGAGAGCACAAAGATAACTCCAGTGAGATAAACAGAAAATCAGCGCGTCCTGTGTTTGATTAGCGATGATGATGGTGAGGATGATGATGGCAGTGATGGTGATGCTCCCACAATCCTGCAGGTCACAAAAGCTGGAAGGGTCAATATAAGGATACAGGGAGCAGGGTACTGATTATTAAAACAGGAGCAGGAGTATGGTCAATGAAGCTGTTCGGAGCAGGGCTGGAGTTCAGAAACTTCTCATTCACATCATTTATCTTCATAAGTGCAGAGCTATTTTTCCAACAGTGATTATAGAACCTTCAGCATTTGGGAAATACGGGTCATAAATAACTATAATATTTTATGGTTATACAAAGAAACCTGAACCTAACTGATTTAGGGATCAGAAATAAATTCACTGCAGCACAAATTCTAGGGTTTACAACATAGAAAATTAAATCTTCTCAGAAGGTTGACTGAGGAGTTCGCTGAGCTCCAACCCTACAGCAGAAACAATAATGTACAATAATGCAACAACATGCGACAATATTATTTTGATGACACACTGATGATGGATGACGTGATGAATGACATTACGATGTGAGATGAATGAAACTGTGACAAAAGAAATGTTATAATGACAACATGGCGAAGGATGGGGAAAAAACAAAATGATGGAAAGTGACATTGAAACAATCATTCAGATGGATGAAGGTCTGTGGAGGATGACACGTTACACACTTTTTGCAATTAAAGCTCTGAATCTATGTTCACACCACAATCAACTACACATCTACTGTGAAGCAAGTCTGGGGAAAATGTTGCAAATGTTGATTTTTAAAATCTAGATTTGTGTGAGATGATGTAAACAGAGAATCCTAACGTCCGGTGTTAAGATCAGACAGAGCTTTAATCACATGGAAATAAAAGTACGCAGTGAAATAGTTGTGATAACTGCTGTGGTTTTAAACGTTCAATGTTACAGCATCATGTGTCAGAATGAGGTTTTGAGCTGACATTGTTTTAAGGCACCTCATCATTCTGTGGTCATTTTGCAACCACAGAACGAGACCATATCAATAACATGGCTGCAGTAGCTGACTGGCTGTCCAGTTACAACATCACGTATCTCAAGGCTGCGACTTCATCACACCAGCATTAAATTATAATTAATAATAATAAACTAAACTAGACAAACCAAAAATTTAACTTTTTTTATACTTCTTTGAGCTAATGAAGTGAGGAGCTTTGATTTATTTGTGAGGTTATTTTAACTGTTTATATATAAAAAACTGTGTTATATTTTTATATGTTCCCAGCAGCTTAGCTTTGGCTGCACACTAATGTAAAGAGGTGGATCAACTGCTGAGTAAAACAATGTTTACCATCTAGATGCACAATTTTAACCAACAGATACAATAGTGTGTAAACAGCATAAGATTACATGAAACCTATATTAAAGTTGTTTAGTTTTCCTGAAGCAACAGAAGATGAAAAGGTGAAAAAGCAGCTGTGACCAACGTTTTTTTTGGCTGCAGGAAATCAACCATCTGAAGTTGCTCGTGGTGTGAACGAACAGTGAAGCACTGAAATGCACATACATGCAGTTAAAAAGAAAAAGTGTCCCTCCACAGAACCGTTCCACACAAAACCATGAACATTACAATGAAACGGAACGTGTCCTCCTCATTTCACATACCATCCGGAGCCTTTAACACTAGAAAGAGACGTTGAGAAAACATTATTATTTCAACGTGAGTCACATCAGTGAGTGTCAATTATGGTGGTTGTTTTTCGGCCGCTGGTCGGGCGACGTGGGTGCGACGGCTTCCTTACATGTGCGTTCGCTTCCCATCAGGTCCTCGCTCTCCGACTCGTCGGGGTAGATGGCCGTGACCGTGACGAAGTACTCCGTGTCGGGGTCCAGGTTCTGCAGAACGTGGGAGGTCTCATCGCTATTCAGGATGGCCTGGTGACAGAGGCAGAGTGAGAACAACAAGAGGTATGTTAACGGTTTATTCTGTTGCAATAACGAGGAAATGTGTGTGTGTAGTCGCCACAGTGATCCAGGCAGAAGGTCGCGATAAACTATACTTTAAATGGCAGTTCAAATGGCTTCTTCACTTATATTAACAAGTAATGAATCCTCAGCAATAATTAGAGAATGAGTACACGGAGGAACTGAAGTCATTTCTGCAGCCAAAGTTCATCATTTACATACCAAGACTTTTTGCAGTATATAATTAGTTATAGAACTTGGTGCTTGATAGACTAATTTACAGAAGTCACCTGTCAATCAAACATTATGGGCGGAGTCTTAGTAACGACTCAGCGGCTTGTTTTCATAATGGGCCGTGACACTGATTTACTTCCACAGATCTCCCCTCGGATTGTTTTCCATTTAAATCCAAACTCTGAGACGAGAAGTATTTTGCAGTGTTTTCATTGGTCAATAAAGAAAGTCTAATAATGAGACTGTAATTAACAAGCTGGCACGGATTTCAGTCACAGATTTTCGAAACTGTAAGTTGGGTGGGGTGGCAAAAGTGGGCCCCAAAGCAACGTTGGAGGGCCAAAGCATAGCAAGGAGAAAACAAAGAGAGCCTTATTGTTGCTTCAGCTAAACGGGATGTTTTAACTTAAGTCTTGGCGAACGCAATAACGAAGTTTTGTGAGGCATGTCAGTTTAAGGGATCTGTGAAACCACAACGGATCATTCTTGCGATTTTCTTTTTTACTTCAGCAATAAGAAAAATCCTAAACGTCAGTGTTACAGAATGACTGTTTCATTTTTCACTTAAACAAAACCATCTCCAGTTTCATAATCGTAACTTTATCGACCCTCCTTGAAGAGCAGCCCACACGTTAGAGAGGCAGGACTGTTACCGGGAAGGTCGACAGTTCAGAAAGTCTGAGCTTATCGAGCAGGCGTGCCCCAATGATCTGAACTCAGAGCTGTCCTGCTGTATTTGTGTCCAGGCTCCAGTTTTAATCAGAGGAAATACTGTAGGGGTGCTGGCGAAAAAATCCTTCAGCATTGGTTGGATTCTGTATGGATTAGTCGACTCAAACCAGATGTTTTGCCTCGTTTATCCAGCTGCTGAAGATGCATTTTTGATAGCAAATAAAGATGCAAAGTGGACAAAACAAATGCAGATATGATCTGGATACGAGCCAACACGCCAGATGTCTCGGTCTAATCCAGTAGTAGATGCTGAGTTGGAATTCCAAAACTCTCTCAAACTCTTTTGTCTTGGTTTTTCCCCATAAAGAAAACACTTTAAGAGGATCCACCTTGGCGAAATGATTTACAACATTTAGCTTCCATCCACAGATCAGCTGACGAGCTACGGTGAAAACTAGCTCTGGGCCACATGGAACTGTTTCTGTGGCCCCGGGCCTTGTTGGAGCTTCCCCAAATTCTTGAATGTACCAACATTAAACTCAACCTACAAAAAATATTGTAAACTGTGCTTTGTGAAATGGAAATACGGTAGTAATGGATAACATTATAACAGACACTAGTATTACATGAATATAGTTGATTGTCTGTTTTGGTCTTGGTTTTGACTTGACTCAGTCTTTGGAAATCTGCACTGAAAACAGACTGTAGCTGAAAACAGTCCCGTCTCACACTGGATGTCTTACATTCTGGTAGTCGCTCTCCCCCTTCTTGGTCCAGCTGATGCGGTAGAGGGCCACGTCCGGGGCCCCGTGCTCCCAGGTGGCTCTGAACGAGGTGTGTGTCACCTCAGAGAACTGCAGGTTCTTGGGGGCAGGGACGACATCTGTTCACATGGACAGAAACAAGAGGGAGGACGGCTGCGTTGGTGAGGGAGGTCTGAGAGAGGAGGTGACATCATGTGAAGACTATTGACTGCAGCTACAGTTGTGTAGCTGACAGCACTAGACCAACGTGTGTGTGTGTGTGTGTGCTTATATCATATGTAAGTGTATTATGTTTGTTCTTGGTTACAAGAAGCTGGAAAAAGAAGCTTTTGACGCTGTTAATCACAGAAATATGTCAGTAAAATGATTATTTCTATAATTTGACTTGCAACAACCTGAACAGCTGCAGAAATCTCATACATGCTACAGACATTTTTCTGTCCAATGTCTTATGAATGTCGCTGGGTAGTCAGATAGCTTTTCTTACTCCCACCTATAAAGCTGTAACTGGCTGAGTGTTTCTCCAACCAGGCAAAAAAATCTCATCATCAAAAATCATTTTCATTTTAACACAGCATTTTAAAACAAAAACGATCTCTGTCCAGATCCTCAGTTTTATGCCTGTCATTCAGAGGTTTAGAACCAGGTTCAGTTAGTTAAGAGCTACAGAATCAACGGGAGGTCCTCACAAGTATAGAATAGTGTGTGTGTGTGTGTGTGTGTGTGTGTGTGTTTTTCCACAGTTCGTCTGGGATTAATGATAAACAGAGCCAATGCAGTAAATAATCACACACACACAAACACACACAGATATTTTAATGGTGCACAGAGAGAGTCCAGCCCCCTCGAGGCTGTTTTCAGTCCAGGAGGGGAAGTGAAGTTAACACTGGACACATCTCTAAACACTGCTCAGGTGCTGGAGGTTCGGCCTGACTGCTCCAGTTAGATTTGGTTAAAGTCTGAGTTTACAACATCGCTAATCCCTGATCGTATCGATTCATTCGCCCAGGTCTGTCTTCTTCCACTCCAATAGAATGAAATCAATGAAATGTTAAACTCTGCTGAGGAGGCATTATGTAAGACTGTGAGGCTGCTTAGTGGGATCACAATCTTTTATATTCAGCAGCTCTGAGGTGTGGATGTGTGTGAGGAAAGTGCTTAAAACAAAAAGGTGAGCAAGAGGCATGAAAGGCAGATTCAGACCCGTGATGGCGGTTCCCAGCATCGGCGTTCCAGGTCCCTCGTCGTAAATCGGGGTGACGGCCACGTCGTACTCGGTCTGGGAAATGAGGCTGGACAGGCTCAGGGTGGTGATGTCACCGTTGACTTCAGTCTGCCGGTGAGAAATTAATTATCAGTACACAAACCTTAACTCCAACCTTGCTAGTCTAATCATAGAAAATGTTCTATCAAAACACACGGTGGCAGATAATTTCTGAAGAATCCAAAATCCACAAATGAGAATTGTTCATGTAAACGTAATATTGGCTGCATGTAAATGGGAATAGTAGCCATGTGCACATCTTAGTGGGAATATGGTCTTTTTCAAAATAAGAAATTGAATCATAACTCATGAAATTTCTCTTTATGCATGTGATGCAGCCTGATTTCAACATCTGTCAGCATCTTAAAACTCTCCGTTGAGCCTTCTGAATCGTATTCCTTCCTTAAAGCCTGAGCTATTGGGGCGTCTGGAAAGACTACTTTAATAGTTTTATGTGAAAATAATATATTCGCCAAGATAAGCAAAGATAAATAAAACTGTATAGAACATCTGGGCAAAGCTTTGATGTATAAAATGCTGAGACGTGTCTTCTCAGTCGAGTTTTCCATTTCAACAGAGGGTAAAGTATCATAAGCAGCAGTAAACAAGTAAAACCCTCAGCACTCAGCAGCATTAATCCAGTGTGTGAGCTTCTTCTATAGAGACAAGAAGCCTTCAGCTGTAATCCTTCAGAGGAGTCGAGCTAGTGGGCGCGATCCATCAAAACTTTCTGGAAACGTCTCGCAGGTATCCACCGACGGCACCTTCGGCTGCCGACTCGTCCCAGACTGTTTGTCCTCCGCTGACATCCAAGTGAGAAATTATGAGGACGGAGTGGTGCCGGGACGATCCAGTCAGTCTGGGCCGACGACCCGAGCCAGCGCTTCCCTGCCAGCAGACTGCTTTTCACATAAAGACCAGCCAACAGAGAGGAGCTGCTGCTCCGCTGAGAGTCCGGCCGTAACTCTCGACTTGGTCCTGACTTCCTCACTTCACTCCCACAGCGACAGATATCACTGCTGACTACAACTTCACCCTTATGAAGCTCTCGGTGAGGTTTTATTGTTTAAAAGCGCCTCTGAACGACCTCACAAACCAGACCAACATTTTCTTGCAGCCACTGTGAGGGAGTAACAACTGATACCTGCCAATAGAAAAGGTCACAGCTGAACATCCCTGCTAGACACATGAAACTCATTTAGACTTTTTAGGCAGCACTTTCAAAGTTGGAGTGTTTGAACTGCACAAGCACTCCAAAATTAATGAAACCTAAAGAATTTCTTGGACAGAAGAATAGAAAGAAAACGGATGCCCTTTAAAAACAAATGGAGAGTTGTATAGAGCCAAAATGGAGGCAGTGAAATGTTCATCTTACTTTACAACCATTTACTTAGATGCACTGAGAGTTTCCTGTCAACTAATCAAATAAGACTGATCATTTCACGTCCATCCCGACTGCACTTTAACCTTTAATCCAGGGGATTCTGTGCATTTTAAGTCTGTAAAGTTTCACCTCTTTCACGTCTCCGTCCTCTGGTTTGTAGGTGATGATGTACTTGCGTACTGCTCCAGGAGCAGCGTTCCAGTTGAGTCTCATGGTGCTGTGAGTTACATCAGTGATCCTCAGGACTCCAGCAGGAGGCATGGGCACTGAGGGAGGACAGGGAATGGACATCCATTAAACCTTTAACCAGAAAAGCATTTACGGGCCTGACATCACCATCAATATTTTTGTGAGGACATTAAAAGATGCTGATGGACACGGCGGGGCCAAAACTTACTGGATAGCTGAATAACAGACAGCAGCTCGGGTTTTAAGTGCTGCCGCTTTGGATATTTGGTTTTTCAGAGCATCTGTTTTCTATCTATAAGTTCTCAATCCAAAATATAAACTCCAGCATGTGGGAGATGTGATCCAGCTCTTTCAAAGTAACTGCTGACATGAAAATAAAACCCAACTAATTTCTGTTAAAGTTCTTACCTTTCCTAAGACCTTTTCTGATAAGTTATATCTTCAAGGGTGTAAGTTCTGGTATCTTGTGAACATAATGCAGTGAACATAACATTACACTTAAAAATACACACATTTGATTTGTTAAAATACTTCTAACATTTCTTGATAATCACAAATAGACAGAATTAATGTCAATACTTGAGACAGATGAATATGATCACTATATAAGTGATAGCTGAGGATTATGGGTACGTGGAAACACTCGCGTTGAGTATATATTTAAGAAATAAATGCAACGTCTGTGTATTGTGAGGGGATGTTTTAGAACTGGTTGATACAAGTTTAGCTGAGTCTCCATTAATCAAGCTGATGTGGGAGTCAAGAACACAAAGACACTGTCGACAACTGCAAATACACCAAGTGATATCACAGGAAGGCCGCAGCAGCAAATGTCAGGCCAGATCTGGCCCGACTGAAGGGTCGCCCAATTAACTTTGACCTACTTCCTTCAGATGGCGCCACAGAGCCCTCGAACCAACAGGATTCTTTATCTCCATATACCATGACAGAACTCTAACTCCGACTTGTGTGAGCATGATGATCCAGTCACCAAAGGAGGGAATATGTTTAAGATTTGTGTGTAAAACTTAAAGCCCTGTAAAATTTTGGTTCTTCTGCCTTGTTGAAGTTTGATTCAACCAGATAATTTCTGTCTCCAGAGGAGCTCTGCCTCCAAAAATGTCTGTAGCGCTAAAACACATGTAACGTTCAGAATAGAATCAGTGAAGTGTTACGTACAGGTGACTCCTCTCCCCTCCAGAGGGTCGCTGGCAGCTTCTCCATGCAGGGCATAGATTGAGATGGAGTAGGCTGTGTTGGGTATCAGCTGCACCAGCTGGACGTTGGTTATATCTCCTCCAACACGTACCTACAGAAGGACAGACAAGAGAAGGGTGGGGGGAAGACGGGGGAAAGAGGAATGCAGGTGGGGGTCGTACAACAGAAGAGACTTGTAAGAAAGTCTTTTCTTGGTTGCTGTTTTAAGAGAACACCTGGTGAACAGGCCTGACTCTCATCACTGCTGACCTCACACACACTCTGCTGTGGTGTAATAAAACTAAAAGTGCTGATGTGACACTTCTAGTTCTTCCACACAAACTGAAAATGGCAGAATGATGGTGTGGTGTGATGTCTCCATACCAGTGTTTCTGCAGGTTTTAGCCCAATTTATTACAAAAGACTTACAGTATAGTAAGAGGTTAAAGTATAGACACACATTCTTGTGTATTTTCAGTCTGGGGAAGTTGCTTCCATACTTTAATCTTGTCTATCATTTTCCAAAGTAAAGCACAATTCATGTTTTCTTCCTACGTTCCTGACGTTCCCTATTAAATGGGCAAAAACCAAAATCTCTGAAATCAGTTTCTTCAATATTTCATGTCAAATGATTACTGTTGATAAATCTTGCAATGCTCCACTTCATTTCAGGTCCTGATTCACACTTCAGGTGCATGCTTTCCAGTAAAGGCCACTTGCTGTACATTAAATCCTCCCTTATATTTTCCTCTGCTGTATAATGGCAGATGAAGGTTAACACCACAGAGAGGTTCAGTTCCACCCCTATAGAATCTGTTCTGTTTATATCATCCTGATGACTTCACACCATGAGCTAATCCGTCCCATTACCCAGCGCGTCTGCGGGCTCTGCTTTTTGTAGGCCTGGCCTGAGCTGTGCTGCTAAAGTCCACTTCCTGTTCTGCAAACTATTCGTCGTATCGCCATCTGGAAGCAGTAAGGCGACGCGAGCAGAAGCCCGCTCTTATAAAATCAATGTGGGAATGCTGAGCACACAAATTAAGATGTGGGTTCGTGTGTGTGTTTCTGATGTTCATAAGAGGCCGTATCCGTGGTGTCGCAGTGTACTTGCATTGCTCACATTGTGGGGACTCAACTAATATTGAGGGAGAAAATGTTGGTTCAACCAGGTAAATCATGACATTTTAATGTAAACATTTTTGGTTTTTGGCCAAGGTTAGTGTTAGTGTGTGGATAATGTTTCCCTTGTTCTTTTCTATACTCTGTTTTCCTTCCACTGCATCGCCCTGATATTTTCCTGTAAAGACACCTTCACCTTCTGTTAACAGGACATGACAATAACATGGAATTAGTTTCGTTTTTGTTTTAGAAAGTTACTTTAGTTAGCTACTGGGAAACCGACCACCTCCTCTCTGTTACCTTGATCATTAACTGGTATAAAGGACCTTAGAAAATCATAAAATTGAATTACTGGTGTCTAAGCAGATGTCTGTCAACAAACTTCAAACCCTTTTCCATGTTGTATTTGAAGGTGCCTGACTTTACCTCCTGCTCCAGCTGAGGCTCGGTGGCGTTGATGGATTTGTACAGAATCAAGTAGCCTGTGGCGCCGTCGGCCTCCTCCCACCTCACCCTCATGGTGGTTGAGGTCTCGTCATAGACATTCATGTATGTCACAGCGGGCAGCGGCACTGAGAGGACAGAAACACACCGTCAGAGCGAGGAATGACTCGAGCAGCATTCAACAGTTCTCCCACACGAGGCCACGGCCGGACTCTACTTGCTGCTTTAATAATAGGAATTCAATGCTCTAATGTAATCTGCAGTATTTGAAGACGACTAAGAGCAACAGTTGGAGATTCTTTGGACCAAAAGACTGACGAAGAGGGTCAGAAATGATCTTTTTGATATTTAATATTTGGAGGAGGTTTTGGCACAGGTAAAAGATAATGATACAAACAGACAAGCAACATCAAGGTTATACTTTAGAAAAATCTCCCAAATGTCCCAAAGAGATCGTGAAGTTTAGTACTTTTGATGTGTAGAATATTTGGTATCATATGTCCAGTACTGGTTTCTGGTTTTTGTTTATATTTTGTGTGCACACGCTGTTGTTTTGCATTAACTGCAGAAACCTGGTTACAGTTGGCTTTCTGTCGTAAACTAATTTCATAGACATCACGCAAACAAGAAACCTGGTTTCTTTAACGGGGTTGAAGGATTAAAGGCTGGCAACACTCCTTACTTTCGTTCAACAAATCCAATGAGCTGGTCTGACTAACAGCACTGTATGTGCATCCAAAGCCTGATATATCTTTTTCCTCTGTGCCACAAAGCTCCAGTGTTTTCCAAAAACTATTAAATCATTCAATCCAAAGGTCTGACTAAACCTGAAACTAAAACAAATACATCTAAATGGGTTTATTTCTACAGATGAATAGGTTACTTGTAAAATCCAAAAGCATTAATACACAGTAAAAACTATGTGCTCCTTTATTGAGCTGAAGAGAAAAAACATCTGTATACAACAACTGTATATTAATAATACACACAGTAGATTTTCCCCAATAATCTGGTTTCAGTGAAAGAGGCAGGAAAGAACAATGGGCTGGCTACTGAAATATCTTTAGACTTTTACTGTGGAACAGGATGAACCACTCTGAGCACCAATAAACTTTTGTTTTAAGAGAAAAAAAATGTGTGATTTTTGCTGTTTAACAGTGTGGTTTGAACATTAAGTCCTATCTCCTGACTGTTCTAACACGATGCCAGATCAATAGAGGACACCCCCGCCCACACCGCAGCCTCCAGCCTTCACACTGACAGACTGCAGACAGTGCTTTCAGATGGACATTATGACCTGAGTGTTAGTTTAAAAAATGAGGCCACAGTGATCTAATGGCTGCTGGTGCCATCCAAGAGGACGACAACAGAACAATCAGTTATTGTTTTATGACAGTGGGAAACGGCTCATTGTAAGAATCAGCTGCACATTCAAGAACAAATAAAGTTAACATTAAAGGACAAATGAGCAAATAAAAGCACTTAGAGCCGTGCACTTAACACGTCGTTAAATTATATCAGTTTATTTAAGATGTACGCACAGACCACAGCCCCTATAAATCACTTTTTAACTGTCTTTATGGCTCAAAGTGATTCCCACTTCACCCACCACAGACCAGCATCAGCTCAGCATTGCATCATGGGACATTGTGTTAAGTGGTTTTCTGCCTCAGATCAGATGCTAAATATATGTTGTATAAACATAGATGCTGGAGCAGATTAGCAGTGGGGAAAAAAAGCAAGTAAACAAGTTCCATCAATGTGTGTGAAACGTGGATAATGAGCAGAGAAATCAAGCTGTTTATCTCACAAACCATATGGAAGAAACAGAACACTTTCCCACAACAGTGAAGCAGCTCCTCTCCTCTTTAATCACATCTGTCTCCCCAAAGGGCAACAGTGTCTTGTGAAAAGGCCATTCAACATGGAAACTGAGCAATTCTCTCAGAAGGCAGCAAAGAGTCAGTAGCAAGGAGATCTAATAGGAAGAGGAAGCGACAGTTGTGAAGAGGGAACACACTTACAGGTGGTCTCCGTGCCCTTCAGAGGCTCGCTGCTCATCTCACCAACCACGGCGTAAACATTGACCAGGTACTCAGTCAGAGGGGTCAGGCCCTGCAGCACCACGGTCGTCACCGAGCCGTCAACCAGCAGCTGAAACCATGAAGGACTGGTTATTAAACTGCGGCCAGTAATTTTCCACTTCACCAAATTGGACTTGGACGTGACTCTAGACTTTGTAGTTAAGACTTGAGACCTTTGTCCCACCTCTGAGGTGCAAACTGCTTGTATTTACTAGACTAAAACTTCCTCCTTGAAGGAGTTTCTGGGTTTTACTCAAAGTCATCCAGACAACTTTTAAAGGCTTACAATGAGACAAAAACACCCACGTCAGCTCACTGCCACGACCTTTTTGGGTCTATTTATTATACAAATTTCTATTTCTCCCTGATGCATAAATATTCCAGGTTTACAGTAATGTGTGTTTCAGCTCTTGGCAGTGGGCCATGACCTCAACCCCGACCCTCCTTCTTACTGGCTGCTTGTAATTTATGAATTCACTCTCTGGTTGCCCTGGTTGTAAATCACTGTCAATAAAACCTACACTAAAAAGCCGGCGTGTAAATATCATATATCTCATGTTGACCGTTCACGAGTGGCCTATAGCCCAACGTAAACAGATGAAAGGAGAGAGAGAGGCTGCACGGTGAGACGTCTCAGCCCAGTGTGAGGTCTATAACATTAAACTAAGTGGATCCAGTGGAAACTGCTTGATTTCAGACAAGCCAGATTATAGTGACACAGGCTCCATCTGACAAGAGCCAATAAAAGCCCAAAGGATGGAAAAGACCCAGTGCTCTGGTTTTAAAGATAGGACCGACAGGAGGTTAAGTGTAAACTAAATACAGGTTCACCAAAGCAACTGGCATCCAGATTTCATTCCCTGAGGCCCAAGTACACAAAGCTTTGAATAAAAGCCAGACCTCGGTATTTGGAAACACTTTCAAGAGTTGGTTTTGAACCTGTCTTGTGAGGTTTGACACATAGTACAACACATACCAGAATATTAAACAACAGGAGGGATTTAAGTGTCAATTAGTCTGTTTTTGTGTGACTGACAACCTGTCATTATCTAAATTCACAGGAAGTAGTAACTCTCACCTGAATGGTACGGTTCAAAGATACAAACAAACAACAGAGTTTGAGCCAGGTCTTAATGGGAGCCAAAGGAAATCAATAAGCAAACAAGATGCTATTTGATATCCAGGATCTCATCCAGCACTCACAGATGGTAGACATAAAGTTTCTAAACCAGGAAGCAGCCTGAAACAGACCAATTATCTGAGTCTTTTGACCACTTATACCTGGAACAATAGAGTAAAAAGGATCCCAAACAATAATGAAAGAACAAGCTCTTTAAATCCAAACCAGGTTTAAAATGTGAGGGGTCATACAATAATCCTCTTTTTGTTTAACTTCCTGTGAACTCTGAGAAAGAAAATCATGGTTATGATATTATTATTGTGGTTCTTGAGTTCAAATCTTGTGTTCAGCTCTGGTCTCTGCAGCATTAACAGAGACTGATGGAGGGTAACAGGAGAAACCTTCTCTCACCTCCTGGGTGGGTCCTCCAGCCACAGTCATGTAAGTGACGCGATACTTGTCAACAGAGCCGCCGGGTGCCGTCCAGGTGGCACGGAAGGAGCGGTGGGTCACCTCCGAGGTCACCAGGTTGGTGGGTGACTCCAGTTCATCTCCTGAAACGTAATGAAGACGAGCTGGAATATGATCTGGTATGTCAAGTATTTCACACGGTGAACCCTGCCACCACAAATCTGCCCTGGTCCTGTTGGTTCCTCCGACAGTGACGCTGTATATTTCAGCTCTTCTGACAAAGGCTTTCTTTAAAAAATGTTTTTCTCTTTCTGTGCTGTAAATCATTTTGTATTTCCTCTCAAAACTGATTTACAGACAAAAAGCACTTCAGATGTGAAAGTTTCCATCAGATGCTTGGATCTGTGTCGCAACATCTTTAATGGTCTGAAGTGATCGAGGTTGTCAGGCAGAATTGAGTGAAATTTATCTCTCTGCATTTCTTGGATCTGATCTTCTGTTTTTCTGTTTTTAAGAGTAGAGCTGGTTTGTGAATAACAGAACACTTTGCTCTCACCTAGGGATTGTAGTGACTGCATAATTTGTACTTTTTACTTGTCAACAGTCATTAGTTTCGTTATTTAAACAGGGTAAAGCAGCTGTTCCAAGGAAGCATAATTTTGCTGATATTCAAGCCTTTACTTGGACTAAAGGTTTATGTCGTCCTTCATAAGCAGAGCACCTTTCACGCCCTCGAGCACCTGTAACACCAAATGAAAGCCGGCAGTAAAATCCCAAAAATATATGGTTGTCAGTCCTAAACGCTGTGGCTTTGTAAATTCCGGAAAAGGAGAACTTTCTGAAGTTTCCATCTGACCTCCACCACCAGTAAGTAAGCACTAAAAGGTATAAATCTGACTGAGTGGTTTTCAAAGAAAAAGCTGGAATTACAGCTGCCAGCAGCAGCAGCCATGTTCCCTTTGAGCTATGTAGTTGTAAGAAATGCAAAGAAAGAGTAAAATCTGAGACATTAAGGGGTTTAGTATTTCAGGTGTTGTTTATAGCGCCACCATCAGGTAAATGTGTCTGTAATCCCTTTAGATGAGGCTGCGACCTTTTGCCAAGTATAGGAAGAAAACATTTAGATCATTGTGGTCCAAATATTGTCCATATTGATTTGCCCCTTCATAGCTACAACAGAATCACGACAACGAATTTGAAAAACTGGCAAATATCTCAAATTTCAAGCTAAATGGTTGATATTTCTCAAGGGTCAGTTCTGTTTGACCTGGAGATTTGGTCCTTACTTTGATAAATGAAAACGTATTTTCTTATGTATTAGAGAAAATGAACCAACTTAGACGTCTTAGACTTGGCTCCTTGTTGCTGCCCTTTGAAACCTTGAACTGTGTTTCTTTATGTTCATTCTAAAACCAGTGAAAGCAGTTTGATGAGGATTTTCCTACCTGGACCCTTGACACTGTTACACAGGTTGACGGTGAGGTCGTCAACGATGTCCAGCAGGAACTGGAAGTCGTTGACGTTGTACATGTGAATTTCGTCGGGGTCGGAGGCGATGGACCTCAACTCATTTTCATCTGCGTTCTTCACACCTGAGAGAAAAACATATCACAACTGTGCTTGAAAAAAATACAAAACTACGATGTTTGTATCTAGTTTGTAGGGTATTGCCAAAATGACACATGTGGTGTGAGAACCATGAAACTTGACGAGTAAAGAACTGAAACTGTTTCTGTTGTTACAAATTGTACTTTACATGCAAATATATACTGTGCATCACATGAAACTTGCCTGATTTGATTTTCAGAAATGTATTGAAATTTTAATGTAACAGTTCTCATGTAACATATAATTTGCGAATCAGCCTCTCGCTCTACAAACTTTTCTGAAACTCTAGTCTCATGCTAATCAAATAAATTCACTCACCGATTGCGTAGAGCTCGATGCCGCTGTCTCTCAGGTTCTGAGAATTGACGATGATTTCGTCCTGGGACTTTCCGTCAGTGATCAGGACACCGATTTTGCGGGAGTCAGGGCGCATCCCTGCGTTTGGTCTGAAGTTGTTCTGAAGGATGTAGTTTAGAGCCAGTCCTGTATGTCAGGAACAAAGAGTTTTACAAAGCTTTCAGACGGTGAATTCTGTTCAAGTGAAAAATTACATGTAGATTCTTTTAGTTTTCAGTCACTGTGAATCTCTTTCTGTTGTCTAACCATTCTGGGACAAATCCAACCCATTCAGAGTTACATACAAACACTAAATATGATTTACATTCATTACACTCTTACAAACACAAAATTTAAATCACAGTGACTTTCATTCATTTCTTAGTACAATGATAGTTACAGAGAGAGTAGATACTTGGTACAAGTACAAAGGTAAACATCTAACTTAGTTGACAACAAACAGAAGTTGTGTATTTAGCCACTTTTTGAGCAATAACAGCTTCAGTTTTCAGCTAATGGTCCCAAATAAGTAAAGTAAATACATTTGAATCCCAAATTAGGACGGCGATCAGTTTGAAGCTGGTGTGGATTGGACAAAGTGCTTTAAATCACCTGTCATGGTGTTGCCTCCTTTGTACGGCAGGTTTTTGATGGCTTCCTGCAGGGACTCGCTGGTCGGATGGGCGTTCAGGTACCACTCGGTCTTCGGGTCTCCACTGTACTGAGCCAGACCTGCAGGAAACACAGGCAATGTTCAAAAACTCCCCAAGCAACTAAAGAAAACCTTAAAAAAATGACGCAGGTTCACCAATAAAAAAAACTAGCAATTAAGGGAAAACCTGTTGCACACAAACAAAACATGATTAAAACCATCCAATCACCTTAATTTATCCAGTAACATCAGCAGCAGGCAGCAGCAGTCATAGTAGTAACAGTAGTAGATGGAGTAGTTGTACAAGCTGTATTAACAGAACAGTAGTAGCAATAGCGTTCATAGCAGCATTAGTAGTAGTACTTAATATGGAGATAGCAGTAGGTATAGTAGTGGAGGCAGTAACAGCAGTAACAGTAGAGGAATGAGTAGTTGTGCCAGTTGTATTTTTAGAACAGAAGTAGCAGGAGCAGTAATAATATTTGTAGCAGCATTAGAGGTATTTAAAGTAACGACAGAAAAAGTAACACAGTGGTAGTAGAAGAATGATATTATGAGTGATAGTAGTAGTTGTAGTACTAAAAGACTAAGTAGTTGTATTAGTCCATGTTGTGATAGTATTAATAGTAGTAGTTGCAGAAGGAGTGGCAAACCTTATACTCAGCTACATTTTGGAAGTAAAGATTTATGTAAGTATTTTTTACTTCATCGCTGTACTTTTATTTAATGGCTGTAATAGTTTACAGATCAAAACAACATGTGATACATCTCAGAAGTTTTATTATTTAAAATATTACCGATCTGGACTCTGTTAGGGCCGATGTCGAACACGCTGACCATGCGGCCGATGAAGCTGCGGATGGTTTTGAAGTTGATGCGGCCGATGCTCCAGGAGCCGTCGACCAGCAGCACGATGTCGGCCTTGGCTGCGGTCTTACACTGAGGGCCTGCAGAGAGACGGCGGGGGAGAGGGGGGCGATGAGCGAGACTCCTGGCGCACCGCAGACACCCACCACGAGTGTCCGCTCAGTTTCATATGAACTGTGTGAGATGAACGCGTGTGGGAAAGTGTGAAAAAGTGAGAGGAAATTTTGTGGGATACGTCAGAGAAGAGAGCACTGAGGAGCAGGAGCACATCACAAAAGTCTCACAATCACAAGACGTTTACACAGCAGAATGTTTTACACAACATTATGTGACACATAATTCACTCTCGTAACACATTGTGTAACAGCTGTCATTTATGGATTAACTGCTCTTTCTCCTGGGCCGTTTTTTCCCTCTCTCTTCCAGCACAGCGAGTCCTGTGGGTTTTTACATCCAGCGTTGAATCAGCCCTGTGGTCTTTTCTGGCTGATACTGAAGCTGACACCTCC
Organism: Holacanthus passer; assembly: GCA_025331565.1. Classification (NCBI taxonomy): domain Eukaryota; kingdom Metazoa; phylum Chordata; class Actinopteri; family Pomacanthidae; genus Holacanthus; species Holacanthus passer. The sequence continues at coordinate 855,861 of JAFREQ010000097.1, read as the reverse complement.
TGCAGCAGGAGTTTGCCTCTCTGACACTGTGATATATGAGGTCTCTTGCTCCCAAATGTTACTGCACATTCCTGCTCCAGGCACCTGTAGGGGTGAAAAATGGCCGCTCGTCCTCTTTTCTAGGACGACTCGCCCGGCCAATGCCGAGCATTTAAAAACCAGGCCCCTGTGTGTGCAATTGAAAACAGGTTAGGAGACAATCGATTAAATTTTTTTGTTCTTATTCAGCAGACTGCAAAAACAGATGCTTGACGCTAAGAGGAACTGAGTCGCATGCTTGACCGCAGTCTGTTTGAGTTATACCACCGCTGATAAACAACATGCTCATGTGCCCTCCAACATTCATTAATAAAAACAGATGTCATAAACAGAGGCAGCTTCAGGAGGCATCTAATATGTTGCAGACGACTGCTGGATGCAGTATTTCTGAGTAATAGTCTCAGTAAATAAATATCCAGCTCAGTCTGACTGAATCACTGACACAGAAACCTTCAGCGAGTTTGACTTTCGTTTTTGCATTAAACCCTGAAATGAAATGACGTTTCAATCCAAAATCCGTCGTATGTGTTAAATGGCTGTAGATGTATATGACTTAGTTGACATCACGGGTAAATTCACTTCTGTTCACCCCAGAGCATTTTCCAGAACTTTCAACAGGGCAAGTGTGACGGCAGACATTTTAAGCCATCTTGGATGAGATGTCCTCAGGGTACGATGGATGGGTTGAGATTGTTTTGCTAAATGTTGGAAACCTTTTGAGCTTTAAAAATTTGTTTTCATAATGACAATTTAAAAATAAACTATGTATTTATGCTTTGTTTGTTGATGCCTCAGGTCGTAGTTTGATTTAGCAGAAACATATTTATCCGATCTGTCAGTTTTAACAAGCTATCCTTTAAACTATTTAACCGTCTTTTTTTAGTGTATAAATTTAAAAAGTGATGGCAAGCAGGAGAATATCATGTTGCATTTTAACATTTCTAATGATGTTAACACAGCCTTACTCCAGATAATGTCACGTGATTTAATAAAATGTTGATGGAAACGAGTAGAATTTTCTCACTTCAGTGTCAAGTTTTTCACACTTTGTTTAAAGAACACATTTATTAATGACCTGTAAAAAATACCAGCGTATGAAGGACACCTCAGAGCAGCTCTGCCAGATCACGTGGACCTGTCAGAAAGTCTGGATTAAAGCCTTCACTGAGCAGCCTGCCATGTGAGAGTTGTAGTTTAATATATGAGGACCTCTGAGTGGAACCTCGGTGGAACATCCTGGCCGATTCTCTGCTCAGTGGGCAGTCGGTCACTGTGTCTGCTCTCCATTAAAGCAGGAGTTACTGCCCAGATTAGCACCTCCTCGGGGTCTTATGAGAAGCATAATATTTTCCTAACTGTACACATCCTGGCGGCAGATAACACTCTGGATGATTAAAAAAAAAAGTCTGTAATTGCAGCCAGAGCCCTTTTCCACACAACATAAAAATGGGAAATATCTACTTTTGCATGACTAAAAAACCTTTGGGCTGCAGGCACTGAGTTCAATAGTAACTAGCTAATGAAGATATATGTTTATGGTGAATCCATTAAAGGTCAGCACATCGAGAAGCGGCTGCTCACACACTGGCACATATGGAGCATGTGAGGCAATTCATAAATGTTCGTGTCAACACTTCAGCACATGTCTGTTAAATGGCATGTCATTTTGCTCCAGATCACACTCCAAATGAGATATGAGGGAGGTGAGGAAATGCGAGCCAAGCAGCTCAAAATCATTTGTACTAATCATAATCATCTGTGCTGAATTTCGGTCTGCGAATCCAAAGAGACAGTGACATTAATTCCCCTCGACAATGAATAATTCAACGTTCTGGCACTGATCTGGTCAGACCACTCCTGCTCTGAAAAGACTTGGATCAGACAGTGTCTGGTCTGCAGGCCTGCTCTTTAGGGTTCTAGTGTGGTGGAGTTATCAGCTTTTACCAGAAGCATCGAAAGAAGGCGGCTCAGGGCCGTCGCTGAGGGTCGTCGTCTCCTCTCCTGCCAGAGGCATACTCTCCCCTCCATCAAACATCCCAAACACAGCAACTGAGTACATTGTTTCGGCCCTGAGGGAAAGAGGAAATGACGTAACCATACGAGAGTTTTTTAAAATCTCAAATAGAAGACTTTAATGAGAAAATCACAATTTGGAAAAAGTAGCTCCTGGTCTATAAAATTACTGTCCTTAAGTTGTAAAAAACTTTACTAGATCTCCACTGCAGGTAATGATTTTTCCTTGACCTTCATTCCAAAATTAGACATCAACAGTTTCAAAAAGGTTCCTTCAAAAAAGCAGACTCGGAAAAATAAGTATAGCTTAGTCTAAATTTGAAATTATAGTTGACACAACTAAACAAAAGCAGCAAAACAAATTGTTAATGATAACTTAGACTAAATGCTTTCAAGAAAATTCACCTGTGATCGCTGCTTTAGCAAGATCTCTTTGTATGAGATTTTTGTTAGGTTGTTCCTTTTGCTTGTTCTTTCTTCACCCTCTAATATTTCATCTATGGTAAACTCTCTAATTAAGGCATACATTCTTCACAATACTGAAATATGTAATAGTTAGGAAAGCTTACCTGAGTTCCTCTAGAACGACTGTGCTATCGTATGGACCAACCAGGAGCTCCCCGAGGTCAACATCATTCCCAGTGGGGTGAAAGGTCACTTTGTAGCCCCTAACATCTCCGGGCGCTGGATCCCAGGAGACTCTGAAACTGTTCTTGGTGGGTTCTGAGGTCTGGAGGTTTCTGGGAGCCTTGTAGGGCGACACTGAAATAGAAGAACCCGGCCAGAACTTCAGGACAAACTCATGCAGAGTAAAAGTCTAACAACTCAAACTGTTGGCAGGGGTTTTGAAGATCAGCCACATCACATTCAAGCCAGTTTCTCATTAGTCCATAATACAATACCTTGAACCCGGTGTCGTTCGTTAAAAAGCCCAGTGTCATGCTGTGTGTTAGTAACGGTAGCGTGTGATTGAGCATCTGTTTAACTGTGGTTTTAGTGTTCTAGTGAGAAGACACTGCTTCTCCGCAGCGCAGCAGCACCTGTACCGTGAAAAATATTCATCTTAACAAGTCATTTCAACTTGAGGTCGGCCCTAAAATCTTATTTTTGGTGGAACAATGGGGAAAAAAATCTGCAACTTGGATGACAGACATTTCTGACTTGTGTTAACATTTCTCTTGAAACAAGTGTCAAACAAACCAGTTTCTGTTCCATTTGCTTTGCAACACTGACACTTAATAGAAGAAGCCAGTTTAGATAGAAGTCCTGACCCTGACCATAAAGGGATAGTTTGATTTAGTTTTGGATGAATTTGAACAATTTTTCCTACTTAACACAGAGTCAGATAAAGTCTTAAATGTCCTGTTCAACAGTGAGATTAGCTTTGGTCAGTTAAATTAGTGGACGTCTATGGCATGAAGCAGCAGCTCCTTTCAACATGAGAGAAATATACCTTCAATACTTTGTTCACCTGCATTAAAAGTTTTCCTTTAAATATGTCATTGAATGTATGAGAATGCAGATTCTTACACTGTGGGAGCACTGAAGAGTCATGGAAGTGTTAGGACACTATAATACCAACAGTTCAGTCCAAACTCAGTGAATCTGTCACCCATCAGATTCTGTGACACTGAATGAAGGATCAATAATGGAAAAAGACTGATTTGACACACTAAACACTGAATTTGAGAATCCATTGACATCCAGTAATTGAGCTAAGAAAGGCAAATCTCACCATTCAATATAGCTTCACTGCACGCAGCGACCTAAGAAACACATCCATGAGTTCGTCTGACTCTCGGTGAGTAGGATTCATAGTATCATTGCCCAAAAGTCAAAACTAACATCTAAACATTTTAAATTTTATACATGAATTTTAACATCCAGATGGACGATATCCACAAAAAGCTGAAATCTACCTCAGCAGCAGATTTTTAAATATTCCACCAAAGATAATGTTTTAAGAATGACCTCACATTTAAATGTCTTGGTTAAGACTCTGCAGTGTACTGTCTGTCATAGGGTTGAATTATGGACCAACGTACGTGTCGTTCCTACTCCTTGCCTTGCTTTTCCTTCCCCGCGCTTGTAGATGGGGTGAACGGTGATGTTGTAAGTGGTCATGGGCTGCAGGCGCTTCATAATGGTGGAAGTGGCCGTCCCAGGGATCTTGAGGGCCACTTCCTTCCCTCCACGACTGGGAACGTACTTCAGCCGGTAGTGGGCCACCCTGCCTGGTGCCGGCATCCACGTGACCCTCATGGTTCGCTCGGTCTCGTCCGACACGGTCAACTGTTTACCAGCAGCAGAGGCTGAGAAGAGAAAGTAAAACATGTACGGTGACCCTGGACTGTCCAACATGAACACTGAATGTTCCCTCTATCATCAAACCTCCTTTACCAGACCATACTTAGTAAGTTTTTCTGTTCTGTATGTGCAGGACTGTACACACTCGCTTATCTTTTTCTGGAGGCCACAGCCATTAACATGTAATTATTTTTCATTTAACCCTGAAAACAATGATCTTTCCCTCCCTATTTTCAGGCCAAATGTGGTTTCACTTTATATTCCTTCCATAATAATTATGTATTTATAACTTCAGGCATAAATTTTGAGGAACACCATCAGCTCAATGCCAAAACTAATTGGTTATGAATTAGACATTTATCCAGAAGTGATCAATTTGAAGGAAATGCTAACCACATTTTCCTTCTCTCCCGAAACAACCAAACCCCTATAAAATGAAATTAGCTTATTCCGATGATTCTGCAAGTGATTAAAAAAAACTTTGCAAGGGTATAAAATGTATATTTAATGATCCCGAGGAAAGTTTTTTCAGACTACTTGATTTTACTCTGGAGGATTTTTATTGGCGGAAAAAACATGACATCCAACTTTTCGATGTGTTGATAGATCTGAGCGACTCTGTGAAGCTGGAGATGTAATGGTTCTGCTGGAAAGATGCACCGAGGAACAATATGTGCTGAAACGTGTTCGTGTATCTACGGTGCATGTCGCTTTGTTTTGGGTGGCCTGGTTGTGCGGATTTGGACCATCCGATTTCCCATGTGTGCATATAGAAGGAGGAATGTGTTGACATTTTTAGAGTGCGCTCTGTCTCTGATGAAATATGTCAGTATGCGGTTCACAGGGCGTCATTCACAGGACACACACGTTGTGCCAATATTCCCCACAGCCATGAGTTTTATTAAAGAGAACAGAACACAGCAAACTGTCTCTATGTTGGTGTTTCACTCCAAACTACAGTTTGAAAAGAATCTAAGATGAATACCTTAATTTAAAATTGGATTAATTCCACTGACTGAAAAACCTTTGGAGAATATCAACTGTACGATTAAGCGAGCTCTGAAAAGTATTTTGTTTTTGTGATAAAAGGAAATATTTAATCTACACTGACTATTCATGTGGCGCGCTGCCTTGTAATCAAAGACAGTCTTTTCTGCCAATTGTCTGCTCGGAGAATATTCTAAAAACTTTCTAAACTTCCATCTGAGGGCTAAAGATATGGGTTCATGACCTGACAACTGACTGTTAAACACCTGATGTGACCCTTCCTGGGCTACAGAGGTGAAGTAAAAGCAACTAATCTGTTCACATTCAAACGACTTTAATGTCCAATCTAACGTCCAAAAGCCCGTATCATATTTGTTGTACTGTGAGGCACTTTGTAAGTCTATTTAACAGCATCAGCAGTTAGATAACTTCACCATTAACTATTTTGTCCCCAGAGCACATTCAGCGTCTACAGACAGTCTTACCGTCAGTGGTTTCTTGTCCAGTGAGTGCGTCGCTGTCTTTGTGGTCGTAGGCAGCGACCACAGAAACTTGGTAGAGCGTCTCTGGACTCAGACCTTCCAGCACGGTGCTGGTTACGTGTCCTGGCAGCGATTTCTCTCCGGTCTCCTGAGAGAACAGCGACTTCCATCGAACCCGGTACATCTTCACATTCCCAGGCGCTGCCGTCCAGGACGCCACAAAGCTGGAGTCGGTCACGTCGCTGGTGACCAGGTTTTTAGGCGGGCCCACCTCTGAAAACAACAAGCAGGTACGGATTATTATATTATGAATTTCCCTAGTGTACTTTAATGAAAAGTACAGCACACAAGAATATATACTGGATACCAAAATAGAAAGCAATCTGTAGTAGTAAATTATTATTTTAGTAATAATTAGTATTATTTCCTCAAGATACACTGATTTTGCTCACATTAACATCCCCAAACTTCCTCCCAGATCACAACAGATGTTTTGAAACTCAACTGTGAGCAAGTTTTATTTTGTAGAAAGTCATACGGGCTGGGTTGCTCAAATGTTCTTTCCAGAATTTGACAGTTTTTTTTTCTAAATCCATCTTCCCCGTAAAACAAAGGAACCATTTGGATGTGCTGGCAGATCCGATTATTTTCTAAAATGGAAACTATTAAAAGGCCATCGAGTGGACAGAAGAATTGAACAACCAACCACAGCCATAAAGGGCAGAGACAACTGGAGAAACACGTGATGTTTTTTTTATACTTCTGAGGATATTTTAAGACATTTCTGCTTCATTAGCGAGTGCAGAGCACGAGAAGACAGGAGACATGAAAGAGGAAAGACATGAAACATGTCAGGGACCGGACGAACTCAAAGTGTCTACTGAGCCAGCGGGATAACGACGAGAGGAGGAACAAATCTCTTCATCGTACTTTATTGGACATCTTTACTTCGTCAACTCAGGGCTTCCCTCTGTTGGTCCAGTGTCAGCTGCAAACTTTGATATCCAGGCTTTCGCAGGAACATTTAAATGTATCCTTTTACCTTTTAGCTTGTCTAGTCTGGCCTTCAATGAAGCTGCTCTCTTGTGGTTTTAGGAACCTTCAGTATCCTAATGACCCTCTGACGTAACTTGGGTCTTATTTTTGTGACTTTGGCCGTCATTTCAAGTTCAACCAGGATGTCAGTCACTAAACTGTGACGGATGTTAAGAATAGACACATTTTTGCTTCCAAAAAAGTTTGTCTAACTTGGGCTTTGTTTTTTCTTTTGAACAATGCCAATGTCAGCATTCACAGATCTCAGCAATTAATTTGGTGAGTAAAATGTTATTATTACCAATAAAGCAATTTCCAAACCATAAAAATAAAATTCAAATTGTAATAAAGAAGAAAAATCTGCAGTCAAATGAAGTTCTCACTGTTAATCTGTAAGAACTGGATGTTGGACACTCACTCACTTTCTTTTGCACCACCCTCAGGACAAAGTATAAACATTACATATAAGACTTATGCTTCCCAGAGGATGGATCCTTTTGATTTTAACGACCCAGTGACCTCTGGTGCCAGCTCCCTGGAGGAAGCAGCTCCATTGGCTCCAGTGTTAAAGCTCTCAGAATAATCTCCAGCATGTTGTTTGTACCGTCTAATACTGTAATGAACATTGCAGCCTGTAGGATCTTAGACCCTTGTCTCTCCTCAGATTCTGTAACCTGAAGACATGGCCACCACTTTTTAAAGAAAACGATCAGTGCAGTGATAAAAACAGGTAAAGAGATTATCACTGCAGTCCAAGTGCAACTTGTTTAAAATATCCAGTTACAAGACGCCAACCTTTCTGTCCAATAGTTCAACTCTGACTCAAACTGAAACACTAAAATAAAACAAACCTGAAGTCTAAGGTATAAACATCCATAAACATAAACCCTAAATTCGACCTTAGTTGAAGTGATGCAGTGACTAAATGACATCAACTTGTAAAAATGTACTTACTCTGAAATTGGTTTGTACACAGATGGTAAATCAAGGAAATACAGACAAACACACACAAACAAACACACAGAGACTTAGTGTTTTCGTGACCTCAGCTCAACTTTCTGAGAGCTGCAGCAAACAGAAGCCAAAGCCCTTATAAACTTGTTGGACCTACTGAATAAGACCAAATCTTCTCCCACCAGCAGGGGCTCATGTTGGTACAAGCAGACATGTTGCTTTCTTATACACACAAAGCAGCACGCTGGAAATATTTGTGATTGATGGAAGCGGAGGAGGAGGGAGGGTCGATATCAAACTATAACCCGTCTTCAGTTCAGAGTAGATGACAGTTTGTACAGAGGAGGTGCTGGAAACACTGAGAGGCCAACTTTCCACAACATGACAATTATCACAAAATATCAGATCCAACTATATAATCACGAGAGTGAGCAAGAAATAAATCAGATTCTAACTTTTGCCAATCGATACAGATCTTAAGAGAGGACAGGAATAAGAAGAAAACATCAGGCTTTCCAAATGTTTGTAGTTGGAAAAACTGTTTCTGTCTGGACTCAAAACAACAAAATTCTGGATACTTTTCACTTAAATTTTTTTCTCTGCAAACAATGACGATGACAGTGATGTTCAGTGATGGGCCAAAAAGTCAAAATGTGTGGAAAATAAGTCAATAAAAAGAAAACAAACTAGAAGAGTTGACTCAGTAGAGTGCAGATTTCCACTGGGTTTACAGTCAAGATGGCGCTGAAGATAACAAAATTATTGTGTCTAACTTTAGCGGATCATAACAAACTGTTCTCTGGATGTCGGCAAAGGTCAAAATGTGGCCTACAACAGAGAAGGTAAGACTTGCTTTTATCAAAGCCGATCAACGGAAATGCCTTTTGCAACTGAAGCAGTTGTTGATCAACGGTGTCCCCTACAGGCTGGTTAAGAAGTGTGAGGACTCAGCACTCAATGTTAATAGAAAACAGATCAATAAACTAGAGTATTCAAAAATTGTGAATCATCAGAACCATGAGAGGTCCTTGAGCATACAGTCATAAATGTGCACAAAAAATATTAGGCTGATGAGTCCAGTCGTCTGAGAGATCAGCTGAAGTCTGGCCGAGATGAACTGAAAAGCCTGGATTTTGTTGCGTGCAGGCCAGTTTTGCTCCTGCTACCTGATACAGGAAATTGATCCTTTTAAATATGCCAAACATGTGAACAGACAGAGGGATGAGCAGTTTGCTATAGAAACTCATATAGTGGATTCAGTTTTAAAATAGGTTGACATATCACAGAGATACTGAATTTAAAAAGATCCACTTTCTCAGCAGCTCTATTCGGCTTTCAGTCCTTACGCTAATATACAAAATGCCTGTTGCAGATAGACTCTAGCAGGCTTTTGACAGGCTGCACTAAATTTATAGCATTACTGGTTCAGAAAAACACATCAAACTTTATGTTACTTCCAACACTGGATGGAGAGGACTTCATTCATGTAGATATATTAGTTTATTTTTGTCTGTTATTCCACATGTGCTGCTCATTTGCAATCACTCACTCGTCACCGCACAGACGCCACTGCAGCCACCATTAGCAGCGAGCTGGGAGAACTCCACAGCTGCTGCCGCTGCCATTTTTTATCTGCCTCAAGGAGCGCTGTCTCTCAAAGCTGAAAGCCGAGTCTGGAGGCTTTCGAAAATAACAGCCACAGACAGCCATCAGATGGAGTATGGAATATCTGGCACTCTCCAGACGCCACCTCAGACCTATTTTTCCACAACCCATCATGAGGCAAATCTGAACAAAACCGCAAGAAATTTAATGTACTTCTGAAGATATTTCCACTGATCTGCATCTATCTATCTATAAAAAGTGTAGTTACTGTTTTGTCACTGTTAAACATGTTCATGACTTTTAAAATTTTTGAGAACAAAGTGAAGCAAAGAGAACGCAACCCTAAATGGAAATTTGATAACTGGGATAACTGAGCAAACTCCATATGCTGAAGAAGATTGTGTGCGAAAGTCAAAAGCTCCAGAACAGCCTGTGACCTGTCGACAAATTTCATCAAGTTCTAGCTTTCATTTTTTAAAAATTAAAGTAGTACGAAGTAGTGAGCTGTAGTCATAAAAAACATTTGTCTAGAGACAGAAATCATCTGACTGCTTGAGTTTAACGTTTCTATGGCAGATCCAAATAAACAGAAGCAGTAGACGACATCCTGAAATGCAGCTCCACCTCTGAGAAACAGCTGTATAACTCAAATCTGCTGACTTCTCCGGCACCTGAAGGGCACATGATTGAAGTACAGGTCAGGTCTGCCTTCCGTATGCTTTCCTAAATATTTCTTATGTTGGTCTCTCAGCAGCTCAGTCTCTTGTTCTGTCTGATACAATGCTGGAGGGGGAGACTCGGTCTGGGACTCCCTGCTGCTCAAACCCTTACAGTCACAATGGAAAGACTCTCGGCTTATTACTTTGTGTAAACTTGGCTACTCGACATGTTCCATCTACCGTCAGACATTTAAAGCACCTTGAAGTGCAAAGAGCGACTGCAGTTTTCATACGGGTGGCCCAGATGGAGGAAGAAAAATCACTCTGGCAGTGTTGTTGGTGCTTCTCTACAGCAGGAGAGAAATTCTGCCTAGCTCAATGAGCAATATTGCCAGAGTTGCATGTTCCATTTTGCTCCATAGTTCATTTGAATGGGACCAATGCATTAGCTCAGCAGGGGTGCCGACAGAAAAAAAAAACATGCAAGGTCATTTAGCAAAAAGTTGAACTTGGCTCTTTTTCCACAGTTGTAAAATCCTGTCTCATAATATCATGAACTCCTGTGCAGCCATTTACCATCTGATAAGCCTTCAAACTCATGAACGTATTTCTCAGACCAGCCTTCCTGGGTCCTCATCTGTACCTGAAACAACACATCCACACCAAAGTATTGTTTTACCACAGTGTTGTTTTAGGCCTAAACACCCAGTAACATTGTCTGAAACCTCCTTTGGGTCACACCCAACAATTTTTGTAACTTTCTAAAACAGACAATCCAACGATCCACAGATCCACTTTGCGCAGCAATAAGCCAGATGTGGCTGCCAGGAGGAGAAAATGATGGCAGGCTTTCCACCCTGCCTTCACTGTAGCCTTCAGAACAGGTAGAAGATTTATGCCTTGAGACCATGTTCAAATGACAGCAGTCTGAATGTTCACTCCATTTAACATAATGACTGAAATATCTTCCATCACAGATTGTGATGGAAGATGGAAGGAAACATGTCTGAAGTCTTTCACGTGTTTTCTACTTCACTGGTTCACAAACTTTTATTAACCCAAAGCACCTTGGGGAAATATCTGTTCACAGCCAGTCTGTTTAGCACCCTACACCATCATGCTCTTTTTCCCTCTATAGTTTTTACCACCTTCATGTGACAATTGAGCAGACATAATATTTTTGGCTAAAAATGTACGTTCGCTCTTTCATCATGACTCTAAACTGGAAACTGAACTGAGATGGAGTGTGCTGTCAGCCAGAATCGCCACAGGAATATAGAGGGAAGCCTGGTTTTAGCCAAAATCTGCAGCTTTCTGGCCAAGCCGGAAAGTAAGACCTTGTCATATGTTCGGAAAATAAGTGCAAACCTTGATTTAACTCCAACCTCAACCTCACCTGGACTCCCTAAAGTAGGCTTGGAAAGCTAATAGAGGTCTAATAGAGGTCTCAGACTGATCACAACGACAACTACAATCAAGAAAAACAGAACTTCACACAAGCTTCACAAACATGTCTGGTTTTAAGGTTGACAGTCATGTATTTTAAGATCCTTATGAGGCTTCAGTTAAATGGACACTAGGGTCATGAAAGTCACGCAAGTATAAAGGATGACATAAAGCTCATGAACATGAAAAACAGGGCACAAAAACTGTCTGGAAAACCTCCTCAGTGACAACTCATCATTCCAGTTTTACGACTTTTTGCTTCATTCACATTTGTCTTTGAGTTTTTGGGCCTCGTGGAAGCCATTTTAAATTAACTGTATAATTTTAAAGATGCACTGTCATTACTCTGACGATAAATTTTGCTCTTGTGATTCCTGAAATGTTTCCTTTTCTCTACAGTTTTCAGAAGTTTTCCATCCCACAGCAGCATCACACAGTGCTGGTCCTACAATCAGGGAGTCCTGGTTAATGTTGCCGTTGTGGACAGGTTTTCACCAAACAACTGAGCAAGATGGACCCCATTTATACAAATGCCATTTGACTTTATCCCGGGATCTAGTGTGCCATTGTTTGAACAAATTAGGAGAGACTGAAAACAAAGTCTCAGTAGCATTCACACAGTAGTCTGGGAAATGACCTGCATAAGATTTGAGATATCACAGAAAACATTGCAACTATTGCTGATTTTGGCATGAAGCAGAGTTTTCCATTTTAGCTCCCACTGGGTCATAAACAGAAATCTCTTGCGCACAAATGAGGCCCCCATGAAGCTTAACGTGAGCTCTTACTGTACAATAAGAGATTTTACAATAAGAAAGAGTGAGCTCACTGGTTTTAATGTGGGTACAGTATCAGTGCAGCTGAGTTTTCCACTGCAGACCTGAGCAGGTTTAGCCCGACGTGTGAGGGAAACAACGGTAATGAAGGAGCCTCCTGCCAGCTGCCTCTGATGTGGGCCAACAGCAGGGATGTCTGGGGGCATTACAGACGCACTTCATGTGTCCTCACACTGAACCACACCGTGAATGCAACGCAGCGAAACAAATGCGCTGTGCTTTGCCAGTAAGAGCCGACCACCTGAAGCATCGGAAAGTAAGGGGAAAAAAACAGCTGAGGTTGTGTTGATGACATGGCACCGTGACCAGGGAGGCATCTGGAGGCTGTGCAGGCCAAAACACAGAGACGACGGACAACGCTATTAAATTCCAGGCAAGCCCTCACAAGGTGTGAAAGAAAGAATGACAGCAACAAAGAGAGAGACAACGAGAGAGAGAGCAAAAATAACATGAAGAAACAAAGAAAGACAGTCGGAGGAGGGAAAGGAGAAGAGTGTGCCACAAAAAACAAAGAAATTAAGAAAACAGAATTAAAGAGAAATGGGAGACAGTGAAGCCAAAGACAGAAGGTGAGAAAGAGAGACAGCATGAAATTCAGACACATGGAGACGGAGACAAACAGAGAGGAAGACAGGAATGAGTCAGTCTTCCCTGCTCCTCCTAACCTTCCAGCCCTGCTCTCAGCTGGGTTACATTCCTGTTCGGTCTTGCTGTTTCTCATCTTTACCTCTCAGCCTGTGTGGTGCTGGCTGCTCTGTCCACTGTTACCGTATGTGGCTCCACTATCCCAGAGGCACCGGCGAGCAAACACTGCTTAACCACATCCATCGTAACAAGCTCAGGTCCACCGTCCCACCTGCAGGGTTCACCTGTTTCTCTTATAAACTCTGTATTTTAACAGTTATTGTATTGGTGCTGGAGCACAACAGGCCACAAACGTCCACAGCTGTAATCAAAGCAGAGACGTTGCAGTTAGATGGTCTGTGTGTTAACCACCAGGACGCCAAGCTACGGCTCATTTCCACCCCTTTAACCATCAGTAGCTAGAAGAGTCGCCAGCTCATGTCCACAAGAGTCTGCATGAACCATCTGCAGGAAGTCCTACATTTTCTATCTGTGCCAAGTCAACAAACACGTGTGAACACATCTCTGTCTGCTGACCACAGAACCACATACATGTCCACTGTCCGTGTCCCAACCATGTTGGCATAAATCAGACCCTTCAGACTCATTTTGCTGGATTAATCAAACCAGAAAACAACAGACAGTTAATACATCCATCAATGATAAAGTCCTATAACCTGTACCTGAATCTGCAATAAAATACACATACAGATATTAAATGATAGTACACATCAAATCAAATAGTACAGTTTATCTGTGTGTACATGTGGCCATTATGTTCCTTGCCTGTCGAACTCCGTTGTTATAAATCTCAGTTTTAAATGAGCCGTGGGGGATGGGGTCTTGAACCCAGCAATCAGCTTGGTACGTAAACTGTTATCAGAAGTGACAGGAACAATGGACCAAAGCTATGAACATAAGACCCAGGTGGTAAAGGAATCACATCATTTACAGTAAACCTAGATGAAAACTGGAAGTCCCTCTTCTCTTTTCCTCTCACCACCTCTCTCTGCTCTTGTTCTGACTGTTTATTATCACTCTCCTGTAACAATGAGTCTGACCTTTGAAGCCCCTCTGGATGTTGAAGGTATGATCACCTCAAACATTTTGCTCTGGAGCTGAAGAAAGCCATGTTTAAACAGGGGCTTGTATGAAATGTTTGCCGTGTTTGTTTTAAGAGCCCTTCTGATGACTTGGTCACCTTCCAGGGTTTAGTCACAGTAATTACAGTAAAACCTAAACATTAGCTGTGGTTGCTGAGCCACACAGTCATAATAAAAATAAAGTAATCGCTTAATCTGGGAGGATCAGCAGGACACAGCTGCGAGCCAGAACTGACAGAAATCATGTCTAGCTTTAAGTTACTGGACTGTTGATTTTGCATCTCTATATTAGCTGTGAAGACAGATATTAAGATATGTCGATATGTGTATTTATTCACTTTCTGTTGTAGACGGTTAATTTTACGTCTGAAAATATAAATCAAGTCAGTGGCGGGAATCATTGCCAAACGTTACAGTTTTCTCAGGATACGTACTTGCACTTTATGAACAGTTGCATCTTAATTTAGAAGAAAATAATAAGGCAATTTTAATCTTTAAACCTGAATTATTCCATTTTACGACTTAATCTGCTCTTTTAGCTCATAGTTTTGGTTTTGTAGCACATTTCCTGTCTGGTTCAGTCTCAGTGTTTTCATCAAACAGGCTCTGATAAATCCACTGTTCACGACCTGCTCGACACCAAACAGACACAGTTAGAGACGAGCTGGTCAACAAAGTGCAGCATTTAGCAGCTAAAGAGACAGATACTTTTCTCAAAAGTTGGTGGAGACAAGTTGGCATTTACACATATGTCTTTTTAAAAAACTTCTGCAATACAAGCATGGGCCACTAGTGATCCACAGACCAACCACGGAGAAACCGATAAGGAGGCTTGTGGCCGAATGTTTGTGTATCACATCCTTGACTGGATGAGAAACACAGTCTGACATGTCCTTGAACGAGACACTGGACTCCCAGTTGCTCCAGTTGCAGTAGAAAACTGTGTTTGTATGGGGCAGCGACCAGGATGTGAATTACTGTAAGTACAGCATGTTCACATAATTTCTCTTTGAAGAATAATTGTTAAAATAAAGCGGTGACTCATGTGCCCTGCTCAGCTCCCTGGTGTTCACGCCTGTCCCTGACTGTTACTGTGAAATGTTTTATGGTTGCTTCTGCCTGACAATGTTTTTTCCTACTGCGTGATGAAAATGTCATGGATTTTAAGTGAAATATGCTTCTTTTTTTTCCCCAAATAGTAGTCAGAAAAACTGAAAAAGAGCAAAGTAAAGTATTTCCCAGTGGCTGCTGTAACCAAGCATTATGTGGTTTTGTCCCAACACAGGACTCAGTGGAAAAGTCTGCAAGCAAAAGGGCAACTCATGCAAACCCTCAAGGCTCTGCATCAATTCATAGTTTTGAGATAAAGTCACGGCACAGTAAACATTGTAATGGGAACAATATTGTAAGCCATACAGGGGGAAGAAAAACATAAATCCATCTGAGACCCAGCTGGGTGTTTCATGTCAAAGAGGTGCAAGCTGGGATTAATCCTGCCCCTTTTTATAAACCATCAAAAATACAAAAAAGAGTTCACCTCAGACGACAAGCAGCTGCACCGTCTGAAGAAGCTGGAAGAACCCGGAGGGGAACACAGACGTGGTAAGAAATGCTGTTGCCATGGTAGACAGGAATATAATTTGTTTGTTTCCAGCTGTGTCCTCAACATTTTGGCTCAAGGGCGATAATCTTCCAAAGATACGTAATACCTTCCTAAAAGTGCTAAAGCTAACAGCCCCCACTGGAAGTTTCTTCATGAGATAATCTCCGTCAAGAATTTACAAAAGATCACGACTGTCCAGAGTCTGTAGGGTTGTTAACGCAAGGAAAAAAAATCCTCCACTTTCCTTCGTCATTGTTTATCACCTTTGAGTACATCTTGACCCACTTTTAATTCCCAGCTTTCTGTGCTTCCGTCTGTTTTTCATTCCTTTCCCTGTAAAGCAGGACAGATCTGACGAGGAGCTCGATGGGTGGCAGGTTGTACTAACACTGCAGAGTTCACTTTCCACTGGGGTCAAAAATGTGTGGCCTCCTGGCACTCCCAGGCAGGAATGAAAGCAAACGTCAAACAGCAGATGATGACTTTAAAAAACAAACAACGAGAACACATCAAGTCCTTGAGGATGTCAGAATAAATGAACTTATTTCCATTGCGGTCTTAAAATCACACGAATAGACGGAAAGACAGCTTGAACCCGGAATGTTTTTATGGTCCAACATTTTTGTGATTTGAAGGAAAATTAGACTTTTATGGTTTTTACTGTCCCATGGCACAAACAAAATGATCATAAAACATCTGCAGGCACCTGTTGTGGATCAGAACCAGTGACTCAACGATTACTTAACCAGCTACTCTGATTTCTGGACTCAACATCTGTTTTGGAACAAAAATCCGCCACCTATTGGAGCTTTAAACACTCGTGAACCTTATGTCACTACAGGTCTGAGCAAGTTATATAATCTGTTGTAATTTTAAGATAAATTATGCTATGTTGAAAAGCAATTTGAAATGGTTTGGTGAAATTGTTCTGAATGTCCACAGGTTGTCACACAACAAATATTTGTCAATGAGTCTAAAGAGTCACGTCATTGTTCAAGTGACATATTGTTTGAATTTTGACCAGTCTACTCTATGTAAAGTCAGGTTGTATTAGTAGTCAGCTGTTTGCACTGTAACCACAGATGACTCATGATATTTTGGTGCAAAATGCGGCTAATTGTCTGCTCTGATAGAGAACATTTCCAAAGCCAAATACTGCTCTCTTCTAACTTCTAACAGTATAATATGAAGCTACACTCACCTTCTTTGGTGGTGCCATCGGTCTGTTGTGGTGCTCCGGAGCCAGACTGGTATTCAGGAATGACGGTGACGCGGTACGTGGTTTGAGGCCGAAGTTCCTGCAGCACAATCGTTGTCTTGGTAGTGGTCGTCTCTAGTCTCGAGCTCCTGTCCCCAACAGGTTCATAGGTCAACTGGTAGCGAATGACGGGTCCTGGAGCTGGCTGCCACAATACTCTAAAGCTGTTAGTGGTCTCTTCGGATACTCTTAGGTTCTGCACGGGGCCGAGTTCTGCAACACAAGTGAATGAGTTAGTGCTACGGCTTTTTTTTATCAGCTTAAAAAAATCAAGTGTGAATCAACTGTGTGAAGATATAAACCTTCTACAGTGGTCTCATAGCCAGTCACAGGCAAGCTGTCCCCCTTGTCATACTGAGCATAAACGTTGACTTCATAGCGGGTGAGTGGGTTGAGGTGGGGGAGGAAGGTGGTGAGTGTGCGCCCAGGCACAGACATGGACACATAATGCCCATCGTCATCATCTGCCGGCTTGAACTGAACCAAATAGGACTCGACGTTGGTGGCGTCGATCTCCCAGGAGGCCACGAAGCTTCTGGGGCCGATCTCTGAGAAGGACAGGGCCCTTGGTTGGACCAGACCTGGAGAAAGGAGAAGGGAAAAGGCGATTTTAATCTTTTGTTTTTTGTGTATATACAGCAGCATCATGTTTTTAGCTTTACTTTAGTTGAGGTCACATCCTCCTTTTGGGTGTCCCCAGTTCCAGTCCCTTTAGTAGCCCTGTTGTTACAGATTTAACAACCCTGACTTACTGGAATCTGCAACTTACTGTATCCTTCAGTTATTTTTTTTACCATCATGCAGTGAACTAATTACTTTAAAGAACTTTCTAATAGTCTGAGACCGACGTCATCAGTCAGCTCAGCCTGTCTGGTGGAAAACCTGAAGTAGTTCTGCTATTCACATTCCCAAAAATGTTTTAAGCCACGCTCCCAGGGTGTTATCGAAAGAACTCCAGACAAGAAGGTTGATCAGAAAGATACAGCTCACTGATGATACTAACTGAACTAGGTCTTTATCTTGGTTAAAAGTGGGTTTGCACTGCTGGAAAAACAACAAAGACTCCCGTCAAAAAAGAAAAACAGTAGCAAATGAAGGAATCCAGAGGGCAGAAGGGCTGACCTACATGTCATTTAATAGAGATGTACAATCTACACCCCATCCGACAGCTCCATCATTCAAACAAACATCAAGCTGTTGTGAAACTCCCCACTGAAGCAGCTCTTTGAGCCAATATGTTGTATGGAAGCTGTGACTGTGCTGTTCATTCAGGCTCCTGAACACTTCTCTTTACTGACATAAAGTCATTATTATATAAGAATTATATAATCGGCAATCAAAGCTGGTGTGAGTCACATTCTACAATGGCAGACTGAGAAGTTGCGTTTGGCAAAGCAACAGAGTGATTAATATTTGGCTTTAAGTGGGTGAAGGAGCATTTGCAAGGAACTCTTCTTGCTTGTTTAAACTTGACTTCCAGATGTTGGTGGATGGCTAATGATTTCAGGCCAAAGAATGCATTTCAAAGTCAAGTTTTGTTTACGGATACTTGACGGACAACACACTCGACAGTCTGGATGTCGATCATTGTCCTGATGTGGTAATACCTGAGTCATCTGGTGCTTCAACTAGGTTTAAACAAATGCTAAGAAATCTCTGCAACCACTATTTGACCCAGTTCTAATATTTCCACATGCAGGAACTCTCTCTGGCCTTGAAAGATCAAAAGGTGGACATGTGTTTAACACATTGAGGCAAAGAGGAGGGCTTGGTTGAAACAGACACGCTCGGAAAAGTGACATGAAAGTAATTGCGTGCATATGGATGAATGTTGGTACTCCTCTGTATTCTCCCCCACAATGAAGGGGGGTAGAGTTACATCTGACTGCTGCAGTAATGAATTATTAAAACGTTGGCTTAATCACCACAAATATGTCTAAATGATGATAGTTGACTGGTAGTTCTCATTAAACATGTCATTAAATAAAACAACACACAAATTAATTTCATGAGCCCACAGAGAGATGAAAAGCATCCATCACTGTTCATTGTACAAGTAAAAGCATATACATATTTTTTTTTAATCAAAAACTGTTTCAGCTCTACATGTTTGATGACATTATGCTGAAGAAACTGTAGTTTGAACTGGCGGCAATTCCAAAAGTATTAACATATTTTGAAACTATAAAAAAAAAAAAATCAATAGGATGAATGAATGTTAGCTCATTCAAACGAAACAAAAACTTGATTTCAAGGGGCTAAAGAAATGATATTGCATATTTTCTTTTTTTTTTTTACATCATAAGAAAATGGTAACAACTTTGAGATTTCCATAAATTATACCTTTGACAAAGAGCCATTTTAAGTCCTCTGCAAACTGTTTGCATTTTCTAAACAATTTAGTAATCGCTTGAACAGCAACCTTAAAAGGATATACTGACAGTTCAGTGCTTCACGGTTGGTTTTTGTTCATGCTAAGCTAGTTTGTGCCACAGATTAAAACAAAGCTAGCATACTAAGTGTTAATATGCAATGCAGGTGAAACAACTTCTTACAATTAAGAATATACTGTATGACTGCAGATTCATAACTGCCTCCCTCAGTGTCACAGTAAAGAAACAAAGCAAAGTGTCCATCTAATACAAAGTATTTCCCGTAGCATCGGAACAAATCTTTCAAACCCAATCCTCAAACTGAGGAAAATAATAATCAGTGTCACTGAGCGAACCAGTCTCTCTTTGCCTCCCTAACTGTGTAATTCATGACTCCCATCTCTACAACCAAAGACAGGATCCAACTTCAGTTAAAACCATTGGAAAACAGCCAGCATTCCACTTATGCATGGAAACATACAGAATATGGATATTTTCCATGAGTGTTTTACCCAGGAATCACAAAATACCTTGTTAATAATGCCAAGTGACTATTGAAGTCTAAATTTGCTGAAAATAAAGGTGGTTCTTTCCTTTTACAGAATTTAGTTTCTATTATGACTCAAACAATATGTCAAGAATCAACCCAGAATTTGACACAAACCAGAACAGAATTGATCAAATTATAAATTATACCCAACCTTAAAACAGCAGTAGATTGTTTAAAAGAAGCAAAACAAGGAACACTGTGATCTGTGTCGAGGATTAAAGTTATATTACTTACGTCTCTGGTGGATTTTTCGGAGTTCTTGCTCGATCCTCAGGCAGATGGACTGTGTGAGCTCTTTGGAAATTCTCTGGAAGGCATCAAAGTCCTCTACGGTATACACATGGGTCTCAGCAGGCGTATTGGCGATGGCCTCCAGCTCAGATCGTACAGCGTCCTTAACGCCCACCGCAAAGATCTCCACATCAGAATTCCTCAGCCTGGTGGCTGGCTCCTGGAAGGCGTCGGATGACTTCCCGTCAGTGATGAGGATGGTGACACGGGGAACGTGGGCACGAGCCCCTCTGGTGGCCTGAAAGATCTTCTCTCTGACGTAGGTCATGGCCCTGCCGGTGTTGGTGGAGCCGCCACGGTATGGGAAAGTCCTCACAGCCTTCACCACGGCGTTCAGGTCATGGTGAGTGTTCAGGTAAAACTCGGTGTGGGGGTCCCTGCTGTACTGGACCAAGCTGATCTGGACCTTATCTGGCCCGATGTCAAAGGAGTTCACCAGCACCTCCAGGAAAGCTCTTACTTTAGCAAAGTTAGCTAGACCGATGCTGTAGGAACCATCAACCAGGAGGACGACATCGGCTTGAACATCCACACCAAGAGAACATTCTAGATTGGAAAAACAAAAAGCACAATACAAAGCTGTATAAGACTAGCTTCAATGGGAGCACTTGCATTGTGAGACTTCTCACTGTTAAACTATTAAAATGTTAAACAATTCCTGTAAAGTGACCTGCTGCCCCACCCACTTGAGGAGAGGACCTTCTGCATTGTTCACGCATTTAAATAAAGTTTACTGATGAACATTCATGTCTGTGAGAGAAACATCCATTGTATCAAAAGACAAAGCCAACTCGTTAGGACGTTGTGGAATCGTTATATTGTACTCACCCAGTGATACTTTAACTGGTTGCGTCTTTTGCATAATCATGACGGGCTCGCTGGGCGTCAGGCCCTTCAGGGCGTAAAGACTGATCTGGTACTCTGTGTCTGCAGAAAGGTCTCTGACCACCACCGAGGTCTGGCCCGGGCCCACGTACAGCTCCTGCCGCTTGCTGCCGGCCATCATGGGGATCATCTGCACCTTGTATCCTGTGACCTCTCCAATAGAGGCCTCCCAGGTCACCCGTATGGACTTTGAGGCCACCTCCAGGACTTGGAGGTTAGAGGCTGGCTCAACGACTGCAAAAATCAGAATCAGAATTATAGGATTGTCTGAATCTCATTGTGCAATAAATGTGCACAAGTTTATCTCGAAGGAGTTGGTGCAGAGCAGGAGGACTGAAAATTTATAAAAAATAGAGATGAAGAGATCTGAATATGTTACAACTTATCTAAAGTGAAAGCAATAGTTAGATATTTTGGAAACGTTGAATTGACAAAAAAAAAGCAAATAAGTGTATTTCCAAAAATGTTGAACTACTGCTTTAAGATGTGCAAAGGTACAACAGAAGATGGAAAACTTCAACAATGAAAATGTGACATTTATTCCAGGTATGAAAGTAGTTTTCACCACATCTCACCTTCTTCTCCACTGACGAGTGAGTTGAGTTGATCGTCAACACCAGCGCACACCTGAGAAATGAACTCTTTCTGAACACTTTTCATAGTGTTAAAGTTGGCAACACTATAGATGTGACTTCTGTGAGGAGTGGAGGCCATAAGCTTCATCTCTTCTACATCAGCCTCTTGGACACCTAAAATGGACAAAGAAAAACAAAAAGTCTAAGTTGTGGTGAATGCAATGTATGTGATCATTAATGAAAATGGAAATCGTGCGATTGTGACTGTCACTGCCAGTTTAGGGACATTTACTCATTCTGAGCTAAGAGGCAACACCAGTGAATTCATAGCAGTCCTTGTAAAATCACTGGCATCGTGAGGATTACTGTATCAGAGGTAAAGGGTGAATGTGCTCCAGATCTATAAATACTGGATGAAATGTCTGTAAAGATGTGAAATGAAACATTTGGTTTCCACGTTACCATATTAAAACTTCTCCAGATGGATTCACCACCAATCAACAACAAGCCTCAACTTTTTTATTCTGCTCTGGCTGGAAAGTCTGACAGCATGGGCAGTAAATATGGGACTCCATTTTAAGACTGGTGAGTTTTACAATCCTATATTCATTTGTAACACTTTTACACTATTAGTAAAGCTGTGAGTCTTTGCAGAAAAAAGTTTATTCAAAGTTCGACTCAAACATACTCAAATATCAATGTGAACTTTCTGATTGACAGAAGGGGAAAGTAACAAAGTACTTTTACTCCAACTCTGTACTTCAGTGCAGATCTGTATTTGATTATTTCCATTTCTGGAGACTTTCTTTTGATCCCTAAATTTCAGCGGAAAATATTCCTCAACATTTTTCTGACAGCTGGTTCCTGGTTACTTTGCAGATTCAGAGATAAATTTTAAACGTCTTAAACACACTCGAGTTCAAGTTTCCGTCTTGATAAAGGTTTGTGGACTGCATAGCAATTATTAGTAAAAAATAAAAACCTGTGTCATGTTCACTGACACAAATTTCACATCTCAAATGTGGGTGAATGGTCAAAATGTGGCTTTAACTTCAGCTGAAATGAAGCCGAGCACATCTGTGATTTGAGAAAGCTCTAGAAACCAGCTTCTCCTCCAAAAACTGAGCATATTTCATGTTTGACTAAGCAATTTTCAATCAGTGACCTGTCTTCAGAGGCCGTAGAAGATGAGCTGTTATTATTATTCAACCAGCAGCCGTCTTTAACACCATAGCAACAGCCCACTTCTCCATCCTGAGACTGTGGAAAGTCTGACAGTGAAGCCCGAGCGTAAACATACATAAAACTTGCTATCACTCGCTTGTAATGTTAATGATGTAGGAATTTTACCTTCTGTTATTACGTCATCACAAGCTGCTTTTGTTACGAACGACATTTAAAAGCATTAAATACGAGTGGAAAATGTAAGATATGGAATGTAATAAACTTGTTCTGGCTACGTACCGAGGACAAAGATCTCCACCCCCCTGCTCCTGAGCTGCTTGGCGTAACTCTCCACTGGATCCTGAGATCTGCCATCTGTGATGATCACCAGCACTTTGGGAAAACCCTTCCTGGCACCAGCAGCCTCAGTGAAAGTGTTTTCCAGGAGGTAGTTGAGGGCATCGCCTGGAGCAAAGAGACGAAAAGATGAAGTTTGAAATGATGCACAGCCAGAAACATAGCGTAGGTTTAACCTGACATGATTATAATCACGAAAGATTAACATCGTCACAAACTGACTACTTCATTCATCTTCTCCACTTTTAAAGATGAAAACCTTGTCAGTTTAGATTTTAGCAGATGAGATTATTGAGATTATTATTTCAGATGATTTCATTTCAATTGTCATTTCAGCATCATGTGGGTCAAACAGCAAAAAATCTAAAAGTAATTACTGTGAAAAGGTTGTGACATATTGTTTGTTGCTCACGCAAGAAAAATGTGCATTTTTTTATTTCATAATAAGTTATAGGAAATTAAATACATATAAAAAGATGCTATAATAATAATCATAATAATCAGTGTAAAAGCTGTACCTGTCATGGTGTCTCCTCCTTTGTACGGCAGCGAGCCGATGGCCCGGAGCAGCGTCGGTCGGGTCAGGTGTGTGTTCAGGTTGAACTCTGTTCGGGTGTCGCTGCTGTACTGGACCACGGCCACGCGGGTTTTGTCCTCGCCGATCTGAAAGGCTCCGGCCGTCGCTGAGATAAAGTTGCGGATGTATTTGAAGTTGGGCCTCCCCACGCTCCAGGAGCCGTCCACCAGGAACACCACGTCGGCGATGGCGCTGAAAGAGCATTCTGGGGAAAAGTGAGGAGGAGGAGGGAGTGAAGGAGAGGACAAGAAATCAAGAGAAGAAGAAAAGTTAAAATGAACATAAAACATGGATGCACATGTATAACTTAAATTAAACTGATAACTTTAACCATGTGTTGTTCATTCTCAACTAAAGTGAGAGTGAAGGATGAAACTGGTGATCTGGGCTGGTTTACACAGTGTGCTGGCTTTCATTTGAGTGTATGTGTCACTTTTAATTGTCTAAACTTAAAAAGATCTTAACAATAATCTAACTGCCACACCAACAGTAATCAAGGGTTTTGGCAGAATTGAGGTTCTGGCCAGATGGTTTGTGGTCAAATGAGAACCTGGGAAGGAACTGTGCTCAATGTTTGTATGATTTTGATCCCACTTAATGTGATAATATGTTGTATTTCATAAAAGCTCTGTATTACTCAAGATGAACATTTGACTGGTTTTCCCAAATCAGCTCAGAGTGTTTAAAGCATGTCATTCATTATTTTCTGGTTGTTTAAGAATCATTAAAGACGCTGGATGTTGGTTGATCAGACTGTACGGTTGTAGGTAGAGGTGCAGGACTCCCGGCTGCGCTCTGCTTTCTGGGAGTTTCCTTTTCACTTTTCTCTCATGAAATGAAGGAAAAATCAACACAAGCTCGTCATCATCTGCAGAAATGGGCCAGGGCAGCAGCAGCAGCAGCAGCAGCAGCGCTCTTGTAAATCAGCATCTGTAATGGTTTCCACTTCTCTCAGCACTTCAGGGCTGGGCTCCTCTCAGCTCGCTCCCCCAGCTCCAACAGCAGCCTCCCACCCAACCTACAACCTCCACACTGAGCATGTGCAGCTTCCTCCACACTGGCATAATTGGCCAGCAGGGGACCAAACTGATGACCAAATACTTCAGAGATTTATGGGAGCCTAATTTTGATTATTGCTATACAATGGGGTGTTGTGTGGTCGGAGCCTCCCATCGCCGCTGAGCTCACACTGATGGACGACGCCCAGCAGGGAGGAAGAAAGATCGAGAAGGAAAAGTGGAAAAGTGGAGGAGGTACAGCGAAAGTTTGAACGCTTGTGACTCATTATCTTAGCAGTGAGCGAAAGCCCTCGTCAATTTCAGGTTTAAACTAAATGAAGGAAAAGACTTACTGACTGAATCGGAAATGTCTGGTTTTCTGGAAGTTCCTCTCGTGCTGCCGCTCGACTCAACTGAAAGACAATAACAGTCATGTAATCACAGAAGTTAGAGACTATTCAGATCATCTATGCTGTTGTTGAAAGTATCCTCAAAAAAATCAACTCTTCATTTTAACATCATGTTGTGAAGCATTTTCCGTCAACAAAATGTCAGAGAACTCAAACAGGATCCAAACTCGCCTTTTCTTTGCATTCATTTGCATTCATTTATTCTCTCATCTGAGTCTTTCTTGTGCAACATTTGATAGTCGTATATACAGCAAATGTGCACAACGAGTTCCCAAATGGCAAAACTAATGAGTTGAAGTCATTGTTTTTGACAGATTTCCAGGGAATCTCCAGAGCTCAGATCATCATGTTTGCAGCAAGCAGACGTCCCCACCAAACGGCTGCCATGAGCGAAGACCTCCCTCACTGATGGAAATCTGGGTCACTACTCATTTACTGATCCAATGTAGCATCAAACAAGACTGTTAACCTGCAACTGTTCTTCTTATCTTATCCTCAGTTGGAAGAGTTGGCTTTGAAATAAAACCATATCTACATTGAGCCTTCATAGACAAAGTTCAACCAACCTGTCTGACCAACTATCTTATTTTGTCATTCACCAGCTGCTTTAACCCAAGAATGAATCCAAATATTGAGGTTCAAAGTTCATTCTTGACTAGGAAACAGCAGCTGAGCAGTTTAGTGGCTGTTCTGGAGCTTTTGCATGATCTTCATCAGCAAATGTTTGCTCAAATGTCATAGAATTGAAGATATTCAAACATTTTTTTTTCTTTCTTGCACTGGAAGCACTTCTTGTCTGCGCTGGCTTAAAATCCAAATAGTCTCTTTTTGGTAAACATACAAAAAAAAAAAAAAATGATGATGTTTTCTTAAAATTTGACTGAACATGACTGGTTAAATATAAATTACTGACCATTTTGTCTCCACACAGTTTGAGACAGAAAATATATCACAGCTGGAATGAAATCTGTCCAAGCAGACTTTCAGTCCACAGCTTTGTTCTTTTTGAATGTCAAACTAAATGGATCCTGTTGTAAGATTGTTTTTTCAATGGTTATTTCCTGGGTCCAGAATGAAATCACAGTACCTTTTGCTTTTTAAGCCAAGTTCAACTGCATGTTGAAGCGAAGTGAACTGATATGATCAAAAGCTCAAGAACAGTTACTAAATGGTGGTGAGATTATTTTCTGGACAGATCTGCATGTCTTTGAAAATGTGTGTCAATCTCATCCAGAACTGTACTGTATTGTAAAATGGAAATAATGCAAACCAAATAATGCAAAAGGCAGACAAGATAATAGTTATTTGTTCCACTCATTATTTAGATTTCAGTTCTTTTACCAGTCAGTTTGATTTTCAGACTGAAGCAGCTCGTCATCATGGCAACTTCCTGCCAAAACAGACCAGCCGCAGACAAACTTTATTAGCATTCGGTTGGATGTCTGGTGTTAATTCACACACAGAAACTCACGTGTGATCTGGCCGGAGATGGGCAGACTCTCCTCTGATCCGGCGTACGCAGATATTGTTACGACATAATCCACATCTGGAGTCAGGTCTGAGATGGAGGTCTTAGTCGCAGACGCAGGCAGAGTAAATTCTTTTGTTGGTTCTTCTACAAGAATGCACAGAGTTAGAGGGAAGCCATTAGGAAACTATGGCATGACTTCATTTCTCCAAGAGTCAAAAGGGGACTTCAGAAAGACCTGAGTCTGACCTGAGGACTGGAAGAGCCGAGAAAACACACGACAGAAATGAAAACTTTCCACATTTCTATCAATCAAAACACATTATTTTAACCTTTAAATGCCGTGATTATTTATTTAAAATGTCTTCACTTGAAATAGACTTGAAAGGTTTTACTCATGTATTGATTCAACTAGTTAAAAGACTTTTGATGCCTATTTTACAGTTTACAGGATTATTGATGTGAAAAAGACTCTTAAGATCATTACATAACACTTTAAGTCCTCACTTAAACTCAGTATAACAATTAAAAATACTTTATGTCTAAATTTAGAGTAACTGGCATTAACATGCAAGCTAACATTAGCTTTGTCACTTAGCTAGTTCAGCTAACGGCACATACACCTGGTAGCTAATGAATATAAATATGCTAATGTTAGCTCTGTCCTTTTGCTAGTTCAGTTCGCTAACAGTGTGTAACAGTTGTACCTTGTGGTTACTGAATGTAAATATTCAAGCTAGCATTAGTTCCGTCAGTCATCTTAAGTTAGCTAACAGTATCTAACAGTTACACCGAGCGGCAGTTATTGAATGTAAATATTCAAGCTAACGTTAGCTCCGTCTGTTAGCCGGTCCGGTTAGCGAACGGTTCCCATTGACAGTTATTGAGTGCAATACGCAAGCTAATGTCGGTTTAGTTAGCTAGTTTAGTTCGCTAATAGTCGATACGTTACACTTGACAGTTAATTAATATAAATATGCAAGCTAACATTAGTTCTGTAGGTAGCTGGTTAAGTTGGCTAACAGTACAAAACAGGTCCACCTCACCTGGCAGGAACTGATTAACGCCGTCAGTCAGGTGTTTCAATTAGCTAACAGCTCACACACCTGACAGTGAGCGGATATACAGGCTAACGTTAGCTCTGTCAGTTAGCAACAGCGAGTACAATAACAGTTAATAGTTGTAAATATTTAGTAGCATATTTAATGTTTAGTGGACGAAATGGATCATAAATAATACAAAGAATCAGACTGTAAAACCTGATTAGCAGCGACGAGTCAGACTGAAGTGAATGGAAATAAAGGTTCAGAGCTGAAGAAGAGGAAACACTGAAAACCTGAAAGTGATGATCAGGTCATCAGACATATTGGACATTAATTGATATTCATATATATATTTGAGATACCGTCCAGCCCTGATAGCAACTTCACTCTGCTTAATTGATAGTTTGTGTTTTTACTGATGATGAAAATCTCCATTTATTTGAACATAAATCTTCACTTTGATTATAACTGGGTCAAGTTTGAATCTAAATGGATTTGGTGCAGCCGTCTCCTGGTTTTGTGCAGTGGTGGCGTTTTCATGTTAAAACTCGTCTAACATGTATAAATGTAATTATATATAAAATATAAACTGCAGCATTAAGATTTGTCATTATTGTTTATTTGTTATTATTATTTACGGTTGTAAAAACAACCTCAGACCAAAAGCAAAGTATGTTTAGGTTCATGTTTTAAATGAAGCAGTTGGTGGATGTACTTTTATTGTAAAGTACTTTGTTGTATGAAACATGTTATTGGTATTTTCACATAAATTTTGCAGCAGATTTTCCTCCTTTAGTAAAATTCTATTTCCGTTATGTTGAGTCAAGCTGATCTGACTCAGCTGTTGTTTTCAGTGTTTAATGAACTCAGACGTATGTGACATCTAAACTCCTGAGTTAAACTAATGCTGACAATTTTCCACGATAATGTTTTTTCTTTTTCCCCCGTTTTCATCCTGGGAGTTCCTGAACGTGTGTGTGCAGAAATCTCCTGATAATTGCAGGCAGTGTTGAGTCTTGCCGGGCAGATTGATGTCGAGGAGACTTTACGACACTTGTAATGTTCGTGGCTCGGCAGGACACGACTCGCAGGTTTAATGAGCACCCACCTGTGTCTGAGGTCACTTGTATTCTGTAGCCCTGTATCCTGGACTGGGGTCGGCTCCACACCATTTGCACCGTGTTCTCATTTAAAATCTTAAACCTCAGATCTGACGGAGCGTCGACTGCGAAGAGAAAAAGCAAACACAGTTAATCCTGCAGCTTTGGGAGGCGACTGTATTGAAATGTGAAGTGTGAAAGGATTTTCCCAACAGTCAACACTTCCAGGGTGAAGCTTGACACGTTCACTGTTGGAGCAAACGGCACGAGACGAACCAAACTGCACACGTGAACGAAGCCATTTTGGGGGGAAAAATGACCTCCGTTTGAGCTCGAGTGGCCAGAAGCCACATTCAACGACTCAAGCAACGACACAGAGACGACAAACACAACGAAACAACACGACTTTACCTTCAGTTAGATTAAGGAGGGAAACACAAACAGGACGGGAAGATGAAAACTTTGGAGAATTTTGGCTGTGACCAAATGTAGAGAAGCAAAAATGGACTAATATGAAAAAGCAACTACAGGTTGGAAAAAATATCCACTGAAATACCACAGAATTTATAGCATGGAAATATTTTTAATTTTCTGAATTGATGTATTATAAATTTTCCAGGAAGGCGTTTCAAGTTTTTAAAAGTTCACCAACCCAGGGGGAAAAAATGAAAGAGTCCAATATCAAAGAAAAATGGGGTTTCTGAAGTTTTCTCAGATTAAGTTTTGCACTTTCAAAAATGTTATTTAAACAGAAAATCAGATCGTTCCATTCTTTAAAAACTGATGTTCAGATTGAACTGGTCATTTTCAGAAAAAGTGTTAAAAATGTTAAGTCAAAAAGGTCTAAAAATGACCAGTTCAATCTGAGCATCAATTTTCAAAGAATGGGACAATTTTCTGTTTAAATAACGAGGGGAATTCAAACCACATAAACTGAGATGGATGGTTTTTAAAAGTAAAAGATTTCAGTGCCATAAACTCCAGGATGTTTAGATTTAAACATTAAAATACATTTTACAATCATATGCGTAGTTGCCTATGAAATGTTAACTCTTTAGGCCTTTCTTTGCTTCCATACATGTCACTTTAACAGACAGCCAACATGTTTTCTGGGGTTTGTATCCAAAAATGTCTTTGGCTGGTGATGAAGTGAAATAAATTCTGGAAATCACGTCAAATAAAAACAAAAGGTTTCCCCCCGTCAACAAACTACAACATGGACCAGCTGACATCCAGCGACTGTCCATGACCTCAATCCAACTCAGGATGTTGAATTGACAAACAACAAAAACACACAAATTTGATGAAACTCTCTGCTATTGATTATACAATGGATAAAGATCTGATTGATCACTTTCATCGTCTCCATTGCAAACCTCATAAAAGAATACACGATGTCAGAGGAGACATGTGTACGTCTTTTTTTCTGCTCGTTCGTTTCTCAAAACTCGGCACCAGAGGTTCTTAAACCGCTTCAGCTCCAGATCCAAATTTTTAACAATCTATCCTTGTCACTTAGTCGTCAGTTAAAACTCCAAGAATCCTTTTAGGATCTGGACTGTGATTTAAGAACCGCTGGTCTTTGTGACGTTCACCAACGAACAAGATAAAAGTGCACACAGATTGAAGTTGAACTCGGATCACTGACATGAGGGCTCATGCACGTGTACATGAAAAGTTGTTTACAACAACTTGGAGCAACGGACAAAAAGTTTCCATGTACACGAGGGACCACAGGTTATTTCATGGTAAATATTTTAAAATGATATTCTTCAGGTTGGGGTGGAGAACGAGATCTAGCTGGCTATGATGCACCGATTGTTTTACGCTGCCTCATTTGTTAAGACTCGGGTGAATTTAAGATATAAACTTGATGAGTGCATAAAATAAGACCTACAATAAAACAAGTTAACGTAGCTTCATGACAAGATTAGCTAATAACGATCAGCCTGCTCTGTTTTTCCAGCAAGAAAAGATTCACATGAAGAAGACGACAGAAATCTTTAACAAAATTCACACTGAAATAGTTCAGTCGACGTCCTGGTTCAAGGTCCTGAGCATCAACTACAACATCCCAGAGGACATTTTTCAACATCGAAAAGGTCAACAGGAGCATGAATATATGCATACATACTTAAATATGCAGTTCTAATATGAATAAATGTTTTCTTTCTTTTGAACTATGGTTTGTTGGTTGCATCCACCTGATCAGGGACTTATTTTATCGTGGGATTGAGACGGGACAGGAGTGAAAATCCATCAGTCGCTCTCGTCCCTGATTGGAGAAAAACTTTTTGTGCACTGGAAAAACAGGCTATAAGGATTCATGTCTGTGGTGATAGATGGACAGAAATGACCTCTGTTGACCTCAGCTGATCTGCTCTTAATAACCATAACACAGAGCGACGCAGAGCAATTTTCTAATTAGTATTAAACCCACTCATACTTGCATCAATGCTCTGAACACTTATTTCCTAAACCTTTACTTTCCTCGACATGATCTAACGTTTCATGTAACAAACAGGTGGAAACACTGCGTCTGCTTCTTAATCTTTTCATGCTGGAGGAACTTTAATCTACAGTAATCTGAGCTCCGCAGTTTGTGCTCGTTTCATGAAACTTTGCAGCTGCACAGATTCTCCTGACGTCCTGCAGAAACACAGCAGGAGAAGTTAACAAAACAAACACATATTCATATATACATTTCTATAGAATCTAGCTAGACTTTACAGATTATCAGTATCTAGACCACCAACCAGTTTATCTGTTAGTGTGGGCGTGAAGAATATCATTGTAAAATATTGTCGTGAAGCCGGACTCAGGGTCAGCTGACCCGGTCCAGACTTGACCGGGAGGGTGACAGGACGTCAGAAATGGAGGAACCACCAACCTGGTGAGTCAATTTCAGGGGCGACGCTGCTGCTGCTTCTGTTTCCAAACGGCTGAAAACTACCCAGAAACCTCCGGCTCTTAAACCAGAGACACTCACTCACATCCAGGCTTCTCTTTGAAGCTGTCGGCATCGAGGTTTCTGCTTTGAACAGCTTTTATTTTCTAATCTTTCACCTGAAACGTGACAGTTCGGAGCAGAGGTCTTTCGCTTCAGAGTCTTTTCTCTTCGAGGTGTTTGAGTTTGTAACTCCGACGTGTCAAACTATTCAACACGGCAGAATTTATACGACTCTGTTCTGGACCTCTGGAGAGGCAGCGAGGCTCCGCCGGGACGTTAAAGAGGGTCACAGGAGGCCAGAAATTCTCCTGGAACAAGAGCAAAGAAAGATTCTCCTCCTCCTGCTGATTTGATGAGTTTTTACTGCACTGTTTTTTCATTGTGAGAGAAAATCCAGAGGCTCAGAGGAGCAGATTTTCTCCTCCTCTAACCTCTGAAACCTCTGGAAAATAATGTGAAACTCATATTTTGTCTTTCCGTTCCATCAGGAGAGAGGACGTAGGTAGGAAACTTGGCCACGTGCCGTCTGGGTTTTTTTCTTCTTTTTTTTTGTGAAACTGGAGAAATGTAATAGATACTAGATTTTGAGCAAGGGCCCCTCCTGGTGTTAGAAAGATTCAACTACAACTGTCTGAGGAGGGAAAGATACTTAACCTACAGATGGACATTTATTCTGCCTCAGATGGTTTTTGCTTTTTCCTTTTATGTAAAATAAATTTCTGTCTTTAAACACTAACAGATGTAAATTGATCCATAAAACAAGCATCAGACTGATGGAAAAGTTAAATAATAAAGCTTTTCTAACAATATAACTGATTTTTCTTCATCCTTTTCGTCTCATCATCAACTGGAGGTCATATTTTATTTCTCAGCTAAACGAGTTACATGCATGACTACAGCTCCTTCAGAACAGCTCCTGGTTTGGTCAAAAACTGAAGCTTCTATCCATAAATTCAAACCAGACATTTGAAGCCGAGACAGTTTTTTCTCTTCAAGGAGGAAATCTTGCAACTTCCTAAAAGGAAACTGGAATCATTGGAGTGAAGAGGAAAATCAATCATCAATCAAAGGTTAAAGGTTAAAAAGGCAAATCGGGTCAAACAAATCAATTCACAAACACACATTTGTTTTCTCCGTGTGATTTTTTTTATTCAGTCTAAATATGCAGCTACACAAGAAAAGGAAAGGAGGAAGGAGCTGAGGAGAGATGTGAGGAGGAGGAGGAGGGAGGAGGAGGCTTTACCTGGGTCCTGGGCCTGACAGGAGGACAGCAGCAGTGCCAGGAGGGCGGCAGCCGCCAGAGGAAGCCTGCTCTTCATCTTCAGCTCCTCTTCCTCAGCAGCACATGAATGAAGCTGCGACAGGAGATGAAGGAGGCTGTTAGACCTTTGAACATCTTCAGGCAACCAGACAAGTTCAGACCTCCATCATATGATCGTTTAAAGGATCAATCAGTTGATTCAAAGCCACCAGAAGATGCAACAAAGTTCAGATTTCTATGATCCAAAAATCTGCTCCTCAAACAGCCAAAAAAATTACATGACAGACTTAATATGTTTGAATAACTAAAGTCCAAAAATCCACAATTGAACAGCTTTAAACATCCGGTCAAACCCATTTAATCTGATGGGAAACTGTCAGAATAAAAGCGCACAGTCAAACCTGTCCATTCATTTTTCTCATCCTAAAGCTGCTTAAATTCTGCTGCAACAACACTGAAAATGTCCAAACAGTCTAATATTTCTGCTGATGACATAAAACCAGTCTAATGATATAAAACCAGTCTAATGATATAAAACCAGTCTAATGAAGACAAAGTCTGCCCAGAGTCAGAAGAACCGAGAAGCAGATCCTGGCTCCGCGCGTCATTACGCACCGCGGTGCCAACGGAGACTCCACGTTTCTCCTCACATTCCACAATATCAGAGCTGAGAGGAACTGGAAACAACACAGACTTTAAAACGGCAATGAATCACATCATCTAAGTTTCACATTATCACCTGGAGCTCAAATGATTCACCTGGAACAAATCAAAAGTCACGCAGGACTCAGGACTGACCTGAGAGGAGGCTGGTGAATTTCTCTGCTGTGGGTCAAGAAAGTAAGAGTAAAAAGGTTAAAGTCTCAGATGTGGAGGCCAGACCGAGGAGAGGAGAGGCTGCAGGGAGGAGATCCGGGGTTGAAGCCGCAGCTCCGAGGGCTTCAGCTTCCAGACGCGTCGAGGAGCCTCGATCCAAGTGGGAAGACTCTCCAGCAATCTGCTACTTAACAGGGGGGCTGATCCCAGATCTGCCTCCTCTTACGACATCCAGCCGGCCAGAGATGATGTGCAGCCTCTGCGGCGCGCACACACACACACACACACACACACACACACACACTCGGAAACTTTTACATACTTCTCCACATTCCTTTCCGCTGATGGAGGAGCTTCTGTGCGCCTCAGCCGCAGATCTGCAGCATCCAGAGGAGCAGAGGAGCTTCTTTCATTCACTGAATCAATGGGAAAATATGACACTAAAGCCCAAATCAGTCTTTTCCCTCTGATGCATCATTTCAGGGACGGAGCAGAGGTTTGTGGCTCCTCAGCAGGATGAAGCAGGATGAAGCTGCCAGACAAACTGTGATAAATGAAATCTCTCAGTCAAAAGTCGAGATCATGAAAACTATGAGATTCACTCCCTTTGCTGTGGAAGCCAAAATTCCACCAGTCCCCAGCTTTGTCCAAGGTCACATCCAAATTTATAATAACTCCCCAAACCTGATGTGAAACTTCCCACTATGTGTTGTTCCTCCCGAATCCCAAACTTTGGCAGAAAACCTCATTCGCATTCTGTAAAATATCTCCAAAATCTGTTATTAGTCACGATTCAAATTATCCTTATTGGGCTGAAAATGTGTTCATTGATATAAAACTGGTTTTAGCGCCCACAATGTCCCAAACTTGGTATTACAGTCAATAACTGGGTCACAAATCTCCAAATTTGGTTCAGAACACCACAAATATGTTAGTTGTCATAATCCAGAATTTATTTATCCGAGTGCATCAAAATGCCAAAATGTTATAGGACCCACAAATTTGACCAGTCGGTGCCGTCAAGACTCTGTTTTTACAGTCACACAATTTGTTTTAATTTCCTGACATTTGTGAAAGTGACACCAAAATTGGGTCCTTTTCATAATCCTGACCTTCTTGTTGCTTTTGTCATGTTCTAAAAATGTTTAAAGCAGGTCAAAATGATTTGGATTGGAGATCTGGCTGTATTTATTGTATATTTATTTTGCAGAATGTGTCATGGGTTTGTGTCTCCAGATTTGTAAAAGGACCCCACAAATGTTAATTGTCAAAAATGTGACAGTTGTTTTACTGCAACATTTGTTCAAGTGGGTTAAAATGACAAAATCATGAAACATCTGTAAACACTCTTCACAGTTGTTACAGCACCACCCAGAAATTTCTGTCACAATCTCAAAGTGTGTAATATTATTTAGTTCTTTAACAAAACCACAAAGTTTAAATAGTTAATTTATGACAGCGCCCCCTGCTGGCCAAGGGCCCCTCTGAGGCCCCTCAGCTCTGTCATGTCTCTGACTCTGCTGATGAACTGAACGTCAGTGTTGGTCAAACCCTCAGATGCGGTGTTTCCTGCCGGAAGCTCATGGATCCGTCTCGTCCTGGTTTTCAGTCTCAGGGTGTCAGTTTGTTTCTGCAGCTCAGCTGGTGACTTTAAAGTGTTAAATGTTGTGTGGTGGGTGTGGACTGATATGAGAACAGGCCTGAGGCTCCTCCATCTCCACTCTGACTGAAATTAAACCAGACAACAGAGATGAATCCACCCAAACACCAACTACAGATGAACAGGAGGAATTTGCCAAATGAAACTTTCCCATTCTGGAAGTTTTATGTTTGTTATTTCACAGAAGCAGCAAAGTTCATATCAGACTGTAATTAGTTACATGTGGACATAAATCATTAATCTGTGATCATCAATTAAGTAAATTTCATTGTCAGTGTCAGGTGATTTCTTTGTAAACGTCGCCCTCTAGTGACCAGAAACTGAAAATTCACACAGGAAACATTAACAGTGTTGAACACATTTCCTGCTTTTTACAAAGATTATGAAACATTTACTTTAAAAAATATTTCAAAATGCTTCACTCATGCTTTTGGAACTAAATGTAAACTGAATGAAAAGACAGAAAAATGCATTAATTGCTAAATTTATCTCTAAAATCTGGATTCAAAAGTCATTTGTTTAAAAGTCAGCTCAATCAACACAAAGCGCCTTTAATCAGGGTCGTTCAAAGCTTAAATGAGACCTGAGGCAGAATTTTATTTTCACACTTTCTCCCAAATTCAAGAGACAACTGCACAATATTGCTAACCAGTGTTCATCAATATTCATCTTTCTCTGTTATTCCTATTTGCTGCACAGTTTTCATCAGAGGAAATAATCCCACTGAAGTCTTGAAGTTATGGATTCTAGTGTTTTTCAAATGTCCAAACACAGATTAATCGTGAACCTTGTTGGTGCTCAGACGACACAAATACAGTTCAGTCCACAATCTGACTTTCACTGTATTTACTGAATTTTAAACTGCATTTAAAACATAACATGGAAACAAAGTGATCAGAGAAAGAAAACCATCAACAGCTTTTAGTCATGAGAGGCTTTTTTTTTTAATTGATCCTCAGGTCATCAGAGAGAGTACAAGAAATAAATATTGATCCCATGAACATGAAACAATATCCCTCCATGACAGGAAACACGCAGCTCGGTCCACACGGAGGATTTTCATCTTTTATACAACACAGAGCTGCTGGCCGGCTTTTGAAAATGTAAGTAAAGTAAACAGCTGGAGCAGTCCAGTTATTATTTCTTCTGCGGGAACGATGCCCTCACCAGTTCATACAAAACATATCCAGTTCCTGAAAGGACAAAAGGTCGTGTTAGTGGGGCGTGAACAGATTAAGATTACAAATTAAAACACTACAGATACAAATAAAATGATGAAAATAACCATAACATAAGCAGCTCCACTGTCTAACTTTCAAAAACCTTCAAAAATGACTTTCCCTACTTTTCCTGACCAGCACAGAGAACACCAGATATTCTGAGCTCAGACTGAAAGCTATTTTTACACTGAAGCACACTGCGATCACCAAAGAAAAAAATATTGTTTTCTATCTCACAAGCTCAACTTTTACTGAAATTATAAGTCCAATATTGTGCAGGAGAAGAAGCTGATGAGTTTTAAGCAGAGAAGGATTTTCTCACCCAGGACAGTGAGAGCCATCGTTGTTCTGTACAGCAGAGCGTCGGCGGTGCCTCCTTTCAAGTGAACCGGGATCCCATTATCCTCCTGCAGGAGAGACACACAAGACCAAACAGAGATCAACAAACAGCCCGAAACACACACACACACACACACACACACAGAGCTGCTGCTTCACATACTCACTGCAGCGCCGAATGAGGATGAATCCGCCGCTGAAAATAGTCCCTAACAAATGCACTATTTCCTCCTGTTGGTTTTACAAAAGCTACAGTGAGCAGAGTTTTTTTTTTTTTTTAGGAAATTACTGAACATTTAAAAATATATATATCAAAATTAAACTACCACAATTTGTGAGGTGTTTTTAAAGATTAACGTCTTCAGTAGGAACCAATGAGCTTAAAGCTGAGAGCCACAGACTGGTTTTTGGTCCTTTTACATTAGTTGATGATTATAAAAAAAAGAAGAAGAAGTCATCCTTCCCTTTTAACATCAGTTATTGAGTGAAAGTCTATTTGAACTTAATATTGGTATCAAAGTCAAAACTCTCTTAAAACCAACTAGACTGAGCGTTTGGAAATTTGTGTCCTTGGTTAACTCTGCCTTTGAACAGCAGCAGTGTCACAGTTTCAAATGGATCCTTTAGTGATTCAGAGCTCTTGTCTACTTTTCTGCAGGCTGATTCAATCATTCAGGCTATAAAAAGCATATTCCAGCGGTCACAACCAGCAAAGGAGAACAAACCAGCCATTAAACTAGTTTGTTTAGTCTACGAGGCATTTTGGCAGCTGCTTACATCATCTGTAAGTTTTTCCCCTGAATACCAGCAGTGATGACAGTTGGCAGCATTAGAAACTATGATCTACTTCCCTGTCTTGCTCAGCAACATCTCCTACAATCCATGTGAAAACCACTACTGATAAAGCAGCGAAGCTGCAGAAGTTCTGTATTTAGCTGTTGAATTCACTGCAGGTCAAACATACAGTCCAACATGCATGATTAGCACTGCACTCAGTTAGCACATGGTGGCTACTTATCTGTGGGGCTAAAGTCACATTAACTGAGGTTTCAGGGCTTCATGAGATGAACCACTGATAAAGAAATGGAAACAT
The DNA here is from genome assembly GCA_025331565.1 of Holacanthus passer. Taxonomy (NCBI): domain Eukaryota; kingdom Metazoa; phylum Chordata; class Actinopteri; family Pomacanthidae; genus Holacanthus; species Holacanthus passer. Next base: position 817,781 of record JAFREQ010000097.1, on the reverse strand, counting down.
GCACCAGTCAGCATGTAGAATATATACTCGTGTGTATGTGGATGGTTTTTAATGGAGTTCAAACCACTTCCTGTCTGGAGAACTACATCACAAAGGGGCAAAAACGGAGCCATCAAACGTATGTGAAGCTGTTGAAGGAGAGTTGTTCTTGTAGGTTTGAACTCTCCAAACTCTGCTACCAAGGAATGAGGAAGGACTTACAACTAACCTCAAAGGAAAAAGTAAGCCTTTCACAATCCTGGTTTGTGTTCTTGTTTAATCAGTGTGCTTCTGAAGAGCTTTCAGGGCAATTCTGGAATCCTTTATTTGGTTTTCAGGGACTATAAGAAGCAACATTTCTCATAAGTCTTACATTCAAGAGACAAAGGCTTAGTCATTCTGTGGCAGCAGTGTAGTTTTGAAAGGCTGGTCCTGAACAATGTGGGCTAGAAATGATCTCATGAACCCCACACTGCGTGGAAAAGGTTCAAAGTGGCAGCTCACAGTCCCACATGTGCCGTTTTGCAGACAGTCGGTCAATGACCCTCCAAAACCCGTGTTTGTGACCTCGGCACTGTTACTGAGTGAGAGTCAGGGGTGCGCAGAACTGGTACGTGACAAAAATCTGAAATGCGTAACGTCTTTTGTTTCAAAACACGCCTTTGTGTACCAGGACAAAAACGAGCTGGAGGTTGTTTAAATGTGTCCAACAACAGAGAAGTTTAGCTCAGACTCCCTTGGACGGGTTGAACTTTGCACTGACTGAACTTTACAGCTATAATGGACTCGTGAAGCTCTTCCATGATGCAGGTTTGGATTACTGGAGGACAAAGTTGGTCACCGTGTGCACCGACAGGGCTGCTGGCAACGTCGCTACGTACAACTGCATTTTACCAAAACTACGGTAATTGTTGCAGAAGGTGATTCTACGCCAGAACTGAGCGAAATCAGCTGATCATAAGGTTCCTTACTGTGAGACGTTTAATCGCTCTGCTCTAACTGGAGGCTCAACCAGGGACTGGGAGGTGCACCTTCATTATCTACCATGTAGGAGCTGAAGCGGAGGACAGCGAGGGAGACTGTGTTTATGAAGACCACGTTACGTATGGGGTGAGTACCAAACACCATCTCCTGGAACTCACCTGAGAACCTGACTAAAACATTTATGAGCACCCCTGTGCATCCTGTTCCCTTCACAAAGCTCAGAGTTTGTCTTTCTCTTCTGATTCTGTCAATGTGCAGTAACATTGTTTGTTGGCTTCTGGCAGGTCCAGCTTTTCCTGGTACAGTTGTTGGATCTAAACATTTTCATCCTATTCAAACATTCATTCATTCATTTGCTACTTTTGTTGTTTTCTGAATTACAGCTTGCTAACAATAATGTATTTAGACTTGAAGAAGGACAATGTACCTTCATCCTGTCACAATACAATGTGAGATGTTAATGACAACACTGAATCATGATCCAGGCCTGAGGTCACCATTGGGGTTGATGGTTTGAAGAGACGCAAAAACCTGAGTCAGCACTAATGATTGTTTATTAAAGTCATGACTGATAACATGAGACTCACTCAAACAGTATTTGATCCCAAAGACTTTTGCTCCTGTCAACACTGAATTAAACCACTGACGCAAAATGCATAAATATTTGGGGAAAATGAATCTGACCGTTTTAAAATTACAGCCGTGTCATCTGAGCAGTTCACTGTCGTTTTACCTGAAACAGCTTCTGTTTCTGTGGGACTTGGTTGTCAACCTGCCGGCGGGCAGAGCTGGAGATGGTCCGCCGCGCCACCTGCTGGAGCGCCTGCAAACAGCAAGACACCACCATAGTTATCATACAGGACACGGATGTCAAACTGAACCTGCTTTAGACACGTTTTATTTTATTTACATCTAAACACCTAATGTTACGAGCTGGAGGCGTGAATATACTCCTCAATCCAGCAGGGGAGCTAAGCTAATGCTAACTCTTCCGGCGGCATCGGAACGTTATTTAGCTTTGACCCCTAACTAAGCTAACAGTTTGTAGCTAAATGTAGCCGCCATCATCTTTTGGTGGCTTATTTTCAAACCACACATTTACCAGCTTAGTTAAATAACAATTCATCAAGGTAAACGTACATTTTTAGTAGAAAATAAACTTACAAATATGTGCCTGTACATCTTTAGAATCCGTCCACAGTCGCTTCTGTCGCACAAGGACACCGGAAAACTCCACTTCCGTTTTCGGCTTCTTCTTCTCGGGTTTAATGGCAGATTATATTTCTCGTGTGCGCTCTGCTGCCCCCTGCGGTGTTGATGAACAGGAATCATATCTAACACACAGGTAAAAGGATGTTTCTCACATCTTCTGCAACATTTTCTCAAAGAAAAGTGGATCAACATTTCTTTTACTCCTATATTACAACACTGATGAAATTCCTTTTACAAACACATTTTTGTCCTTGGTATTAATTCATAAGCACAAACAATATAGATGACAAATGTATTAATGATTTGGTCTAAAGTATCAAAACATATTGTCTGAATTTCCTGTCTTTATTTTCTTACATTATTTATTTGAAGTTTAAATAGTTATATTTAAATTGGATCTATTTCCTGCCTGTTTTGTTGTATTGCTCCACCACTTGGTTGTTCAACATGTGTTATGACCTTCTGTAGTTGTGTCTCGCTTCATGGCTTCTGTGTTCAGTGAACAGTATCAGCATTTCATCTAATCGTAACCACATCTTTTATCATTTTATCAAGATCAACTTTATGATTGTTGTATTTTATTTGTGTCTCATTGCAGCTCTGCATAAAATGTTTAGTTGTTGCCTTGTGTTGTTTGCATGGCTGCAGGTACTGAATAGTGGATGTTGCTTAATCGTACTCATGGTTTGCTGTTTGCTGTTGCTCTACGTGGCTTGTGCACACAACTGGTACATGTTAATTAATGTGCTTTGTTCTTGAATAAAAAAACATGGCTGATAAAGCAAAGTGTGGAACAATCAAACATGTCAGTCAGAGAAACCAGCTTCAACTGAAACGACAAATTTATTCTTTTAAAGCAACAACACACCACAGATGGAGTAAAAAAAGTTAAATATAGTGCTTCTCATAATTGCAGGTAACAATTTATCTTGATGAAATGTATTAAAATAAAATAAATACATTTGTACACAGCACATTTAAACATGCAGCAGATATTTTAGTAATAATCAGTATAATCTGAGCTCCTAAAGAGCCAAATGTCAGGATTTAGGTGTAAATGACTTGTGTGCATTAGAGTCCCTCTTAGCAAAGCTGAATGACAAACACATAAACATTTAGTCACATGTACTGAATCATACTGTGTTACTGCTCTGTCATGCTGTACTGATAATCTATTATTGTTGCATGTAAATGACAATAAATGAAGCTACGACACAGTGTCTGTAAATCTTCTGGATTAGATTCCATGTCACCATCTGATCCGTACTGCACGTGTGTGTCGGTCAGGTCCTAACGCCCGACTGATGGGTTCAGGAAGAAGATGGCGTCCTTAGCGTCACCAAAGCAAATATTGGACCCATTTTTCACAAGCCACATATCTTCAGAACATTGTGACACTAAACTGGCATTTTTCAGACAGACAAATCAGGAGAAAGTTAACTTTGTTTGAGACCTGTCTCTGTCTCAACAGCACACAGATCTTCTAAAGATGCTCTAGAACAACATTAAGCATATTAAGCCAGCGGATAAAAACAAGCAGCAAAAAGGCACAAACATTACATTTCTACTGTATCTAGTGTGGTGTTCTAGTGTGTACATCATTTCATACCACTGACACAGCTTGTAAGGGGTCATCTTTTGTTAAAGAGCATCTATCTGGTTACTCTAAACTTAACAGTTCCCCAAACCAATTATATAGAGCCACATTTTTGCACATGCATAGAACAAATCTGGTTTCACACACGGATCTGGCAGTGACATTCAACACTCACAACTTACAGCTCCTCAAACCAAGACAGCAACCTTTAAGCCTTTAGACTCAAACCCCCTGAGGTCTCGAGTGATACTGGCTTCCCAATGCAAACATTTCTTAAAACTCTTGATTAAATACATAAACATTTAATTGTACAGATCCCTAAAACTAAACATTTTGTTCCCTCTGACGTGGAAATCGCAGTTTGCAGCTCAGCAGTTTTTAAGTTAACGACTCAGTAAAAGCATGATTTTAGTCTGAAAGTGAGCTGATGTCACAGATGAAACGAGGCACAAAGACGAGCCGATCGAGCAGCTCGATACTCACATTAACATCTCTGCTAACCAGCATGCAACTCAGGACTTAAAGTGACGACAGTCCAGCCCACCTGAACTGCACCAGCTTGGAGCTCAGAGATCCCACAAGGGTCTGGAGCGTTAAGGTAGACTCACGCTCTTTTAGAAAAATCCATCCATATGTAATTTTATGTCTAACTGTAGAATGTAAACTCGTCCTCAGGTTGTTTAAACCCCCAAACTTCCTCCTCACAGTCTTGGTCCCAACAAAGCACTGCACTCTTTTTCCACAGTTAAATTCCTAAACTTTTTCAGACACAGAACATCAGTTATTAAACCTCCATTACTTTCCAGACCAGATGAGGAACTCTGTATATTGTTGACTCTAAGAGCAGTTGATCATGTGACACATCTGTCTGATCCCCAGCTCATGTTACCAGGAAGGAAAATCTGTCAAAAGCTGTCAGGTGTTGACTGTGGCTTAAAGTTTTTGGCTATATTTCCATTAATTTTGGCAAATAATCAGGCACTGTCGAGCAACTTAAACCTTAAAACCTCTGTTTGAACATTTTTGGCCTCTGGATGAAAGTTTTCCCAGACAGATGTGTCACAGGATCAGTGTTCGCTGCAGCAGAGGTGAGCTGGAGGGCAGCTGGTGTCTCAGTTAGAAATGTCAGCGCTGTTGTTACGGTTGCCGCATTTGTGGTGGATGATCAGCAGGACGACGCCCAGGAAGAAGCAGACTGAACCCACGGTGATGTAGGCGATGCCCAGGAACGGGTTCTTGCCTCCCATCCAGGAGATGGTGCTCAGGATCATCCGCTTCCTGCCCTCGAAGCTGCGAACAGGATAATCTGGGTTCAACTGGTTAAAGATGGGAACAGTGAACAGGTTTGTTTGCATCAAAAGGACCTCAGGAAACCACAGATTTACAGTTTTTATCTCTTTCACTTTTTAGGTCTTTAGCCGATCAGCTTTTTATTCTGTTTTCTCTGCTCTCATGTGAGTTTCACATGAAGGATACTGTAGACCACCTCCAGAGTGTAGTTTCCCCGAGGCAGAGTTGGACCCATGTTGCTCGTCTTATTGATGATGCGATAGAGTTTGCGGAAGGTCGGCAGGGCGGCAGTTCTCATCCACACGATGAAGTCCTCGTTGACAAAACCGTTGTTCCCTGCAACATCGTCCAGCTCGTAGACCGGCCGGCGCCAGTTCACCGGCTTTGTTGTACCTGACAGAGAAGGAAACAAGAGCAGCCATGAAGTGAAAGTCTGATGTTTCTATGAGCTAACTGAAGACTTACTGACTTTCTGAATTTTAATATTTACACATTAAAAATGTCTGCTATCTGTGGTGCATGTCACACTGCCAACACCTGAAGTACTGAAGTTCAGTTACAGTTACATTGAAAAGCTGCTGCTGGTACCTTGGAAGACGGCTGTGAGGTTTTGGTTGTTGGCTCCAGGGTTCCTGAACTTCACATGCTTGTCCGTCCACCAGGCGATGCCTGTATTCGTCAGTGGAATCTGGATCTTTGTGCCGTTGGGATCATTGTAAAACAGCTCCAATGTGTCTGCCATCAAAGGAAAAATGGTTGATTAGAAATATGCATTCAAATCATACTGAAAATTAGTGTCTGGTCAACAGAGCAGGAAGCTGACTCACCATTGAACATGCTGTTGGCGATGGCTCCACACGGTGCAATAGGCTTGTTCTCATGATAAGCATATGGCTCACACTCCTTACTGGGTCTCTGTGAATGACCAAGAGGAGAAGGAGACTAAAGACAAATGGCACCACATGGTGGCAGAATTTAAAGCTGAAGCATGTTTCTGTAGAAAAATGTGCAAAAACACCCAAACTATCAGCTTGACTCACAACAGGGACAGTCTCATTGACAGTAAATCTTTTGCCAATTTCAGGCCTTTAGCTTCCTTTGAATGAAGAGCATCACACTCACAGACTGGTAGCTCTGATCTTCTGTGTGCACTGAAGTGTCACTAATAAACCGTGTCAGGATTTATGGCTTCTGAAGTTGAAATCTCATGTTCTCGTGCAGAGTTGCCTGGTAAAGCTTTAACAGTGTGAAAATGCATTTTCAATGAGACTCTGTGACCATAGTCATGTGCTACTGGAGACATTTGGTTGAAGTAAGTGATACCATGAGAGATTCCATGTCTCCATTCAGCTGGCTGTCATCTCTTGACTTGACGTAGCGACGGTGATTTTGGTAGAAGTTGGAGAGGCCGTAATACATGAAGACGCTGCTCTGTTGATTAAGATGCAAGTATAAAAGACAAAATGTTAAACTGGCTGTGTGAATAGTTATGAGAAGTATTCTGAAGTTTTTAGTATGTAGCTCACTTCATATGGCTGCTCCAGGTAGAAGGGTATCGTGCAGGTACAAGGCTTCGTGCTGTTCCAGCTGAAGTTCTGGGAGCAGTTGAAGCAGGGACTGGACATGTCCACTCCTGTGTAATCCACCTGTGAACAAGCAAACTTTATCTGTACAACTCTTTCAAAGCAAGAGCTGCAGTGTGATTCACATTCACATTAGAGTGACAAGACAAAATAAAGGCATCAGATGAAAACAAGGACACAGAGTGTACAAAGCACAAAACCTGGTAAGAGGATCAAGACAAAGAAAAAGAAAATAAGATGCTCTAATGCAACTTTCACCTGTAACAAGGTCACAGACGTGAGTAGGTGTAACTGACACTGTGTGAGCTCAGATATCAATATTTATGAGCAACAATATGAAAGAAGAACAAACCAAAGGAGAAACACAGAGACAAGTATTGTGGCAGCATAAATGGGAAATGCTGCAGCAAATGAAGAGATAACACACATGGTGAAAGGTCTGTTGTGTTATTGGCTACAATACAAACTGTCCTGTTCTGCAAAGAGCATCACGCCAAACTCCATTCAAAAAACGGCCATTTTAGTGTTTCTTCTGATATCGGTCAGTCGTGGTCAGTAAATCTCTGAGGAACCAAACAAGATTTTATGTAGATTTTAACGTCTACTAAAACCAAACATGCTTCACATGTTAGTTCAGAGATTTTAGAGACAAATTATTGATATTCCTAACAAAGAAAACTGTCAATTTCATTAATGTTGATTATATCATTAAAACAAAAGCTGAATTTCGGTCACATATTTGCCGAATTTACTGGCAGGATCTAACGTTTACGGAAAAAAATAAGTTAAGCAACAGGAGACCTTCAATTTTGTCGGCATGAGAAGTCAAACTAAATTGCATAATTTCTGAGTGGGATTTGGTGCGACTGTGTGACTGTAAGCCAGCTCTACCGGGGAGATTAACGTTATATCAGCGCGTCATTCTGCAGATAGATCATTACATGTTGACTCCAGGTGTCCGGACAGGTGACGTGACGTTACCTCGAACTCCTTGATGTTGTTGGACGTGACGTACAGGCCGATGCCGATGGGGATGAAGATGAGTCCGATGATGAAGAAGGCCGGGAGCACGGTGCCGGCCGTCAGGATGGGCTGCCAGGCGGGAAGCCGCTGCTGCTTGAACGCCGTGTTCTCGGGCTTCTTGCTCCGCAGCGTCCCGCCGCCGGGCCCGGTCACCGTGATGTGTCCGTCCTCGTCTTTGGCGTTGTAGCTGGTCGCCATCATGACTCCTGAGCTGTTAGCGTTAGCCACCTAGCAGCGTTAGCTCCCCGCTGTCATTAACGTGGAACCAGAGCTGAATTAACGCGCTGACATGTGACGACTATTTCATTAAAGGACCAAATTATGTTGTCATTTATTTTTGGGGTTATTTGCTGATTCAATCCATCCCTTAAAGAGCGAACTGCTAGCTAACAAGCTAACAACAACATCAGCTCCCTCAGGAAGTTTACAAACACGGTGAGCGTAAAGGAACGTAAAGCGCAGTGACGTCACTTTTTTCTAGGATGGCCAAGGCACGACCCGCCCCACTCGACCTCTGATTGGCTTACCTTGCCACCAACTCCAACCAATCATCACTTCTCATGCCTGAATCCAATCAATGAATGAAATGAATACTAGCCAATCAGAGGCAGAGTAGGGTGGGTCATGCCTTCGCCATCCCAGGAGGGAAAAACTGTTCATTAATGAAATATTTAGATGACATGTAACTGCTCAGTATTAAATTTAAACAGCTAAATTTCTATATTCTAAATAAGTTTGTTGACACATTTTTCCTGCAAATAAATTCTACCAGCAATTATTTGCCAGATTCTTTAATGTGTTCTGTGTTTCTTCTGTCTCGAATGAGCTGAACAGGATGAAACAATGATTCACAGATGAAACACAAAACTAGTCTTCAATATCAATTTATGATAGAAGTTTATTTTTATCAGATGAATCCACTGTTGCACAGCTCAAAGAAGAGGTCATTCATCATGCATTGTCATGTCTCTGTGATTAAAGCATCAGAAAATGTCCAGGACCACATTCAAACAAAACACGGGCAGAAAGGTGAAAAGGTGCTTCGCTGTTTGTCCTGGAGTTTTAAACATATGAGAGAGGGAAGTCTGTCGTCAGACACCTTCAGGTTTCTTCTCACAACACCAGACATCTGAGCTCAGCTGAGCTTTGTGACGGTGGCGTCCATCAGCAGACCTGTGGAGGAAAATGACCACAAATGTCCTTGAAGACCACATTATAATCAGATTTAGGCCCAACAGTCACATTTATTTTATTCCTATGAACACGTGAGCTAACCTGAGACCGCTGCCCAAACACTCTGCAGGATCCTGGTTGGTTCATATAAGTCATTTATCAAGCAAATGCCAAACATCCTCTGGCTTCAGATTCTCCAATGTGAGGATTTGGTGTTTTCCTCTATGTCATTTTATTGTAAACTGAATATGTTTGACATTTTATGGACAAAATGGTGAAATAATTAGTCGTATAAATAATCAACAGATGGCTTGATAATGAAGATAATCCTCAGATCTAGATCTGTAATCTCATATCATGATATTGAGATTCAGTAAATCACCTGGTCCTGTTCAAAGCTGTAGATGAAGTTGTACTGAGACTTTGTCAGAGTCACAGGAATGGCATGACTGCGGACGAGAAGATAATGCTCAGATGTGATTTTAATAATCCTGCTCAGCCTCTGATGTTGTTCCCAGGAAGAACATTTGATCCACCTAAATCTCTGAGCAGCCTCGGGGGAGTGGAGGCCGACTGGCTGCAGCTGAACCAAACACACTGGGCTTGTTCTGAATCACTGTTCCACACTCTCTTCGTGTTCAGCCTCCTGTTTTCCAGATGCTTCTTCCAGGATCTATTACCTCAGCATCCCTCCGTCCTCACTGTGCTGTTTAATATCCCTCTCTCACCCTCTTGTTTCCTCACGTCAGTAGTATCTCCCGCTCTCTCATCCTCCTGACTGTTGGATTATCTGAAGCTAATTAGAGTTTGTAGAGATCAAATGCTTTATTTTGCCCCCAGCTCCTTTTTAGAAAATGCAACAGCCTGCAGATAATTGGGCTTTATTGATTTGTGTTTCATCACATTGAGACGACCGTTAGAGGATGTGTGAGGCCGCTACTGTGGAATTAATCTGATTTATCAGTTTGAGATGACAGATTTCTAAATGGTTTCAGGTTCTGCATGAGAATCCTTAATCATTTTGTCCACGAGAGGGCGCTAGATGCTGACTGAGACACAAACTCATCAATCAATGTCACGCTTGATTCAGAGATAAATAGTTTTTATTTCGGAGTCACAAACAATGACAGTTCATATTGTCACAAACAATTCACAGTGCTTCAGTGACTGGAAACCTCCAACAGTGGCTGTGAAATAAACACATGCTATGAAAAATGTAAATGATGAGAACGAGTCAAAAGCCAAAAATCACCGAGATGAAGTTAATCAAAATGCACTCAAATGCAAAAGAGACATGCAGAGATGCTTCATGAAAAAGAAACAGGTGCAAGTTCAAAATAACATAAAACCTTTAAAATCTTTGATGAAAACTTGTAGAAATGCAAAGTGAAGGTCTGAGTTAAATAAAATGATGTTGAAAACTAAGCTGTCCCGTTCACGTATGCTGACTGATCTGGGCATATTTTGCAGCAGATTCGACACAAACCTATGAGACGTTCACATGAAGTCACCGACACGGCAGCACGTTGAACCCTCAGCTCTTTCCTCCTGCTGCGGATCCAGAGCTGCAAACCGACGACTTCCTCAGCTCGATTTTCATGGATTGGCTCTCGGCCCGCGACTCTAACCTCGTCACTGTCGACACGCCCAGAACCGCCTTGCTGCCAGGCTTCATACCTTTTGACACAGGGATCCGTGTGGCCGCGCTCCGAGATGACTGCACATCCGAACTGGGCTGGAACACAAACAGCAAGACGACATAAGTGAAGGATTTGGATTATGGAATTCTTGTCTGTAAATTTAAGTGAAACATTCAAATTGGTCACTTTTTGTCCGTGTTTGGTGAAAAGCAGTGGAGTCAGTTGGTAAATTTGTGTTCATCCATACAAGAGCCTCAGAACAGGCTTTCTGCGATGTGTGATCTAAAGTCAGATCATTCCAGTGTTAGTTCATACAGGTGAGATCACATGTTTATAAATCCACTGTTTTATACCTGGAGAGAGAGTTATCTATGGAGCACGAACCACCTGATTTCATTTTGAAACATTTCAGAAGCAACTGCAACGTAAAAGATCAGACATGATTCAGATATTTTTGTGATTCTTTCTCTGCCTGTATGCATTTGGGATCTCGACATATTCAGTAAGAATGAAAGATGGAGGACATTAAACATAATGATCATAAAGCTCTCACCACTGACTGCGTCGGCCTGGAAGATGCCGAGGTGACGGGTGTGATTGTGATGCTGCTCGTCATTTTGCTCGGAGTCGTCTTCCCCGCTGAAGCTTGCCGTGGGGAGCGGAGCACCGTCCCCGTTGGCATTTCCTTGCTGCTGTCTGAGCCCAGACCGAGCGTCAACACTGGACTACTGCAGCCCTCAGAAGGCCTCTTAAACTGTGGACCCAGGTGGATGTGGATCTTGTTGTCCTCGGTCGTGATGATGTTGCTTTTGCCATTGTATTTCCTGTAAGGTGTCGGCCCAGGTTGCTTCTCCGGGGTCATCTTGATCACGGTGCGACCTGCGGGGATGTTGTGAGGCTCAGGTGAAGCACATGCCTCAGCCACAGGAGTAGTGCTGACTGTGATGATGGACACTGGCGACTGAAGGCTGTCAGAGCTGCAGCCGTTGGTCTTGTCTGGACTCTTGGCCCTGGAGATAGTTGTTATCGTGACTGGAGATTTTGCTCGATCGAGACCACCCGTCATTTCACAGGCTTTGCTCTTTGAGGTCACGGTTGTTGGTTTAGGGACGATTGTGATGCGAGGTTTCTGAAGGCCGAGAGTTGGGATGATGGTGGTGCTGGAGAAGAAGTCCTCAGCTCGAGGGCTGGTGATCTCCAAGGTGGCGGTGCTGTTCTCATGATCTGGGGTCACTCGGATGCGTAGTGGCTGTCCTGGCTTTTGGGACATGGTCATCTCAGGTGGATGGTGCAAAGATGCCCCATTGGTCTTCTCAGGAGTGGTCTGAGTGAGTGTGATGGCCTCCTTCTTTTTCATCCAGGGTATCCAGGATTTTCCTGCCTCAAGTTCTGCTGATGCTGGAGGGTATCGTTCAAGAACTGTCGGCTTTTTAAGTCCTCGTTGTCTGAGGTTGCTCATTAATTGGTTTTCCTCGAGGACTGATTTCCGGATAAAACCTGCCGCCGTCCTGTCCTCAGCCGGCTCACTGGCCATCACATCTGTCTGCACTGCTGTGGAGGTAACCGGGACATTGACCATCCTTCTACCGTTCATACTGGGCCTCAATGTGCGACTGTAGCACTTGGTGGCCTCCAGCTCTTTGGTAAGGTTGACGACTTCATAGCTCATGCTCTTCTTCTTCTCTTCCTCTTCCATGAACCTCTGCTGGAGGACAGAATAATCCACCTGCAGCTGGGAGAGCTGGTCCTCCTTGCTCATCAGCTCATGGATTTTCTCCTTCAGGGCCTGGATGTCCACCTGCAGCTCTCTGGTTTTAGCCTCCTCCATCTTGCAGCGAATTCTAAGCTCGGCCTCTGGGCTCATGACCTCACCTTTCTCTATAGCTTTGTTTCTTGCTATTTGACTTTTCATCTCCTCCAGCAGCTCAGAGAGTGCATTTGCTTTGTCCTGCTCTGTTCTGAACTTCTTCTCCAGCAGATCATACTCATCCTCTGTTTTCATTAAATCTCCTTCTACCACCTCAAGTTGTTTGAGCCTGCTCTTCAGTCTTTCAATTTCTACCGTGAGCTCTTTTACTTTGTTGTCTTCATCTGGGTTTCTGTTATTGTCCTTGTTGCCCCACTTTCTCTGTATTTCCTTCTCTGTCTCCTCGAGTCCATCCATTCTTATTTTCATACCACTCAGCTTGGTATTCAGCTCCCTGCACTTTTCCACTTCACTTGCAAGTTTAGATTTTAACTCGTCTTTCTCTTGAATGAGTGTTGTCACTTTCATCTCCATTTCTGATTTGAATTTGAGGAGTTTTTTACTCTCCTCGATCAGTTTCTCTGTGACTTCCGTAACTTTGCCTTGCTCCGCTTTGAACATCCTACTTAAATCCTCGCTTTTCTGTTCTTCCTGTTTAAGTCTCTCTGCCATGTTTTTTCTTTCATCTACGAGTATAACAGTGAAGGACTTCAACTTCATGAGATCGTCTTTGAGGACCATTTCTGTCTTTTCAAACTTTGACTCTGAGCTCTCTAGTTCTTTCATCCGGGTTTTCACTGTCTCTAACTCACCGGCCAGATCCTTCACCACACGTTTCTCTTTTTCCAGGTTTGTATGGAGCTGAGAACACTCTGTTTTGCTCCGACTGAAAGCCCCCTCCAGTTTTTCGAGCTCGACCATTCTCTTCTGCAGTTTCTCCACCTCCAGCCTCAGCTCTTTACTGTGGTTCTCCTCATCCAGAAGCTTCTTCCTCAGCTCCCTGCACTGACTCTCTGTTTTGGTTATCTCCTCGTCCTTGCCCTCCATCTCCAGCACTCTCTTCCGCAGGTTCTCCAGTTCGGCCATGAGAGACGAATTCCCACATTCTCCTTTGCTGATCTTCTCCCTCAGCTCCTGCAGGTCCTCCTCTGATTTATGCAGCACCTTGTTGCTCTCCTCCAGCTCTTCGATCTTGTGAGCCAGTCCGCTCAGCTTCAGTCGAAGCTGTCGGCTCTGGGACTCCTGATTGGCCAGTTTGGCCGTCATCTCCTCGTGTTCCTGTGTAAACCTGGCTGCTCGATGCTCCAGCTCAGCCTCGAGCTTGAGGACCTTCTGGCCGTCGTCCTTGGCGGCGTCTGTGACCAACGCCAAACGTTGCTCTTTCTCCTGCAGCTTCTGCGTCAGGTCCTGGACCTTCTGGTTCTGTTGGTCAATCTGCTCAATGTGCAGCTGCCGTTCATCTACCAACATCAGGGCAAAGGACTTGAGCTTAACCAACTCGGCTCTGACCTTCTCCAGCCTCCTGCTGTGGTCCTTGTCTTTACGAGCCTGGTAGGCCTTTTCCTGCTCCAACAGCCTTTTGAGTCTGAGAAACAAACACAGGAAATACAACACAAATGAGTGTGTGTCATTATCAAACATATTTCCACAGAACATTGTTAGAAATACCTGAACAAATGGATGCTGAAAATGAACACTCAGAATGAGACCATTAACAGCCTGATCCTGGATCCATGTGTTGGCCGGTGTACAGCTCAGACTCTGATCTCAGGACTCTTGTTTCCCTCCAGTCTCTCTTCTCTTTCTTCTTGTTCAGATGCGTCTTCACCTCACTTTGCATCAGTCTGGATGAATTTGCTTCTAATCACATCCACGCTTGTCTTTCCACTGAATTTGCATACAATTGTGCCACCTCTAAAAATCTGGGTGCTGGATATCTTACCACTGAGCCTGGATGAGTGAGAACCTTCATACATATGATTTTTCTTTTTACAAATTTAAACTTGCATCAACAGACCAAACTACTGTCATAAAGCAAAGGTAAGAGGCAGCGCAGAGCTGCAGAGAATTCAACCTGCCAGAGTTCACGTCCTGTTGGTAGATGTTTAACTCGGCTCTGCGGGAGTCTGCGTGGCTGAGAGTCCGTCCGCTGCAGTTTCCCTTTCACGTGAGTCATGAACAGTCATCAGACACTCGAATACACAAACAGGTCTCAGCACTGCACAAGTGTTCTGCAAGTTTCGATCCAAAAACAGACTCCAGACCTTCACAATCTGCTCTGAAACTCAGTTAAACTTACCCCCGTGCTGGGATGCAGGGCAGGTTGATCCATGTCTCAGAGTGTTTTCAAAGCTGAGCAGGAGCCAAACTGCTGCTGAGTCTCTCACGGGGTCAGAGAGGGAAGGAAGGAGGGGCCCGACTCGGTGGGGAATTAGCCATCACATTCCTAACATGTCATCAGTGGACAATGAAAAAGGTGGATGTTGTGCTAAACAGCACCGCTCTGCTGGCGGCTGATGTCATCCACCGTCCATATAAGGCCAGAGAGGCCCTGCCCTTGTTTGGACACTGAGGAGGAGGAGGAGGAGGAGTTCAACAAGCTCTTCTTCTTCCCTCTCCCTGTTTGTCTCCCTCTGGGCAGCAGAGATGACATAACACATGAAGCCACTTTTAAGTTCAAACATTTCTTTTTTTGTCCTTCTTTCCGAAAATGTTGCCTCAGTTTGACCCGTTTGTCTCGTGTCCGTCTTGCAGCCGCAGTGTTTCCACAGACCGAGGCGACAATGCGAGGCGAGAGGTTTTGTTCTGCAGAGGACAATGACTCAATGACCAGACTCGCTCAGCCTTTCTCATTATAATTCCCCTGTATCGTGCAAAGGGACAAGACGTGGATATAAATTCTCCATAGTGGCTGAATTGTATGTGTGTGAGGTCATAGCTTCAGACGGCAGAGGAGGCCTGTGGTTTGCATCGCAGAGGCTCCTAAATGAGCCAAATATGAGCCGTGCTAAGAGCTTACAGATGCACAGAGGCCCATCGCTGCAACAACTGCATGTTACATGTTCAGGAATAGCACCAGGATGCTTCATTAATTGTCTGTTTTGTGGCTCGACTGACACATTTCAACTCTTACTGGATAAAAGCTTCTAAGATGAATTCCATTAATTTCCAGCGACAAGGCTTTTGGTTTTTAAAAAATCAAGACCAAAACAAATGACAACATGTAGAAGTTTAAAAGTTTGCATCCAAAGGAGGAAAGTGTGAAAATCTTCTCCTGCCATCTTTATCCCGTCAAGCAATAAAATGTTTGCAGGTGTAACAATTTTATTTTTATATTTTTTCTTTTACTGATGCTGAAAAGTTAAAGCAGAGAAAAGCAATGAGACAAAAACATATCATCACATCCGTCGTCCTCAGTGTCTCTTCCTCCTCATCAAACCACCGCCGGCCAAAGAAAACAGGATCGAATGAGTAAGAAACATTTTGGAAAACAAACCTCCAGTTTAGTCCAGACTAAAATATCTCAACAACTATTGGCTGGACTGCCAAGACACATTAATGATGCCCAGAGGATGAAACCTACTGTCTTTAATCTTTCATCTAGCGCCATCGTCAGGTCAAAATGTCAATTTCTCCAAATCCTTATGACCACATACCTGCAAAACTGACATTCCCATCATCCTCAGCTGGAATTTGAGTTTAGCCATATTTAACAAATGTTAGTCTGCTGAAGATAATGTAGTGCAGAATGAACATAAATGTATAATAATCCCCCCCGGCTCTCAGGACGCAGAGGATCTGTCATTATAACGTCGTTGGCAGATGAAGCCTCTGCAGAAAGCTTCTCTCTGTTCGGGTCTATTCATAGATTCATGCTGACAGAAGCCTGTCAGAGCCTCAAACACTCAGAAAACTGAGCCGAGCTGAGCCACAGCAAACACATCCGACCAGGAGACGCTGATCTGCGGCTAATTATAGTCACACTAATTATCATCCGTATTAACATTCAGAACAGACAAAGTTTGTTGTCGACTGTTTTTTTTTTTCAGGCTGCATTTTAACATGAATCAGGATTGTCCACCACTGTGAAATTACAGAGAATCAAACCTACATTTTTCTGACGACAGACATGGTTTACTGGTTAAAATCGTAACTTCACAAACCACACAAAGCTCTGCCAGAGCGGATCAGGGGCCTCAGGCGGCCTCCAGTTTAGAAGTCATAAGAAAATGTGAGTCCACGATGCTGTTGAGTGTCCTGTTGCAAACTCGTCTCCTGTAAGCTAAGTTTGTGTTGTAATAATGTGCAGCAGCAAATAGGTTTAGAATAAAGCATAAAGCAGAATTATGTTCATCGACATAATGAGGAAACATTTTGTCTGAATGTCTGAGCAAATTCACACCATGTTCATACTGTATGTATCAAGTCAGCTTATGTTTTAAATAACTAAACAGCGACAAACACATGATTCATGATGATGATTTGTCCAGTCAGAAAGTTAACTTTCATTTAAAGATCAAACCAAGTTTTAGCTCCTTAAAGCAGCGATAAGCAGCACTGGCACTACACTGTAGAAATAAGAAACTGACTGTGAAAAAATGAATGAAAGTCTGAAATGGTAGAAGAAAAACAGATTTGTAAAACACAGCAAACAGAGCGTCTAATCGTGCGGCAGGATCTCTGTTGAATGACCTCAGCTCTGCGTTCAGGGTCGACTCTTTCTCTCATGATATCACCTGCGGTGAATCTGAACGCTGACTGCAGCCGACAGGAATGTGTTATCAGACGGAGCTCAGGGCCGAGAGCTGGACCATGAAGCCAAGAGGCGCTGAGCGAGGACGGTTCAAAAAGAAAAGAACATCAGTGAGTCTGACACAAAATCTCAGGACGTAATCAGATCCCTTACTCAAGTGAAAGTACTAATACCACACTGTGAAAATACTCCAGTACAAGTAAAAGTCCTGCATTCAGTAAAAGTGTTATCAGCAAAATGTAGCAGGAAAAGTAAACGTAAGTGGTTCGATTTGTCTCGTGTGTTCTAAGGATTTGTAACAGACTCAAGACATGATCGATCTGCTCCTAACGACAACATGTTGATTTATTACCACGAGGTGTAGAACTAGAACATTTCTGACACTGGCGCCCTCCAGTGGAAACGTTAAAAAGCAAAGCACACATTTCTGCACGACTGCACACATCTGAATATGATAAAAACTCAGTGTGCATGTAAACACACACACACACACTGTAACACACACTGTAACACACACTGTAACACACTCACACTGTAACACACACACACACACACACACACACACTCACACTGTAACACACACACACACCGAGGCCCTCACCTCTCCCTCTCCTGCTCCAGCAGGTTGGTGAAGTCGTCACTCTTGTTCATGAAGTCGGTGTGCTTGCGTTTCTCGTTGTCCAGCTCCGTGACGGTCCGGCGGTGACATTTCTCGGCCAGAAGCAGCTGCTCCAGCATCCGTCTGTACGTCTCCTTCTGTTTGTCCTCCAGACGGTCCAACTGACGGGAGACACGTCAACGCTCGTTATGAACAACAGCCCCCCCTCAGCCGCACAATGTCCCCGAGCCTTAGCTACGCTCACGCTGTGTCTGTGGGACAATGAGCAGAGAGACTCTGTCCACACGATTCTGAGCTTCATTCAAACGTGTCCGCGGCCTCTCGTCTCACTGAGCAGAGCAAATCATATTTTCAAGTGGAAAACGAAGCCATTCAACACACAAAGAGCAGATTTTAGGCTCTGATTTCACTGCTCACATGAATGAACCCTGGCGCCTTTTACTCCACTACATTCATCTGACAACTGTAGTTACTAGTTACTTGTCAGATTTAGGTAGATTTAAGTAAAATACGTGATACTTAAAACACTCAGAGGTCAGTTTTTAGCATTATGAGTATTTTCACTGCTGATACATTAAGTACATTTTGCAGATAATACTGAGGTACTTGTACTGACGTAATGTTTTCAATTCAGAACTTTTACTAGTAATGGAGTATTTTCAGAGTCTGGTTTTGCTGCTTTTACTTCAGTAAAGGAGCTAAATACTTTTTTCACCTCCAGGTCTGTAATTTCCTAAGAATTGAACTCTGAACAACAAATATAGTTGAACAGTAAAATATCCTGTACACGATCAGTTACCGTCACTATGAAAAGTCTGAGAACCCTCCAGCGTGTGATCTCACCTCGGCCATGGGCTTCTCGTACACGTCGTCGGTGCCGCCGCCGCTGAGGGTCATCAGTCCGTCTCGGTGCAGGGCCTGCAGGGGTCTGATGGGGGCCAAGGAGCCGTAATGAGCCTCCAGAGTCTCTGGTTTGGTTCTGTCCGACTTCAGCAGGCTGATGACGTCCTCTCTGGCCTGAGGAGACGCAGCAGAGGGTTGGACACGTGATGACAGATGATGTTTCTCAGCTCAAACGTCACCTGAGCAACAACGAACACCATCTGAATGTGAAGCTGCACCTGAGTTATGACCTCATCACTGACATCACATGACCTGACAGATACAATAAGAAGAAGAAGAAGAAGGAGTTTTGACCAGCAGAGGGAGCTGTTTCCTTCACTCTGCTCTGCACAGTGTCTCCTTTCGCAGAACAAGGCCAAGACACACATTCCTGCACAGAGACAGGAAACATCACAGAAGCTTCACATAGAAACATCACATCCATCTCTGATCTCTGAGAGAACAACAGCGGTGTGTTTTTATTCAGAGAGACATTTTTAGGCTCTAGAATTCAGTAGGAAGTGTTTGACTTTATCTGCCCTCATGTTTACATGCATCCGCAAAAAGACTTTAAAGTGCATGTTGCATTGATTGATTGCTCTTTAAGTCGAGCACAAATCACTGACTGCTGATCTTTAATGTCAGTGAGGGCGGGCGTGAAGGATGTGTTTGGTGTTCTTCTAGCTTTTTCTCATCATCAACAAAAGACCAACAACATGTTCGTTCATCTCTCAACACTTTGTGACTTCTCGTCTTTGACTCTCAGCTCCAAGTCAACTGGTTCCAACCGTCCTTACAAACACCTCACAGATATGTAGTTTCATTTTAATGTCCTCAAACAGCTGCTCACTTTCAGCGGCGGATGAATCCACATTTGGTCTCCAGTGAGTATTTGTGGCAGCAGGACGGAGTTTGCTTGTTTTAATACTTTAATTTTATCACTGTTGGAGCTGTTGGTTTTATTCTTCTTAGGAGATTTGTCAACAGGAAGAAAAATAAAATATCAGCAGATTCAGATTTTAACATCTCTTGTCTCCAGCAAATGTTTCTTTTCTGTTAAAAAGTGTTTTCTGTTGCTAAATTTATGTATTTTCCTTAAACACACTTTTTACCATTTCGACTCGACGGGGGTGAAATGAAAACAGAGTTATTGTCACAGCCTGTTGTTAAAATGTGGATATATTTGAAAGCCTCCATGTGAAATGAAGCCGAACAAAAACGGCTTCCTGTGTGAAACGTCGCTGCGTGTTGAGTATTTGTCTGTTCCATCGCTAATGGAAAATATTTAACACGCCCAGACAGATGGAAACGGAGGGTGAGGCAGCAGCATCCTGCCTCCGGAGAGCAGCTCCTGAATGTGCCTCCATTAGAAAATCATTATCAGAGAGGAACCCAGCAGCCGCCGGTCGCCGCTTCCACACCGGCAAAGGTTATTCTGAAAATCTGCCTGATCTCACGCTGAGAAATGTCAGTGTGTCTCCACAGTCTCCGTGAACTCCTCTGTGTTCGTGGGTTTTTAAGCTGCACAAAGTGACGACATCTTCACACGGCTTCAGAGAACAGAAGGATGTTTCTGAAACGTCAGACTGCAGTAAAACAAGTCGGCATATTTATCCTCCATCATCTCAATCAATAACAAACCTCCTTTCTCCAGCTCTCACTGCCATGAAACTGTGACTCAGCAAACTGCTCTGTAGTTATTGAGTTACTGAGATCCAGTCATTCAGTGTTTACTTCAGCAGATTCTGAAAACTCTGGGTTTGAGAAAATGACTTCCCAGCACGATGCTTCACTGTTTCTGAACAGATAAGATTCCCAGTCTAATCTCAAATCCATCATTTGAGCTGAGAGCAGTTTCTATGAGATCATCAGTGATTATGATTGGAATTATTTCAGGTGTTTATTCTCTAATGTTAATTGAGTGACAGGTGGAGGACGTCACATAAAACTTTCCTGGTTAAATCATCAGTACAAAAGGAGTCCAGGATGAGTCATGAAGTAAAATGTACTTACTCTGGATTTAATATCACTTAATACATTTGTCATCGTTTCCTCTTGTAAGAAGCAGCAAACGTCTCTGGTGTCGTCAATCAGCCGGTGGTTTGAAGAAGACATTTATGAAGTGAGTTTTTATGAACATATGTAACTTTACCTCTTTGGGCCTCAAACAGTTATTTAACTGAAACTATCCTAAAAGTTTGAAATGGAAATGTGTGTTTAATACTTTAATCTTCCTGAAGGCTGAATGGGATCGTACCTGAACTTCTCCCTCCATGACTCCCAGCAGGTGCAGCAGCTCCTTCTTCGACAGCTCCGGCAGCGTCGTCTTCCTCTCTGCAGCTTTCTGAGGTTTCTTAGCCGGTCCAGACACCGACGTCCTCCCGTCCTTCTCCTCCCGCTGGACCTTCGTCTTCCTCTTTGGGAGCTCTGGCGTGTTTTCCTCTTCCTGCTTGATGAAGCCTTTCGTGGGCTGGATGCGTCCGTCGTCTGGACCCTCCATGGTGCAGCTCCTGGATCTCATATTCACCTGAGAGAGGAGACACAGTGGATGGAAATGAAACAGTGATTCTAGAAAAGCAGAGGTGTTTAAGGACAGATTCATTTTCAGATGATTTTTCTCTCTTCCAGGCAGCAGCTGGTTTTAGTGCATTTCATTGGCAGCCTGTGTTTGAACACTCAAGATTTATAAGAAGCATTTTAATGCAGGAAACAACCAAATTCTTCATTATCCTTCTCCCAACATCTATATTTGCTTATCATTTCTCTTATTTACTTGATTTTCCTGCAACATGGTCCGTTAATGCAAAGCTTTTGGCAGCTCAGGCTCAGATTTCGACTTTGAACAAAAGCACATTAGCAAGTGATGATGACTTTGACAAGAAAAAAAATGGCGATGAAACGTTCACCATGATGGATCACCGATCTTACCTGTGGATGATTCAGCTTCAGCACAAAGGTTTTCATCAAATAATGTCATACCAAGAGCCGCCTGGAAGGTAAATGTGTCAGAACAGTAGGTTGATATCAAGGTGTTCCTCAGATGATTTTGGGTGGGGAGGTTGGGACGGGGTCATAACAAAGGAGCAGGTTCCCGGTTGTTGGACCTGAACGAGGTCAAAGTTCAGCGAGGCTGCAGGTCTGGATGAAAGCAGCGCGTGACTCAGCCACAGAGAATCCTGGCAGCCAAGTGGCAGCAACCACGTTACCACTGATATTAATAGTTGTTTCAGGGGAGATGCCAAAACCTCACACGTGTGGAAACCACAGGTCGGTCCGCTCTCTGACCGTCAGATCGGTGAGCTGGAAGAGTCACAGGTGGAGCTGGGGGCCAAGACAAGCCTGAAGCAGCAGCTGGAGGTTTGGCCCTGAGGCCCAGTCATGTGCAGGGATCTGCCCACGAGCCTTTATACGAGCTGATTTCCATACAGATTTACATGAACTCAGACACAGCGGTGATGGAAGATTTCAGATCCTTCACTTAAGTTGAAAGCTCTAATAACTTGATCCAGAAGATTCGACAGAGCCATGTTTAATTTAAGGTTTAGCATCTTGTTGACACGAGTTTTTGAAATAACATCATTAAGATTTGAAGGAATCATTGAAAGGGGATCTTCATTCTGAAACTGAAAAGGTGAGTCAACGGTGAGTTAAAGGTCTGTAAATAGAGACGGTTTGTTTACAGGTTGTGTAGAAGTTTTCGTCCAGTTGCCAAGTGTTACATTAAAGCGTTTTGCTCGTCTCAGTTGAGTCTTCAGATGCCAACATGGTGTCGTGTGGAGACGCAGATAAGCAAACTGATCTGTGTAAACAGTTTATCCTCACAAGAGAGGAACTCTGATTCATAGAGTCGTTTCCCAGAGTGACCTTATCAGTGTTACACCACGATGAAGAAGAACAGTCGAGCTCTGATCAGAGATTCCACTTTGAGACATCAGTACAACAACGAGTGCAAACACACCCGAAGACGACAGGACGGCCTGGAAACAGAAATAACAGAGAAAACATCAGTTTCAATTTCAAGCTTTTGCCTACTTTTACTCTGTGGCCAAAAGTGTGTGGACAGCTTGTGGCGCTGCACATGCTCCATCAAGCTTTGAGGTGTTTGTCTCTTTCCTGCTTTAACATGACGAAGCCCCTGAGCACAAATGTTCATGGTTTTGAAAAGAGACGTTGAACAATCACATGAGGGTAATGCTCCTGTGTCCACATACTTTTGGCCATGATCAACCTATGATTATAATGCAGTTTACTATCTGAGCTTGATAAAAGGGCTGTAAATATACACTGACTAAGTGGAGTCTCTCATGTATTTTGAGGCTCTCAGAGACGTGTTTACATTGTGAAGCCGGTAACCTCGGCGTCGGGTGGACGACCGAGTGGTTTCCATCTACACGTCAAACTCCTATGGAACAAATGTAAATAAACCAGAAATACAACCCCCCAAATAAATTGTAGATTGCCTCCTTCGTCCGCCCGGGGGAGAGATATTTATGGAGACGTGATGAGGCTAAACTGGTCTCTGATTTACGCTTCAGCTCGGATAAACCCTCGGACAGCTGTGGCCTGCGGGCGACACACGAGCCTGCGGCGGACGAGCGGTGGAGGAGGTATGTTGGCAGCACAGAGTCTTAGTGGTCAGAAGATCATCCCCTAACGAGAAGGTCACAGGTTTGTCCCCAGAAATGACAAGTGTCTCCAAATCGGGACAAGTGTCCTGATGAAATGTCTTTGTGCAGCAGGTCAGGAGGAAAAGTGAGAAATGAGAAAGTGAGAAATGTGGCAACATCAGCTCAACGAGTGGTTTGTTCCGATCAGGTTTAGGAAACGTTCAATCTGTCAATCATCTGTTCATTCGACCGTCCACGACAAAAACTGATCTCTGTCCTTCGTCTTGATCTGAGCTGGACCGTCTGCCGCAGACGCAGCTGTTTGTTTGGTGAAATTTTAAAAGGGGTATTTTTAGGGTCTCCCCAGTCCAACAAGGGGAAACTCCGAGGCTATCACTTTATGATCCATCAGCAATCCCACGGATGCCTCAACGTCCATTTTGTTTCCCAGCTGCGTCCCTCACCCTCGTCCACAACACAACAACACAGTTTACCAGGCTGGTTTAAAACGCCTCGACAGCTGTGAGCGAAGCAGAGGTCACGTAGGTCAGATCCAGAGCAGGAAGCAGACGTCCACCAGGTCAGGTTTCCTCCTGTTGTTTCAGCTCGTGTTGTGGTGACGCCGTGAGTCCTGAGGTAAATATAGAGCACGTTAACGTTTCAGGACGCTGCGGTTGGTAATTGTTTTCTCTTCTTCAGTTCTGTCCGTCCGTGTTCATTATCTCAGGGTTAAAAACAAATATGACACCTGACATTATCGTAGAGCGTCGATGACGATTAACTGGATAAATGTTGGGCTCTTACTTTAGCTCAACAGTCCATCAAACAGATTTTGTCTTTGAGGTATTAACTCATCCTGCTGGGATTATACTGGACTTCATGCAGGACTCAACTCAAGACAGTCGTATGATTGTACAGTTGGTCATGTGAGGGTTAAAATACTTTGGGAATAAACCACTTTAAATCTGGGTTTAATTCCCTCGAGCTGACCTGGTTCATCCAGCCGCTTCTGCATCAAACCATTTAATGTCAATTCATAATGTCGGCACTTTCAGAAAAGTCTACATGAACAAACATCAAAAGTCTGAAACTGATAATTATGGTAAGAACGAGGTTCATTTTGTGTCAACAGTTCTCGCCTGTGAGCTCGTCAGAATCAGCCAAGGATGAAGGAACAAATATCTTGTGATGGTAAACTATGGGTTTTTGAAGTTGTGTAAACATTGGCTGGACTAAATCTTTGGCGTTACTTAAATAAAGCATTACTGCATCCAGCTGCCGGTGAGTTCAATTTACAGCAACCTTTGTACATTATAACGATCCTTTCCAGCTTTATGTTGGGTCCAAACATCCTGTTTCAAGAGGAAATATGTCACGTTAAAGAAACGGGTCGTGCTCAGAAAGCTGGGAATTTTGTGAAGGCAGCAGTTGAGTTTGTTTGCTTCAGCTGTGGTTTTCTGTTGTTAATGATTTGAACGTGTTTGCTGGTTAACGTGACGTCTAATACGAGACGACTTTAATGTGAGTGTGCAGAGCTCCCCGCTGAGCCGTGAAGCTGGCAGACGTCCACGTTCACCAGCTCAACTTTGTAGTTCTTCAGACTCTGTGCTTTTCATGTGCGGCATGATTTAAGCATGTCCATTCAAAAATGACTATAAAAGGGAGCGAGCGGCTTTGTGAGGAGCTCTGAAGAGGTCCGGCCCGTCGCAACTCACCATAAGGGGAAAGTCATGCAGTCGGTCGTCTGCAGGAGGGATTTCGATACTGGGAGGACGGAGGCCGTTTGCAGACGTAGAATAACTTCACAGTCGAGCCAAAACAAACACGCTCCTGTTATTAATCCACAGCTTAATATTTCTGTCGTATTTGGATCGTGATTTGTTGGATCTGGTTCTGATTCCTCCTCAGATCTGCAGCAGAATCTCACCAGAAAAAAACATCTGCATTTATTTATGTTTGTGCAAATCCTCAAATAAAATCTTCCCATTTATCATCAGATGTCTTCTCATATTGTTCTCTTTCTTTTATATCTTGTTTTAATGCATTTTGTCACCTAAAATATTTTGAATTTTCTTGTTGCTGAAAGGTGCAACACCAATGGTAATGTAGCACCAATCTGCCCCAGCCACCGTCCACAGGTTCGTCTGCTCCGTGAGCTCGGCCTCCAGGACGCCGCCGACTGTTCGCGAGCTTGTAAAACTGTGAGAGAATGTGGGAGGTAAGAGCTCCTGGATGAACACGCTGCTTTCAGATGAGATTTCTATTTGATTATCTGCAGCAGCTCAGCTTCAGGGTTTGTGAAGAGGAAACGCTGCCGAGAGCTTCGGGTTCTAGTGTTAGTCAGATAAGTTACACAACATTAAGAAAGCAAACCAAGATGTAATGAGTGACTGAGGTCACATTATTACTGGAAGAGCTCAGCGACTCATGAAGTCATATGAAATGATGGAACAGAACAGCTACTAAATGGACTTTCTGTGTCCGAGGTCAATGACAAACTGTGAAGCTCTATTTAAAAAATTTGAGTTGATTAATTCTTTTGCTACATTCTTCAGTTTGATTTACATCAGTCAGTGAAATCAGGAGCGTTTATGTTTGAGTGGATTCAAAACTAACCAAGAGCAAAATATTTCAACACTGAGAGCCTCGATCCACGTGAACATGATCAACTGATCTACATGACGTTCACTCCTTTTTCATCTTGACATCATGAAAAAGTCTGAAATGGTTTTGTGGAGACTTCATTTCTATTTGAAGCCAAATTACAATGTGTGACTGAACTGACAAGAACAACCAGCAACAAGACACACAGAGCTCCTCTGTCTCTCACTGCGTCCAACGAGTGGTCGAGTCAAAGACAACGTCTCCGACCAACTCAAGCTGAGGTCACAGCTGTTTAAAGGTCTGATGAAACTTTGCATTTCCTGCACTTGATCCCACTCATGATGATGAACATATGCACATTTACCTGCACTGTGAATAATGTGGAAACATAACAACACATTCATCAACACATTCTGCACCAGCTTGCATGTAAATCAGACTGTGACTGAGTGTTGCAGGAAGCCAGTGGACTTTTTTATGAATCCATGGAAAAGCACTCGACACTTCAGGCAGAAATATACTGTACAGCGCTCGACTAATATCAGTCCATCAAGCACCGCGACTGAAATAGTGACACTTACAGTCGAGGCTTAAATGTCACTACGGACTCACATTACCATGTTTAGCACGTCACAGCGGCGTCTGAAATAGAACAATTATTATCAGCACTCGTCAGGAAAAAGCCTGTAAATGACACGTGACCAGACCACGTCATTAAAACTGAGATTTAATATGGAACGTCTTGAAGATAACAAGCTTCAAAGATTCGTCTGGTTTCTCTGTTTCTGATCTGAGGTGAACAGGTGAAGGTGACTGTGTCCTCAGGTGACCTCAGACTTCATACAACACAGACATGATCAGCATCACCTTTAAAATCTGCACACATACAAACTCGACACCAGCAGCTGCATCCACACGGCTTCTGTTAGGATTTGTAGTGAATTAGTTTATCATTATTTTTCCACCCTGCAAATATTTGATGGTGTTAAAAACAGATATATTGACATATAGCAGAAGATGTCAGAGCTAATTTTGGAAAAACCATCATTATCTAAACGACAACAAATCTGCTTCTGCAATTGAACGAAGCTCTTTTTGCAGACGGTTCTTTGTGCTTATTCTCCATCTGTCTACATTAGTTCAGTTCAGCTCATGTTCTCAAATGTGTTTCCATCCATATTGTCTCTAAACTGCCAGCTCAGTTTATGGCTTCTTGTACTTTCTGACAGCTGCAAAGAGTTTGAACCAACATGTTCTGTCAGAGGTGAAGTAAAACAGCAGCAGCTCTGAACTGTTTCCTCTGCTTCATATCTGCAGTATCCACCTCCTGTAAATGATACAGATTCAGGTTCATGTCCAGGATCAGGTGACCTCCGTCATACACGAAGCCCAGGTTCCTGTAAAAGCAAGCGTGAAAACCAGGTGGGAGGTTCAGACCTCATTATTTCACAGATCTGTGAATGAGTCGAGTCTGTTGAAGAGAGAAGTCATTTATAAACCTGTTACCTGCTCTTTCATGGCTAAATCTTGCAAAGAGTGTTGTTTCTGTGTTGGACATCTCCATCAGCGTCCAATGTCAGGAACCTAACTACTGATCTCAGTAAAGACGAGTTTGTGAGGTGCAAACTGCTTCGCTTCAGTGACGTGTAAACACCTACTTCAGAGCTGAGCCGAGACCGAACAGCTGGTGCAGCTGCTTCCACAACGACCACGTACGTCGGCTGTAGGTCTCTGCAGGTGCCCCACAGATGATGACCTTTGACCTCACTGATAGAGCTGATTACGATACAGCTGATGTCATGTATCTGTGTTGTTTTCACTGTGGTGGCAGTTATGAAATATGATGAATTCATTATTTTATACTTGTTTATTCAACAAAAAATGCTTTGTGAAAAAAAGCTGTCGACATTTTTCATTGTTGAAATGTTTCGCTGGTTTTGAAAACAACCATTTTCATCTTTAATTGTTTTACCTCTCTGATTCTTTGCTCCTGCACATAAACACATTTATAGATGCTTTCATTCACTGCAGTTTTACATTGAAGAACAAGTCGTCTGTTTGTCATATTTTTGTTTTGGTGTTTAATATTCCTGCTTTCTTTGTTTCTCTGTTTGTGATTTCACAGTTTTGATTTCTCATTTCTTTAACTAAGAGAAACTGTCCCATGGTGACACCTTGAATCAGCCTCTCCTTTGTGTTGACATATACATTTTGCCTGAGGAGACTTTTACCGTCCAAATGACTCTACATTCCTGGACCACGTCAGTCATTAAGGGGAAATTTGTGGGCTGAGACGAGGCAGGTTTTTATCGTCCCGGCGGTTTGTGCAAGAGCTCTAATCAGCGGTGGCCGGTCCAGAGAGCTGACATCACTCCGACACACAGCTGAGCGGCAGCCAAGTCTCACATGCCTCTCAGATGCAATGAGCATGAAGTCACTTCCCTCATAAACTGTGGGAGTGAAGAGAGGGAGAGTGGGCAGGAGAGCGAAACAGGCTTTGACCGACGCTCGCTTCACGTCATTTTACACTTTTACAAGCCATTTAGCTCCCGAGTGCTGATGAGTCTCAGCAGTTGGTGGTCGACCCGCCAGCGACTCGGCCTCTCGCTGATTCATGACTCATGAGAGAGGAATAGGTGGGACCGTCCCATCAGTGACCTCAGAGAACAGACCAGCACAGACCAGCACAGACCAGCACACAGACACAGTCACTGATAAAGATAAAATGATGTTTGGAATCAAAAACAAACGTTGCTTCTTTGTCTCTGAG
The DNA here is from genome assembly GCA_025331565.1 of Holacanthus passer. Lineage (NCBI taxonomy): Eukaryota > Metazoa > Chordata > Actinopteri > Pomacanthidae > Holacanthus > Holacanthus passer. The sequence goes on along the minus strand of JAFREQ010000097.1, from coordinate 789,318 downwards.
TGACTCCTGATGAATTCTGCTGATGAGGCAGTTAAAAGCTACTGAGTCGATGTTTTTGGTCAAACTGCTGTTTTCAAGATCAAGAACGATTTATCTTTGTGATTTTTGATCAGATGCATCAAACGGACAGATGAAGTCGTCAAAGTACAGAAGCTGATTGGCAACAATTAGGGAGCAAATGTAATTAAATGGCTGATGTAGGTCAGACTGCTTCAGTGTCAGAACTTTACTGGAAGAGCAGAATTAAATGTGGATCGAAGCTGAAGACCTGGATGAGAGATCGATATCAGAGAAGCATGTTGATGTTTCTCTCTCTGTTGAGGGTCCAGAGCTGCAACATCACGGTTTTAAACCCGGCATCACGTCCTGGCCAGCGTGATCCATCACGATGTTATCAGCTGTTGGATTCGCCCTCTGCAGATCAGACTGCACCCAAACAAACGCCGTCCTTCTTGCTGGTCCCTGTTTTGCTGCCATGGGAACAGGACTCGCTGTTATGAAACCAAACAAGAGGCCGACGCCGCTGAACGCCCGCCCCCCCCCCCGAACCTCCCACACAGATTACTGAGCTGAATTAGCAGAATGATCTCATGGTTCCCGTCTTATCAGTCGGCCTCGAGCTGCCTCTGGAAGACGCAGCGACACTGTGACGATCTGAAGGCAAACGCTGACAGAAAGTCACCTGACCTCAGCCCACCTGAACACCTGCGGGAGAGTTTGAACATCAAATGAGGGAACATCTTCTGGAACAATGCAGCTCATCCATCCAGTAGACGTTAGAAACTTCAGAATCTGTGACTGTGACTGAATCGATGTTGTTTTTCATTTGTCTTCCATGTGTCAATGTTCTTCCTTTGCTTTCTGATGATGAGCATCACTCGTCCATCGATGCATCTCAGGCCTCATTTACAGCATTAAAGTCTCTCATATCCAGATAAAATCCAGCTCAGATTTTCAGTCACACAATCACATATATGCAGATTACACATCGGGTGCATCCATCTTGGTTTTCCTGAGCTGGATGATGTTGAAAACTCCGTCTCTTTATATGTGACAGGATGTTGCTTAATCTCGTTTCGTATCAGAGGAATAAAAACCCTGTGAGTTGCTTCTTCCACAGATCGATTAGTGACGGAGTTCCACATGGGAGGAGTAAAGATTACGTCCGTGTCTTGGCCTGTGATAAAAAGTCAGAGGGTCACAAAAGAAATAATTCTGCCGTATTTCATGAGTCTGTCCAGGATGTGTCAGTTTAACTTGTTCTGGGCTGTTGTGTTGAAGCAGCCGACCAAACGACCGTCAGCGTCCGAACACGATGCCGCTGTGACGATCATTCAGAGGTAAGAGACCAGTTACCATCAGTGCTGCAACGACTCGATCCGCCCGAACACATCGTTTCTGTTCACACAACACTGAAAGAGAAATCGATATCTTGACCTTTTCAACATCCTTTAATGATTTGTAACAAGTGGTGGAAATCCCAGATCTGGATCTTCCCCAGAAGCTAATCAGTGCTCTCTGGGCCTGGAGCTGATCTGTCCACCGAATTTTACAGAAACAAGTTGACAAATATCAGCTTGATATTTTCTGCCAACAGACAGTTTTCATGTTTCACCTTCAAATTAAAAGAGATTTTCTTTGTGTAAGTGAAGTAAGATGAAAGATTTTTGTTTAGCTTTAGTATTTAATTTAAAATAATCTGTCCACAACTTTGCCTCAGGTTCTGATTTCTGCTGCTCTCAGATTCAAAATAGCTCACAAGGAAAAACAGTGAGGGGGAAAAAAGGCTATTAATGGAGAGAAAGGTCCCACGAGATCCGGGCAGGGCAAAGCATGCTGGGTACAATAACACAGAGGAGGTCGAGCCAAAGAGCTCCTCTGTTTGTTGTTTGGATCTAACATAGATCAAATGGGGCACTTTTTCCATGTTGAAGCAGAAGAGTCGACTCATCGTTCTTACAGCAGACGTCAGCGAGCGAAACACCGAACCAGAGACGCCCTGAAAACACGAGCGTTCAGCCAAAGTGTAAAAGAACCGATGGACAACGAAGCGGTAAAATCCAAAGACTTGAACCTGAGGATGGTTGGTTCCACGTTGACTTTTCAGAATAAAGAAATGATTCAGACACAAACAAAAACAATTTGCTGAGGTTCATCACTTCAGGTCATCGCAGACAATTAGAGACAAAAACCCTTCACAGTGCACAAAACACTGACCCTGAAACCTGTTCACCCTGATCACCTGCCGTCTGTGGCCAATCAGGGAGCGGCTCCAGAATTAGAACCAGGTGTCTTCAATCTCCCTCATTTGGAGCTAAGTGCAACTCAAATGTTCTCTGACAGAAATATTCACCGTCTCAAGAGACATAATGAAAACTAGCATTTTGTTAGTGAAGCCAAAAAGCAGTTACTATTTTTAAGACTGTATTTGTAGCACAAGAGACAAATTTGTCGACACAATGATGGAACTAGAGAAAAAGAGGATGATCAGAGTTATCGTGGTTCATCCTGAGGGGAACATGGACGTCTTTCTGTGATGGGACGGGAACAAACAGAGCGAGTTCTTTTACCAAACACAGTAACTTTGGCTGATCTGTCCGAATCAGATTAGATTCAGATAAACTTCAGGATGGATTTTGTCTCTTATCACTGACACTGAAAACACATCAAGCTCTTCATGTTCAGTGTGAACAGGAGGAACAATCACAGCAGGGACAGATATGTTTCAATGTTCTGTGGACATGTGAATATTGTTTTAAGACCTTTAACCATGAGCTTATTATTGTACAAAGTGGTGCTTTTCACCCAAACCACAATGTTTCCCAGAACATAACCGAGTTGTTTTGGTGCCTAAACTGAACCAAACCTTCACCACAGAGTTGTCACATCATAAAATGGATTTATTCAACACTGGTTTTTGAAGGATCAGACATTGAATTGTAGAAATTCTACAGGACATGAACCAACTCTGTCCTTTAATTTGGAGGAATGTGTGAAACCAAATCGCGATCCATCAAATAGTTTCACTGTGAGGCACGAGATGAAAAGTCACCACCGTCATTACGATGAATCCTCTGAGGACAATGAACATCTGTGAAGTAGTTCACGACCATCGGTGTGTTTTATACAGTTGGTGTGAACCAAAGCCTGAACCCCGAGCTGTGTTCGTCTCACTGAGAGCGGCTCGTCCTCTGGAGAGCTCCGCTGAAGCACTCTGCTAACGCATCTATTAAATTAATGTCTTCTAATGTTCAGCTTCCTGTAACGAGCGTTTACTGGGCTGTGAATGAAGGGAGTCATAACTCACTGATTCCCTCACAGCCGCTCCTTTCATGAGTCAGGATGAACTCAGTCGGTCGACACAGTTCAGGGTGAAACTTCAGTCCAGAAACTCACAGTCTTCACTGAAATCCTCAACTTACTACGCTTTATATTCACTCAGCATCATGTTTATGGACCTTCTCCATATTGTACTTCTGCTACTTCTGTTTCTCCTCATTAGAACTGAGGGTCAAACGCTCATGGATGTTGTACAGATGTTAAAGCCCTCTGACCGGATGAAGGGTCCTGACACGAGATGAGAATGAAAATAATGTTCAGATGATTTGTTCTTATGATCATGATCAGACTTTGAGGACTGGATTGAAAACATGCTGTTGCCCTGTTGACCACTCGTCTGTAACATGATTAAGCACAAGCTGATTTGAATTAACTTATAAATTGAATCAAACTACACCAAGTGTTTAATAGAGCTGCTGATCCAGAGGACGGTGTGTCAGTCACATTTGTACAAAGCAAAGGATGAACGAAGAGACACGGGGTCCGAACATGGAGGAGGTGAAGCAGTTATTTTAACACAAACCAGGATCTTCTCCTAAACTTGACCCATCACCTGAAATGTTTCTCAGCAAACATGAAAACAGACACTACATGTTTATTGTCTGAGCTTGGAGTGAAAGCGTGTTGACTTTCATGGGTTGACACCAGCTCAGTGGACCGCTGTGATACTGGCTGGATGTTTAACAGTGAACATCAGCTCCACCAGATAAAACGCTGCTTTCATGTTAACACCTCAGTAATAATGATCCGATAACATAATAACATACATCTTAAGTTAACTGAAGATATTTCTCACATTAAAGAAGCTGCTATCAGATAATATTCAGTATGAAAAATCGACTGATCGCTGTTATCGTCAAAGACCATGATATGATTTGATTTTATAGATGATTTTACTTTGATATGTTATTTGATTTGACTTGTATATCATCAGACTTATTATATTTTGTCCAATCCTCTTAAACATGAACAGAGTCAGAGGTTAACAAACACCTGTGAGTGATGACATCAGTCTTACCTGGTCTGAGCTCTTCACAGGTGTCACAGCCGTTCAGTCCAAAATGGCTCCAGTCCTGTTTGAGAAGTTCACTGACTGAACTCACACCATCACTGAGTTTATGGGATTGTTTTTAAATGTCTTCTTTCCTCTGTAGTTTCTTCTTCTCTTCCAGAATCAGAGAGCTGTGAGGCTTCGTCCTGCCCAGGTTTGCTCTGTGAGCTCACAGGACGAGAGACTGAGAGTCAGAGCTGGAGAGAGAGAGAGAGAGACTTTTCCTCCAGCTTTGATAAAATCACTTCTTCTCTTCACCACAAGATGTTGAGCCTCTTCCTTCAGCCTGTTGGTTCCTGGTCAGGAGGCAGAGTCGACTCTATATTTAGCTGCTGCTCTCAGTCTGTGTCTGCAGCTCGACTGACTGAGGCTTTAACAAACCCCCAACAGCTGAACTCTGAGCCGGTCCAGCAGCCTGACCCCTCCTCCCTCTGCTCACAGCCAGGGGCCCGGCCTGGATCAGCCCCTGGATCAGCCCCCGGATCAGCCCCCGGATCAGCCCCTGGATCAGCCCCTGGATCAGCCCCCCGGATCAGCCCGGCTCAGCTTGGTTTGATGAGGTTTGCATTAGATGTGTTAAAGGTTGACTTTGGTTCAGCAGCTTGTTTTATTTTCTGCTTCTCAACTCCTCAAACTTTTACTTTAAATTCTAGTGAAGGTTCCAAAGTTGCCAAAGATATCAAATATGTCAAGTCCGATTTTGTGGTAAATTAGTTTCAATCAACTCAAATTTGCTTTAAAGGGAAACTTGGAAATCAAGTTTCCATTTGATCCAGTGGTTAATAACAGAGAATGGTTGGATACATGTTAGATTTCTTTCATTGGTGTGAAGGTTTATTTGAAGTTTCCATGTCATGTTCTTCCTCAGACAGAGTTTGTTTTTTTCCAGAAAGGATTTTAATGCTTAAATTAATTCATGGTAACTAATTCTGTACAATAGGTAAATCTGATTCTGTTAACACTGAAAATCTAAATTTACGACAACAAGGTCCAAAACACATGATTTTAAGATGCCTTTTAAGGACTTGATGAAGGGAAATATTTGAGTTAAGTTTTGTAAATTTAGTTTTATATATAATAAGAAATTAGACTGTATCATTGACAAACCAATGTGGAGTTCATATTTGTCAGCAAGCAGCTCGGACATGTGACTCATTGTGCTGTTTTCCGGCTCAGTTTCGTTGCAGCTCAGTGATGAAATGAACGAGTGATCACTAACTTCACTGTTTCTCAGCCACTTACTCTCCCGAGCAGTTTAACCGAAGCTGAAGAGGACGAGGGCCAGGCGAGACTTTTCAAACATGAAATGATTTATTCACAACTAAATACAAGAACATTTGTTCTTAATAAAGCGAGTCGTAGTGTTATGAAGGAGAAACGATGAGACGTCCAGCTTCAGCAGACACAAGCCAGCCGACGTCTCGTCACTGTGTGGAGTCAGAGGTCGCTCCTGCAGCGATCGCGAACACAGAGACGCTCTTATGGACAAACACAGTGAAGGAATTTTTGCTTTATCCTCAACATTTCAGACGTGTTAGTGCTGGAAAAAAAATCCCATTTCATAAAACAAAAAAAACACGTCTCACACACACAGATGTCAGAGGTCATGTTGTTCTGCAGAGTTTTCACTTCTTCCTGGAAATCTTACGAAAGATGAATACGTTCACACACAGACGTGACGGATGTTGGTGTGCGAAGGATCATTTCATGAAATTAAACAGCTGCTGGACGACGACACGTTCACAAACACTTCAGGAGGTCAAAGGCTCAGATGGAGTCGAACAAACAGACAGTTCTCTCTCATCATTACGACAGTGAATAAAAGTTATTTTAGAATATTCAGATTTGAAAATATACTCCTTCAGTTTTGTTGCTTTGGATGCACAAACAAATTTTGATTATAACAAACATAAGATAACACATTCTGTGGCTGTTCAAATCTCAAATTCATCATAAAGTTAAAATATCTCATGTTTCTATGAACGTTTTTACATTAAGCACCTTCATCCAGTTCACCGCCCACACACCTGCTCACACACCTGCTCACACACCTGTGGCACGATGTTGCGTGTTTGTCTGGATGTCATGTATGATGAGGATCCGACTCGTCACAATAAAAATATCTGAAACAATAGAAATTCATCTTCATGCTGGCAGTAGAAGAAAAAGGAGGACTCATCCTCTGGGCACCATGAATCTTTGCACCTAAATATGTGCCAATAAGTGCAGACGATGAGATGTTTGACAGGATATGTGGAAGACTTTGACCTGCAGGTGGCGCTAGAGGAAAAGCAACCTCAGCAGGCTTCATCCTGAGGGGAGCATGAATGTCTGGATCAAAGCAAATGATGAGTCGAGCTGCTCAAAATGACTCAAAATGCAACACAATAATTGATGTTTTGCTGCAGCTGCAGAGGCGTCGTTCACTCGTTCACCCAGAATTCCTCCTGCACTCACACAGTTCATGTTGTATCTGTGATTTTTCCATCCATGTGAAGCTGCAGACAAATGAGCGAGCTGCTGTGTGATAATCATGGCAGCGCATTAATGGAGGGGAAGCCATGACTCAGTTCACTGTAATGAGCTGCTGCTGCTGCAACTCTGCACATTTCTCTGTGAATTATCAGGGTCTCTATTTACAGCTGGAGACGGAGGAGACGAAACCCCCTCATTGTTTCAGAGCTGAGGCTCCAACGTGGTGACGGCAGGATGTTATGTGAAGTCTGAAGGATTAAAGATATAACATTCTTGGAAATAAGCTTGTTTGCTGAATGATTGCATCCATCTTCCATCATTTAGAGAATGACCAGAGTTCTTTCAGTTAGAATAATCAAATAAGTAAATAACACAGGGATCTAAACTTTTCCAGCTTCTCAGATGTGAAATTTAAAGCTTCTCTCTTTTATACATTTGTAAACGTCATATCTTTGAGTTTTAGACTGATGGGCGAACAAAACAAATGATTTAATTTGTGATGCACAATTTTCACCATTTTGTGTCATTTTATAAACTGAAGATTAACTGAACAATAATAACAATCAACAAATTAGATGATAATGAAAATAACTGTTGGTTGAAGCTGCAGAATGTTTAATAACAACTAATCTCCTTCATTAAATCTGCTCATAAGAAAACTGTCACATACAAGAAGAATTAAACTTGTATTTATGTAACATTATGGCAAATATTTCAGGGTAGTTTAAAATAGCTCTTGTGTGTAACAGTCAGTATAAAGTGACATGATGATGATGATTAATTTGACATTATAATGAGGAACATCGCCACCTAGCTGTCGTCATCATGTCTTCGCTGATTCAATGGTTTTATTTTTAATCTTCACAGGATCCTGCTGTGACACAAAACTGAAACACTGTTGAATATTCCTGCTGAGATTTTAACTTCATGTTTGTTTATGTTTTTTTTTATCTCTTGTAATATGAAATTTTCCTCCCATGGTCTCATAATTCTTCAACTATGACAATATAATAAGTTTATTTCACTTTCTGTGACTTTATTTTTTTTAAATTTCCTGTTGATTGTGTGATTGAATATTTCATTTTTCTGTGTCTCTTAAACTGATTAATATCAGATGACATATACAAACATATACAAGCTCGTGCAGTTAAAGGGTTGCAAGTTACTGAAATTAAAAATTGGACTTCCGGAAGTAGCCTTCAAAATAAAACAAAGCCTATGATCACATCATTTGGTTCAGTCTTCAACAGTAAAATATTTTAGCAGGAATCTGTAGTGAATCTTAAATAACTATTCTTTCTTAAATAATTCTTTTACGTGGCTGAAATAGTTCTTTTCTTTTCTCGATGCTTTCTCCTCCTTTATCAAATGTTTTTATCCCACTACATTTATCTGGCAGCTTTAGTTACTAGTTACTTTTCAGGTTAAGATTTTACAGTACAAAACACACAAAGAGCTTAAAATATATGTTTTGTGATGAATTAAACTACTGAACAGTGTATAAAATTATAGCTGATATGATTAGTTGATTAATCAGTTAGTCTGACAGAAAATGTATTGGCAACTATTTTGATTAAGATTAATTGTTTAAGTCATTTTTCATGTAAAAACATTTCAAGATTTGTTGAGATTTGCTGTTCTTCCTTTGAATGATTTGAATGTGTTTGTAATAATTTGAAGGTTTGGAGCAAACCAACATAGTGAAGGTGTCACTTTGGGCTCTGGATCATTGTGACCACATTTCTCACTGTTTTCAATAATCAATCGATCGATGGAGAAAAGAATCAGCAGATGAATCCAGAATGAAAAGAATCATTAGTTTCAGTCCTGAACAAAATAGTTCAAAATGAGTTCCAACAGGAAAAATCCTGCTTTAAATGAATGAGGAGGAAAAATCCTGTTTTTACTTGAATGAGGAGGAAAAATCCTGTGATGACAGAAGATGGAACAGAAGAACAGACACAGACACAGTTTGATGCTCTGGACACTTTGATGACGTTTGACTGATGATGCTCACATACTTTTACTGATAGATAGATACATAGATAGAGAAATAGATACTTTACAACGTTAAGACTGAAAAAAAACAAAACCACATAAAACAACCAACAATAAGCAATAAACTAAGAATATAGTCTACATTATATAAAAATATGTAATACAAAATAGAATAAAATGAATGGGTGAATAGAAAAAGACATAGAGTGTTGTATAAGTACTTCTGTTTGTGTAAAGTACTTGATATTTCCCCCACTGCTTCTTGACGCTTCTATGAAAAATGTCTCTTTTGAACGGCACTTTTATTTTGAAGGCCGGAGCTGTGGACTTCCTGCTGTCAGGTGGCTTCCTGCAGGTAACTTGGCTCCAGCGGCGGCAGCAGCTCATTTAGAGCCGATCTGCTGCCCTCTGGCTCGCTGATGAGCAGCACCATCATCCGAGCAGGACCATGGAATAAACATGGCCCACAACAGAAGCTTTTTCTTTGAAGGTAAGCGCCGACACTCAGCAGCCATTTTGCCCGCAGACAGGCCTCAGACTCCCGCTGCTCGAGGCGGATTCTGCCCCTCTGCTCTGGTTAATCGCTCCAGTTAGCTCTGTGGCTAACGTTAGCCTGCTGATGCCTGCTATTGTACCGAGCTCATCCTCAGCCAGCCGGGGGGAAACCACCGCCAGGCCGGTGACAGTGCCACGTCCTGGAGCCTGGAGGGGCAGACCAGACACCGGCCGGGCGGTCCGCTCCGGTCCGCTCCGGTCTGCCGGATTTTAACCCGAACCTGGTCCTGCTAGCCTGAGCTAGCACCGTTAGCATTAGCTGACGTTAGCTGGGTCTGCAATGTGGGAGAGGGGATGTTGGAGACGGGCCTTCCTGCCTTCTTATAAACTGTTAGCTGCTAAGTAGCGTTTAAACAACACAGAAAAACATGTTTACACTTTAATAATAATTATTAAATTATTCAGTGTTTGTCCTGCAAGCGAACAAACTGCTGCAGCTTCAAACTAACCTGCTAACTTTAGCTTCTCACAGTAGCTGGCAGCCATAAATAGACAACATTTGTAAACAGTGTGTTTGTGTAAAAATCAGATGATGACGTCAGACAGGAGCTCACCTGCAAACTCACAGGTAGAAGAAGAGCTGACTGGGTTCAATCTGTCATTACTGCCTTGCTCAATGGCAGAAAACAAGCAAGCAGGACTCGAACTATACACCTTTAAATCCAGGAGGTGATAAATAGTTTCATGAAATAAATCAGGTTTGCAGCTTCCAGAATCTCCTCAGAAAGCAGATAAAGATTTGCTTAAATATTGCTTTCTGTGAGGATGTGAGCACCAAAACAATCCTGTTTGTGAGACCTTTGATGAATGATAATTTTTAAACCCTGTGATGTTTAAAGAGTTCGGCTGGAGATGAAGATCCTTCGTCCAGGTCATGGTTCTCTGAGGAGCATTGAATCTAGAGCGAGTGGACGTGGTTGTAGATACTTGAAAACATTTTTCCTCTCGTCTAAGCAGCTTCTTCAGTTCTACCTGACCGGAGCAGAGTCCCAGGTTGTTGGTGTCAAGGTCTGTTCGTGCTCCTGGTTGTTGTATCGACAGTCATTAGAATCATCCCGTCACCTGAGGCCAAGCACAACGAGCGTCTTTGTCACATGATGCCACTTTTGAGTGGTTATTAAATGTCCTGGTGAGGGACGACGGGACGGTGTTGTAGATGAGGGATAAGTGTCGTAGACCTCCTCCTCTGCTGAGGGATGGTTTCTCTTCTTTGAAGTAAACAACCTCCTTCTCTCCTCTTTCAAACTGTGTGTCCTCCAAAGCATGTCTGTCCTGTAAAGAGCGACCCTTGTCTTTCAGGTGGAGGTAAACTGCTGAGTCTTGACCTGAGGAGTTGACCCTCCTGTGGGTTATTCGCTTTCCCAGATCTACAAGTCAGTGCAGACGTTTGGCCCACGTGTCACCCACATATCTAAAGCAGTGGCTCAGTAAAGGAGCTCATGGCTCTGCCTTCTGCTTCCTCCATGTTTGACCACAGTGGGAGCAAGTGGGCAGCCTGTGACACAGCCATGCTTCTAGGTGGTGTTCAGGCAAAGTTTCAGCATTTGGCAAATCTGGTCTCGGACCTCATGGAGTTTTATAGTTGGTGAGGAGTGTTACCAACCAAGGGCCTCAGATGGTGGATGTACTGTACGTTTGGTAATGTTGTAGGTGACTGAGTTGATGCTGCTGATAAAGGACCTGATGGAGGCTCCTTCTTTGTGAATCCATACATATCTTCTATTCTAGACTTTTCTTGTCAGCGAATTCTATGAAAAGACCAAGACCATCACTGAGTGTATCTTCCAAGTGTTGTTTGTGTATCACAGTTTGATCTATCGTCTTCCTCCATTATTGTCCTAAAACTATTAACAACACATCAGTGAGAGCCCTGCTCAGGACTGTTTTCTTAATCCAGCTCCCACTGGATTTCAGACCATTAGCGCCCGCTCTCTGAATCCGTGTGCTCCACATCGCCCACTCCAAAGTCCCACTAACAAGATCTGTGTTGGGTCCTGTGGGACCGCCGATTCCCAACATGCAGTCCTCTAATGCAGACCTGTCAGTGAGAACGTAGTGAAATGACGTCCTCCTCTGCATTTAAACATCATTTGGCTCAATGATTGTCCTGTTTGGTCATTATGAGCCACCGTACCTCAGATGTGTATCCTTGGCAACAGAAATGAACTTGCTTGGGTTGACTGTCATAAAAGTGGACTTGATTAATGTTCAGTTTGTTTACATGGTGTTTATTCTTAATGAAACAGGTTATTTCAGGACAGCGTGATCCCTGACTCTCACATGAAGGAACTCATTTCTACATTTTGAAATGAAAATCCTGCACTTGACCTCTGCTCCTGCGAGATCTGTGTCACAGAAAGGTTCCAATGAAGACTCACTGTGTTGGTTGCAGAGGCCGGTTTCATAAAAACGATAAGCAGACTCAAGTTTCCCACATGATTGTCTGCAGGGCTTTTACATGCTCATGGACTTGAACTGCTTTTCAATTTGGGTCCCCTAAAAATTTCCAAATTAACAGAAGAGGAAATGATCCGATGTTGCAAATTTCAGCTTGCAAATGAGGCGACAGTGGCCCCGGGACTGCATTAGGAATCATGTTTTTGTGGATTAACAGCCGGTTTAAAATATGGGGGACTTACGTTTCCTTTGAAGGTTGAATGTAGTTTGAGTGACAACGCGCTGTTTGGATTTGAACATCGTGAGAGAATCAAAGCGCTCTGAGCTGCTCGAACGCCACTCGCTTCAGTCTGTTTGGATAAAGTGTGTCTGTGTAGTTGTAGCTGTCGTCAGAGATCCTCTATCATGGATTTGTCCTGCAGGAAATTCACCGTTACACCCTCCGCAGACAAAATAAATGAGAGTGCTACAGCTCAGCAGGAAGCTAAATGTCCCCTCACTAACATTATCAGGGCATTTGTTGTGATTTACGAAGCTGGAAAATGGAGCACAACATGAATCTGGCAGACTTCGGGGTTTGACTCTGTGTTTGAGCTGGAGGAGACTGGAACAGGTTGAAATTGGCTCATGAAGGAGTGAACGAAACGACTGAACCGAGCGAAGCAGAAGAGCTCTGGGATCATAATCTAATATTTGATTTTCAACTTTTTAAGTCATTTAAAACCCCCAGAAATGGATCATTTACTAAAAACAGGCAGCAGTTTTTTCCTGAATGTTCAGACTGTTCTCGTTTCTTCGCTGTCTGTTAATCCTGCAGCTGCACGGGAGACAGAAACATTATGTTTGAGAGGAAAATAGGCCTCGAAGCTCCAAATCTGGTTTTTGGGGACAGAAAAAGACGCAGCTTTTAAGACCTGCATTTAAGCCACATATATGTATGAGATATCAGAGAGTGATTCTCCTGAGATGGAGGTTGGACGAATTTTTACCTGCAGCTGATGGATGACATGCATGAACATGATGGTGGAGGTGAAGTTTGTGAGGTTGCTGAACTCACTTCATGTGTGTTTAAAACCAGAGACTGAACTGAAGTGATGTTTCATTGAGGCAGAGAAAACATCATCCAAAACATTGTGTGTTCATTAACTACCTGGCTTTTGTTTCCCTACTTTAAAGAAGGAAACTCTCAGAATCCTCGTCTTTGTGTTTTGTTATCAGCTGTTGTTTTTTTATATCCACATGACCGATTTCAGTTGATTGTGGTAGAAAATAGGAAACCGGGGCATCGTGGGAAAACTTTTTTTGGCCTCAACACCAGCAGACATGAATGATTTGAGTGTAAATAACATTGTTGGCATGATGTCTGAGTTTTTTTAATTTCACAACTTTAGCTTGAGGAGGTTTATAGACGTAGCTGCACATGTAAGAAAACAAAAGAACCAAAAATAAAGTAAGTGGACAGAAGTTGTTGTTGTTGTCAGGAATTGAAATGAAACTTTCCGCAATTACAGATTTCACTGAAGATTTTCACTTTACAGTCATTTACGACACAGAAACGCAGCAAATCCTCACAACTGAAAAACCAAAATCTTTCTGATTTAACAAATAAACAATGAATTGACTTATCTTTGAGCTCCAGGACAAACTGTTATGATGATCTTCATCACCTGGTTCTACTTTCCTCATCTAAACTTAGACAGAACTGTTCTGTAAACAGAGCAAAGCCCAGAAGATATTTTCACTGAACAAACATCAGTTTTAAACTCATTTCCTGCCATTAAGTGAAAATTTCTCACAGGTTTATAATTAATTTGTGGCTGTTTGAAATCTGGCCCCAAAACAACTAAAGAAGTAGAACAAAGATCGAAATCCTGCGACTCCTGGTCTCAAACTGTTCTAGTACAGCACTGCAGGAAGAATGAAGGAGGTTATCAGCTGTGTGTCGTGTTTTCAGTCCTTGACCTGAAAAAAGTTTCCCACTAGTTTGATAAATTATTGTGGTTGTTGACTGGTCATAAAATGTTTTTCTCTGCTTTGTTTAATATTAAAATGTATTTTATATGTAATCCACACTATACTGTATACGCACTGTAATAATACATGAGTACAGAACATGTTTACTATGTGAATGAGCCTGATCTCACACTTGAACGCACAGTTTCTCTCCTCCAGGCTGCAGCGAGCGTCTGTTTACTCTGTGAGAAGGCCGACTTCTCTCCACAATCAGCCGGTGGAAGCAGATTAACTTTATTCCTCCACTTTGATTGGCTGCGATGCCACTTGACCATCACTCATAGAAAGCAGTGTAATTTCACTTTACTGCCGAAGGATCGAGGTGATTATGTTTCAGCATAGAGAAGAAAATATAGGGATAATAGATGTTTTATCACCCACTTTAGGGAAGTCATTATTTCAACGCAGCTGCTCGTGAATGCACCAGCAGGCTTTAATCAATCCGCTATTTGAGCTATTTGAAGTTTCCATGCAGACTCTTGGGAGGGATAAATAAAATGAAAGAATCTTATTGGATGATATCAAATCTCTCATCGAGCTCTGCAGATAGTTGTATATGTATGAAACTATATCCTCTCAGCTTTCACACCAACTGACAAACTAGCAAATAAAATCAAAGTCTATCTTGTAAAGATAATAAACTACATCATTATCATACAGATCTGTGACTCTGATTGCTTTTAGTATCAGAGGCCGTGTTGGGATCAGACCCCCGACAGTGTTGATGTGTTTATGTTGAGCCACATCAAACCACATTCACCTCACACCAGCGTGTTTTGCTGGTTGTGAATTCACAGAATGTGATAACCTGTAATCCTTTTGAAACATACGCATTTGAAAACAGACGATGTGTTTAATGTTTTATTTACAGTTCATCAGTTTGAACATTAAATATCTTGTCTTTTTACTGTAGAAAAGTGAATATAGGTTGAAGGATTTTCAAACCACTCTGTTCTGTTTTTATCTCTGTTTTGCACAGTGTCCCAGCTCTTGTGGAATCAGGGTTCTGTTACAAACACTCTGATAGGAAATGAACATTTGGAAAAACTTGTTTACTTGTAACCGAGATCATTACATTGGCACCCACCCCAAAATCTGTATATTGGCAATACCTTGGATGGAATTTCCAGTCGTGAAGAAATTGTGGAAGAATACTTTTACACATGTACAGTTCTTCTATACCTGCTCTCATGTCACAGATCAGAATATTTGGTGTTGTAATAATAATCTTTATTTACACAGGGATATTGTTTTTATCCAACCAATCTCTCCATAAATGTTTATTGAATATAATGAAGTAAAAGAATCAGTTAAGTAATTAAGGCTGCAAAAAGAAATGTAGAAAAAGATCAAACTTAACTGCAGTGACATGAGTGTGTTTTTGTTTTTTATAGAATGAAGCTTTTGAAATTGAATATTTCTAAAATTAGCAAGAAGCCCAAAGTTCCCCTTTGCTAATTGTTGCCAGTTTTTCATATCATCTAGTTGAAATGATCAGGCCTGAAATGTGGTCATTTCAGCTGATGGCTGTGTCTTGGTCCTGTGTCCCTGCACTGATGTGAGTCTGGTTTGTTATTCAATCCGAGCTCTGGGTAGGTCAGAGACCAGGCGAGATGGAGGGTACAAGCACAACTGGAGCTTTTCTCTCTCTGGTGACAGTGAAGAGGAGAGGAGACATGAGTAAGCACTTCTCCAGCCCTCGTTTTCAGCACCACCAGCGCTGCACTGCATCACTTTTCCACCACACAGCTCTCCTCCACATACAGGAAAAGACCCCAGTGACACTTCTGCTGATGAGCAGGCTATTCCCGTCTCCGATTAGATACGCACCGGCCTTTTAGTGCAGCAGTACAGATCTGTGCCGCCTGCACGAAAATCCTCTCCTCCGACTTAGAAACTGGAATCTGCTGGGGTTGGACCGATGTGTTGGCTGATAGTAAATATCGATAATGAGGACAGAAGAGATTCCTCCTGATCGCATGCAGACAAAAGGAATCAAACCTGAAGTGAAGTGCAGCTTTTTTTGCACCTTTTGTTCATTCAATCTGCATTTAAAGGTCGTTGGGCTACAACTTATTTATTATATTAATCTGAATCAACCAAGTAACCAGATAAATGAAGTGCAGTAATACCCTCTCAAATATAGTGGTAGTAGTATAGTATAGTAGTGTAAGGTAGCAGAAAATGGTAATAGTGAAGTAAAGTACAAGTAAAAGTACTTTGTTACTTTCCACCACTGAGTAGCACTGTGGTGTATCCAGATCAGATCAGATTATCAAATGTACAATGTACACTTGGTTTGATGCCATCAAATACATCAGCTCTGCAATCAATCAATCAGTCAATCAATCAATCAGTCAATCAATCAGTCCTATTTTTATGGAAAATATAATGTTTCATTTTTGTTAACTCTATTATTGATGTGTCCTGTGAGTTTTGACTAAAGACTAATTCGCATCGGTCCGACTCCAGTGTTGCATTTTTCTTTGTGAAAGTGGTAAAATGTTAAGACAAATATCAGTTGATGATACTAATACTCGAGTACAAACAATCGTAGTAATGTAGATCCTATAAACTGTAGAATCCACTTTGTCCCCTTTATTCTGCAGACATGTCATTTTCTACACTGATACACACACACACACTTATGAAGCAATATAAAATATGCTGAGTAGAAATGTGTTTACGCAGCATTCACACATGATTCTGACCATAATATCTTTTTTCATTTCCTGTCAGTGCGAGCGTGGTGAGCACGGAGGAGATGGACAGGCAGCAGCCGACCTCCCCCGAGGAGAAAAAGGTAAACTGTTGTCTCTCATCCTGTGACTGTCGCCCTGGTGCTGTTGACTCCCAGCGGGCTGCAGGATTCTCCCATCAGCCCAGCAGCGCCGCCGCAGCCTCGGTGGCGCCTGCCGCTGCAGAGCAAAGGAGCCCAGGAGCTAACACTGCTCAGGGGCGACGGGATGCCTCAGGGCTCCTGCTGCAGCTGCTGCTGTTCTGGTTCTGGGGGGATTTTGAGCAGGGGCATATACAACAAAGCAAGTTTGACAGTCGGGCTTTTTTCTGTTGTCAGGCTCAATAAAACCTAAAACCCCAGTTGATGAGAATCACAACAGTAGATATCAACTCTCTGTTAATCCAGGTTTTATTCGTCAGACTCTGCGTCTTCCCAAAAAGGGTGTGTTTGATGCATCTTTTGAGTCAACTTCTGCACAGAATGGACCAATTGCATGTGGCCTGCTTCAGTCAAGAGGAACAGGTCGTTATAATGAGGGCGATTAGAAATATAACTAAAAATTAGAGCTAAAAGCAAAACTGACTTTCAGAGATCACTCGATGTTTTTGTTCAGTTTCCACTTCTTGCTTGGACTTGTGGTGTGTTTCAGCCACAAATGTCTGTATATATGCTGACACTGATGATACTTGGTCCACTGTGGCAGAAGGTTTAAGATTAGTGAGTTTGTCTCTTAATGTATCATCTGTTCATCAGATGTGAGTTCTGCTGTGTGTTGAGCCTCACAGGCTTGAGTGGCTGTACATGTTCAGTCCTTATTCTTCTAACTGATGACCTTTTTATTAACGTGTGTGTCGTCTCTTCAGTCCCCGTCTCTTAGGCACTTCACCTCCTCGGATCCTTTGAGAACGTATGAAAACCGGTCAAATCATCACATGAGGCCTCTGAGCAAGCTGGCGCCCAAAAGGCTCAGGTACAGGATGATCGTCTTGATAGAAACTCTGCTGATGCTTCCTTATGTTCGGTTTTTAACTGCAGGCTTGCTTCACGGCTCACAGTCTGGAATATGATTATTTTCAGGTGGTTTGGAATGAAAACACTGTGGTGATTTAAAACAAGTCAGAAATGTGGAAAAAGTGACTGCACTTCTGCTTTTAGTTCACAAATTGATGTTTTTGTGCGAAGAATCATGTTTCAGTTCACTTGTTGCCCGGCACTGTTCACCACACAGTCAGGAATAATAAAAGTGCACTTGCCAGCAGATTCAAGTCAAACTTAGGAGAAAGCAGGATTATTTGTTTGTTTTGGGTTTTTACCTGCATTTGTTTCAATTTGAATTCTGAAATTACTTTTCATACTTTTTTGCTCTATCCTCTTTTTTATATATATTTTTTTGCCATTTTTTGGCATTTTAATTGTCTTTTGTTTGTCCATCACAGTTTCCTGTGAACCTAGTGAAGAAGGTTCTTTGGAAATAGACAAACTGACAAATACATAATCACTTTATTTGTAGACACTTAATGCTGTAATACACACTTCAAAGTAACTTTATCTTAAGTCTTAATAAAGTAAACAATGAATCAGTGGAGTAATAAAGATCTGCATAAATAATGAATAGAATAAAATGGTCGTAACCAGGCTAAATGTTAATTCTAGTAAATGTTCTTATGATTTACTTTAGAAATGGCTGTAAACAGGTTTTTGTTTACGTATGTGAAGTGTTTAATTTCCTCTTCCCGTCCTGCAGCGAGGTCCCTTCCACAGTAGCAACGTCCTCCCCCATCCCCAACAGAACCAACTATTTCATCATCAGTCCTGCACCTTCACAAGGAATCGTTTTACAAGGGCGACACTTTCAGCACACACAAATGCCCTCTGCAATAAGGAAACCAGTCCAAAGGTAAGACTCTGTTCTCTGATTCTCTTCATTGTTTTAGAGACAGAACTTTCTCCTGTTTGGTGGATAATCGTTCATCAAGGTTTGGAGCTACACTTCTCATAATAGTGGACGTAACCAGGAAGAATAATGTTGCCATGGATTCAGTGAGTTAAGCTGTGAGAGCTTTTGTTTACATTTGTCTCAGTACATGTCTCTGCATCCACGGATACAAACAGGAAGTGCTGCCACTGAATTACTTTGATACTGAAGAAAACTAAGTCCTGTTTTCAGATCTGAAGAACAGAATTACTGGAAAAATGACTTGTAACTTTTAGCTTGAATATCCTCAGTCACGTTGTTTTTAGCGTTCAAATTCTTCGAGGAGTTAAACAAGTGAAAAGTGCATGACGGGGTGTATTTTCTTGAATTGGATGAGAGTAGGCAGATATTCTTTAATCTAGATGAAAGTAATTTAAATCTGTGCTCTGGTTTATTACATTCATCCTCTGGACAGATGAGAATCTGGCTGGTTTTGAGGTTTGCGGTGAAGAAAATCACTTTAATTGAAATGTAGGCTGTAAAAGCTGAATGAGTTGATTACGTTAGTGAGACGTTTCTCTCTTTGATTTTTATCTTCAAGCAGCCTTGATTTGAAGGAAAGGTAAGACTTTGATCCAGCTGCGTCACTCCGAGTGAGTCTCACCAGACTGGATCTCATTTCACGCTTTGTTCATGTCCCCAGAACATTCTGCATTTTCATTTATTCCAGGTCGTGTTTGTGCATCAGCAGCGTCTCTGTTGACGCTCTGTGATCCTTTACATCAGTGTGTGAGGATGATATGTTTCCTGTGTAACATGCAGCTTGTGTATTACTGTGACACAAACTGACTGCATAAGGAAATGAAGGAAAACTTCAGGTCAGCACAGTTCTGCTGAAATGCTTCATTCACAGTTTACAGTGTGAGTAGAACCAGATCTTTAGTCCCAGTGTTTTTATCGATATTTTCAGGCGAAACGAGTGGATCGACATGAGCAGCACAGCACTCACACAGGAACAGACTCCTTCACTGACACACTCATATGTAACAGGATACGTCCTATAGATCTGGATAAATGGATCTCACTGAACGTTGCCTTCCAGTTGTCCTTCTGTTGGAGGTTTTGCCTGGAGCCACGTCTGTGTGATTCCACTTTTTGCTATCTGCCAAAAGTATTTGAAAGAAATGTTCATCTTGTACCTTAAATGTATAATGATAATTATTTTATACAAAACTTTTGAAACCATGTCAGGACTGTGACAGTAAGGCAAATGAAATCAGATGGTTTAAAAATAGTGGAAAAATAAAATGAAAAATTGTGTAAGATAAAAACAATAATAATAAAACAAATGAAACGTGGGAAATAAAACTGTGTGATAGTGTTAGTTAAAAGATATCGAGTTATAATGTGACAAAAGAGAAATCCACTTTTGTTTCAAATATTTTTTACATTGTTTTCTTTCCAACATCTTTGTAATGTGCAGAAACTTCAAGGAAAAGACCAGAAAGTATGAGAAGACTTTCATTAAAGTGTTTATAGAAGAGAATATGTCGCCGTGTACGTTGAGATTCTAGTCTGTTCTTCTCTTCTATCACGTAACAGTTAAATGTGAGTGAAACAGTGTGACTTTGTTGTTCAAGCCGCAGTGAGATGTTTCGTGTTATTCAGCAGTTTAGACATTCATCTTATCGCTGCACCCTGGCTGATGATTAGCTGCTCTCAGCTCTGGCTTTTTCATGCTGTGGTGAAATAACCGCAGCTTCGTGCCTGTGATCTCTGTCACTTTGCATCCGTCCAGTGACCTTTGACCTACATCTGTTGAGTCTGTTTACACCAAAACCCCCGTGTGCTGCATTTCATGACAGAAGGTGACAGTGAATTGACTTTATTAAAAATGTTTTGCTCACAGACAGGAAGTCAGAAAGTATTGAGAGACGGACAAACATGTTGTTGGTTTTGATAAGAAAATTATAATTTCCACCAGCCAAAGAGATGATGGCTGAATTTGTCCATGTAACTATCAAATTTGGAAAGTCTGTGTTTTCAAGTCTGGATAAACTGTTCACACCTGCAGTTTTCACACGGGCCCAGAAAATCCTTGAAAGAGAGAGAAACAAGTTTCCTTGAAATCTTGGCAAGAAATTCTTTAAAAACGTTCCTTTCACATTAAAAACAAAATGTAAAACCTTGAAAGTTACCTTCACCTGCCCGTGTGGCAGAAACCTGGTTCCAGTTGCTGTTAGATCTAATTGTAAAACACATTTTATGCAGCGACTTCACTGAGCACGTTGTCTTTTCTTCTTCCTGCAGAAATGACTTCTCCACCACGCAGCAAGCTGTAGAAGTGGACAGCATCGTCCTCACCTGTCCAGAGGTCCCAGGTAAAGTCACCGCTCACCAAACACATCACACAGGATCTTTTTCAAGTGGAGCTGTTTCTGAAGAGGCTGCTGGTGATTTACAGGCCGATAGCTGGTGTTGAATGTCGACATTCAACACTCATGACATCCATGCGTTCCTCTCGCAGGAAGGACTGGAATCATGTTTGTTTATGTGTGTGTGCGCGCGTGTGTGCGTGTATGTGTGTGTTTTGCTTGTATGTAGCTTTGGTGTGTGTACGTGTCTTTGTGTCTGTGTGTGTGAGCCCGTCGTGCACGTGATGATGTTTGTGACAGGCGGCAGCTGAACCTCCTCCCTGCTCCTGCCAGCAGAGGAGCAGATCTCTGGCCTCCCACATGAATCCTCAGAGCCGCCGGCGGAGCGAGGAGCCTCTGAATGTCTCCCTCGGCTAATAAAGGCTCTCTGACCAAAACAACTCCCCGAATACACAAATAATTGGACAGTTTCGCAAGAAAAAAACAAAAATGGAATTTGAAGGTGACCTTGGAGGAAAACTGTGTCATCATGCTGGTCACTCACTGTGTTTATGTTTTATTTTAGAAGATGAAAAATGTGAGTAACAGGAGTCTGAGATTCCTCAGAGGGGTTAAAACAAAGAGTGTCCTTGTGTTGTGCTGCAGGTTTCTGAAGCTCTGATGCTCAGAAGAAAAGAAGAATAAAGTCAGATGATGTGTGCAGATGTTTAGATTCGTAGTTGATACAGTCCCATGTTGGCTTTCAGGGCGTAATGTGGGAGGTTTTCTTCCTGTTGGTTCACTTACTTGCACACGACATCTATTAAAGATGCTGGTGAAGCCTTTCTGAATTCTCTGTAAAGTTATTTAACGTGAGATTTCCCTCAGATTTTTGTAAATCTATTTTGTCTTGTTTAACCTTCCAGACGAGGAAACCCTGAACATCAAGCGCCGCGTCCAGCAGAAGAGGAAACCGTTAGAGGACTGCTGTAGCTTTCCTTCGCAGGTCAAAGCAGCAGAGGTAAGAGGAACCTCACAGAAAAGTACAGCTCGCAGCCAAAAGTACATATTTATCTCTTTTTCCATGCTTAAGTATGAGATGTCCTCAGTGTGTGTGCCTTTCAGTGGGTTCAGGCCTGTGTCCAGGCTGCATGAACTCAGTCTGTCACACCTCAACACACTGCAGCTGCAGCCACAGAGAAACACAGAGCTACTGTCGATGAGCTTTAATCCAGAGCCTGTAGTGCTTCATATTCAGCTGTTCTCTGGGACAGAACATGCTGTGATCCGACAGTGACCTTTACCAACAGACTGACAGTGTGACCGAAAAGCATCATTATACAAATGGAATAAATGAATGTAGAAATAGTCGCCTTCCTGTATGTTATCAACAGGCAAATTACAAACCACCAAAAGCCAAATGAACGAATACAGCAGCTCTTTAAGTAAAAATAAAAGTGCAAAGTGACAAATTAGTAATAAACATATTTAAATTTACTCTCATCATTTTGGTGAGTTAGAGAATCGATTCTCAACATTTTATCAGATGAGCCAAACTTTATGCAGATGTTAGTCATAACACGCACAAGGTGTCAGTGGTTTGTGTTTGTGTCCATGAATCCAGCTTGAAGTGTTTTTCCTCCCGCAGCCTCTCCGGCCGACGGTCTACCAGACGGTGTGCGTAAAGTGCAACAAGCCGAGCGAGGACAGCAGCAAGTGTCAGAACTGTGGCAACGGTCCGGCGCTGCTGCCGTGTCAGCAGGCCACGCTGTCGTCCCCCACCCCCCCGACCCCCCATCCGATCGCAGCCGTCCCCCGGACCAAACAGCCTGCAACAGAACTTCTACAAACCGGTCACGACCATGAGGGCGCCCCGCGGGGACCCTCTGCCCATACGGATCACGAGCACCAGGGGGACGCTGCTGCCTCTGAACAACGGCCGGCCCCCTCTGCTGGCCGGGACGTCGAGCTGCTGCGGAGCCAGAAACCCGCCCAAAGGGAAGAGGACGACGGCCCAGCAGCACGAGCTCAACGACCCCAGTGAGTGAAAGCAAGAGCTGGGAGAGAAGGAAATTATTTGATGTGGTTTGTTGCCCAGAAGAAACAAGTATAGAAATAAGATGAGGCTGATAAGTCTCTAATCGCCTGACGCCCACCAAGCTTTAATCCATCAGAGAGTCCTGTCCGTTTATAAGATCTTAGGTCTGTGAGCAAAGAATCAACCAATGCTGACTAGTTGTTTTCTCTCATGCAGGCTCATAACATGCATGATGGTGGTCAGCTGGTCGTTGGCTTTAACAGGAGACGATATTGTGTTGGATGAAATTCTAAAAATAAAGTAACGACCAACAACTCCAGCACATTACAGAGTCAGCAGTGAGTTAAAAGATGTGTAGCTGTGTTTGTGCAGATCTGGAGTCGGTGTTTGTCGACCAGTGGAGATGAACTGGGACTTTTAATGCTGTTTCCATGTTTTCAGAGACAGACGGAAGAGAATCAGGTTTCCTGTGAAAAAGGCTTAAAATATCTTTGAATTTGTTGAATTTGTTCCTTGAATTCATTTAATGGCAATTCAATTTCATTTAATGAAACTGAGAAATTTAAGGATGTCATGGATGAAAAGTTTCTCAAAACTGCAGTACACTGAGTAAATGTACCTGCTCAGCAGCGTTCATCATATCGACACGATTTCACTCTCAGCTTCTTCTTTTCTCTAACGTTTCTGCTCCAAACTGAAGCTTCCAGGTCGGAGCAGCATGAGCTGCTGTGTTCAATACGAACGTCACTGTCGAAGGCTTCACATCAGCCTGTGACACTGTAAATGCTACAGAGATTAAACTGTGGACATCAGTTTGACACTCGTCTGCGTCTCTGAAGGCTTTTTCACTGAGTTTCATTATTTTCAAGGACTAACAGAAGGAATATACAGTAATTATTCCACCTGCTCAAGTAAATAAGCTCAGTGAGTAAACAGGTTAAAAAAACCTGAAATCTCCCCTGTGACTCAGTGAGATCATTTATGTATACGTGTATATTGTCACGTGTGTTACTGAACTCTGCGTGTCCACATTCCTTTCATCACTTCACAGCCAAATTAGTAGGAAGTTTTCCAGCTCAGGCCTAAAAAAGCAAACATTACACCACCTGACCGACGTCACTGCTGGAGGAAAAGTCAACAAAACATCCAGGCAGGTAGATTCAACAGTGTCAGACATGTAGTTAGTTACCTTCATGGTGTGTGAAGAAACGTGAGCCACATAAGAAAATCATAAGAAGAGCAAAAACCTCAAGACCAGACAGGAACTGCCTTATTTTCAAATCATAAAACATGTTCGATCCAAAAGCTTTTTCATGATGTCGTGTGTAAAAATTTTTTCTTTTGGACTTTAATTTTAATCTTTTAAAAACAGGCTTCACATCTGAAGGAGATTCACAGTAAAAATTCACTTGTTCCTCAGTTCGTGGACCAACGTCACCAGATTTGACTGAAACCTCAAGGAACAGCTCAAAATGTTGGGAAATACACTCATTTGTCCAAGTTAATGAGATGAGATCAGTGTTGATATTGTGTCTGTGTGTTAATGGATAAAATGACCTTTGATATATTCACATTCGCAGTGATTTATTTACTCAGATTATGAGCGATACATTTCTGTCAGACTTGTTGTGAAAGATTCTCTCATGTTTCCTCCTCAGTCGTTCTGTCCAGCGACGACGAGGAGGACGCCGACAACGCCAGCACAGGAAGTGCCAACAGACTCGACAGCGTCTCCCCTCGACCCGCGGACTCCGCTCACTCCTCGCCGGCGCCCTCTGGAGGCAGAGTGGAGGCTGCGGTTAAGAGCGCCGGGGAGCAGGAGGAGCTGAACACCGAATTCTTCGAAGACGTCAACATGAAGATCACGATACCACGGAGAGCCCGGATGAAAGATCAGGTGAGACTCGGTCGACCCTCAGAGCAGCGGCGGGAGCTCCAGACTGACTTTCAAGAGTTTTCAATGTGTCTTGTTATTTTACTAACAAACATTTCACATAGTTATCAAACCTTTTGATCAGTCAAAAGTTACCAGTAAGAGACAAAGATACATATTTTCTTTTCCACACAGTCGGTCACCATCATCATAAACCAGTCGTGTGCTGTTTTCCCGCAGGCTCAGTTCAGCCTGCTGTAATCGCACCAAGCCGTGAAAATGAAGACACAACCGTTCTCTTATCAGATCTGAGCACTAAATTCTAACTGAACCTGTGGTTTGTTCAGTCTTCAGTTCACTCTCATCCTGTGTACCTTCAGATATCAGCTGTGTTAATTACTGCTGATGCATTTTCCACATTTTGAATATCTCATGAAATCAGATTATTTTGTGTTTGTGTTGGTCAAAATTATTAGAAAACACGTCTGTTTTGCTTGGAAGAAAACAAAAAACCAGCAAAGAAACACTAATGATCTGAAGCTTGATATATTCAGTACACCCTCTTCCTGAGAAGAGCACCTTCAGTATCATGGGTGCATCAGTTTTTACTGAGCTCGGTGGAAATGGAAACTCTGACTCATTCATCCATCACTGAGCAACAAGAATCACGTCCTGTATTTTCTCTCTGAATAAACTGGACTTCAGTGAAACAGCATCATTAAAGTTACATATTTTCTGAAAATTTGCAGTTTGGAAACCAACCTCCTGAGCAGTTCTCACCCAGGACGAAGAAACCTAAGTTCCTGTCCAGTAAGTGTGACAGCATCATCCTGGAGTGTCGGAGTGTGAGAGTGGGAACTCTGCGCCGGATGGTGACGAAGCCCGTCGTCGTGAGTGCTTCACTTTGTTTACACTGAAATGTGGCCGATAGACAATGGAAAAGGAAATGGGTCATTTTAATGTCTTGTATGATTTTAGTGTCTCAGAAAGTCTGTAGAAAAGATCCAGTTGTCCAGTGTCGTATCCAGACACGATCACATGTTGTTGATTATGTTTTGGATCTATGTCACAGCCCAAATGTTTGAATCATACCTGTTTGGTAAATTCAGCATAATGTAGGTTTTCACTGTAGAACTGATGACAACAAAGAAACGAAACAAAACATAATAAAAATGTCCATGTCCATTGGAAGTATTTAAGTTTAGAGTTTGTAGTTAGAGTTGTTAACAGCAAAACAGGAAATGAACACATGAACAGATAAAGTATGAGAGTTTACAGTAGCGTAAATGCAGCATGGTTCAAACTGTGGTCTCTGCTGGAAGAAGCATTTGGAGAAAACTCAAACAAAGAGCTTGAAATATCTTGTTGCCGTAAGAAAAATCTGAAAATCTACTAAAATCTGCAAAAACCAGTTCAGTGATTTTTATGTCTTGAAAAACTGGAATGGAGGGAAATGATAAATTTCATTCTTTGTTCTTTGTCTTTCAGTTTTCCATCGACCACATCCAGCTGGAAACTGAAGGTACGAACCAGCACGAATGAATTCAGTAAATAAAACCATGTTTGCAGAGCTGTTGGATCAGACATCAGTGGACGTTCATGCTGGTCAGCACAGATTAGTTCAGTCACATCTGTGGCAGCTTCATGTCCAGAAAATATTTCAAACACTAAAACACCAGTGAGAAATATGAAGCAGTAGAAGCAGCAACATATGACTCCTGATGTTTCTTTTTAAAACTGATTCAAGTGGAAGTTTAGACTTGACTGCAGCAACTTTACTTTGTGGTTTCTGGTGGGTTTTGTTTGGAGGTTCTTTGAGCTTTTATATCATGTTTTTAATCTTTTCTTAACGTCTTTTGTAAAATGCGTCAGACTCAAACGTGCCGCGTGTTTGTCATCAGGTCCGGAGCGAAACAGCGTAGAGAAGGTTTGTCTTCAGTCGTCGGAGCTGATCAGCTGCGAGTGGTGCAGCGTCAGGAAACTTCCGGTCTTGTTCTTCCAGACGACTCCGGAGGAGTGTGTCCGCCTGCGCACGCAGCTCAACATGTCCAAGGAGACGGGAGAGCAGTGGTACGACTGTGCCGGAGACCGTGAGTACAAAACTACACAAATGCAGTATAAATACACATCGGTCCTTCTGCACACCTGCAAATGTGTCGTGTTTTCATCTTGATTAATGCTCATTTCACTCTGCGATCCTGTCACACAGTCTTGTTTGAGTGTCTCGATTAATTAAAGCCGGTGTAATTGTGTCATTTAGAAAACTTAATTTGATCATTTAATTTAACTCTAAATATGATTCAGTTAAGATTCAGGGTAGTGGAGTCACTTCAAAATGATTCTCAATATTTTATTTGAATCCATTTTCTTGTGACATTATTATCAGTTCATGAGAAAAGAAACGGCTGCTTCCTCCTCCTCAACACAATGGCCAGTTTTTAACCTGTGTAATATGGAGTCTCCACGTGTAAGTAAAGCTGCAGCAGCAAACTGATCTGCTGCTGCTGACGGCTCGTTGCACATGAAACAACTGTGGACAAGATTCTGTTTGAATTAAAGAGTCGACTTATCAACAAGAAACTGGAAGACATGATTAATTTACGACTCATCACAGACACAAGTGTTGTCTGATTCTAAACAACATATATCACATGAAGCTAATTTACATTAATATTCATATATAATCATTAGCATGAGGATGAAACCTTTGTGAGCAGTGAGAGTAAAGACGTGGAGGCAGAACTGTCGGACCTTTGGGATCCATCTGAATTCCAATTAAGGCGTTTTGTTCACTGATGCTGAATCGTTCAGAGGAGAATAGAAGAACTGAACAGTCTTATTGTTTTCACCGTCCTCACTGCTGCTCTAATAAAGCAGCTCGATGTTCTGTAGCTTGATTTACAGCACAAATACTTTAATGAGCCCGAGACTCTTTCTAATAACTCCCACTGCTGCATCAGCTGTTTCTGCTGAAGGCCCTGAAGTTCATTAAAGCTAAAGGTTAACTGGATCATAGTCAGAAGCTTCGATAAGTTATCTGAGCTTAAGATCTGAAATGTAGTCCAACAATTCAATAACGTTACTAGATGTTTTGTTTTCTTTTTTCATGCTGATAACAGTATTTGCAGTTGATTCAGAAGTTGAATATTTTTTGCTTGACTGAACTTGACTGGGCTTCGTGTCCTGCAGAGTTAATATCCTGCTCTCATTGTTCATATTCTGCCAACTTCATTTCACAGCACTAATTAGCTGCAGCGCATTCAAGCAGAAATGTTTTATGAAAATGGGCCTGAAAGTGTTTCCTTAAGCGTCAAGAAAGCTGTATAAACTATATATAGATCAGTAAAGGATTGTCTTATCTTAATATTATCTCAAGGAAAATCAAAGCAAACAGGATGCAACTGTGTTATTTATATCAATATAAATGAGAGATTTCAGTTCTCGATTTTGATGAATTTGTAAAAAGAAATTCTAAATTCTGTTTTTTATCATATTAAGAATTAATTGCCAAAAAGTACATTTAATGCATTTTAGATTAAAACTAAAATGTTCATCCGTCGTTCTGCCGTCAGAGTCGGATGAGAAATACATCGTTCTGATCTTCGAGAACGGCCTGGCCATGAAGGAGCAGATGATCCTGGAGGACATCCTGGGCGAGATCGGCAGGAACAACAACCTCAGCAACTTCCCCGCCAAGCTGCCCTTCGAAGAGGCCAACATCCGCCTGGTCAACTACAACAAGGCTTCCAAACAGAAGGAGGAGAAGGTGAGCGTGGAAACAGTTATTTTTCATCATGTAGTATCTGAAAATCAGAACTTCTCAGAGCCCAAGATGACGTCTTCACATGTCTCAGCCCAAAATCCAAATGTATGAAATGTTTAGAAATATAAATCAGAAAGCTCATTTAAAAATGCTGGATGGTTACATGGACAAATCATTTTAAATCTTCTGATTATTGTTAATAATAATAATAATAATAATGATAATAACATTATAACATTCTTCCACCTCGTCTTCGCAGGTGAAGCCGATACAAACCCCTCCCAAAATCACCCAGGTCAGCCCGGTCAGCAAGCTCACTCAGGTCACGCAGGTCTCCCCGGTGACCCCGGTCTCCATGCCCGTACGCACACGGATGGCCACGCGCCAGCAGACCAGCACCTACTTTGAAGATGAAGATGAGGACATGACCGACCTCCAGCCCACCTTCTCGGGACCAATCATCAAGTGAGAGACGCACCTGTAACGAATCACATGTTTCATATCAGTGCTGGTGATGTAGCAGAGTTACCTGCTCCAAAGCGCTCATTTCATGGACGCTTGACCTTAATCGTCTTCAGGAGCTGCAGCCGAGACAAAACATGACACAGCCCCCTCCAGTGGAGGCGAGCGGTACTGCTGCTGACGCCTCGGTCCCAGTGTGACTGTTGTTGGTTTGTTTGTTGTTGTCTTCCAGATTAATGGTGTACCCTCCTCCTCCAGCCAAAGGTGGCATATCAGTCACTAATGAAGACCTCCACTGCCTTAATGATGGAGAATTTCTAAACGACGTTATCATAGACTTTTATTTAAAGTAAGTTTTTGGATCATTTGTGGCTGATTTCATCACATGACACCGAACTATGAAACAACACAACAGTAAAATAAAAAGATTAGTGTTTGTTTTCTCTGCTTTAGTTTTCCTACTACAATGAGTCACTCTGTTGTCTTTCTGTATTAGATATTTAGTTTTAGAGAAATTGAAAAAAGAAGATGCACAAAGAATCCACGTGTTCAGCTCCTTCTTCTACAAGAGGCTGAACCAGAGAGAGAGGAGGAGCGTCCCAGACACAACCAACCTGCCGTGAGTGTCCGACACTGTCGGCGCAGGATGTTTCTACATTAAACTGTGTTCGGATGTTTTATGCTGTTGAATGCTTCAATCTTTGGTTTTGATTTTCCAGAATTCAGAAAAGGAAGCACAACAGGGTCAAGACGTGGACTCGGCACGTGGATCTGTTCCAGAAGGATTTCATTTTTGTTCCCATCAACGAGTCGTGAGTCTTCAGTTTGACAGATCTCTTGAATTCTGTCCTGCTCTGTGACTTCAGGACCGTAACTGGTTTGAACTCTTGTTTCGTCAGAGCTCACTGGTACTTGGCCGTCATCTGCTTCCCGGGACTCACGCGTCCGGTGTTTGAGCCGAACCCGCTGTGCCACGGCCCGTTTCCAGCCTCCGCCTCGGCTTCAGATCCGCCGTCAGAGGAGAACATCCCGGACCACTGTCGTCCTCTGTCCCCGGACAGAGACGGGCTGGACAGCTCCTCGGAGGACCCGTCCCCCGGCGTCCCCGAGGCGCCCGCAGAGGGTCAGACCGACGGTGACCTCGCTAAGGAGAACGCAGCCTTCACAGAGGGGGGACAAGAGCCTTCCAGCGCCCCCGCAGGGTCGGGCAACGTCCAGACCGACGCAGAGCAACAATATAAAAGTGAGTCACTGACATTTAGTGGACTGAGGATTTTAACTGTTGTAGTTTATCTGACTTTATGAACCATCTACGCTGAATTTAAAAGATGACTCACATTCTGAATTTTTAATCAATGAAAGTAAATGTGAAAATAAGATTCATCGAATTAATGAAAATAGTTGCAGCCCTCCTGCTGGTGATGAATTCATGACTGGAAGGTTTCACTTTACTGGTTAATTCGAACCAATCAGGTTTTTCTGATTTTGACTGTTACGTTTCTTATCTGCAGTTTTTTCCCCTGCACTGCTCAACTCAGTGAAGTCAGTTTTATTTCCTTCACTGAGTTTTTTTTTCATGCAACAGATTAATTGTGTTTGTGATTTTCAGGTGAGTTGCACAGAATCAGTGTTTGCTACGGTTCAGGAAAAGGAGACGACGACACCTTCACCTTCTCTGATGACCAAAGCTCCAGTCAGGTACTCGCTCCCTCTGAGTTATTGGATCACATCTGTCCATTGATGAGCTGATTGTCAGGCAGTGAATGAACTGATGAAGCCCTTGATAAATGAAGAAGTTAGAGTTGTTAATGCTGGTGCGTGTTGTGTCTGCAGGACGAGTGCAGTGAGGATGGGACTCTGGCTGAAGACGCTCTCAGCTCCGACACTTCAGCTTTGGCCTCCAAACAAAACCTCTGCAGACAGTAAGTTGATGCACTTCTGCCCTTTCACCTGCAGGTGTCACTGCTGCTCACAGCAGAGGGAGCATGTGAAAATGTTACTGAGATTTGTTGCAAGTAAATTGTTTTGTCTCATTCTTCAGGCCTTGTATCCTCATCATGGACTCCCTGCGAGGTCCGGCCAGGTCGACGGTGGTGAAAACTCTCAGAGAGTGAGTGTCTGCTGACGGCATTTACTTTCTAATGTAACTCAGGACTTATATTGTGACCCCGTTCGAGGGGTCTGACCCACATGTGAGGAGTCAGTGTTGTGGAGCAGAGTAGGTTCAGGGTTGGCACAGACATGATAAACAGCGTGACTTGCACTCTGATCATCATCATTATCTCTGATGTCCAGCGACACCATCACAACAGCGCTGTGAGATCCTATAAAAATAAGAGCAGAGAGTCAGAAGTTGAGTTTAAAGCCCTCTTGCAAAATGGATGATGACATTTACACCGGGATGATTTTAGAATTGAGTTTTTAGATCATTAGATTTCATTTGACTCTTGAATGAAGAGCTTAGTTTTGATTGGTGACTGAGACGGAGTGTGCGTTTGTTTTAGGTACCTGGAGGTGGAGTGGGAGGTGCGTAAAGGGGCTCAGCGGAGTTTCGGGAAGGACGTGATGAAGGGCTCCAGCCCACGTGTGCCTCAGCAGGATAACTTCAGCGACTGTGGAGTTTACATCCTGCAGTATGTGGAAAGCTTCTTCGAGGTGAGAGGAGCAACTTTTCAAAATCCTGCAACTAGAAAACTTGCCTTTTACTTTTTGTCTGATTTTATTTGCGCTTGATTTCACGTGTTGAGTTGGCATTTTCTTTCTCCTCTTCATTGTTTGCACTGTAATGGTTTCTTTTTAACTTCTTACTGATCAAGTTCCATTTGATTCATGATGAATGTCTTTTGTGTCTTTGCACAGAATCCGATTCCCAGTTTCCACCTGCCGGTCAACCTGTCCGAGTGGTTTCCTCAGCAGCGGATGAAGACAAAGCGTGAGGAAATCAAGGAGCTGATCCTTAAGATCCAAGAGCAACAAGAACTGGATAAGAAGGAGCCCGACTGGGTCGAGGCTCCGCCCGGCTCTCCCGAGGAGCCCGAGATCGAAGAGACTTCTGGCTCGACGGGCCAACCACCAAACCTACCCATCAGCCCCTGAACCCACCCCCCCCCCCCCCGGGGGGCCCAACCTGATTGTACGCTGCTGGTTTCACTTCGACACGTCTGAAACGATCCTTAACTCCCTCCATTAACAACAGACATCAAACTCACCTTTAAATTTGTATTGAATAAAACATGAAGTGTAAATATGTTTTTCCGCTGCCTTTGTAATTTACTGTTTTATGACTCAGTCATGAAGTTGCCCATTAAGTTATGTTTTCATAGATGTTCTTTTCTCCAGGAGGATCTGTGCAGAAGATACTGTCGCGCTCTTGCATCCTTATTTTTTATGCTTTCTAGTTGTGTAGAGGAAGAAATGAAAACTATAAAAGCATAGAGGAAGTTGTATTTGTAAGTTAAAAATCCACCTGTCTGCGGAAAAAATACTGTTTTCAGAAAGTTGACTTCCAGCTCACGAGTCACATACGTAGTTCAGTGCTTGTTGTGTCTCTTCGATGTGGAGTGGATGAGCATTTCAGCATTAAAAGCGACTCTAGATGCAAGAGCACTTCCTTTGACTTAACTTTGTCTTTGTGCTGTGACATCGGAAAGTTTTGAACAGAAGACTGTATTTTCTCTGTCTCTCTGTCTCTGTCTCTCTCTCTCTGTCTGTCTCTCTCTGTCTGTCTTTCTCTGTCTCTCTCTCTCTCTGTCTTTCTCTCTGTCTCTGTCTCTCTGTCTGTCTCTGTCTGTCTATCTCTCTCTCTCTCTGTCTCTCTCTCTCTCTCTCTCTCTGTCTCTCTCTGTCTCTGTCTCTCTCTCTCTCTCTCTCTCTCTCTGTCTGTCTGTCTGTCTCTCTCTCTGTCTGTCTGTCTTTCTCTCTCTCTCTCTCTGTCTCTCTCTCTCTCTCTCTCTGTCTCTGTCTCTGTCTCTCTCTCTCTCTCGCTACACAGGTCACAGATCTGGAGAAGCCTCGAGTGCATTGGATTGTTTCCAGGTCCTGACACACTTGGACAAAAGATGTTGAGGCAGCTAAATGTGCATATTTTCTCTAAAAGTAATTAAAAATTCAAGAATGAAAAAAACACATTTACATGAAGGATTGTCAAAAAAGAAACGAGAGACAAAGTGCTTCACATAAGAATGAATTTAAGTGCATGTAAACTGTACTGTACATTCTTAATGTCTTCGAGCCGCCGTCACTTCAGCTTCTGTTGATTTGTTTTAAACTTTTTAAATCATCTGTGCTGTTTCTCCATCATTAGTCGAACCTGCTGCAGACACGATCTGAGAGTTTAAAGATCAGTTCTACAGCTCAAATCCTTTTATTCTCCCACAGCTGAGCTGCAGTCAGGTGCTGTGTCCGACAGGTCCATGTGTCTCCTTCTGTCTCAGGTGGTTCGTTATGATGCTGCTCAGTTTTCAGTCTGGTGTTGAGTGACTCATTCTTCAGACAGAGGACTCACCCAGTGTTCAGTTACTGGACACTAAAACATTCATGGCTCTTGAATTGTGTTTTGTCGTCCCACTTATGAGCTCGTTCAGCGAGTCCTTCAATTATTAAAGTGTCAAATATAAATTAGCTGCTTGAAGTAATGATCGGCGACGTGTTTATGAAAGTAAGTGTCCTTGTTCCTGCTCTTCATCGCTGACTCCTGCGACACAGACGACAGTGATTCAGTCTGACGAAATAACATTGACTCGACGTCCACTTACTGCCTTTTTTCAGGGCTTTCAACCAACAGTCTTCATCAGTGGGTGGAGTTTTCAAGATTGTTTAAATATTAAATATTTGGTTTATTGTTCCTTTCAGTCTCTGCTGCACTGTTTTATCATCTTAACCACAATAAAACTGATTATTCTGAAATGTTCTGGACAAACTCCATCTGCTGATGAAGCCTGTGTGATGTGATCGAAAGCTCCAGAACCTGCTGTCTCCAAACTCAAGACAAAACTTTCAATCTCAACTTTTAGTCCAACTTAGAACAGAAATTTTTGAATTCTTTGAAAATCTACTATTGTACAACAACTGGGTAATATTCATCTGTTGAAGATCATGTGATGTGATCAAAAGCTCCAGATCAACGACTACATGGACCTTGTGCCGGCCTATTACGGTTCTAAAATCTGCTCTGGCCGTTTGACTGTTTTGACATTAAAATCAATATCATCGATAATGTTTCAGTGATCAGTGTTTTGGGTCAGCGACCGTGTGAGCAGACACAAATTAGCACCATTGTTGTCGTCTTTGACATCATCCCAGTTAATCCTCGACCCTCCTGAAGGATTTCCTGCTCAGTGTCACAGACGCCGACAGAGTTCAAGTGTTGCTTCACAGAAAACACACAGACACACAGTGAAGTCTAATTAAGACTAAGAGTGAAATGAAGTCGAATATGGAAAAAGAAGGAAATAAAATCAGCGTTAAAGACAAAAGACTTCGACAATGTTTTCAGTTTAAGAAGGGAAATATATCAACAGCTACAGGATGAATCTCCATGAAATGTTGAACAGACATTCATGTTCCCCAGAGGTTGAATATCTTATTTCACACCTACTTGATGGATTGAAGTTTGGCTCAGAGGACGATGCAGTTTCATGACTTTTCTGATCCCAAACTTTTCAATTAAGCATCAGGTGAAAATGATCCAATCCTTTGGTTTGTGACTAAACACCTGCAAGAGTGCTGACGTTTCCATCGGCTGCTCTCAAAGGCTCAGGGTCACAGGGTCGGTCATGTACTTTGGGGCAAAGCCAAAATCTTGGAAATTAAATTGGTAAAATATTTGCAGTTTAAGATCATTTGTGAACTAACTGAGAGTCGATAACTTATTGATTTTTGAGCAGTGGATTCACTGTGAAGTGACTCTGGATGAGCAGAAATCATCCTGACAGCAGAGTCCTGATTGAAACCAAAGGTTGATGCACAGACCTCTGTTTTGGATCCATAAACCTGCTTTTAGAGCGACGCTCCCCCGGGAGC
This sequence comes from Holacanthus passer, assembly GCA_025331565.1. NCBI lineage: Eukaryota > Metazoa > Chordata > Actinopteri > Pomacanthidae > Holacanthus > Holacanthus passer. The sequence goes on along the minus strand of JAFREQ010000097.1, from coordinate 754,324 downwards.
TGAAGCCATTAAAGCTTCGACCCTTTCAGCCTTTTTTTAGAAACATTGTTTCACTGTTTTCAGAAGTTTTACAAACCAAACAATCGATCAATCGATGGAGAAAATAATCAGCAGATGAATCCAGAATAATAATTATAATGATTCAAAATGATGCAGGAGGAACAATAATCTGATGAGAAGATTTTTCTACCTTAAATACTTTAATTTTCCTGTTTATACTCACGTACTTTTACATGTATCCGAGTATTTTTACTGTGATATTTTACTGCTTTTACTCACTGAACATCATCACTGTTATTCTGAGGCCCCTGAGGTCCTGGTCCTGGTCTCCTGGTCCTGGTCTCCTGGTCCTGGCCCGGACAGCGCCCCCTGCCGGACGCTCCGCTCGGCCGGGGACTATTTATCCAGCTGGTGACGTCACGCGGCCAGTTCCCAGGACCGCTGCGGGACTCGGAGGCTGCGGGGCGGGGAGACAGCGGCCCAGGCTGCCGGATCATCGTCGGCTGAGTTTCGGGGCCGAGCTTCGCTTCGTTTCTGGGATTTTTACCTTGAAGCTCGAGGAGGCGGCGGAGAAGCGGAGGTCGACGGTCGGAGCAGGTAGGAGCCGCCGGAGGAGGCTCGGAGGCGGCGGAGGATCCGGCGGTGAGGCGGGGATGTTAGCTTAGCTGAGCGGCTACAGCAGCCGGCAGGTCCCGGCACGGCCCCGGAGCTGCGGGGGGCAACACGCACCGCTGCGGGGTTTTTCATTAATGAGCTCAGCTGCGGGAAAAATCACGTTTTTATTAAAAATATCAAGCTTGAATTAGTGTAGCTTTGTTTGGAGGCCAGACCTCCTTTAATCATCCGGCAATTTAAAGCGGTTTGATTCTCAATAGAGGCATTTATACAAAAACATATCCACACAATACATATTTGAAAATAACCGAATATGCTTTAAAATTCGGCTCATAAAGAATCAAACATGTCTTTATTTATTTCATCAGGCTTCAACTTTTCCAACACACTCAACGACGGTGTTATTGAAACCACAGCGAACATTCTGCTGAAAGAACATACTGGAAATAACCTGCAAACATTATGTTAAAGTTGGATTATTTCAACATGGTGATGCTTTGTGGATGATCTATAAAAGCCGATTTGAAGAGAATTAACTCCCGAATCAGACAAAGTGATGATTCATTGTTTGTAGTGTTTATATGGAGCTGATGAGCAACGTGATTCCAAATTCTCATGTTTTTTGAACGAGGTTCGGTGTGGAGTGATGTTTGTGTGCAGGTTTTGGAGGATGCATTGAAGCCCAGAGCTGCTGAGCTGAGGGGGCCAGAGGAGGGGGTGAGGAGGGCCCGAGGCCTGCAGCCTGCAGCCTGCTGCTGCTGCTGCTCAGGAGAACAGAGGTGCAGGTTTGCCAGCTTTGCTTCATGGAGCTCCACAGATGCTGTGGCCTCCTCAGCTCTGCAGCCTCAGTCACAGCTCAGCCTTCATCTGTGTTGCACCATTACATAAGAGCTCTCAGTGCTGATCGTGTTTGTCCTCAGCTGCTCAGAAAGCACAGCATGTTGTGTCACTGTTTCTTCATGGTTGGACGTTTGGATTCCTGTTGCTGTGACTCCAACATGTCTGGGTGGAGGCCGCTCCAGCAGCAACTTTCTAGAAGGACTTTGACTTTTGCTCAGCGTGTCCTGCTTTTATTGCCGTATTGACTCATATGGTTCCAGCAGGTCTCGACACAATCAGGTGAGCGAGGCGTCCTCCCTGAAGTCAGGCGGGTTCAGGAGCTTCAGGGATCAGAGTCCTCTTCAGGAAATGATCCTGCAGGATTATGGGATTAACTGGAAGATACTGAACTTTATGGAGAAGCTGTTTTATTTGCTTCCTGAATATGAATATAAAGTGAAGAAGCGTGAACGTGTTTGGCTGCAGAGATGTGACCAATGAACTGCGCTCGGCATCCTGGGTAGTGGCTCGTGTCCAAGTGTCTGATTCAGGATAAGCTGTTTATGTGCATCTTCATCCACTTAAGATTTCCTTGTAGACACGAGCGAGCTGAGGATTCACAACATTAGAGAATTACACTTCGTGGCTGTAGACGTGTGAAGCATATTCAAATATTCATGTTCGCTGTGTGTTTTCTCTCCTGCTGTTGTATTTTCTCACATAGTAACAGTGAGGAGGAAGCAGCTGGAGGTGGACGAGGGAAAGAGTGAAAGAGTCGGTCAAGGAATTCCTGGAATATCCTGGTATTGTATTTTGGATGCGGGATGTAATTAACTGTTTGAGGAAGTTGGAGTAAATCAGGGATTTCATAAATGACACACCTGTTCTTGCACCTGCACAATAATGAAACCATTAAACTGCAGCTGTGACCGAGTCGAATCACCTCGACGACATTGACGTCTCGGACACAGCAGGAGACAGAACAAATGAATCTGTGCTTGTATCAACAGCAAACTCAGCATCCGGCCGACAGTCCGAGCTTCCGACTGAAGTGAACTGACTTCCAGCAGAAAGTTTGCTGTCATGACCTCAGAGCTGCGACTAAACTGTCCACCGTAACCAAGTCCAACATGTCCCAGTGAGACAACACGTCTCTGTTACATCACTAACTTCAGTCCAGGTCAAAACATCTGTTCACATTCAGACATGAGGTTCAGAGGCTGATGCAGCATCGACCGTCTCCTCACCGCTGCTGATGGAGCAGGAGGGTTCACACATATCCAGTTTCTGATGGAGATGTAGTAATGGAGGTGGTTATGGAGGGTCTGCCCCCCCAAATCAGCCTTTGTAATTAGGGGAATGTGAGCTGAATTAGTCTCGGCAGGCTGAGCCGACCTCAGACTCTTGTTGATGGTGATGAAGAGTGTCGACTTACACGCCGGCTGCCGTCGGCCTCCTCACGCCGGGAGGTTCTCTGCTCTCTGAGGGAGCTCAAACATCCAGGAAGGAGTTCGCTGTCACACGTCGTGTCGTGGTTCACACACGCTGCCGAGAACCAGAGCTTGTAAACAGACGTCACGTGGACTCACTTTAGTTACTGTGAGTTTTCATTCCTGCAGGATGCGTCGACCAGAGAGAGTTCAGACTGAATCCAGCTTCTGTTGGTTCAGTTCATCAGTTTACGTTTGATAAGAAGAAGAAACTCGCTCTCACTTCACATCACATCGTCTCAACTCCACGTTTTCCCTCCGTCTCCTTTGTAACATTCAGGCCTGACGAGGATCACATGTCAACATCTGCCTCTTTTTACCCATAAAGCCCTGCATTCTACGAGCTGTTTCCTGTCGTTGGCTCAGATTACCTTCTCACTCCAAATGACAAACTGTGTTCAGTCCAAGTTGCTTTTAAATGAACATTATTTAACCCTTTAATGAAACAGTCGATTGACAGAAAATCAGGCATTAATCTTTATTGAGGCTCAACTTTCTCTTCTGGGTCATAAGTTTTCATGTTGTCGGCCTCCTGTGGAAAACCAGATACTCAAATTTATCAGGTAAAGTAATAAATATTCCTGTTTCCTTTCTAATATTCTAACAAAGGAAAAGTCTGGTTCGACACTGTAAACATCCTCTGAACCTCTTTTGAATCCTCATGTTTGGATGAGGTCTATTTTTAGCAGCAGACGTCTTCATCGCTGTCGTCGTCTCTGCTTTAATCACCGGTTTCTCATCTGTGTTTTCTCGCACACTTTCCCTTCGGCCTGTTCGGCTCATGTGTGACTCATGTGTCACGTCAACATGCAAATGAACCCAACCCGTGATTATGGTCTTTAACTGTGGCGGCAGAGGGAGCGGCCGTTCGACGGCTGATCCCGGCTGGATCACGTGCTGCTGACCTTTGACCTCCTGGTTCAGAGAGAGGCCTTCGCTGGGTATTTCTGGGTGATATTTTAGGACGAGGCCTGGTTCCACATGATTCAGGCTTTTAAGTCAGCAGCTGTTCTTGTGTTTTCGTCCGTCTGAATATGTTTTAGATTAAAAAGCAGATGATTATAGCGGCAGATTGTGAGAAACTGAGACGTCCCTCCTTTGCTTCCAGCTTTTAGTCCAGAGAGATTAATGCTGTTGACTCAAACAGGAAGACGTGGACATTTGATGGAGGGACGTCCCAGTTCGGTCTGATACTGTCTGGTACTCGTACTTGTAATCATGAAACTACTCTGGTAAATGACGGCATGTTGTCAGGAGATGAACAGGATGTCACCGTGTTCTCTCTGTGCTGGAGCCGTCGCCACGTCACAGAAACCAAACCACTGAAGCTTCATCACTTTGTGATCATCTGATGTTAATGAAGCATGTTTTCAAAGTGTCACAACTGTAATGGTATTATGAAGTACTCGTATCAGTCAGTACTTATACTCGGTGTGAATAAAACCATCGTTGGATTTGTTGGACGTGAAATGGTCGTTTCCTTTTCCCTGGTTTTGTCACGTTGCTCGTTAGTTTCTGAGGCTTTGCTCCCGAGGACTTTGACCCCAGTTAATCCAGCTCTCTTTCACACTTCTCTTAAATATTCCGACACAGGAATAGTTGTTTTTAGCCGTGTTCGGAGTTTCACAGCTCTGAACCTTGAACTTCTCACTGCTGCTTTATTGTAATGTTGCTGATTTGGAGAGTTGGAGATTCAAACTGCTTCTAAATGTAAATGTGGAGAAAACAACTGTTGGACTGTGTTTTACTGATTTTCTTGTTAATAGTTTGGATGAGAACATGAAAAATGTTTCTCACAGCTCAGCTTAACTTCAAATTGCTTGTTTTGATATTCAAGATATTTAATTTGCTGTAATATATGAGAAGAAATCGTCATATTTGAAAAAGCAGGAAACGCACTTCGTGAGTTGGTGCTTGTTCGGTGATGAGTCGCTCTGCTTGAGGCATCGTGGACCTTTTTGGCACCGGTGGATGTGAGAAGCTGGTATTTTACACAGTTTAATGAGACCTGAGTGGTTGTGGATTCGTGCCCAGACGCTGAATTCATTTTTCCTCAGAACATTTCTAATATTAGAGCCATCACATCCACATCACAGCCGTCTTTTGCTTCACATCTCTTTTGTTTCCTGCTGGTTATTTTTAGCGGGTCCTGGTGAACAGCCAGTCCTTCACCGGACCTCCACACTTCGCTGCTCTGACAGATCTGTTATGCAACTGCTCGTCTTCAGTTTTCACTTTTCAGCTTCATTTTCTTTGCTGCCTGCAAACAGAGAACGTCTTTTTCCTAAGATGCCTGTGGCTGAATATGTTGATGCAGGTCTGGTCTTTTGATCCTCGACGTCCTCGCGTCTGTCTGGTCTTTCAGCGTCTCAGCGGAGTCGACTTCCTCTCTTTCTTTTCAGGGCGTCTGTGAGGCCTGTTTAATAATCTGCTGTGAGGAAGTGAGCGCATCGAGGACAGATTACTGAGACCATGAGAAAACAAGAGAAGGACAAGAGAAGATTCTCAGTATCGTTGTCAGGATGAGAGACAAAGAAGCCAAGACTTTCATGGTGAGACAAACCTATCAGCTCTGATGAGGATGAACAGGTTCTCATACCTAAAAGATGAAAGAATCTGACCATCACAACAACCTGGTTTGGTGAAGTGAAGGTATCTGAGACTCCTTGATTAAGATCAGGCCCAGATTTGCTGGTTTTGTTGTTTTCAGTCTGTGCTGAATGTTTCTTGGACGCTTTACTGTGACTGTGACTGTGGGAACGAGGTCTGAGAGGTTTCACCGTGTCAGAGCAAAGTCACAGCTTCCTCCCTTTGCAGACGAGGTTGTTTGTCGGGCAACATGTCCGACCGTCTGTTATGTTTGATATCTGACAGCTATGGTCTTGTTCACGAATGATCTGGATGTTACTGTTCATTTCTTGGATGTGAAAGACGACCTTTGTGTCACAGCTTGACCTCCACCTGCCTGCTCACCGTCAGGGGTTAACTGAAGGAGGAAGCTGTGAAATGACTGAACGCCTCCTCACCACGTTCAGGATTCAGAGCCAGGATCCTTAGATCGCTGCCGAGGACCAAAATGTAAGACTCTTTGTGTAATGTACAACTTTTAGCTGCTTACGACACATTTTATTGGTGTTAGACTTCGCCTTCGGGAGGATGACTCCTGTCAATCTTTAAACTCTATTACAGGGAGTTTGTAAAACCTCAGCACTTCAGAAATTCCTCAGCTCTGCTGAAATCATCAAAAACGAAGCTGTGGCTCAGTCACACGAGAGACGTGTCGCCTTTAGATTCATAGATTCTTTATTTAACCTGGTAAAAGTCTTGACAGCATTAACAAACTTACAATCATAGAAAGCTGTCACACACTGCGAATGAGTGAACCCAGAGTCCAGGTGATTCTACAAGGTCAAGGACAAAAAACACAGCTGATGCATAAACAGCTCCAACCTTTAAAATGATCACAGTGAAAATTTAGGAGCCACATTTGACAACTTCAGCTCCTTCTGGACTCTATTCCAGGAATGAGATGCAGCCTATTTATAGCTCTTTGTCTAATTCTGTTCATACTCGGACACAACACAACATCTGCAGAATAAAGTGAGAGCAAAGGTCACGTGGATTTAGTTGTTTACTCATGTAAAGGAGAGATTTATAGAAAATCAACAAGACAAGAAAAGGAAGGTTTAATAGTTAATGTCAAGCCTTTGTGTGTGTGTGTGTGTGTGTGTGTGTGTGTGTGTGTGTGTGTGTGTGTGTGTGTGTGTGTGTGTGAGTGATTCATTTGTGCTTCAGTGAAAGGACTCACCTGCTGGTCCTTGAACACACCCTGTTGTGGCGTGTGTGTGCTGTGGGTGGGGCGGCCGCTTCAAAGAATGCTGGGTAACTTTCATCACGAGAGTCAACACAAGAGTTTTTTAAAGAAAGCACGACACTCAGACAACAAGAAAGTTCAGAACGCTTTTATCAGCTTTTATTATGAAGGAGCCAGGAAACCGGCTTGAAATCTTAGTTAGATGAAGAGCTTCAACCTTTTCCTGCCTCCTGCTGTTTAGTGGAAAACTACTCGTCCGTCTGCAGCGTGAAATCAGATCGCAGCAGCTTTTCTTTTTGTTGACTGACTTCTTGATGAAATGAACAGTCGATTGTTTGGCTGCTCTGCAAACAGACTCACCTGCTGCTCTGCTGACTGTTTGCTGCCTTATTAAACTGCAGCTCAAGATCAAGTACAGATCAGTGTCTGATACCAAACAGCAAATTCTTTTGAACCTGTAAAATCATTTCCTGAAGTGAAGGTGTGATGATTCAGGATCTGATCCTTTTCCAGTTCAGACTACACGTTTGGTCTCTGCTCCCACTTTGCCATTTCCTGAAATGTCCCGATGCAGATGTGTGGGAGGAGGAAACACGAGGCTTGTTAACAGAAAATAGAGTCATGACGATAGCGCGTGTAAAGATAACCAACATGTAGGGCATCAGTACAAAGTTCATCAGAGGAATGAATGAGTTGTTTCAGTGAGAAACAAGGCGTCGTTTTCTGCACCATGACAGAATAAAGCTGAGCAGCGTGTTGATGAAATATAATCAGGGATGAATGAATCAGGGATGTGAGCTGATGTTGGTTTATCTCATGTATAGATGATCTGCACATTGTGGTGGTTTTATCTTAGTGTTTTCTGTAGTTTTTCACCTCTGAACTAATTTTCCTCTTTAGATTATAAAGTTAAACTTCTTGAAATGGTAGATTTGCTCAAACCCAGAACTGAAGTGGAGCAGTTGAATGGTTCTAGTTTTTCTGGCTCTCGGCTCTTCAGCCTGCTGCCTCTCTGTTGCTTTGTTATTGTCAATCTGCCCTCTGGGTTTTTGTCCCTGAACACATCACAGGCTCTCTGTTCAGCACGTGACCCGGCCGCTCGGTCACGACAGCGAGCTCTCAGTGAGCGACGACACGGATCCAACAATCAGCTGATTGTCGGCGGAGGAGTGGGTCGACACAGAACTGCGGGACGATTCAGGCCGAGCTTCCTCTGCTGCTGCGAAATGTGTCGTCCTCTCGAACACACAAAGCCACAGCTGCTGCGACTCGGGCGTCCGAACCCGACACACTTTGTTTTCATTGCTGCCCTTTATGCTCTCGACCACATTCTCCACATTTAAAGGGGTTTTCTGTTCCGCTCCACCCTGACGCGCTGTAGTGCCGCTGATGGAGCCGCCTGTTTGTTTGGTGACAGTTTGACGAGTGAAAGCAGGACGTCAGGTCCTTCAGCTTCAGCTTCAGCTTCAGCTTCACTGATGTTTGAGCAACAAACAGGAGGGAACTTTATAGAGCCATTACTTTACATCAGCCTTTGAAGGGACAGGCTGTGTGTTGTCGTCTGGAGGTTTGTTCACACTTCAGTAAACTCAGCCTGGAAAGAAACTTAGTACATTTACTCAAGTACTGTGTAAGTACAGTTAGGAAGTGTGTAACTGTACATGTGTGTGTGTTTCACCACATGACCGCAGGGACTTTCCCTGATCAAACGGTTCAAACTGTGTCTGCTGTGCTTGTGTCGTCCTCAGTTCTGGGACGGTTCATTCAGTCCATGAAAAGCCTGCGTCTCCTGTAATGTTGCTGTACGAGACGCCTGTTTCTCCTCCTCATTATTAATAACATGCAGCTGATGATGATACTAATAATGCTCATCATCAGTTTAGTTCACTCATGTAAAGTCAATGTGAACAGAAACTGGATCAGAACTCGAAGGCAGCCATGTTAGATTTTTTCTCTTGGTCTTTTCCAAACAAGCTGAACCTCAGGTGTGAAAGCACTCGCGTCCACCAGGACACCGTCTCCATCTTTGTCTTGTTCAGCTCTAATGTTCAGTCACGGATGTTCAACAGGCTCTGATTTGCTTTAACTGTGTCAGTGTGAAATGAACCGGAAGCGTAAACACGTCGACACACACACACTCGTATTCCCAGAGAAAACAGTGCGACACGACTTCGCCGCTCGGCCTGATAACTCGTCCTGCTGCTGTTCAAACAGACTCAGCTGAGAGGAAGAATCGAACATTGTTCATAACGTGGGAAAATTGACATGAACTGATGCTCATTGTGCTCACGTTCACACTCGTTTGGCTCCGGAGCATCGAGGCAGCTGCAGACTCCTGACGACCTTCTTTATGCACCACTGATCCACACACACTCACTGTCACTTATAGTCCTCATATGAGTCTGTGTTTCATGTCCACTGTATGAAATCATTTGTTGTTTTATGAAGGAATAAGTTGATCTCAGCCTGTTTTAATATCTCAAATATTAAATCGATGATGAAATTGTCTGTTTGATGTGACGTCACCTGTGTTTCTGCTTTTGTTCAGTGTTCAGCTCAAACGACCGGCAGCTATTTGAATGTCCATATGTTTGAATATGTAAACGCTGTGAGACTTGGAGCTTTGTGGAAGTCGGAGTGCTGTGAAGAGCAGGTGTGTTTGACTCCGTGTGGTTCAAAGAAAGACAGAGGAAAAGTCTTTGTGAAGTTTGTTTGTGTGTCAGGTGAATCCTGGTGTGATGACTCGTCTTAGTGCTGGAATCAAATTCAGATATTCAATTAAATTCCAGCTTCCAAGGTCCAGAACGAACCTTCACTCAGTTTGTTGGAGTGTTTCCGTCAGTCGAATCGTTGCACTTCTGAGCAGCACGGCTCTCTGGGTCGTAAAGGTCCAGACTGAAATATCGAACTATTCAATGATGACGTTGAGTTTCATACAGACATTCGTGGTCCCGGAGGATTCATCCTGCCGACTGTGGGGACGTCTCCTCCGGCGTCACCATGAGGTTGACATCGTTGGTTTTGAGTTCATGGTTGCGGTTGAGACATTCATGCTCCCTGAGGATGAACAACTTTCCCATCAGCCTCAGCTGCACTTTGTGTTTAGTGCAAACAGCAGCTCCTGCTTTGACTTTATGAGTGAACTGTGACCAGAACTCACTTATTATTTATGTGGCTGAGTGCAAACCTCTTGTTTTCATCTCACAGGTGAGAATCAAAAATGCTCAAACAGAATCTTGTAGGTGAACCATGAGACGTGATGACGGGTGGGCTGCACCACAGCACCTCTGATTAATATCTGTATCTGTTTTTATGCCTATTTCTCATGAGCATAAAAAAATATATTGTTGATCATGAATCATTGAATGAATCATTTAGTTTTTCAAACGTCGTCTGGTTCCAGCTTCTCAGTTCTGAGGATTTGCAGTTTTTCTTTGTTCTGAGTGTTGGTGCATTAATCATCTTTGGGTTTTGGACTGTTGTTGTAGAAAATGTCACTCACATCTCTTCACCTACAGTTTGTTTAGACGTTCACATTTTGATTGCGTCCAGGATTCATGGAATTTACAGGCAGCAGCAGGAAGTCGTTGTATTTATGCACTTGACTGTTTGACTAAAGGTTAAAAGACTTTATTCATCCAGTTTATTTGCATTGTCTCCTTCTAATTACTGTGTTCACTCAATGTTCCTGATGTGTGAAATCTTAAAACCTATTTGGAGACTCGTCCATTCTGTGACTCGCTGCTTCAGGAGCCATCGGCAGATATTCACTCTCGGCTGTTTGCATCTTTAATTTTTCACCTGACTGAGGATGTTAATGGGAATAATGTTCCGGAGGACGCTGACGGCTCCATGCTCGTTAACTGTGAAGCCTTCGCTCGCAGGATTTTAATATTTAGGGCAACGGCTGCAAATAGACGGGAGCGTTTTGGTCTAAGTCTTTGGTTAAAAACACGTTACTGTGATCGTGAGCTGCAGTCGAGGCTCAGCTCTGACTTCAGGGTTTTGAGTTTGTGGGTGAAACTATTGGATGAGACTTTTGCTTGATAGATTCAGCTGCTGTGTCGTTCTGATGTTAGATGTAGTTTGAAGTAAAGCATTTGATTCTTTCCAGTTTGTGCTTCTCCGGCTTCTACTTCATTTATGTGACAGCTGTAATCACTCGTGACTTTATACAAACCATTTTAATAATAAAGTAAGATGCTTTGTTTCAAATTCAAACATTATGTGAAATTGTTATTTGAACCTCGACCAGATGCGACATTGAAATGCTGCCTACATGTTAATGCATCAGTAATGAAACTACAGTATCATCATTTTTCACTCTTCTCGGTTTTAACTTTGTTGTACTGAAGATATTAGAAAATATTTGTGCATCTAATGTTATGAAGCACATTGATGACGTGTTTCCAACACTGAGATTATCAGTGTGACTCATACTAGAGTAGATGTTGACTTTGAATTTCAGTTTTCAAAGGCATAAATTTGGCCTCTTTTCACTCTGAAACTACGCCGCGTTCATTTCTTTATCGCCACTGAAACAGGAAGTCAGACCCTGCTGACCGGGTGGATCAGGAAGTACGATGGATTCGATATTGATCGTCTCTCTTTGTGATTTCAGGGCTATATTTGTCTTTCTTCCTGCTCCTCAGTTATCCATTTGTCAGGGCAGCTTCCTTCTCAGCGAGGACACAGTTTAACATCCTGGTCCATGACTGACTGTGGGTCAGTTTTCAGATCGTCTCTGTGACCATCCGTCCATCTGTCCAATCAGTCCGATCCACTACAATACTGACCTGCCAGCTGTCCTGTCAGCAGCTCTGAGGATCTGTCTTCAAACTCAAAGCTTTAAGATGAAATACATTGTACTGTGACGTGTCACAGATAGAATATGTCTTTAAGTTTTTATGTTGAAATGGATGTAAAGAATCTTAATCTGGCTCATAAACTGTTTTGGCTCCTTGCAGTTAGAGGAAACTTACCTTGTTACCAACCTTATCTACCGACCGACCGACCTGCCCATAAAGCTGGTTCGGTCCTGGCAGAGCAGCGTTTGACCTGCTGCCCGACCCGGGCGTTGGAGGATTGATTTCATCAGTTCAGAGCGCTCCCTTTTTATGTCACCACCGCACTCTGCCGCTGTGTTCGCTGGGGATATTTTACAGCTCTGACAATGAGTTACCAGCAACCTTTGATCTACATTTAGTCATCGTGCCATCAGGCCCACAGTGTTCAGGAAGGAACCGGTCCCTGGATGATGGTTTAAGCTTAAACCTTAAACCAGTTTATAACACTTTTTGAGTTGAAAATTAGTAATAAAACCTTTAAAAGGCTGTAGGTGAACATAGTGCAGGTTTGCTGTTTCTCCCCTCAAAGTGATTAAATTTGTAAAGGTCCTGTTTCAACCAGGTAATATTTTTCTTATTAACAACAGATCCTTATTCCCATGAAAAGGTCAAAACCAACAACATGTTCGTCCGTCTCTCAAATACTTTCTGACTTCCTGCCTGTGGCTTTCAGCTCCAAGCTCATTGGTTCCTACTGAACATGTGAGTCAAAACAACTCACAAATATATAATTTCACTATAGTTTTTATCAAACAAACAGGATGACATAGTTCATGTGTTGGGGACTATTTTCAGCGGCGGATGAATCCACATTTGGTCTCTAGTGAGTCTTTGTGTTTGTGGGATTGAGTCCAGATAAACAACAGTGTGTGAGTTGATAGTGATGAAGGAACAACAGTGAGACTCAGTGAGGAGGTTTTAATGGACACAGAGGACGAAGACAGATCAGACTGAGACACAGAGGACGAAGACAGATCAGACTGAGACACAGAGGACGAAGACAGATCAGACTGAGACACAGAGGAAGAAGACAGATCAGACTGAGACACAGAGGAAGAAGACAGATCAGACTGAGACACAGAGGAAGAAGACAGATCAGACTGAGAGACAGACAGGACTTGACAGGAGATATATTCGCTCTTGGTTTGGATCTGTTCATGGATTTATTGCCAAGAAGAAAAATATGCAGTGTCTCATGGACAAATCTCTGAAGTGGACACAGTTTTTGTCTGTTTTGTTTTGAACCTGTGACCTTTAAACTGCAGGACACAGCCTCTGACCTCAGCTCAGGAACATTCACATTCACAAACAGACAGTGTCTGCTTTGTACCACGAATACAAATGAGCTGCATTCACACTCTTCTATTCAAAGAGTGATGAACACCTGAGCTACGGAAGAATCCAACCTGTTATCAGGCTGCGCCAGTAAAGACACAATTGTGCTTATGGTTTAATATCCCTAATTGAGTTTGCTCTCCTCCCGTGTGGCTCAGATAGCGCTGAACTCCGGGCTGATTGTTTTACGTTCCCACAGAAGAGTGTTATTAGGTTTGCAGTTTGGCAGGAAGCCGCCATGTGAAGAGAGCTGCTGGCTCAGTGTGTCAGATCTTACTGGCACCCGAGTGGCTCGTTCCCATTCGCAGAGTCAGGATGCTTCTAGTTGGCACTGAACCGCTTTCTTTGGCTTTGGATTGATGTTTGAACAGTGTTTCCCACAGAAACACACAAAACACAGAAAACCATACTGTAATAAGGATTTCACTGCAAGTCATTTATTTTCCAAGATTTTCCAACAATACAGACTTTGTGTCAAATAACTCTCCCGTCCTTTTTGGCCGCTCTGGGCACCAGTACTGTAACAGCATGAATAGACGGTGACTTGGTTCCTCACATGCTGTAATAACTTATTTTAAGAGTTGGGTCTCTGAGGTTGACATTGTTGTGTTGAGAACTTTTATCAGACTAAAGTGTTGATGATAATAACCGAGTTCGACCGGCCTTTATCTCTGAGGGAAAATCCAACATCAATCCTTCATCCTGCACATGATGCATCGTCTTTTGATGCAGGCAGCTCTACAATAGATAGATAGATACTAATTTAACACTCAAACATTTGTGCGTCCTGGGATTTCTGAGCGTCCTCTGGTTCTTGAACTTCTCCACTGTTCATCCTGAATACAGAAGCGAACACGTGAAGCATGTGAACACACTGTGGTCCAGAAGGTCGAGACCCGTTCGTCCTCTTCTCTCACACGTGCTGGTGGTTTGTGGTTTGTGGTCGACTGGTCCTGCGGCTGCTTCTGTTCAAGGAGACAACAAGGGTGGAGAGTAATGAATTACTGTAGCCGTAGTCTGGCTTTTACATTCATTTTACATTCATGTTAAAAACTGGAACTAGAGAACGTTTAGCTTTGATAAATGGTTTGAGTGTCGATTATTAAAAAGGATGTTGATTCAGTTTCTGTCAGTTGACTCTTTGATGAATCGACTGATCTTTTCAGTTTTGTAAAAGTTGCAGCCACTGACTTCGATGTGTTAAAATGTAAAGAATTGTGTAACATAGTTGAGATGAGTCGAGGTGACAAAGCAGCAGATCACGACCTGAACGACCCCCTGCTGTCGTCTGCCTCCGTGAGTCGAGGCTGTGAATATCGGAGGTCGTCCCAGAGGGGAAAGACCTCGTTCTGTTACAGCATCGGCACAGTAACACGATCGGCTCCTGGTTTGACTCAATAACACTGTAATTGGTTTGTTGGCGACCACAAAGTCCCCGAGAGCTCGGGTCACATGTGAGTCGATACAGTTTGACGATCGCTTCTGTTTTTGAGTTCAGTCGATCACAGTTTCTGCTGTGACTGTGACAGACGGACGTTAATCCAGCCTTTAAACCCATGTTGAGATTCATTTGAAGTCGTTTTGCAAAGACTAATAAACCTGATCAAAGGAGTCAAAAACTGCCCTAAAAAGTTTAAATGCCTCATTAGAGTTTAACCACTGGTTTTTGGTTTTCATTTATTGAAAACATTCTAGTATATTTCTAAAAAGCAATGTGAATTCTGTAGCTTAATGATGTCATTGATTTACTTGGAAATTTATTTCATAACAGTTTTACCTTTTTATGTTTTGGATGTTGTTTACTTTTTATTCTGTGTCTCTACTGTAATGCACTTTGTAACCTTTGATAGATGCTTTATAGATAGATTTTATTATTTCAGTCATGTGGGTTTATTAATGTTTATGACATTAATAAAAGTGCAGGTATTAAACTGTCGCTGATGCAGCTGTTTGCAGAGGAAAATGACATCAGTCTGTTTTAATTCATTTGGACAGAAATGCTTGTTTGCTTTTTGCAGCTGGGAGTTTTTAAGGGTTGGAGAGAACTCACCTCTGACCGATGGTGTCCGTCATGTTTTCCAGAGCCCTCAGAGCGCTGAGATGGAGGATGGGAAGCCGGTGTGGGCGCCCCACCCGACGGACGGGTTCCAGCTGGGAACGATCGTGGACATCGGAGCGGACAGCCTGACCATCGAACCTCTCAAACAGAAGGGAAAGGTGAGCAGGAGTCCTACAGGGGCTCACTCACATGTTTCACTGAAATTGTGGAACAGAAATGGTTGAATAGAGAAAATATGGCCATTTTTCTCAGCGACCTCCGGAGCTGCTCCTCTTCTCTGCTGCAGGCTCCAGGCTACATGAGCTGCTGCTTGCATAACACACCTGAACCTCTGACTGAACTGTCAGTGGACCAGTTGCATTGTGGGTAATGTTGGTGTCTGGTTAAGACAAGGAAGCAGAATGTGTGGAATTAAAAAACCATCTCTGGTTCTGCTGCATCGATTTTGATCCTTTTTTTTACCACCTGACCTTCGTGAGTCCAACAGTGTTAATGTTAAATGATTGGCCTCTTTTAACGAGGCAAAATATTCTTCTTCTGTTTTTGTTTCAGTGCATCGAAACGTTTTTAAAGCCACGAGAAGTGTCAAAATGTGCTGAATCCACGGGTCCATATTTTAGATCAGGATCTCTCAGAGCTTTATTTCCTGCCCAACCTTTTCCAATAAGCATCAGCGTGTGATGATTTAATATGTCATTCATCACGTGTGGACGAGGTGGCAGATCTGGGAGCAATAAAGAATCATCCACTCAGTGATCCACCTGCAGACCCTGCAGTTTACAGCCTGCAGCTCTAATGTGCTGCGGTGAGGAATTAATCAGCGGCATCTGAAGTCAAGTGGCTCTTCACAGCAAGACAAACAGGCTTTTCTCGTCGCCCCCTCCTCGCCGTTAATTCACTTTTCTGCTGGATGAGGTGCCATATCGCCCTCAGCAAAGCTTTTAATGTCCCTGAGAGCCCGTCGCTGTGGAAACCCCGTCTCGGTAATCTTTTCCCAGAATGCCTCTGTGACTGACTGCTCCCTTTGAAAGAGCCTCCTCACTAATTCTGTGTCCTGTCAGCCTGTAAAACACAGGACTGTCAGAGTTTAATGGGAACACGGATCCCAGGGCCGACGCTGTGTTTGCACTGTGTTCTGTCCATCATCTGGGAAACTTTTCACTTCAAATGCTTTTAATCTTTAGTGGCCATAAAATTCATTCACGTAACCGTCTCGTTTTATCTTCAAATCATTATACTCCAACCTCTTAATTATCCAACTGTTCACGGCCGTTTGTTTCACTAGTTTTACACCAGTTATTCTACAGTGATGCATAAAAACAGTTTCTGTTTCATCAACCTGTTTACTCATCGCTCTGATCTTTGCTGTTCAAATAACAGTATATATAAAGTTAATTTCTTCCCCCCTTTGTTTTGAGCATCAAGCAGCCGACAGAGGACTGTTGAGTATCAACCTGTGGATTACAGTGAACTCTGATGATCCAAAAATGAAGATAATAACTAATAATCTTTTTTCTCAATAAGATTTTGATAATCAGTCACAGCAAAGTGTCAAGATGACATTTCTTCTCTCCTGCAACATAAATCAAATACGGCTTAATACACAGCTTCCTTTCGTTGCCATGTCATTATGTCTCGCTTGCAGCCGACATAAGGAAATACAGTTACATGCGACAAACTGGAAACAAGCAGAAGCTGTGTGTTCAGCCACGTGTTTGACGTATGGGCTCTGCTGCAGGACAGGAGCAGGTTATATGGTTTTTATGTTGAGTCTGTGACGCCGAGACTCTGAGTCTCCACTGGCACAAGATACAAACAGGGGAAGTTGATACTCAAAACATAGATGTTCAGTGGAATATTCCTTTAGGCTTCATATGTAGAGGCCTGTGTTTCCTGGGACGTTCAGTTTCTTCTTTGCTCTTAAACATCAGATGTGTGTCACATCTAAAGGAAGACAAACTGTATTTTTCCGCTGTAATGACTGCTTTGGGTCGACGGCTGCTCGTGCTCTTCTGTTCTCAGAGCCAGTTTCCGGGCTGCAGCGGAGGCCTCGAACAGTCAGAACAAAGAGCGTTCTGTCCTGCCGCAGCCAGTTTGTGCCAGTGTCTGACGATGCGTTCACTCGCTGGCAGACGTCCTGAGGTGGACGTCAGGAGAAAGACACAGAGCACGGTCCCCTGTCATACTATCAGTCACAATGGACGGGTCTTTGTCCTTCAGTGTCTGTGTGATCCAGATGGCGTCCACGGTTTGATCTGCCTCGATGTCACTGATGGACAGACTGTCAGCTCAGTTCTTGTTACACTAGATAGTTTTAGTCATCAGTAATCCAGAGGCTTCAGCTCAAGTTAAAGGAATAGTTCAACGTTTTGGGAAATACGCTGAAAGACATAAAGACTGGAGACGGGAAACAGTCAAACAGTCACTAATTATCATGTTGTATCTTGTTTGTTTGTTGTCGACACAAACAGAGATGAAGCAACTACAGATCTGTGGTTTTCGGGGAAGTTCTGTGCTGGAGCTGCTTCTTGGCAAACAACAGTCGATGCAGTGACTTTCTGGAGTCGTGTTGTTGCTGTGAGATTCTCAGACAAACAGACAAAACACTGTAGAGATGGAAAAACTTTTCTCTTTATGCTAAGTGACTCCACCTTAAACTACACATTGTTGGAGTTCCTGCTCGTACTGAAACGCACTAAAAGTGGCTGCTCTTGATGAGGAAAACAAAACTTTACTGTCTGCTTTGGAAAATGATCAGAAGTTCTGTTGGTGAAGACAAATTCAGGTTGTAGGTGGAAGTAAACAAACTGTCATTACTTCAGTGACGTCTCACGAGTAAACAGACGTTTAAACCTGCTCCATCTTTAAAACACTGCACAGTCACTGAATGCCAATAAAAATAAAGGTTATAATTAATAAAACATTTAATGGAATTTGGACCAATTGTGGTCGTGATTGAGACACAACACATGAATCAGCCCCTGGAGTCGTCTCTCTACACGCATGTAAATATGTCTATGTTTATATGTAGTATAATTTTCGTTAATGGTCTAAAATGAGACGTAAACTCTGTGTTGGACGATCAGCTGAGGGAGGGGGACAAACGTGGGACAGTCTCTGCACCCAGTTTGTTTCTGTGCTGAGAGGCTGAACAGTGTTGAGCTGCTTTTTCTCTCAGATTATTGGCCTTGCGTCACCTCCCCCCACCTCCACCTCCTCTTCTCCTCTATTTTCTCCTCACGCGGCGCAGCGTTGTGGAATCCGTCCAGTTTGGGCTGAGAATGTGGAACATGCCACCGCTGGAAAGAATGAATCGACTGTACGTCACCTCGGCACCGGGCCCCTGCAGAGCCTCCTTTAACGGGCCAGATGAAACGGCTCAGCCCTGCAGAGCGTCTGCTGGAGCTGCCAGAGAGCGGCCTGCACATCACAGAAATACAACTCCCACAACCCCCCTCTCCAAAACACTCAGGCCACGTGTCCTCATAAACCCTCCTGCATTAGTTCTGCACGGTCGGTTTCAGCTTCAAGGATGTGAAATGTGTGCACGGTGGAGGAGACTTTGCTTAGAGGGGTTTCTTTGATGGAGCTCGTAGACGTATAGGCTTCATATTTTATAGCTTATCATATGTTTGTGGTGTAAAATCTAAATCTGAAAAGTTACTCCAGCTGTTGAATAAATATTTCCCTGTGAAATGCAGTGAAGTAGAAGTACGAGTCAAATACAAATACCTCAAAATTACACTTCAGTACAGCAGTTACAGAGAAATGTTCTTAGTCACTTTCCTCGTCTGTCTGATTCTTCTGTGACCTGACGAGATGAAGTCAAACTGAACTGAGACAGTGTCCACAGCTTCTCAACATCTCATCACAACTGTTTCCAAACATGGTGTCTGTTCTCTTATATCATGATGTCTTCTGATTCTCAGGATGAAATCTTTTCTGTTAATAATGCAGACTCGTGTCTCTGTGCTGTGGACGTGTCTCCGTCCAGCCTCCTCTGATCCTGTTACCTGCTGCCTCCAAATAATTCATCAGCCTTCAGCTGGAGCAGCTGCTGCATTTATCCCTCTGGATGGATGTTTTATTTAAAGCTTCAGGCTTGAAAATATGACTGAAATAATCTAAGAAGAGAGAGAGAGATTTGTAACTATAGAATAAGTGAAAGCAGAAAATCAATGAAGAAGTTGTCACATGGTTGAAGGGAAATTTGTCATTTAAACTTGAACTTGATGCAGTGTTGAATAAAAAAGTGTTAAATTATTGGTTAGATATTCAAAACAGCAACATTCACGATCGAACACTCAGTCATTTGTGTTTCATTTGTTTATGTGGGTTCATTTCATCTGATGTTTATCCAGAGAAGGTTACTGGACTAATTCCATTCATGAGTTGGAAAAGAATTCATGGACTTAACAACAAGTTAATTACAAAACTTTCACCTTTTACAGACCTGATCCAGTTTTTGGTGTCTGATTGTCGTCACAGGAGATTTTTGACTTAATGATTCATAATCTTTATTTATTTATTTCTTCATATGTGGTTTTTTGCAGACGTTTTTGGCTGCGATCAACCAGGTCTTCCCTGCAGAGGATGACGTCAACAAACATGTGGAGGACAACTGTAAGTTTCTGCTTTCACCTTCTGTTTCCTGCTGAGTGGATTCTCTCAGTTAAATTCCCCTGAATCCCGACTGACCAGGATTTAAAGAATGACCTTGTCCTCTAGATACTAATAGTAGCAGCAGTTGTTGGAGTGGACTCACAGATTGGATGTATTTTGTCAGCAGACCTCATGACAACTGTGCAAAGTTTCCTGAAGCTGCTTCAAAAGCAAAGCAGCTGTTTTGATACCTCATTTAATTATTACTGCTTTTTTTTAACAATATGTGTTAGTATTATTTCTGATGAAGTATAATTACCAGGCAGCTTGTGAACTGCAGTCTTTATTGTTCCCGTCACTCTTTGTCCTCTTTGTGTCTCTCAGGTTCTTTGATGTACTTGAATGAAGCTACTCTGCTCAACAACGTTCGTGTGAGATACAGCAAAGACAAAATTTATGTAAGTGCTGAGAGAAGAAGACGACACGAAGCTGCTGTGATGATCATCTTTACATTGAGAATAAGCAACTGTTTCAGTTCCAGTAAATGGAACTAAAGGATTGAGATCCATGACACAGATTATCAGAGAAAACATTTCAACCTGTTGGTGGAATCATTCTGTTTGTACAGAAATATTGCAGTTTTCACTTTCAAGTCAGAACTTCACACCAGTTCACACCAGTGATGACACGAAAGGCTTGAGAAGCTTTGACTGAACACACTGAACTGAAGTGTGGCACAAAATTCAACCAAGCTCGATGAACCAAAACAGTCTGAGCTGAAAACAAGGTGACGTAACTGAGGAGAAACCTGCTGCTGTGTCAGACCAAATATCTCTGTTTGTTCTAACCTGCCTGGAGCATGTTAGTGTGGAGCGCACACACACACACACACACACACACACACACACACACACACACACACACACACACACACACACACACACGCACACACACACGGAAACACTTAGCTGCACACTCACCTTTTCACTTGCACACACACGTCTCACTCTTCCACTGTCGGTAATGATGATGATAATAATGATAATCATTTAAACGTTGCTTTCAACACGAAGTGATGCAGCTTTATAGAAATAATATATAAAGTAAAGTACGAGTAAAAATAACTGCATGTTTGTCTGTTGAAGCAGAATATTACAGCTGTTTGACATAACATCAGACCAAATACGTAAAAAGGTGTGTCACTCTCAGACCCCCCCGGTGTCTCTGCTGGACTTTGCTGGACCCCGACTGACATAATTCACTTCCTAAGCCGAACTTTAATTTAAACCTAGTTCTAACTTGAACCTTGAAAACGAGACTCGACCCTCAAGCAGCTCTTAGAAAGTCAGGACACTTTGTCCCGTCCTCACTTCTTCAAAGTCCTCATTTTCCAGAACTGACCTCACTTACTCTCCAAAAATAGCCTTGTTTTCCACAAATGTCCCTGTTGTCCACAATGTTCTGACTTTGCAAAGACATCATGGTCTGAAACTCACATTGGTCCTCACAAAGACAGAAGTCCAAGAGCACACACCAACTCACATTAACACACACACACACATTAACACGCAGGACTCAGGTGACCTCAGGTGTGTTTCCTAATAAACTTCACCCTCTGATGGGCTCCACCTGGCTGTGGATCAGACTCACACTGACATCTAGTGGCTGAAGACGGAAGTGCAATAGTTAAATATTATATATTTTCATAAGATAAACCGCCTCAGTGTCGAGAGTGAAGGTCTTATTATGGTTATTAGGTTATTTGAATCTTGTCATGAATATTTACAGTGAACATCTGAAGGGAATCTGCAGGTAAATACTGTTTGGTCATGTGATCATTTCCAACCTCAGACGTTGACTGAGGTCATCAGGTCCTTATTCTGAGACTGACACTGATAAACAGGTCACGTCTGTGTCGCACTTTTCTAACACTTTAATAACACTTTTATAACACTTTAACTTTTACTGTTGTTTTCTCTTCCTGCTCTTCTCCTCCTCGTCCTGCAGACGTTTGTAGCCAACATCCTGATCGCGGTGAACCCGTACTATGACATCCCAAAGCTTTACTCGCCCGAGACCATCAAGCAGTACCGGGGCCGGTCTCTGGGCACGCTGCCGCCTCACGTCTACGCCATCGGTGAGCGAACAAACAATCACTGCCTCTCACTTCCATTACTTTCGAGCATCTGACGCTTCATCTCACACGGACTTGAGTTGAGGTTGAACAAAAGTTTGGTGGGTTCAGTTCGGGGACTTGTGGTTGTGGATCATCATATATTTTCAGGCTCGTGTTCTGCTGAGTTGTTCCTGTGTGGGCGGGACAGTGTTTACTGGGATGGATGTTAACAGGTTAAGTAACACTTCAGTCGGATGGAGCTTGTTTTTTATTAGTTTGATGTGAGTGTTTATCAGGTTGCTTCTGTGCCGACTGAACTCTGTTTGCTGTTGAAGGATAAATCCACAGTGAGTCACAGACACCTGGCTGCAGAGAGGGGATATTATTGATTAGTCATCGTCCAACACTCAGGTTGTTACTTTTTGCAGATAAAATCATTCCTTTGTTTGTTGGCCGCAGTTTGACTATTTTATTTTTAAGAAGACTGGTTTTCAACTGTTGGTTGGAGAAAAGAAGCACTTTGTGCTCTGGGCTTTTTCTGACATTTTGTTTAACGATTAATCATGAAAACAATTGGCAGATTAGTGGATAATGAAAGTAATTTTTAGTTGCGGCTCTTCTGGTAACAAATATTGTTTCCTCCGCAGTATCAGTTCATAAATAATTTCTTGTTGTAGTTTCCAGTCTGTCCAGCAGGTGGCAGTCAGCGCTCAGATTTCACACAGCTGCTTCTCTCATCACTCAGACTGACTTATCGCCTTTATATTGCAGGAAAGTAAACCAGTTTTGGAGTTTAATATCTGCTGGATAATTGGGGTCAGGCTTGTGTCCTCGAGGCAGAGGAAGGTTTAATCTAACAGCTGCTTCCCTCTCTGTTGCTCGTCCAGCTGATAAGGCCTACAGGGACATGAAGGTCCTGAAGATGAGCCAGTCCATCATCGTCTCAGGGGAGTCCGGAGCCGGCAAGACCGAAAACACCAAGTTTGTGCTCAGGTGAGAGTGAAGCTGATGTTTATCCATCACAGAGACGAGTCGGTGACGGGAACAAGTCTGAGAGAATCAGCTTTCAACCGAACAGAACTTAAAATGTTCTGTTTCATTGATTTATTTTCAATTTGGTTTTATTCATGTATTTTTTGTGTCGAGTAAACTAATAGATACATAAATATATATGTTGTGAGTTAAAAACAAATTAAATGAATATAAATGAGGTAGATAAAGTCAGAGAACACCTCAGAGTGAAACCAACCCTCTGACACTGAGCGATGATTTGTTGTGTTAAATATCAGAGCTGCTCTTGTTACATCCATCAGTGAACTCCGCTCATTGAAGACCTCTCTAACTGTTTCTCCTGACAGATACCTGACCACCTCGTATGGAACAGGTCAGGACATCGATGAGAGAATAGTGGAAGGTGAGATTCACTCAGTCAGTTCAAGTTTCCTCTCTGTGAATTTGTGTTTGTGACTCCAGTTTTTCTGTCTCCGATCCTGCAGCCAACCCGCTGCTGGAGGCTTTCGGAAATGCAAAAACTGTCCGGAACAACAACAGCAGCCGCTTCGGAAAGTTTGTGGAAATCCACTTCAATGAGAAGGTGCAGAGTTACTGTGTTATCAAAGGAAAATAATGGCTTTAATCTTCACAGTTTGTCTCCTGAGAGCTCAGCAGAGGAATCTAACACAGTGCTGCACAAACAATGAGAAGTTATGAATTAAACAGAAGCCTAAGAGCAATGGTTATTTAGCCTAAACTGTTTATATTGATCTTCAGTTATGAATATTTATGAATATCTGTGCATTCATGAGGAGACACAACATTCCCTGTATCATCTCTGGTGCTTACACAGCAACGAAACAAACAGTAATGAGGCTTCAGCTCCAGCATCAATATCACTTTTCTTTATTGTCTCTTTATCTGTTGAGTACATATGTGCTATAAATCAGTATTTTTCCACAGCTTCATACACACATCATAATCTGAGATATTGTTGTCATTTTATTTCAAAGCATGTCGTTAATTATAAGAATAGAAGTAGAGGATGTGAGGTCAACCTGCTGGGACAGATGTCAGTGTGTTAATAAACCCAGCTGCTGTCACTGGTCTTTAATTCAACCGAAACGTCTTCCACCGCTGATTTGAGATGTTAAAACGTGTTTCCTGTCCGTCAGAATGCCGTCGTGGGCGGCTTCGTGTCGCACTACCTGCTGGAGAAGTCCAGGATCTGCACACAGAGTCCAGAGGAGAGAAACTACCACATCTTCTACCGACTGTGTGCCGGAGCCCCCGAGGACATCAGGCAGAAGTTCCACCTCGGCTCCCCGGACACGTTCAGGGTACGAGCACCTCTGAGCTTCTCTTCAATGTTCTTCAGTCACTGAGGACGCTGCATGAACATGAATATATATCAACCATCTGAGTGTAGCAGCAGGTGTTGCTGTAGGTGTAAGTGTGAATTAATGTCTGGAGGTATTAATTTTTTTCTGTTTTTGTCTAATTGATGGTGAACAGATGTTGTGCGACATCTGGACCAGACAGTTGTGTCTCTGTATGTGATAAGAGATGTGATGTCACAGAGCTGATCCGGCTCGTTGTGTTGTTTCAGAACCATTTCACACTGTCAGAGCTCAAACACAGAGGTGTCATGTGACTGAGCCTGACCTTTGACCTGCTGGCTGAGTAGAGAAGGCAGCAAAGAGGAGCCGTCTCCCTGTTGTGATTCCCTTTTCAGGAAAACATTTACACACAAAGAAGGAAGTTTTGAGCCTTAAAGACATCGGAATAAAAGTTTATCTGATTTATACTACGACACACAATCCTAAACTACGTACCTGAGTTTTAACAGCTCAGGATTCAGACGCCGCTCAGCTCAGGTCCCGATTCGAGTCTCTGTTAATCGAAACCAAGAGGATTTGTTGAGTCCTTTAAATCACTGTGACTGTGGGCTATTTACACACGATAGAAGCACATATACACGTTGTGGACACTTCCTGCTCACCCCTGTGTGGCTGTGATGGGCACCAGGGGGCAGCACAGAGCCGCCACTGAGTCCAGCTGTCTTTGGCACCAGAGCTTCATTAAAGCTGGAGCCCATCTGGCTGCTGCACACACTCTGCTCTGTGTAGGATCTAATGGCCGCTTTACCATCAGGCTCGTTTCCCATTAAACAAAACTGTTTACCTCCAGTTACAAACAGAGGAATCCTCACGAACGGCTGCAGTAAATGTGGTTAATGCTCAGATCATTGCTGCTACATCTCTGCTGTTGCTCAACTGAGAAAGAGGTCTGTCACAGCTCTGAAGTTTAATCTGCTGAAATGCTTCGAGAAAACAACACAGCTTAGACTGAACATACAGAAACTGGACGAAGTGCTTTGGAACCAGACTTTATTTTCTCTTTAGAACAGACGCATAACAAATTGTGAATTATTTTCTGAGATAAAGTTACATTGATGTTGATAAATGTGGAATTCATTATCAAAATAATTAAATAGTAACTGTGATAAATACAAAAACATCCAAAAGCCAGATGGTTCCAAGAGCCTCAGGACCCATTTTTCTTTAGAACAGACACAAACTCATAAATCTGTTAAATCTGAACTCAAAAAAAAATGACATTATAATTAACAGAATTTTTAGTTAATAGATTTTGGGACTTTCATTGACTTTCCTGCAGAGAGTTAGATGAGGAAATATCTGTGATGCGTTCAGTGTCTGCTGTTGATGTCAACATGCATCAAATGACACGACATGGACGAATCGATAAAGAACAACGGCGAGACCCCGTCATCACTGCTTCTAAACTCTGAGTGAAAGAAGCCTCTCAAAAGTTTCTCTATTTTCCTGTAATTAGCTCCATATCTCACACTTCGTTCCAGGAAATTTTCAAGTTTTTTCATTTCACTTCATGGACTCGTAAAATAAAGTGTTAGTGTTACGTTTCCTGACTTGACAGTCTCGATGCTTTTTCAAAGTGCTCCCTTTGCTGCCAGGGAGGAAGTTCTGCTGGAGAAATACTGAATTTAAAAACACTGGAATCAGCCCAAAAAACTGTTTTTAAAAAAGTTTGTAAAGCTGTTTGGCCACTGAGGGGCAGTGAAGCAGGTTGTGTTTGTACATCGAGCAGATCGTCACGGAGTCGTGTTCGTGTCGCCTGATGAATCCAAGTCCAGGATTCACTCTCCTTGCAGCTCAGTCTTTGGTCTCCACCAGCTCCCGAGGGAAACATCTGGCTCTTTATCTGCACGTTCCATCCGTTGTTGATTTAAAGATATTGACTCGTGTAGCTTGAACTGTAGACTGGAAAACACAGACCTGATCTCAGTGTCCTGGATGGCGGCTGCAGCTCTGCGTGTGATATATGAATAATATATGACTCTGCAATATAAATGCAGAGATTGAAAACTGAAGAGAAAAGAGAAATAAAACTAGACCTGCTGATTTATATAGAGCATATCAATGCAATGAGGAAGCTAGAAGGAAAAGAAAAAGTCATAAAATATAATGATGGCTCTGAAATCAGATTCTAAACAGGTTTCATCTTTTCTCACCTGATTCCCTCGGAAAAGAGCTGAGTCACATTCGTCTCCTCTGCTGCTGCTGGAGCAGGAAAAAAAAACAGTTTTTGTGAGCACTTTTTTTTCCCGGAGTCGTCCCTTTATAGGCAGAATCTCAATTCAATAGACTATTCTCACCTGCGTCATTGTCGGGCCTTAAAGCCCCGACGCCTCGCTCTGCGCTCCCCCTGCAGCTTATTACGCCTCCCACCGTCACTTCAGCTTCTAATGGCTCCATATATCTGCACATTTCCCTGCTGGTGGGGGAAGTTAAAAAAAGATTCACCGAGCTCTCTGATGACAGCGGCAGAGGATCCAGCTCGGCGGCCGCGATGAACTCCTTAAGTTTTGTTTGTAGGCCGGAGGGAGGGACGAGGCGCGTTCGGGTTCACGCAGGTTCGTTCAGGACGATGTTAAAAAGATTGATAGAGCTGTGAGAGAAGTGTGTGGAGGAGTTTGTGTGTCTGCAGTGGAGGAGGAAGCACTCGGATTCTTTACAGGAGTGTAAATGTGACGGTAGAAAAGTAATCAGTGGGTTTGAGAAGGAAGCAAAGCAGGAAGGACACAAGGAAGGAAGAGAGGAAAGATGAGATGGAAAGAGAGGAGGAAACAAATGCAGAGGGAAGGAAATAAAGTGTTAAAGACAGAAGGCAGGACAGAACGAAACAAATATGGAAAGAAGGATAGAAACAAAAGAAGAGTGGAAGGAAGGAAGGAGAGAAAAAGAAAGGACAGGAAAGAAAGAAAAGATGAAAGAATGAGGGGAGAAGATGAGTAAAAAGAGTAAAGGATGAAGGAAAAAAGATGGAGGGAAAGGAAACAGTGAAACTTTACCTCACATCGGACAAACAGGGTGGAGTTAAAAGTACAGTATTTCTCCACCTCAGGTTCAGGGAGCCGGAGCCTCGAGGGCGACACCGGCCGGTTTGCTAAGAGTTCGATTGAACAAGCGTTTGCAGAGGAGGAAAACAAGTGGAACAAAATGGAGGATGTGTCCCATCTGCAGTCTGTGGGAGACGTGGAGGGTTTCCCTGTGGTTCCTCCTGCCGTCAAGGTTTTTGTTTTATGTCCATCTGCTCCACCTAACGGAGCCTCTCCAAAAAAGATAAAGCCCAGCTTCAATATCTCGTTTTCCAAATTCACCTGGGAAGTTTGTGTCGTCATTACTTCGATTCTGTGCAGTTTGCAGGAGAGGCCAGCTGGTGAAAAGCCGTTAACACTGGTACAGAATCAATTACCGAGAGGACGGCGTTACTTTGTGTGCAAATGCAAATTTGATTATTGGGATGAATTCTGAACAGTTGAGAGCAACAGAAAAGGAGAGATTCTTCCTTTTAAAGTCACGCACAGATACAAGAAAAGGAAAGATATGAAGGGATCAGAAGTTTTCACATCTCTTGCACACAAACATGAGATGGTGAAACATTTTTACCTGTCACCGATAATTTTATGGTATTTTTTTATTTTCATGGTTTTTGACTTAGAAGGCCTCCACGAGCTTTCAGTGAACTTCCTGTTGGATGGTTTCACATCGCCTCAAACCACTTGTCGACGGTGGATTCTGACAGTACTTGTTACCTTCTGAAACCAACAATCTGTCAATCACATCCACTTTATGTAATTATTGTTGATATTTGTGGAGGCGTGAATGTGAACAGGCTTAAAAAATCTCTCTTTAACACGTAAACTGGAAGACTGGGTCTGTTTTTCTAATACAATTTTAAAATGGCCGAAATCTTTGAAGGGCAGGAATTCTTTTGTCACTATTGGGATCTTTGACCTGTGGTGTCCCTCAAGGCGTGGTTCTCGGCCTGCTTCTGTTTGATTCCCACTTGGCAACATCATTTAACAACAGTCTTGATTTCATAGTTTTGCAGACAATAAACACATTTGCTTGACTCTGTCATCAAAAGACAAACCGAGGTAATTTTATTTTACAGACGAGAGGCTTTTGTTTGCTGCTCAGCTGAAAGACGAGGCACTAAAAACAAAAGAGCAGGTGAAGAACCTTGGTGGTTTTATTGACTCCAACTAAGTTTAAACATTCATATAAAAGCAATAACAAAGTCAGGCGTTTTATCGCCTTCGCACACAGCCGAGGTTTGGCACCTTGAGACAAAACAAGATTTGGAAAAAGTGATCCAGGCTTTTATCTGAAGCCAAATTGATCACTGGAAGAGACGTCTGACCGGACTTTCTCAGAAGACCTCCAAATTTAAAATTCAGCCGCAAGAGTTCAGTTCAGTTAAGCTCTTTAATATTTTCATCACAATCATATTCAATGCTAAAAAGAAAATAAAATCTCGGCCAGTATCTTGAAGATTCAATATGTTTGCTTAATTTCTCAAATCTGTTTCATGTCCTTGTCATGTTTGTGTTTTTCTCCCACAGTTGCTTATTCTATCAAGATAACAGATATAGTTTTATTATTCTATATTGTTAGAGTTAAATGAGGTTTTGTTCATCTTTTCTCCTCCTGTGTGTTGCAGTACCTGAACAGAGGATGCACTCGGTTCTTCGCTACCAAAGACACAGACAAAAAGATCCTGCAGAATCGCAAGAGCCCAGAGGTACAGTCCACTCTTTATTTCTCTATGATATAAGATTCACGTGACAGATGAACAACAGAAGACGACAAGAAGACACAAATTTACAGGAAGAAAACAATCCAAGACGTTATTGAATCTGAGTCTACACACAAATGTTCATGTGTTAAAACTTGAGCTGCAGCAATAAGCAGTAATAAGTAAAAGCTCTTTAGCTTCCAGCCACATTAGATTAGCTGTCGTGGAAATAAGATTTGGACTAAGAAGATAATTAGATGAGCAGATACAGACGCAACATGATCAGATGCTACAGATTGTGTTTTCATTTGAGTTTTGATTTGAGAAGCTCATTGTTTTTCATTGCTGCCAAAGGTCACGTTACTGAAAACAATCACAATATTTCATCTCTTTGCTCAGTAAAAGCAATAAATCAGCACTTTCACAGACACTCAACCGACGATCACCTCAATTATTGATGACATGAATCGATTATAAAAACATCAATAAATATCACAAATGAAGAAAAATGCCGATCAAACGCTTCTGGAGCCGTTTCAGAGTCTCTTTAAATGTGCGACCAACAAATACTCTCAGTTCACAATTATATAAAACAGAAAAGCAGCAATTTCTCACAGTTGAGAAGCTGAAACCAGTAAAGGATTTACAGGATTAATCAAAAATAGGAAATGGGATTATTTCAAAATCGCAAATGAGTAAAAAGCAAAAACTGTCCCCTTCAAACAGAACATCGTTTTGAGAACGAGTTCATTCAGACAAATTCTTATTCTGACTGTGTCGAACAAACAGCTTCATGTGAACACAGAAGAACTTATAAGTCCTACATTTCAAACCTTAAGTAAAAGTATCATCAGTTCAAGTACAATATCAAATTGTTAAACTGCTGGATTGTTATTGATTCATCAGCATCCAGGCAGCATTTAAATGTTTTAGGTGTCGTTAATTTTTCTGTTTACATCCAGTCAGGCTTCGTTTATTGTGTGACAGTAATTTGTATTTTATAGCTTTTGTCACAGCCCTTGGAATGATGATTGGTGAGATCGACTGATGCTTAAGGTCTTTATTTCTTTCTTTCACTTCATGATCCTTACGGCACCGTGAAGCTGTTTTTTAAAACACATACAAATAAACATCAAATACAATTCCACAGTAAATTCATGAATGTAACAATATTAAAACATTTAGTGCACACCTCGCTGCGCTCAGGCGATCGTCAACCAACCCGCTCATGAACGAAACACAAGGAGCGGCGGCACGACATCCGCTTTGTTACACAACAATATAACTTAAACTCCAAAGAGAAACAAAACGTTGCCAAACGCTCACAAACAAACAAACTGTTACCCGACCTGAGCGATGCTGCACCCGGCCGCTGCCGCCTTGATGGCTGCATTAACTGCAGCTCTGACCCGACAGGAAGTACTTAAGCTCTCGGGCACACATAACATCCGGCTCAGGTAATGTTTTCAAAATAAATAAATAAATGAATAAATCACATACAAACAAACAAGCAAAACAACAGAAGAAGGCTGTACAACAATTCAAAAAGAAAACAAATTTACCCCTTTGATTTTTCCCTTTTTAATTTTTTTCCATTTTACGTTGCAGCTTTTCACACACACAGCTCAGAAATGGCCTTTTACAGCTTTTTCAAACTCGAATCTGCAAAGTAACTTCAGCCGACAGATAAATGTACTGGAGTCATATTTCCTGACGTGTAGTGGAGTAAAAGTATGAAGCAACAAAGTTAAAATACCTGAGTGCAAATACTTCTGAATTGTACCGAAGTACACGACTTGAGTAAATGTACTTCACACCACTGCACATGTTAAATGCAGTTGTCACTTTTCTTCTTAAGAGAAAAGGTTCATGAACTTTAAAGTGTTTTTTTCTGCTCCGCTGAGGATTTTTATTGTTTTATTCCTCAGTATCTGCTCGGAGTTCTGTCCCCGGTGCTTCATTCTCAGTCTCTGTTACAAGCTCATGCAAACTAAGAGCAGAGAAGCGAAAGCTGCCGTCGCCCTGTGGGTCGTAACGAAGGCAACAGTCACTCTGTAAACTCCATCAGCGCCGCCTCGAAGCTGACTCAGCAGATTCTCATTAGATTTACAGGCTGCAGCTCCTGTCGTCTCCTCAGCTTTCCTCTCACACCCTGTCACCTCCTCTCTGCATCTGTTCGTCCGTCTCATTGTCCTCCTGCTTCACGTCCTGCTGCTCTCGTCTCCTCTGCAGAACGGACTGACCAGGTGTGATTCTCATCATCGCTTTCTGTGTTGGTCTTGATGACTCTTTTTGTTCACCTGATGTGGAAACAGTCAAACCTCCGAACGGCTGCTCTTGTTTTTCTCCCTTTGAATGGAAGTGAATGTTTACTTGTGTTTCCTCAAGTCATGAAATTTCTCACTGATGAATGAACTGGACCTGTAGCCAGATATAAAGAAGATTATTCTGCAAATCTAGAGACCTGCTAGTGCCCCCTAGAGGCTGCTTTGTTCATTACAGCCCATTTTAAGGAATTTCCAGATTAAACAAACACTGATGATTTAAAGTCTGACCAGTGTTAGATTTGCCTCAAAGTGGTGTTAGAGGAAAGGTCATGGCTGAGCACAATGAGTGTGTTTATTATAATCATATATGCAAATATAACATTTAATGGACTCGCTGTGTGTAGGTGTGAGAGAGAGATCAGCGCATCAACACTCCGCTTCTGAAAGTGGAAGTTTTCATAAGAACTTGTTTGTGTCTCAACTTGATTTGCAGCAATTTACAGTTTGAAACTTTTACCTCAAGCAACAAGCAGACAATGAAGGAGGCTTTCTGCCTCTGCGAAGCCGTGTGAATGTATGTGTGTAATTATGAATGCTCCTCCAGCCTCTTTATAGAAACGAACCTCAGCACCAGATTATCTCCACAACAAAGACCCTCTCAGATATTTCATCCGTGTTGTTGTGTTTACAGACGATCCTCTTATATAATCTAATAATTTTCAGAATAAGTTCAGATGCTTACATTTAAACAGCAAACATTTTAATTAGCAGCCTGGCTGAGAGCCTCGGCTCAGCACAAAGACTTCCAATACGCCGCATTAATACCAAAACCTCATCATGTGAAATGAGCTCCTTCCTTTGCCTTCAGCCTTTGATTAATTATGCACAAGTATTCCATTTGTGCAGCTGTACATGGCATTCCCCCGCAGAACGGCGTTATTAATTATTATATCCATTAGGAGGAACATGCGCGGGAGATTGGTGCCCTGCCGTCGCTGCTGGATGAATGCAAGAATATTCTACTGAGGCTCATAAAACCAATCATGGAGATTCATAATTAAGTTTCTCACTTTTTCTGAAACACAGAAGAATCACTCTGCAAGTCTTTGCATTTTGTCAAACCTTAAATAATGTATCGTAATATTTTAAAAATAGTTTTATGCATATCCATAACTATTTAATATATTTCCACACAAAGTGCAAAGAGAATGGTGCCGCCTGCGACTGCAGGACTCTTCTGTTCACCAGCACGAACAAAACTGTGCATTTGACTCAAAGACATTTAATGTTTTACTTTATCAACTACATTGATTTTTTTTTAATATATGCTTTTTCTGAGAGTTGTGGACTGATCAAAAACACCTGTTTGGATCCTTCCACAGGTAAACAGGTTCATTGCTACCAGGTGATAGGATCATGATTGGGTCTGAAAGGTTCATCCTGGAAAGACTCAGGATGGAGAGAGGTTCAACACTTTGTGAACACATGGTTGTAGACTGTAATACAACATTAGGCAGCGTTAAGTTAACACATCTCATATTAACACACACTTTTCTTGACGTAATGTAGTGAAACATAACGTCTCCTAACAAACCATAACTTAATGTAACACACATTTGTTGTAATCTAACTGGTGAACTTTGGCTCCATTTGTCGGCTGTTTGCCTCAGAACAAACATATCTGAGGTTTCTGAAAACAGGTTCAGAGGTTTTTGACTCTGAAACTGTTTGTTAATGACATGACATGACATAATGACATGAATATGAACATGAAAATTTTATCAGATTTGTCAGATTTGTTTGAGAGATAAATGAATTGAAACCATCCTGCATGATCAGTTCAGAGACGAGTGTTAGATTTCCTTGTGTTTGAGTGTGAGTATAATTACATTCCCATGACGTACGCCCACAACAAACGGCTCAGATATTTGTCTTCAGAATAATAATGTAATGACATTTTCTTGGTGAGGAAACGACAACAAGGGAGAAAAAAAATAATAAAAAGTTTAATAAAAAAAAAGATTACACTCAATCAGACAAGCTCCACTTTCTTAACTCATTAAAAAAGCATGAGAGGTGAAATTGAACAAGTGTCAAACTGTGGAGATGTTCACAAAAGCAGCTCAGAAGAAAGAAAGAACCGTAATTAAGCCTTTTTGGAAAAGTGAAACACAAACAAACTGTAAACAGACGGCAGGAGAACAACAGCGAATTGATCCCACGTCCTTTGTATCGCTGACGTTACCTGATGCACAAACAGTCTGAGTTTTGTCCGACTTCAGAAAACGAGCTCGCAGAGACTCGGGTGAAATAACATTTGCAAACAATCCTCTGCTTTGTGCTTAAACTCGACGCAGCTCAGATCAGATCAGATCCTGTAAAATCCAGGATCAGAGAGAAATCCTCTGTGTTCACTTTAAAGTGGCCTCAGATTCAGGGAAGACCAGACGAGATTAGAAAACAAATATGTGGATTTAAAGTTTCCTTACAGGATAAAAGGTGGAGTCTAACCCCACCCGCCTGGCGCTTCAGGGAAATGAGAACGAGTGCACACAGGGATTGTCAGCGACTGTGTTCAGGTGTAGTCGCAGGTGCTGTGATCACTGATAAATGATGTGCTGTCTGTCTCCTCACTGCTCCTCCTATCTGACAGGATGACCAGGTGATTTGTTGCTCCTCCTCCCGGTTTTTTAACGACTCTTTTACATCCCCATGCTGATGTGAATGTTGGGACGCCGGCGTCACATCTTCTCTGAGTGTCCGGGGTTTCGTGCATGCAGACTTTCCTCTTCCTGTCACCTCTCCACTGCTTTGTATGGTTTCCTTCTTTCCTCTAGAGCCTTTCAGTCCAGCCGACGTCTCTTCTGATTATCTTTGTGGATCTCAGAATGTCACAGTGCAAATCAGCCCCAAAAAGTTTGTGTCCACTTCCTGTTTTATTGTCACCTGTCAGACGATTGGCCAGTTTCAAAAGCACAGCGGGAAAAAAAAATGCTGATTTGAAATTAGACTCCTCGTGTATCAGTGTTTACATTTCACCAGACGTAATGATGATTAGCTTCACTTTATTCACAGCCAGTGTCAGTGATTTTACAGCTCTGCAGTTTGCAGGAGGCCGTCCTTTTGAATTTGTGAGGATTATTTTATTCTTTTTGCTGATCACAAGCTCCCGAGGTCCAAAACTCACAAACAAGTTTTACTGTTGATTTAAGGTGGACTTGAACAGGTTTTATTGTAAACCCAACTGACTATATAAATATAGAACAGTCCTGCTGACGTCAGCAGCCAAACAGCCTCCTCTTGATTTGTTGTTGTAAGAACAGAACTGGTTAGATTTTAATCTACATCAAAATAAAACACAAAGGTCAAATTTTCTTCGTTGAAGCTCAGCGTTTCAGTAACGAGCAGAAACGTTGACTAATATCCATAAACTGTTGCAATATTAAAGTTGCATTACTGTATTTTGGCCATTAGGGGGCAGAAAACCAGCAGAATGAGCTCATAGATAAATATTGATTTATGCAGGTTTAAGAAACTTTAAACATTTACTGGATCAACACCAGAAGCTGTTTTTTTTTCCTAACAACTTTGCACCAGATTTCGTTCAGATCCTTTTTCAGCTTTTGAGCCGACAGACAAACAGAAACAGAACCTTTGGCTGAAGTAATGATGCAGCAAAGAAACAAAACAAAAGACGCGACAATCCAACCAAAACCTGCCTGATGTTCTTTGTGCTCTTTGACATCATTCTCTGAACACGAGCGTCGGTCCACACCGTTTTGTTTGTGAGACGCCGCGGCCGCCCCCACTTACCCATGAGCCTTTGCTCTTTCCTGACTCATGTTGACGTGTTTTGCTTGACAGATTTTCAGGTGTCACAGTGCAGCTTATTGGCTCTTGTTGGAGTTTGAATGGCATTTTTCTTACCTGACCACAAACCAAAGCTGGGAAATGCTCTAAACGAAGCTCCTCGGCTCCTAATGGACACATAAATAATATAAATGTTTTCCAAAGTGATTGTTAGACTCATGAGAGCTTTGGTTTGCAGGGATTGTTACCTTCCTGCCGCTCATTTACTTTATTCCACTTCATGAGCCTCGATGAAAAAGCTAAATGAAAATCCAATGAGAATCTGATTTAATAGTGGAACCAACTCAGCAGTAGAATTCATTTTCTACTTAATTCCATCACAGGGGACACACAGTGGTTGGCGTCTGGTTTAGCCTGCGGATATCATCAGACTGTGACATTCTTGAGTGGGTTATTCAGGAGTGTGTGTGTGTGTGTGTGTGTGTGTGTGTGTGTTTCCGTCTTTAATATCTTTGCCTTCTCTCTGCTGCACATTGAGATATTTCACGCGCTGCTTACTCTGCTTTTTCCAGCTCTTCTGCATCGTATATTCCTGGAATAACAGAGATGTATGTGCCCAATACTTTTAGCTCTGAGTTACCGTAGAATAATGAAGTGAAGCTACAGATTAGTTCATCTGGCAATTTGAAAATATAATGAAATAATTCTCAAGGATGATTGGAAGCTTAAGGTCATTTTTTAAAGGCCGGTTCTGACAAAGCTTCACTTTTATTTTAAATAACACAAACACATTTGTCATTGACCCGACTGTCTCAGCGAAGGAAGCACATGAAGAGAAGAGAAGAGAAGAGAGGCAGGGAAATTGTTTGGGAGGAGAAATGAAAGGAAGGTCAAGTAGTCGAAGGTGAAGAAGTGAAGCTGACAGAAAGTTGAAAGGCCAGAGTGAATACAAATGTAAGGATGTCAGAAAAATCAGGGTAAATAATTATCAGGTAAAACTGTGTAAGCTTTAAAAAGATGAAGCCGTCGGTCGCTGACTGTCTGCGCTCCGTCCTGTTCCTCAGCACACGAAGTCGGGCCCTCTGAAGGACCCGCTGCTGGACGACCACGGCGACTTCAACAGGATGTCTGTGGCCATGAAGAAGATCGGCCTGGACGACACGGAGAAGCTGGACCTGTTCAGAGTGGTGGCCGGCGTGCTGCACCTCGGAAACATCGACTTCGAGGAGGCCGGCAGCACATCAGGTGAGCTGCAGCGACACGTCCGCAAATCACACACAACAACCTGCATAATGTTCCTGTGAGGGTTTGAACGATCTGACGAGGACTCAGAACCTCAAAGGCTTCGTTAGAGGCTTCAGAGCTGAAGATGTTACCAGCTAATGTGCTGCGACATGTTCGTCATCACGTTCAGGCAACTGTTTTAATGACTCTGAAATTCAGCTTCCTGTGAACCAGAAATCTGTGACTTTAAGGGTTTAAGGCAACGCTCATAATTAGCTATTTGTTCATTATCCATCCACAAAGATAAATTAAAAGTAAGAGCTTCGCGTTTAATCCACAGTGACTGGAATGGAAGCGTGAGCTGGCAGGATGACGGTTTACTGAGACCCAGCGAGGAGCTCGTAGTGAGTCCATGTTTACGAGCCCCGGCCTGGAATCAGCCAGCGTGAATTCAAGTGTAAAACATACAGGATGTCATAAAAATGTTTTCATGGCTCTTTAGTGACTTGACTCACGTGTCTGGATGTTTCAATTCACAGACGACGGTGTGTCGTAAACATGGCACCGAAAAACATGACAGAGCGAGAGAGTGCATTTGATTGAGTTTCCTTGGCAGCTTGTTTATATCTGAATTAAAAGACACACTGTGGTTTTCCTGGTTGAAAAGGAAACCGAACGCATCAGCTCTGTGTTCAGCAACTCCCCGACACTGAGTGGTGCGTTTTCTGAATGAGATAAAAGACACTGGAGGTCGGAGCTGGAGAGGTCTGTCAGAGACACATTAAGTCCTAGTCGAGTGGAACCAGAGTAAAGGCCTCAGAATATTTCAGAAGTCAACTGCAGTAGAATGTGAGCTGCTGCTCTGTGTAAAATCATCAACTAGGATCATCTGATCACAGATGGGACACGGAGTCGACTCTGGGACGAAGGAACAGACGTAACTTGGTTTTACTCAAGTACTTTTTCCTGATACTTAAATAGTTTCATGTAACATTTTCAGTATAGGACTTAAACTTGTTAAGTATTTTTACAGTGTGGTGCAGTATTAGTACTATAAGTGAAGTGAAGTATCTGAGTACTCGCCCCACTGCCTGTACTGTCTGTACTTGGACCACAGGTTTGACGGGGAGATAGTTCATCATCAGCTCTAACTGATGAGTTTTCAGACTCCAGCCCACAGCGGTCGCTGATTACATCAGGAACCATCCATCTCTCCGGCTTCTCTGCTCCTAAACGGCTCCAGTTCGGTTCCTAAGAGGCGGATGCCATTTTGATCTCATCCCTCAAGACTCTGCACTTTGATTGATGGCTGTAATATTCAGCCTCCATCTCCTCACTTCAGCCTCATTGTGGTCAAAGATGAATGGTTTTGAATGATATGTGCTGTTGGTGGCAGGCGTCTGTTTCACTGTTTATTTTTCACTTTCAATCATGGGAAATTAATTAATTACTCAATTTAAAAAGTCCTAAAATAATTGTTCTCTCTATCTTTTCAAGCATTATATTCTCTACATTTTAAGTGACATTTAACAGCACGGTTGTCTCACGCCTTATTTTTCACCTCGGTTCAGCCCGAACCCCCCGCGGAGCCGCCGCTCACATGAAAATCAGCGGATCCTTTGAACTCCACCAGCGAAGTTCCTTCGCTCTCGGTTCCTCCCCGTCGTTTTCTTCCTCCGCGGGGAAGAAGCAGAAGCGCAGCGGGGCACCTATTAAATAGAGCGGTTCTCACAGCGGGGGGCCATCATAGTGCATGTTTTACAGCCAGTGAGAAGACTGTGTTCAGTCACAGGAGGTAATCATCAGTTTTTGAGACCGGCTCGGTTTACACTTTAGACCGAGGTCTCTGGAGGGGGAGATTTTAGGGAGCTCTTAAAGAATATTTATTTGTGTTGGGGGAAACCAGAAGAGCTTCTTGTAGTTTGGAAAAGCTCTAGAAGTCAAACAAACTCCAGTTATGTGTAGCTGCGACTTGGCGAGTGACGACGACGGCCGTGCAGAAAATCCAGACCTTTATAAATAGCTGCCTTCGAAGATGATTAGAGCCGTGATGGCTGCACTCATCAGGGACACTGACCTGTGGCAGAGAATCAATCAGTGCCCAGTACAAGACGTGATCAGAAAGAGAAGATGGAGATCCAGGCGGCCGAGAGAGAGAGAGAGAGAGAGAGAGAGAGAGAGAGAAATATCTGTCGCTCTGATACTGTAAAAACAAACCTGGGAGGATTTTCCAGAACTGCAGATGTTCAGAATCGTCAGTGGCTCCAGGAGGATTCAAGTGACTCGTCTACATTTAGGATTTAGTGTCTTTAGGTTCTTCTTCATTCAGTCGGAGGTCAGGAGGCTTCAGGTGTGACCTCTAGTATCTGTCGTCTGTCTGGCTTTGGGCTTATTTCCTGACATCCAGCCTGTTTACCTGTACTTTATATTTACTCTACTGTTCATACATCAGCTTGGTCCAACATGGCATCAAAGCTGTTTCACTTACTTTGAGACGGCTGCACCGTCACCGTCTGGCGTCTCTGCAGGATCTGATTAGATTTCATATTCAGTGTGTTTGGATGAAGCTTGTCTGCGCAGCGTGTTTGTGATGATCCACCTTCTGATGCAGGGTTGAAAAGGTTTATAGCAAGTTTCCCCTTTTTGAAAACGACACACTTTCTGCCCCCAAATCTTGTCCCTAAAGCGTCGTCTGGCTCAGCAGAATATTTTTTGACAACTCAGTTCTTTTGCCAACATTATGAACAGATTAATTAGCGTTTTCATCTCTGCGTGCGATCTGTGCATTTCAGCATTTTGGATATTATAAAAACCTTCCTCCGACTCTCCCACTCAGCAAACAGTGTTTTGTGGACTCACGGGTCACACTGATGTCAACGTCTTCCTGTAAATCACTGGAGACAGTCGGACTCAATCCTTCTCGACTTATTTCAAAGTAAACGGAGGAATCTATCAGGAGACGCTGCAGATAATGAAGCTTAATTAACTCAGAATTAGGTTTGAGTCTCTGGCTCTGGGAGCATTTCCTTCCACAGGCTCTTCCTTCAGTCCGGACTGAGATCTAATATGAGCTCACTTGGCTTCCAGGAGCTATTGATCATTGCATTGATCAGAGATGCATCTCCAGAGCTGTGAAGTGTTGTCACCAACCTGCACACGAGTCGAAGGGCTGTTCATGTTCCTATTGATCCAAACATCACAGATATGCTCTGATAGTGTTTATGAGTACAGGGTTATCAATACATGATCGAGCTACTGTTTCATTCAGAACTGGACAGATTAGTTCAAAGTGGTGTTGATGTTTTCCTTCAAAGTATCTTTTGGCTTTGGGCTGTTGATCTGACTATTTGATGACGTCATTTTTGTCCTCCTATATTTTGACTTCATCTTTATCTCATATCTCAAAGACAATCTGGAGACTCTTGTAAAGCTTTACACCTTCAGTAGGAGTCAGTGGATCTGGAGCTGAGGTTCACAGACCGGGACGAGACGTCAGGAAGTGTCCTCGTGAATCAATATGGAAAACAATCATTAGTTGCAGTGGAGAACATTAACAAGCTTGTGATTGTGTGTTTAATTAGCTTTTA
Organism: Holacanthus passer; assembly: GCA_025331565.1. NCBI lineage: Eukaryota > Metazoa > Chordata > Actinopteri > Pomacanthidae > Holacanthus > Holacanthus passer. Next base: position 714,623 of record JAFREQ010000097.1, on the reverse strand, counting down.
GCTCCTGATCAGATGTGTGATGTCGGCTCTGCTGCAGCGCTCGAGATGACAGCACGAAGCTGCACATGAACAAACCTGTGAGCTGAGAGTTCCCCGAGTCGGCTCCGCTCTCCTCTCCTCTCAGCCCACCCAGTTTCTCCCGGCTTTGTTCAGTCCTCTCCGGACCTGCTCGGTTCGTAGCTCGTGGGTGTTACTCTCACTCCGTCCGTACATAATGAGCCGTGTGCTGCCCTCACCTTTAAGGAGGGTGCACGTAGGCCGGCTTGTCAGTTTGTCATCATGGAAGCGCATGTTGTTGGAGGAATGCGGGGGATTTAAAACATTACTTCATTCATATTTTACACCCACCTGATTCTTTGGCACGTTGTGAGAAGAGGTTTGTTCCAGTGTGGATCAGAGAAACCTCCGTTCAGACGCTTCCGACCGGAGAACAGCTGAGTCTCTGCCACCTGCTTCACTTGTATGTTGATGGAAACGGCACCGATAAATCTGACGTGTGTGGAAACGCACTCGAGGCCGTCGCTCTGCTGCTTAACTGTCCGGCCGTCTGTCCAGGTCAGGAGGCTGAGACACACTGTGAACTCTATTGATTGTTGGCCTTTCTTTAGTTTAAAGGTCAGTTGAGTCGGGACACACACAGTTTACTGTGGAGTTTATGAAAGGCAACGTTTCAGGATGTTTTGTATTAACGTTTTTTCGCTGCCATTTGAAGCTGTCAGTCTGCAAAGTTCAGCTTGAGCCTGCAGTCACACCTTCATCCATATACTGTGAGATATGAGACCAGATTTTGTCTTTGAGTGATTTAGCATAAATAATCGCAGACAGTTTTCTGAGCTCATGTGATTGTTGCTTCTAAGCCAAATTAAAAGGTAATTTCTCTGCTGCATCTTAATCTTTCCTACATTACCCAGAAAGCTCCGGCCGAAGGTCCCTGTTCCTCCACCTGTTTATATTGAAGTAATGTGGTCAAGAATATCTGGATGTTTGATTTAATCACCCAGACCTTCCTTCAGGTCGACAGCTGCCTCATGTTAAACCCACAGGCTCCTGTTTGCCCTCACTTTGTCTCTCCTCTGAGTCCTGACGGCCTGCGGCTGACCTTTGCCCTCCTCCTCGTCTTCCAGGTGGCTGCGCCATCAAGAACCAGTCGAGTCAGACGCTGGAGCACTGCGCCGAGCTGCTGGGCCTGGACCAGGAGGACCTGAGGGTCAGCCTCACCACCAGGGTCATGCTCACAACAGCAGGGGGCGCCAAAGGAACGGTCATCAAGTAAGAGACACACACACACACACACACACACACACTACCAGCATGAGTGATTGTTCCTTTAGGTTCTGTGGTGACTGGATAAAGTATAAATGTGTGAAGTGTAAGCATATAAAAAGGTATAATTTACAGGTAAAGGTATATTTTTCATCACACACTTATTGTATAGACATAATAATAATAATACATAATAGCTGATTAATTACAAACCTAATGATCCGAATCCTTTTGATTATTTAGTGGTTGTTCAGACAAAGATGACACCTCGTGCTTCAGGAGCTTGTGACGGACATTTGCAGTTTTCTTTCCACTGACATTACATTTTATGAATTTTATGAAAATGATCATTAGTTGTAACCCTGCACACAAACACACACATAATGAGAGGCACATACTCACATACATAGTGGCGCAGAGGTTCCCAGCCCTTCCATTGAACGAGCTTGTTGAGCCCTTGAAATTCAGTTATTTCAATTTATGTGTGTTCATCACAGGTTATATAACCCGTCCTTGAGTATTTCCACCGAGCAGCGATTCCCCTGATAACCACTTCACATGTTTAATTTGAATAATTTCAACATTCAATCTCAAGTTTTGAGCCAACTTGGCTGAAAAGTCCTTAAACCTGCAGCAACTGATTTGTTCGATTTGCACTTGTGAACACAGCATCGACACATCATCATAAACACGTTCGCAAACAGATGCTAAAATACACATCCAGCAAATGGACCGTTCCTGAGCAGTCGTGTTTGTGTCACCTGATGAATCGAAGTCCAGAATTCTCTCTCTTTTAGCTCTGTCTTTGGTCTTTACAAGATCCTGAGGGAACATTGTCACGTTGTCGTTCGACACCGTGTTATTATAGAAATCTCAATCACGGCAGCTTTAAAGTGCCCAGAAACAAATGGAAATTTGAAAAGCTACAATTCCACTATAACTGGGCAAAGTCAATGTTCCGAGAAAGATTGTGTGACACGACTGAAAGCTCCAGAACAGCTGCTAAATGGACCTTGTGATGAGACTGTTTTGTCTAAAGCGAAAACTATTCAGTAGTTGACAAGAGAAAAGCAAAGATTTGAAAAATGTTAGAAGAGAATAATTGAATTTTGTGCATCAGAAGTTTTGGTACTTCACTGTAAAACATCTCGTGACCCATCAAATGAATGTTTCTGCCCCTCGCAGGGTCTCAACTCTCGGCCGGGATCCAGTCCTGCACCGACACATCACACACTGACTTATTAGCGGGTCTGAACCACAGGGGTGCATATAGGCATGAGTAAGCACACACACGCGCGCAGCGGTCGAGCAGATGGTTGATGTATTGCTTGTCTTGTTATCGCTGCCCAGAGAGAGACGGGCAAACACCCACTCTGCCCAGCTGACATCAGAATATACAGTAAAGTGAAAGGAGGCTCAGAGGAGCGGCTGCAGAGCTGGTTAAACTCTGACCGAGCTCCAGCGGCTGGCGAACGCGCCTCCTCGTCTTATTGTCCAGAAAGACAGTCGCACATAAACAGCGGATCAGATCTGCGTGTTTTTGCCAGCAGTTATTAAGAATAGAGTGGTCGACCATCTGGACCCTGAGTGAAGCGTCTGGATGCTGAAATTCGTTTGATTTGGAAAGTTCACAGAGGTGACGGAGCTTCACTGGAAGGTTGCTGTTCACATTTACAACATGTACTTCTGCTTCAGTTTGTTGTTTCCTACATTTCCCAGAAGGCTTTGTGGCAGCCCCAGTGAAGGTGGTGTGACTTTGTGTGTGTGTGTGTGTGTGTGTGTGTGTGTGTGTTCAGGATTCTCAACTGAGGCTGCTGTTGATGGAGAAAATGTTTTTGATATTTACATGGTTCGTGTTCATCATCACGTAGCTGTTCTGTTAACATTCACTTATATTGTTTGCAAGTTTTGTCCCTTTATTATATCGCTTGTGATCCTGGACGTGTTCTGAGGTCACACAGATGAGATGGAACAGAAAACGTATCGCAAGTCTTCAAAATCACCAACAAATCTTTGTGTCACATTTGCTGTTTTCTCCTCGGTGCCTCTGAAAACGAGGGAATTCCTGTTTGCGGGCTGTTTTACTGAAGGTGACCTTTATGTTTTGCTGCGGCTTGAAAGGGATCACAAATTACACTGATAGAAAACATCCGCGGCTAATATTATTAATGGCCCCTTTTTAGAAAGGCGAGCTGAATAAAAGCACAATTTATCCACAACAGAGAGAATAAACACGACAGCACGGAGTTTGTCTTTTGTTGGTTGCTTCAGTTATTTCAACCTCGTCTAAAGATATTTATATTTAAGATAAGTTTTATGTCTGATTTATATTCATCCTTTTTGTCGTTCTGTCCAAACACTTCCACTGCATTAATGATGGGACGCCTGTCTCAAAGACATTTTCATATTTTCACTTTGATTCTCAGGACACATGTCAACAACCTCAGACAAGAATCAGACTAGAACAAACCAACTGTCAGACATTATTCCAGCACTGCGTGTCTGAAAGCCTTTTTCAGGCTGTTACAGGTTCAGGTATTAGAAGAGTACAGGTAAAGAGCAGAAAGACATAACTAACAATTATTTATCTTTGAGATGAATGAATGGACGCACACACTCCACACGTTCTCTCCATTTGTTGAGCCATTTCTGACGCAGGGTGATGAAGCGTCAGCTGGTTGGAATCAGTTCTGGGTCAGAGGGAATGTCTCTCTCCAACAGACGCCTGAAACATTTCACGTCTATAATTGTGTGAATGAGGAGAGAAGCAGAGAAGATGCACATTTATCTGTCGCATAAAGAGGATGAACCCTGTTAGTTCAGGGTGTGTTAGAGTTGACATGTGATTTATTAGCTGGTGGTTTTGTGACTTTTGACCCTCAGTGTCGACTGGTTTGGTCCAAACTTATCCCCAAAATGAACAAGACAAACTGTAAAGACATTCATGGCGCCAGAGGATGTGTCCCTCTGTCGTTGGTGACCTTCAGGTGGACACCAGCGTGACTGGGTGACAGATAAAGGCTCGAATGAACTCGAGGGCAAGAAATGAAGCGTCTACAACCAGACAGGCAGCTCGAGCCATTCGCAGCTTTATTAATCGTTCAGCTTAACAAGATGAATGTGAACCTGTGAAGCGTTACGGAGCAGGAGGAGGAGCCGGACCGAGTGTTATACGGTTTTTACGGCTCAGCGCTCGACGCCGGGGGAGAGCTTCAGGTGTTAGAGCTCAGATCTGGAGCGATCTCATCACGCCGCGCCGCCCGCCACAGAGAGCCCGACGCAGGTAATAAATGAATCCTCGGAGCAAAGAAGAAGATGAGACTGGAGGCATCTGTCAGCGATGACGACCGACCAGGCTGTTAACCAAGTTTAGTTTCACCCACATGAGTAGTTTACATGAGGACGTCTCTGAGACAAGATTCATCCATTCATAAAAATACAAACTGATAATACAAGACAAGAAATATTCAAGGTACAATCACTGTGTGTGCTGATTGGTGATCGATCGCTGATTATTTCTGGGCATTTTAAAGACTAAATGATTGATCAACAAATGAAAGGTCGACTCCACGCCGACTCAGCCGTTACAGAAAGCAGTGACGTCGGTTACGTTATGTCAGTTTGTTATATTAGTGAACTTTCTTTGCCTCGTTGGATCAAAAACGTATCAACACACTGTTTATTCAGGATGTTTCCAGACTAACACCGGAGACAAACAGCCATAGGAACGTAAAGATGGAGACGCTTGGACGGTTGGACGGACGGACGGATGGACGGACGGACGGACGGATGGACGGAGCGACAGCCCCCTCATCCAGAGTCCTTGTCTGCATTTAGCCTGAACCCGCCGCTCTGAAGCCTGTGATTGCTTTGTTGGCAGCTCGGCCGCGGCGCGCACACACCCGTCTGAATGCCAAGCCACTCGCTTCAATTTCAAACCTCCCACGCTAATGTTTATTTCTCCTCTTTCATGTGTGGAGAGAGGAGCCGGGCAGATGAATTAAAAGCTGCTTCCCGTCTTTGTCCGTCTCTCTGAGTGTCGGTCGACGGCGGCCGGCCTGTCAGTTTCGCTCTGTGTGAACGGACGTGTGTCTGACAGATCCCGGCGACACTTTAACCCTCTGCTCGCTGCTTTCACTCAGCTCCTCTCACGGTGAATGTCCTCTGTCTGGGCATCTCTAGCACAATGATTAGCTATAATTGTGGAAAACAAACCAAACCGTGTCGGGGACGACTGTCGGCCTGTTGCAGCTTCCACACTGTCGATGGAAGCCGAGAGAAATCACCTCCGGGTGTTTGAAATCCTCCACATTTTAGATGAAGATCCACCAGATTGGATGTGGAAGAAAATCTGCCGTTTTTTTAACCGTCAGACCCGAAGAGGGCGCTGTTCTTCCAGAGCAAACGCAGCTACAGCTTTTGGTTTCCGTTGGCGGCAGATGGTGGAAGGAACGAAAAGCTGATGGGGAAAAATCACTTCCAACATATTCATTCTCTCCGTTAAAGCCAAAAAGAAAAACCTTTAGACTGAGAAAGCAAAAGATCTTCTGTGCACGAGGAGGCAGCAGATTCTGGTGACAGCAGATGGTCGGAGGGATGAAGAAATGGTTTCCAACATGTTCATCCCCTTCAGGGAGGACGACTGACGGGAAGCTGCTCGATAAAACTCTGAGTTTTATGGGAAATGCAGTCTCTCATATTCAGACACAACAGCGGAAATATCAGTGGTCGTTTGTGTCGTTTAATCAAGAACAAACTCTTTTCATATTTTAACTGTTGATAGAAAGAACAAATTATAAAGTGACAATAAAATTAGTTCTTTTATAATAACGATCTGAATAGGTTCAAAAAGCACTGACTAGATTTTAGGAATATTTCGATGATGTGATTTGTCTGATGATGATTCAGTCGCTGTGTGACTCAAATTTGTGTAAAAATCATATTTTGTTGGGCAGATTTGGAGAAGTTTGATGTTGAACAGCATGTTTTTCCAGATTGAAGTGAGTCACGAGAGAACAGAGAGGGACGAGTTCATCCAATCAGCTTTAACACGGGTTCATTCTGATGCCTGAATGAAGGAGAGAGCTGTCAATCATCTGTTGGACAGACTGCTGTCACAAACAAATCATCCTCTTCAACAGATAACAAACAGAAAGTCATTGCATCAGTGCAGCTGAACAGTGAACAGAGTCGTTCATTACACCAGATAAACTGAGCTTAATTTACACATTTTCATTCGACATGTTTGCAGTTGTTCATTAACAAGCGAAACACAAACTGGCTCCTCTTTAATTAGTGAAATTGATTGTATTGCTGTTAATTGAGTGATTATCTGATTGATCTTTGCTCTTCTTTGACCTCGTCCAACTCTTGATGGACAGGTTTTGATAAAAGGATCGAAGTCGATGTAGCACAACCAGAATCTTTATTATTTCACACATTTTTTGTCGAATCCTGGCATCTACATTACCCACAATGCAACCCGACCGCTGGAGGTTGTGGTGGGTAAACTCACTTCTTTCTAACTCCACACCAACAGACCTGTTTCAGTGTCACACAGCTGCTCTGGAGAGCTTCAGCTTTAACCAGCTTTGTTCACACGTGCAGAGGAACTCCAGCACCTGGACGCAGACTGATCAGCCGACGCCCTGTTTCTCATGCGATCAGATTTAGATGTTCAGTAGCTACATCAGGTGCCGTATGTCCCACTTTGTGAAGTGTGATGTGAATAATTCTTTCCACTCGTTGTACGATGCAGGATGTGAAGTCATGATCACCTGTCAGTCAAACATGCAGATGAGACTGTGGCAACCTGTCCTCTGCAGTTGTGGATGAACTTTCTCTAGTCGCTCTCTTTTCTCCCCCCTTTTTTTTTTCCTAAAGATATAAAACGCATTATTTCCTGAGTGAATTCCTCCCACGTAAGAGCCAGCAGACCACCGGTGTTTAGCAGCAGCTGCCGAAGCTTCCCTGAGCTGGATAAAGGTTGAGTCAGTGTTGCGTTAGTGGTGACACGGTCGAGTCCATACGTTTTTTATTTATATGAAAATTTCACCGATTATTGCTCCGATGGATAAAAGGAGATGAATGGAAGCGATGCGGCAGGTTGGACTCCTGCAGGCTGACTGCATCACCTAAGCTGGTTATTTATATGTGTGGGTTATGTAAGCGAGAGCGAGAGCGGGCGAGAGACAGGCAGAGAGAGGGGGAAATAAAGAGAGAGAGAGCGTAGGAGGGAGATTAGATTGAGAGAGAGAGAGAATTAAAATCTGATATTTGTCTTTTTGTTTCCTTTATTTGGGAATTATTTTCTGCTCGATATACTTTGGGTAACAGAAATCGAATGATGTGCCGTGACGGTAAAGCAAATTGAAACTGTGTGTGTGTGTTTACATGCAAGTATACGTGTTGTGTGATGTAATTGTGTAACCTGATTTCTCTTATTTCTGAGTAACCCACTTTCTTTGTGTGCATGTAAACGGGTTTATTGAGGTGAGGAAGAGGAGAAGAGCTGATTGAGAGAGAAAGATTAACAGAACTGAAGTGAAACTGTTGAACAGATACAAAAGATTCAGGTTCACAGCACTGACCTCAGCATTTTATTCCATTCATGAAGATTTACGGATGTTTTCTATAGACGTGTTTCTCAGCGTTCATCCTTGAATTTCAATGTGTTTTTATTCCACAAGTGTCATCTATGTTACATTTTGACTCAAAAAACCTTTTTGCTGACATGATCGTACTTGATTTCCACGATGCAGACAAATATACGCAGATTAAAAGAGACATATTGCATCAGTGATGGTGAAACTTACAGGATTTAACACAAATTCAACTCAGCCCTTTGAATCAAACTCTTTTCCAAAAGGTGACCGAAATAAACTTGTTGTGTTTCTCCTAAAACGAACCTCGGCTCGTTGGCACTTCTTCAGTGTGGTGGGATGAACTGAGGCAACCTCGACCAAACTCAGGGATAAAAATAAGAGAGTTCAAAATATTGGCTGGCACCTCCTGGTAGAACTGGTTATTTCTGTCGTACTGAGAGATCCTGAAATAGGTTTTCTCTTCTTCTCTTCGCACAGTGATACAAACAAATTCACAAATTTCAGCTCTTTTATTTTATAAGAGTCTACTGAGCAGGAACGGCCTCTTCACCTGGGTCCTGACATCCTCAACTCTTTATCCAACTGAAACACAATTTACAGCAGAATAATATGAAACAATGGTCACTAAGGTAATTTTTAGCAAACTTGCTGCAGATTTTGTTCTTTTTATCCTTCAGTAATCACAAAAACGACTTGAGGTAAATGAGCTCTTGAACTCCTTTTGTAATTATTTTAAATGAAATGAAATAATCAGATTGAAAACACTAGAAATAAAGAAGTGTTTTATTTGTGAACTTTTTTTTTCTGCTGAAGTTGGAACACTGGTTGCATCAAAAGTGGACTTTGTGTCATGACTCTTAGAAACAGGACAAACCAGCTCAGTGTCTCTAGAAATGACACTGCACAGTTTGGCAGGTTATGACTGACGTGCTCATCGTGACAGAAGGTTTTCTTCACCATTAAAGTCTGCAAACGAACTCGCTTTCGTCTTCTGTTGATCGTGATATTGACTGCGAACACTTTGTTCAGTCTCTGTGTCACACACATGGAAACACTCTCATCATTCAGAAGGTTTCTAAATGAGTGCAAAGTGTGTCGTTCCTCAGTTGAACAGTCACGTCAGGTCGTCATAACTCGGGCTAAAAGGACATAATTTCCAGATGTCACAGTTCAGAACAATTCAAACAAATAGCTTACTAAATGCATAATGGTGCCGTAGCAGCACTCAAACCTGAGTCAAACCTAATTACAAGTCACAGCGGTGACTCGACTCCGGAGCTGTCAGCAACCTTTGCTGCTTTTAAGGACAAAGAGACTCAGTTAGTTTGTTTCAGCTGTGAAGAACTTAGAAGACGCTTTAGTCAACAAGATCATTTATTTTCCTCTGTGGCAGCAGCACATCCAGAGTCGCTCAAGTTTGTATTAATGACAGCAGACGGACTTGAACCTGTGCTGCCGGGTCGTGGCGGCGGCGTCGAGGGGAAGTTTAATGAAACGCGTCTGGTGTCACGAGTCACTTCTGATCTGACTGATTCCAGTCTGAGCCGTTACTGTCGACTGTCGGCCGATCGAACCAGGCGATGCTCGTTCAGACACCCACAGTGTTTTCCATGTGAACTCAGCAGCGCCACCACTGGTTGATGTGTGTCAGAACACTGAGATACACCACTGTCGAATTTGTGCAATGAATTTTGTCCCATTTATTCCTTGAACTGGCCAATCTGCTGCTTTACAGTATCTCAACCACTGTGACGTGTTGGATTGAACGTCTGCAGATCATTCTGCAGTTTGTGCCGTTGTTGAACTGTGTTGCATTAAACCACAGTGTTGACAGGTGTTTCTATTATTCTGCACTATTTATTTTGCCAGTTTAAATCAGTGTGTGTTGGCTAATTAACAGAAACACATCTCTGTGCATCCTCCAGAATAATCACACACTTAAATCAACACCTCTCTGGAGCAGCTTCAACACAAACTGAACATTATAACCTTCATGAAGGAGGATTTATTGTGTTGGGCTCAATGGGTTTTAACAGTTTATTAAGCTAAAAGGCAGTTTACAGTTTCACCCTGGAATCAAGCTGCTGCCTGCATGTACATTTATCTTAGTTCTGATTTGTTGTCAGAAACTTAATCAGTGCTCTCTGATTAATTGATCCTTATCTGATGAAGATGCAAAGTGAAAACATTGTGATTGCACAGATTGTCTTGTTGTGATCATCTATCGAGATCAGGAAACACCTGCATGTGTTGATCTGGAGGATAATTAAAAAATATGTTGTCATTCACAGTAAATTGGAGGATTTTCTGTCTGAGACAGAGAAAAATGACGAGTGTGGAAAAGTGAGTAAAGGGAGAAAAAGTTGAAAGTGAAGAGGAAGAAAGTGTTTTGTGTGAAGTGAAGAGGAAGAGATGATGAAAATCAAGTTCAGACAGAAGAAGTGGAGGGGAGTGAAAGACGGAGAGGAAGGAAGGATTAGCGACAGAATGAGGAGAAAAGAGTGACGGGGGGAGATTATAAATCCAGACAGGCAGCGCTGTACGACACTTCAACTGGGAACAGAGAACATCTAACGTGAGCGTAATTTCAACCGAGCGCGAGACGGAGGGACGGAATGAGTGGGAGGGCAGAGAGAAAATGGGAGATGCCAATCAGGACGACCTCGCCGGCTGAGGTCAACAGTTAACAGCTTGTGAGAGTCGAGGGGGGATTAGTCCGTCAACCTGGCAGCCAGACGTGCCATTAAACAGACCTGCGCAAACTCCTGTGGCCTCCACTTTCAATTTCACCACGTACTTCTCCAACTTCATTTAGTTCAGATATTTGGGTTGTTTTCCGCCTCGTTGTGCTCTGAACCTGCGAGCTTGGATAAATCTGAGGGGTCGTGAGATTATTAACATGAGAGAAAATCACAAAATTGTGTTTAATTCCTCAGAGCTCTGAAATAAAATGGGTCTAACATTGGTTGAACACATGTGTTTCCTGACTTTATTGAAGAGGATACATGTTGGTTGGAAGTGACTGTTTTCCAGTTGGCCTCTCAGTCCATCTGCATTTCAAACTCTTTAGCTTGAACTCAGTTCCTTCTTTCTGTTTGTTCTATACAGCAACTTAAATTCCCTTTAAGCCTGAACCAGTGGGACGTTATGTAAAAATGCATTTGTGCTTTAATACTCGTGTCAGGCCGTTGTGGGCAGTGATGCAGATCAGTAATTATGATGAATCTGCTCCTGTGCTAATTGTGGATTTACAGCCTTTTGGGATCAGTTCGATAAAGAACCTGCTAAATCATTCTAACACAAATAAAGAGGTGAGTAATAAAATGAAAACTATTTTTTAGTTATGTAAATAATTCAGTGGGTTAAGAAGTGGATGTTTATTTGAAACGTAAAGCTGAGAATAGAAGAGGAGAATCTGTGGAGCCGATTCATGCAGAGCGTTGAAAACCAAAGGACCTTAAAGTCAACTCTGTTCGACTGGTAACAGGAGAGAGATGCTTTCTCTTCCAATGAAAACCACACATGCTTTAATACGTTAATGAAAACCTGACTTGCGAACCAAAATCCGAATTGAGCTCGTGCACATCACAGCCTCAGGACCCAACCCGTGACTGAACAAAGTCATATTTGGTAAAAACAAAATACGAGACAGAAGCAGTTATACTGTGTTCTTCATCCCACATGAACGTTTTCTGTCCTCCACAACAACCACGACTGTGACGACGCCTCACGTCAGCACCTGCGTTGTGTGATTTGCTGTGTTAACATTTAAAATGAGCGATCACATGTTACAGGTGACACAACATTTTCTCTTTGACTTCACTGCACCTTCAACATTCTCGCTGAAACACCAGTCGTTTTCAGATTTTGTTCCATGGTGTTTTCAAAAAGTTCAGTGAGTTTCAGCCGTCCTCGCTCACTGTGGACCGACGGCTGAGACGGAGAGAAAGTTCGTTCGAAGTTCGTTCTCGTTCTTCTGTAAATGTCTGAATGTGATGTAGCACAACAGAACAGAATCTTTCTATTCTGCCACAGACCTGGAGAATCTTTCAGTTTTATCTTTGAACATTTCTCTGATTGCTGAAAAGTCCATTTTTTTAAAATCCATTTTTTTTCCTGTGTGGTGCGTTTGAGGACGGAGCCGAGGAGCAGCTGCAGACCAGCAGGCGTCTTCAGAGAGCTACACAAAGAGACACCAGTAATTACTCTGAGCGAGACAGAAAAACATTCACGGTGCAGAGGCTCATGGGGAATACATATTAGACTACTTGTACGATTAGTGTTCTGACATTATGCTGCCCTGGCATTTAGACCTCTTGGTTTTTAAATGAGAGGGCCTCACCGCAGTATTAAAACTCGTGGCTGCGGCTCGGAGGAGCCGGCGGCATGAATTAAACATGGCGGGTAGTGGAGACGGGGCAGGGGTGAAGGTGAGGAGCTGTGGGAGTGTTGATGGGCGATAAGTCAGGTTTTAAGGTCCACGCTGTGGTTTGACAGGCTCCAACACTTTCTCTCTGGGTTTTCAGTTTAGCTCAGAGCTTCAGCTTTGTTTGACGTTTACATGCAGGTTTTGCTGTTTGGGCATTTATCTTATCTTATCTTATAATAAAGTAAAATGTAGAAATGATGAAGACTTCATTTATGAAGACTTGGTTACAAATATCAGTTATCATTTTCTAGAGCGTTAAACGGAAAAGTCAAGGTCTTCATTAGCAGATGGAGTTGAACGCTACAGAAAACAGACCTTGAGTCGAGATTTGTTTTCTTTCCAAGGTCGAGAATGAACTTTGTCATGTTGTAAAAAGCAGCGATGAATCCGCTGGATAAAAAGTGTCGGTGTTGGATATGGAAATGATCGTTTTGAGCCGTGTCCTTGACGCTCAGACAGGAAGCTGATGTTCCCCTCTGCTCACGTGGCTCGTCGGTCTGTAGCGTGTGGCAGATAAACGCAGCTGTTAAAGCCTTGTTTACATCCACATTTGAATTTAAATGGGAAACCTGTATATGCACCTAAACGGCACGTAGTGGATTGTGATGGGAACTCGCTCAGAGTGAAGATGTAGAAGTAAATTACAGGTTGCAGCTTTAGGGGCCGTGGCCTTCGTGCCGTCGGTCGTCCTCTCGCAGCTTAATGTGTTTGTAAAAAGCCGAGCGGCACCTGCGGGGATCGGGCTCAGGATTCCCTGTCATGTTGCATGTGGCTTTTAAAGGTATGTGCAGAGGAGATAATTTGCCGGCGAGAGCGGGAGGACGTTGGGAGCTGCGGGAGCCTCTGAACGCCACTCGTGTGGAGTTATTTCCCGACGTGTCCTCGAGTGCACTGCAGTCGCGCTGGAGTCCGGAGGCAGAGCAGAAACTTCAACCTCGCAGCAGATTAATGCGGCACATTTTATCTGGCCCCTGTGATCGGGTCACTCCTTTTGTCTGCCGCTATTGAACCGTGCACTCTCACACAGTCAGAAGCAATTACGATGCCTCCACAGAGCCGGTTATGGTTTCCGTCACCGTTTACAGCCGCTACCTCCGACCAATCCGTCTCTGTGTGACTGACAATAACGCAGCTCTCTGCTCGGAAACACCCTGTCGGTTAAAAGTGAACGTGGCTCCGCCGGTCGACGATCGGACAGATTCATGTTTACACTTATTATCTTAGACAATTAGCTCCACGGGTTCGACAGCAGAACGGACATAAATCCTGAAGTGAGCAACATTAAGCAACAAACCAATCAGAGAGAGAGCTGAGGTCAGAGGTTCAGCACCTTTACAGAGATTTAATGGCTTTTTTATCACCTCGTGATTAGCAGGTATCGAGTCGTAATACTTTCTGATGACCAACCAAATTGTGTCTGTAACTGCTAGTAGTTTTTTTTCAGATATGCTGTGGAGCTTTTTTCAATTTGTTCAGTCCATTAAATGTCAGATAACTGTTAAAAAGGTGAAGCACAAGTGGACGTATTCAAATGGTTTTGGCCACAGATCAGACTCAGTTTCCAGGAATAAAGCAGCAAATCGTCACATCTGAAAACGCTTGAATCAGTGAATGTTTGACATTTTTCACTGCTGCTCTTCGACTGAACACTTTGGCTGCTGTTTCAGTTTTTATGCATGAAAACATTCTTCACCTTTAGGAACAAACAATCTCAGATCAATGATCCTCTTCCACTACTCGCTTTTTGGAGCTTTCAGCCGTTCGTCCCATTCAACATCTCTTTCAATCGAAAGCTCCTGAAAGCTGTTAAGTCGACCTTTAAGCTTAGATTTTTTTGTTACAGACACATTTTCATTTGCTTCTCTTCACTCTTCAACCCCCTTCAGTGCTTCACCCTCAAGTGACACTTCAACTCCTACAAGTACTTTAAGTTTTATTGACCCCACAGCTCAGTCAAGCAGTTCAGCTCCGACTGAGAACTTTTCTAGTAAATGAAACTTTCTGTATCACCAGTGAACAATGTGAGCTGCAATAACAGTTTAGTAAATGATTAAGACTTTGAAGGATAACACACGGTTGCTCGTGTTTAAAGGATGCATTTCACACTCCTTCCCTCCCCGTGTCTTTTTCCAGAGTGCCGCTCAAAGTGGAGCAGGCCAACAACGCCCGCGACGCCCTGGCGAAGGCCGTGTACAGCCGCCTGTTCGACCACGTGGTGACCAGAGTCAACCAGTGCTTCCCCTTCGACTCCTCCGCCAACTTCATCGGCGTCCTGGACATCGCTGGCTTCGGTTCGTATTTCTCAAACCTCTTTTCCTGAACATTTGCAAGGTAAAAGTTTAAGATGACCTGAGCCGATCCTTGGTATCGATGTTTAGAGCCAGTCTGGGCACGTTTTCAAGAATCAGTATCGGCTAAAATAAAGCAAGTCAAATTCAGATTCTTTTTTTATTGTACGGCTTCAGAAAGTCACAGAACTGTTCGGCTCAATCGTGTTGATTTGTCGCAGTTGTGTTTGTGGAATGAAGGAATATTCCTTCAAATTGAATTGGAATCACTTTAAGTAGTTTTCGAGTACAAAAGATCTTTAAGAGTTTGTCTCAGAGCCGTTATTGTAAAAAAACACTGACAACTGCGAGTTTTATTGACTCAATTCATCCTGACACACATTGTACTGACAACAAGAGAGCTTCCATACAGTTCACCATTTCCTAAAATAGAGTTACTTGTCAGATTCTCTTTGATGGTGACGCGGCGTCTTTAACCGACTGTCGGCCCGTGTTTCTGTTTTGCAGAATACTTTGAGCACAACAGCTTCGAACAGTTCTGCATCAACTACTGTAACGAGAAACTGCAGCAGTTCTTCAACGAGCGAATCCTGAAGGAGGTGAGATTCTGAAAGTCTGGTGTTTCCATTTGGGGGAAAAACCTAAATCAAGCAGTTCCATTAGACGGCACTTAGAAACACAGAGGAATCAAAGCAAACATCTCGGAGTGACTCACGACTCTGATTTATACTTTGATATAAGTGCTTTTCTTGTTGTAAGCACTTATTTTCTAAGAGTAGGTGTCATGTTTTCAAATTGTGGCTGTCTCATTGTGGGATTAAAGTATGGATTTTCCAAAGCCACGACACGTCACACATAAAACCTAAACTTTAAAAGTGGAGCGCTTCATTGTAAAACATGATTTCCGCCCTCTGTAAGATGATTTATGATGATCACTGTTTATGTCAGGAACAGAGAGAAAAACCTGTGATTACATCCTGTGAATGTTTCTCTTAAAAACACCTTTTAGAAAACAAACAGCTGCAGAAACGTGTTTTATGTTGCTTTCAGTGAACTTTCAGATGAAACTCTCCATTTACGTCTTCAGGAGCCGAACAACCGACACAGTCGACACGAGAACTAACGCTGTCAAACTCTGCAATGTTCAAAACATTTCAGTTTGGAAAATATTGATGCTTGATGTGTAATTTTTAGTAAGAAAGAGTCGCGTAATGAAGTCGAAGAGTCCTGAACAGTCGTCGTCCTTGAAAACTGCAGCCTCAGTAATGGTTTATTGTCATTTGAAGTGTTTTTACTAAATAAATTGAGGAAGAAATGTTGTCAAGCCGACGACCCTGAGGTCGTCAGTGTCGCTGTTGTGTAATTACAGTTCAATTGCAAAGTTTTGGATCAATAACAAAATATAATCAGCCAATCTTTGTGAAAAATTGAAGCCATGTCTGTTTGAACTTTGTTGAAAGACTTTTTTGAAGTGAAGCATCATTAAAACTGACTCTGAAAAAGGGCAACTTAAAGGATGTTTTGGATTGTTTGACTTTAATTTTGTCACAAATGTTAGATGTCCCAAATGTTAGATGTCTCATTTGACCTTAAAAATCCTCATTTACGCGCAGAGATGTTGGCTCCAAAAAATCTGCGAGCAACTTCCAGCATGAAAGCTTTAACCTTAAGACGCTCATTTTGCATGAAAGTGTAATAGCAGAAAGCCTCTAAGTGCCATTTGTGAGCGAGCCAGAATGCCCTCCAGGTGGAACCTCGGCGTCGTCCCCGTCCTCATTAGACGAATGCCACGCATGCTGTGAATATCGTTATGGATCCTCATTAGAAATATCTCGTTTGCATTCCAGGAGCAAGAGCTGTACCAAAGGGAGGGGCTCGGAGTCAACGAGGTTCACTACGTCGACAATCAGGACTGCATAGGTATGAAGACGCCGCTCATCGCTCTCACTCGTGACTGTGCATTCAGAGCAGCTCCGGTTGCTCAGCTTCCATTCTTGTGCTGTTGAGTTCAGAGTTTTCCTCCGAGAAGGTGATGAATATTTATTTTCTTTCTTTTGTGTAACTGTAGAGGATAATGTACATCACAAGAAGAAAGAACGTGGTTATACTCATCACTAATTAAACAGATTCTCATTCAAACAACGTGGGTTTAGATATTTTAGATAACAATGGTGGCGTCCACAGTTTAAATTGCCTTTCACATATCCACATGGTGCTCGAATGTCTAGCAAAATATATATATATATATATCCGTTCTAAACTAACTGGTAACACATGACATTCATACAGTTGACATGATATTTCTCCTCAGCTTGAGCCTGAACTTACCTCCTGCAGTGTGTGATGCATTAGGAAATCTTAATATCTGTAGCTTTGAGACTGTGACACTGACGGTTGCAGAGAAAAAGAAATCAGTTTCCTTTCAAGATGGTTTTGCACAGAATAATGAACAACTTGTTTTTTTAGACAAAACAGAGGATGTTGCATTTTGGGAGAGAATTAAACCCCATGAATACTTCATGCATCTTGGGCTGATGAGACTTGTGTGTGACTTGACTTATGACTTTCCTGTCTTGACTTGTTGATGTTGACTTGACTTGCAAGTTCTCTGTCTTGTTGTGGGATTTCTTGACTTGTGACTTGTAGGTCCTGAGTTGGAGCCTAACTTGTGACTTGCAGACTGGAGGCTTGAATCTGGAGTTCTGACTTTGTCTTCCCTCTGTTTCCACATTTGTTTCTTCAGTAACAGTTTCTGAGTCTCTGCCTGAGGTTTTGGATCTGGCTTTGCTTTGTGCCTTGTAGCCTTCATGTTTGTAATTTTCCCATCCAGAGGTTCTTCTCGAGCCGTGCAGGAGGAAGCAGTTGTGTTTACGAGCCGTGTTCATTAGTGGCCTTAATGTGCCGCTGGCTCCGAGCCCTCGGTCTGCGAGAGCTTCCTCTCGACAGTTTGACCCCGGAGCCTCTGCGTCGTTTCACGGACGGACAAAGAGGCAAAGCGGTGAAGCCCCCCGAGCTCGCGAACTCCTGTCCACACTGAAATGTGTCTTCATTACTCCACAAACATGGAGGGAGATGGATGTGAGGTGATTAGAGGTGAAGGTAATTATGCTTTTTGCTGATGTCCAGCTCTGTGGAATAGCATCAATATGAGATGCTTAACTACAGCGGTGGCAGCTGGAGGGAGGCGGCCGGCGGCCAGCACGGACTCCATGAGCTCTGTTCATTGGCTCGAAACTGCAGATCACTGAAATGCATTCATTTGTTTGGTTCCTGTTGTCGTAAAAGCAGCGGCTACTCTGTGCACACAAAAACCAGAGAACGTTGAAATCACACTTAATGTAGCAGAAAATGAGATTTGCACGGAGCGTGGAAACGTTCCTGCAAGAGGAAGTCGAAATTACAACAAACATTAGAAACTAATGGAAAAGTTTGCAAAACCCGTTTGTTAAAGTTCATCATTAAACCTGTATTCACTCATTCATTTAGTTAATGAATTGTTTGTCCAGTTTATAGGATATTGTTACTCAGATTCATTTATTCATTGCAGAGGATTGTTCATCAGATTTGATTCATTCATTCACTCAGTCGTTCAGTGAATGAGTTTGAATTCATTATTGTTGATCACAGTCTGTGTTTGTCCGTTTTGCCGCCTCGTGTTGTTTCTTGTGACGGGGGTCGATGGAGGGATGAAGGCGTAGATGAAAGGATGTTTCCAGGGTCGTCAGTCGGAGCTCCGGCTCCCAGTCGGAGCCGGATGTGAGCGGCCCCGGGCTCCTCTGGCTGCGGTTGGTCGGACGGAGCGGGTTTGTGAGTGGGCGTCTGCATCAAACGGCCTCGCTCAGCTCTTCATGTCGGCTCACATCAGGAAGTGTTGCTCAGAAAGACGAGAGTGAATCATCTTCCACAACTTCCTTCTTGTCAGCGCTGCTCTTTTGTAGTGAGACACATTTTCTAGCAGTTTCAATTCAATTTTTATTTATGAAGCAACAAATCCCAACAGAAGTCGCGGCTCTGATATCGTGTTTGCTCTGGACCAGAAGCAGCTGCAGTCTGGTTGTAGTAGTTGTTCTGCAGTCGTGAAGATGATACCAAGTGTTTCATTGTTCAATTTCAACAAGTCAAAGACACAACCACAGTAATTCCTCAGCTGGGCTCCGTCAAACAGCAGCAGATTCTCATTATGTCTTTAAATTGAGCTGCACTTTAACTAAAGTTTACCATTGATCTGCTGAATTCACTGCTTGTTTTTCCTGCTCACACTCACACAAGATTTTCTTGACCGTTACATTTTTTTTCCATCTAGTTTTCTTAAAGGAGTTTTGATGAAATTACTTTTCCTGAATCATCGTGATAAAATAAATCACCATTTCACCTTCCAAGAGTAAAATACTGTAGTAATCATGTAGTAATAATAATAATAATGATCAGATCATCTGAGTCCGATCAGGTCAAGGAGAAATCGATTTGATCTCCTCTTCCCATTCGATTGAATTTAAATTTAGATCTTCAATCGTCTACATCACCTCTCCTTGATTTGATTGGTCCAGTGGCCTCAGGTGATGTGAAGCAGCTCCGTTAATGCCACAGAGATGATGTATCTTCTCTCATGCGTCTCGTGTTTTCCCTCCAGACCTGGTGGAGGCGAAGCTGGTCGGCATCCTGGACATCCTGGACGAAGAGAACCGACTACCTCAACCCAGCGACCAGCACTTTACCGACACTGTTCACAACAAACACAAGGACCACTTCCGCCTCACCGTGAGTGAACCGGGAGACGGAAAGAGAAATAGAGTCAGCGACTGGAAAATAGGACAGTACTTAAGATTTGACATTTAATCCTAAACCATCTTACTCAGTAAAATCTCAGCGAGACTGTTCGTGTTCATCTTCTGTTGATTTTCTCCAAAGAAGACACGAGAATTTAATCTGAGTCAAAACTGAGGCAGAAAATGTTCTTTATGTTGCTGGAAAGCAAAAACAAGACTTGATGAAGGAAACTTTTAATAATGACCAAACACCTGAAACTGATAGTTGGATAAAACCAAATCTTAGCCATTAAAACCAAAGATTTCTGGATGACTCGATAAAGAAGGAAAAATATATTGGAGTCAATGGAAGGACCAGTGTGAATCAATCATTAATGTAATTTCATTGATTTCGACTTTTACCGTCACTGTATTTTACATAAAAGTAAGATTTTCTGTCCATATTGTTGTTTTTAATCCATAAACAAATGTTGCTGAAGGTGGTTCGAGTCTTAGAGTCGGGGTCGTCTCATATTGAGGCCAGTACAAATAGTTTCAGTGGAGACTAATGTTCAGCCTCAGAGTGATGTGGTGTAGCTGACAGTTAAATTACTGAACACCGACTCTTAATCTTCATTTCCAGCAGAAAGTGATTGACAGGACGGAGAATTAGCGAGTCGGTTGAAATGGGAAATATGCAGGAACTCTGCTGAGTCTCACTGTTTTATTGTGTGTGTGTGTGTGTGTGTGTGTGTGTGTGTGTGTGTGTGTGTGTGTGTGTGTGTGTGTGTGTGTGTGTGTGTGTCCCTCAGGTACCCAGGAAGTCTAAGCTGGCCGTCCACAGGAATGTGAGGGATGATGAAGGATTTATTATCAGACACTTTGCAGGAGCCGTGTGCTATGAGACGGTGCGTTCACAAACACTCTGCGTTTCCTGCAGCCATCTTTAAAATAATGTCTCGCTAAATTATTTATTTCTTCTTCTTTGATCACTGGGCTGCAGAAACTGGAGCTTTTTAACATGAAAGCAAGTGACCACTTAAATGTGATTATATTCACATAAATAGACCCAAGAGAGTTTGAAGTGCGTTTTACATTCACTGAAGAATCACATGGAAACACTGCTGTTTCTTATATATTCTGATATTTGTTGCTTTGAATATTCTTCACCTGAGCAGTTCTGAGACTTATCAGGATGAGTTATAAAGAAAAACCAACCAGGATTTTAAAGTTGAACCAATGTGCTGAGGTGGAGCCGCTCGTCCCCGGAGTCTGAATCCGTGTTTCTAATTCAGTTTGAAAATGTCCCTCTCTCAGATCAAGTTTGTGGAGAAGAACAACGACGCCCTGCACATGTCTCTGGAGTGTCTGGTCAGCGAGTCCAAGGACCGCTTCGTCCGCGAGCTCTTCGAAAACTCCAACAACAGCAAAGACGTCAAGCAGAAGGCGGGAAAACTCAGCTTCATCAGCGTCGGCAACAAGTTTAAGGTGAGAAGAGACGAACTGAGGTTTGATGGGTTTCAGGTGCAATGAATAAAATCTGTCAACCTGAAACTCTGTTGATTCACGGCGTGAATGAAAAGGATTCATCCCCATTGATTTTCTGTGTTTTCGCTCAATTTTCAATTTGGTTTTTGGTTGATGTTTTTCTTGGTGCAGCTTTTCAGTATAAAGGTAAAGTTTTAATTCTCCTTTTATTCGAGTGACCAAACCTCCAGTTAATCCCTCTCGAACGGTTTGGTGGAATTATTGGAAAATGATTTCAAAAGGCCTCGTGTGGCATCGTCAAAGCAGCGATGTCAACAAGAGGCAGCAGCTTCTTTGAGCCTCGGATGCAGGTTCATTGTGTGCGTTCAGAAGCATTTGCAGATATTGTTGTTCTGTTTCGGAGCCAAACGAATCCCAGTGAGCTGCTTGCTTTGTTTTAAAACAGCGTCTGAACCAACAACAACAAAATATCTTAACACCAACAGGAAGATGCTGCTGTACTGACTGACGGACTCCTCGACCTCTGATGACGACGCACTGTCAAAACATTAGTGTGACACTCGATTTAAAGGCTTTAGTGAAAGGTGCTCTTGTCCTTTCAGATCTGGCCTTATTGTTGGTTTGAAGTTCCACAAACTAAATTCTCCTTCGACCCGAGTTACAAACTCTAACCTTCAAACACAAATTCACACAGTAACAGCAGATAGAAAGCACCGACCTGGTGTCATAAGGATCCGTTCTGTGTCTGCTCTGTGGAAAATCCACTTCCAGTCCTGTATTTCTATTTTTCTTATTGTTATTTGTGCAAATATGCAAGAAAACAAAAGCACAAGGGACCAAAGTAAACTAAAGGACACAAATCCGCATCCTGCAAAGTCACTGTGGATCTGCTGCAACTGTTCCTGCCAAAGACCGAACTGACGACACCAACTTATCAAGCTATCACCGTTAATGTGACAATGATTAAC
The DNA here is from genome assembly GCA_025331565.1 of Holacanthus passer. Taxonomy (NCBI): domain Eukaryota; kingdom Metazoa; phylum Chordata; class Actinopteri; family Pomacanthidae; genus Holacanthus; species Holacanthus passer. The sequence continues at coordinate 692,837 of JAFREQ010000097.1, read as the reverse complement.
GGAGGCTGAGAAACGCTCCACGCAGCAGCTTTAACATGCAGCTCTGCTTTTGGCCTCGGAACAGAGAACAGATCTGAAAGACTCCGGTCCTTTTGGTCCAGGATGAAGCCGTCAGCGCTCGGGTTCACCTGCACTGATAAATACACCTGAAGCCTCATATACATTCAACCTTTACATTTAAGAGATTCTTTAAGAGATCCGTTTCTGTTGAAGAAACAAATATCAGATCTGTTGTTCGTCTCAAATACTGATATCGGCCTCAAAGATCCGGAAATGGCTCGGCTGTGATTCTCATGGGAGCTCGAAGGCCTGAGCAGAAAAGCCTCTTTCCATGTGTAGAGAAGGAGCAGTCGTCCCCGAGAACATTTAGAGAACAGAGGGAGCGGCGTCTTTGTTGTCAGCTGTAGTTATGGAGGGAGGCTTGTTCCTCTCCTCCGCGGTGACTCATCCAGCTCAGCATCTCACCTTGATATTCGCTCTAATGTGTCACCTAACCAAAGGCAAGGTGAGCCAAACAACACGGCGCTCGGCTTCGCTCAATCAAAAAACCAGAAAAAAAAGCACATACCCCGAGGGAGCGATGGCGTACAGTGGAGCGGAGGCAGCGGGGAAATATTTTATGGAATTCACAGGAACACTCATGTCTTTGATGTACAAACATTTGATCCTCTCATGCGTGTGGAGACGTGATTTACATTCGTGATACGTCGCTGATCCTCGCTGAGACGCCGTGGATCACTGAGGTGTCAGATCCTGCATCGCTGCTGCAGGAGGCCGAGGCTCCGTTCAGGAAAACGCTGCATCGTGGCTATTTTTTTTTTTTATCCATTTTTTCTCAATAGTTTTCTTTAACAGCTTTTTTTTTTTGTTTTTTATGCGACATGCAGGAAACATATGGAGAGAGAAAGAGTGAGAGAGACATTTAACAAACACGTCTCACTAGATTCAAACTGTTCACACGTGTCCTGACAAACAGCCTCTCGAACACATAGCACAACAACCATCCTGATAGTTTCCTCTGTGAACCCACATGAACCGGTGTTGTATTTATTTTACTGTTGAGTTACTGGATCAGAACAAGCCTGCGTCACTCTTGACTCCACACTGAGACAGTTGGAATCCAGTGGTTTTAGTAGTATGAAGTCGGACGCCAGTGCTCAAATTCAACATGTGCTCGCCGTTAGATTTCTGCTACTTAAAACTACGTGCATAAACATGATGCAAAATGAGCCTGTGCAAGAATAATATTAGATATTCAGATAGAGTCCAGTTTCACATGTGAGATATTTACTTCATGCAAAACAAAGATGTAACTTTGTGGGAAAAACTCTCTCTAAAAGAAATGTGTTTAATGATGTTTAATGGTGAAGCTCACTCTTTGGACCATTTCTGTCTGCTTGTTCAGAACATGAACACTGATCACACCATTTAAAATATCATTATATCATAGTGTCTGCAAAGTGCTTTAGTGTCGACGACACTGGAAAACATTTCTTGAGAGGACTGAAGCCCAGAGTTGGTCTCAGGGTGGATTTGGACTCGATGCCGAGTAGATTGAGTTCTTATTACCTGTGAGCTCTGGTACCTGCGGCGCCTTCCTAAAGCCTCCTCATCCCGCTGGTTCTCCGGCTGCTCTGCCCCGGGTCCCCTCTCTCTATCCGAGCTATGATTAAGGTTCAGAAGGTGTAGAGGAGGATCCAAACAGACGGGAACAGAGCTCTGGGCGTGGAGGCGGGGACGGCGGCGATAAATCTGAGTCAGCGGAGGTGACGGGAGACGCTGCCTCGGGGCTGGAGGGGAGTCGTGAGCCGTGCAGGACCTGCAGGTTTTCATTAGACGCAGGCAGCCAAGCTTTGTCTCAACTCAGAGACCGAAGCATCACAACAAGGGTGGCGCATTACAAAGATCCATCCAGTCACAGCTGATCGCTCAAACCTCTTTAGCCTGAATGTGAAAAACCAGTTTGTCTGATGAGTCACTGCACCGTCCAGTCTGACTTGTCAGAGGTCACCTGGACATTTTTATATTTCTGACAGGTTTGTAATTCGTCAGATTAACAGGACAGATGAAAAAGGCACGAGCTGATTTTAATAATTTAATCAGCCAAAGTCATCATTTATATATCACAATTCATTCACAAGGCAGTTTCAGAGCAAAGTGTCTTCGCTGAACGCTCCTCTGTCGTCCCATTGTTCTCCCTAATTAGCCAACATTTATTTATGTTTCCATATATTCACATCAGACAGATTCTCCTCGTGTCCTCGGTCACTTCAAATAGTTTGGTGGGATGAGTTTGAGTAACGCGTCACCTTCACTGTAAATAGCCAATAATGAGAAGTTATGGGTGGAGAATTTGGGGAATCAGGAGGTTACAACCAGCGTCTGTTGTAATATTGATGATTCATCAATAATAAAGGAGTTTGATGAAGAGGCCTCTCATTTGTGCTAGTTTTTGTTTAGCTTGTGTTTCTGCCTCTACTTTGAAATAATTCATGATGTGATGAGAAAATGATGGTGTAAGGAAGAAAATTAAAAATGCATGTTGTGAAAAACTTCCCGAGACCAAACCTCATCAGAGACTCCACCCGGCTGGGCCCTCGTGTTGGGTAAAACAAATGCTCCGAATTAAAACTCCTGTGCTCGGCGACTGTTTGCAGCTCGGCCGTCCAACAAAGATGTTGATGATGCAATTTTATAAAAGTTTTGCTTATCAGGAGCTCTGCCCCGCTGCTGCTCCGAGTGCGTCCCATCAAATGTAAAGAATTAATCCGCCCTGACCCCGACAGCCTGCAGAGGAAGAGGATTCTTGCTCATGCATACCAAATTAAAAGGCTTTTCTTCACAAGAGCTTATCAGGGACTTTTTCTTTTCCCCTCTTGTTCCTCACTTGTCCACCTCAGCAACATCTTCCGCTCCAAACTGTGAAGCTCAACAGTCTCAGATTAATGGTCGCCTCTTGTTCCAGACAGTAATACAATAACCCGTTGAAGGTCTGGCACTGCCGGAGCGAAGGGGACTGTTGGCCGGAGCGTTCGATTCTTGGTAGCGACCGATTGTCAGCAGAGTTATGTGTTATTACAGGTCGGGAGGCTTCGACCTCCACTTCATCACCCATGTGTTTGACTTCGTATCTGATCTGCAGCTGAGAGCAAACTATCAGCAAACAGAGTTGAATCTGACTTGTTTGATTCTTAAATGTGTCTTCGTCTTCTCTGTGTCTGCAGATGCAGCTGAATATTCTCCTGGACAAGCTCCGCAGCACGGTCAGTGTTTCTCCTTTTACAGCCTGATGATTTCATGTTCCAGCTGCAGTAAAGATCAGTTTCCTGTGATGCAGCTCTGAACGTCTCACGAGAGACAAACACCTGCAGCTCCTGAGACGCGTCGAGTCCTGAGTCCTGAATGTCTGATTGGCTCTGAGCTTCCTGCTGTTACTGTAATGATTTCTCTTTCTCTCTGCGTCTCCTCGTGTCTCGTGTTTCCCTCGTGTTTCCCTCCTCTGCTCCTCCAGGGCTCCAGCTTCATCCGCTGCATTAAGCCCAACCTGAAGATGGTCAGTCACCAGTTTGAGGGAGCTCAGATTCTGTCGCAGCTGCAGTGCTCCGGTCAGTGGTTTTCTGTGGTTCGTCTACGTCGAGACAAGCTTTTATGTTTTTACCTGAACGGAGAATGAGTTCCTGATAGTCCTGTGATTTTAAAATGATTGTTACCCTGGAACATATCATCCTTTTCCTGGGATTCCACACACACAACAACAACAATCCTAATAGTCAGGTCATAAAATGATGCGTATTATAGTTTTATGGTGTTGTTAATTCCTAATCATTCCATTTTCCAACTTCCACGACACAAACGTCCTCGTCAACATCCTGTTGATCAGGTTGATGTTTTAGGGCTGAACCTCAGTTCAAGTGTTGAGAACAAGCTGCTCGTTGTGTGATTTTAAATGAATCTTTTATGATCTTTCAGTTCAGCTTGTCTCTCACATCAGATCGTCCTGCTTTGTTTCACGTCTCTTCCAGTTAAACGAACTATTATTCAGTGAAGTTTTCTTCTGGCGAAGAAATAAAACTGCGAATAAATAGAAGATGTCAAGAAACCACTTTAACAAGCACAAAGATAAAGAACCAAGGACGAACAGAGGCACAGAACACGTCGACAGTGACTCACCATCCGAAACATTTACTCCGACAAAGACGTCTTGTTTCTAGAACAAACCTGCAGGAAAAATAGGCTCATGACCAAAGTTCACCACATTGATTTCAAAAGAAAAGTTTTTAAAATCTCAAACTTTACCAGAAAAACAAAGTTCAGATTAGTTAAACTGATAAAACAATCTTTGATGCAACCAGGGTTTCTGGACAAATTGGATGGTTTTAAATATTTTCTCTTGTTACACATTGTTTTGTATCTGTGCTGTTGGGAGACATGATAAACTAAATGTGTGATTGTTGTGATCAGATTTTGCTGCAGGAGTTTGTTGAGTCTCAGTTTCAGTCTGAACCATCAGACCTGCAGCAAACTCTCACTCCAGCAGCTGAGAAGCTCGTTGTCTCACAAAGGCCAAGTGACAATTTTACTGCAAACTTAAATCACCTTAAATTAATTAACAAGTGAATCCGTCCATTTACTGACACTTATCCAGGCCACGTTAATTTAATTATATCATGAGGAGCTGTTGTTATATCGGCCTGTGAAGTACTGAACGTCATTTCCATCATACTTTGAACGATATGGTTCTGAAAAAGGTATTAAAATAAATTCTGTGAGGTGTTAATGAGGTTTTAAAAAGTCTTGACTTGAACCTGCAGATAACACGTTCGGTCCTTTGCTGTGAACTCGATTCCTGTCTCGTAATCTTTGTGACTTTGAAACCGTTTTCTAAAACTTTTCCTTTTTCCCCAACCGACCAATAAACGGCTGCGACTCTCTCCTCCCTCCCCTCAGGTTTGGGAGGAAAGAAATTATGAGCTCGGGTTTAATATCCTCCGAGAGTCCGATTTCTGCTTCCGTCCACACAAACTCGGCGATGGCCTGTTGTGATACTGCGCCCGGCGAGCTCTTCATCACTTTTATTGGACTGGGAATCGAAGCGTTGATAGTTTGGATTAGAGGGAGGCCTCTGTGAACCAACAGGACGCGCTTCAGTCCAAAATAGATGTTCAGCAACCGAAAAGGCCTAAACACACAATATGGAAGCAATTGTTGTAAAGAGGTAGTCGGTCGTCTCGGGCGACGCTCGACAAATTGAAAACACTTTGAACTCTTCTCAAAGATATTGAATAATCAACTCGTGCTTCCGTCCAAAAGGTCGTTCCTGTTTGTGAGCAGCACTGAAAAACAGTTTCTTTCACATTCGCCTCAGAGCCGCTGACTGATGATCAGCTGCCTGATGATCAGCTGCCTGATGATCAGCTGACTGATGATCAGCTGACTGATGATCAGCTGCCTGATGATCAGCTGCCTGATGATCAGCTGACTGATGATCAGCTGCCTGATGATCAGCTGACTGATGATCAGCTGACTGATGATCAGCTGACTGATGATCAGCTGCCTGATGATCAGCTGACTGATGATCAGCTGCCTGATGATCAGCTGACTGATGATCAGCTGACTGATGATCAGCTGACTGATGATCAGCTGCCTGATGATCAGCTGACTGATGATCAGCTGCCTGATGATCAGCTGCCTGATGATCACTGGCTCATGTGAGTGTTGAATTGGAAGTCAAACTGTTTAATGTCCTGAATAGAAATCAGCAGAAACTGACCACATTCTGTTTGATCTTTCAAATCTTTACGGGTCATTTACATCATTTTTTAAAGGCAAAACTCAACTCTCAAAATTAATTCTTTGCTGCTTCTCTCAGTTTTGTATAATCTTTAAAAGAATATCTTTGGTCAGAATTTAAGCCTCAGCTGTTCTTTGTATTATAATTATCAAGTCAGTGATAATGTGATCGTGACGATGATGAGGCCGAGGATCCTGCAGGATTTAACATGAAGCTCTAACACTTGGTCTGAGATGATCTGGGAACCTTAACAAACCAAATCCAAACAGAAACTGAACACACAGAAAGAAGATGTAGATTTAATCGGAGCTGAGCTTCAGGACTGGATCCTCCGTCCACAGCAGCTCGTTCTGTTGAGCAGGAGGCACAGAGAGGCTTAGGAGGCTTAAGTCAATCAGTGACATATTGAAGCTGTGTAATACCTTGTAAGTTAGAAGTAGGACTTAATAACCAGTGAGTGATTTGACAGGAACCAGTGGAGGGAGACTAACACCAGGATAAAATGTTCAGCAGCTCTGGTTCACACGACCTGCTCGTCCGCAACAAGTTGAATATTTCTGAAGCTTCGGGTTTTTTAAGCCGGTCGAAGTGTCTCCTCCCTAAAAGGCTCCAAGGTGAACATGCACTCTTCTGGAAATTACCTTGATGTAAGTGTAATTGTTGAGGAAGATAACTGGAGCAGGGTGACACATTTTTATTATTGTGTCCTTTGGGAAACTGTGCAGCAATTACAACTGGGAGTGTGATGTGAGTTATGTGCAGCTGGAGGCTTCAATCAGAGTCTCAGTTTTATCTGAACACACAAGAGCAAAGTTATATTATAATGGATTTAAGACTCGGTGGAATAAAGTGCTTCTGCAGAGAATTGGTATTTTTTATCCTTGTTGGAAATGTTGGTTTGTGTTGCTCTGTTGGTCCAACACACTTTTATTACATGATGCTGCGAGAGGTTGAATTTTAATGACTCTGCTTCTTTACTTCCCACCAACAAGTCAACACCTGACACATTATTCTTATTACTGAATTCCTGTGCGTGCACACAAAGATGAAGGTTGGCTTGTTTTTGCACTCTGTGCCCATTCACTGCAAACGGCCGAGGCTCCGACGGCGTCGACGTGAGCTCTGAAACCAGCGCTGAGCATGTTGACAGCTCAGACTCGGGTTTCAAAACTTACCGGGAACTTTGAATGCAACTGCACAACCACTTCTTTTTATTTCTTAAAAGTTAAGTTCTTAACCAATAAACATGCCCTTGTTCACTCAGACGCTCTACGTCTGACAACACATCAGTTCCTAATGTGCCAAAGCTAATGTTAGTGTTTTAACATGTTCTTCTCTGATTCCAGAAACCGACTTTAATGGTTAAATATTTCTGTGAAACTGAACGTACTCGATGGTTTGCAGAGGTTTGACATGAAGTAACTTGATGACAGTTACGAACTCGGCTACGGTTCATTGGCGCTGAATGGAAATTGGCAGCATGTGTCTGCTGTGAAAGAGCTCTGGAAATCAGCTCTTTGATTCGAGCTTTCAGAGCAAAATGAGACGACTCATAATGTCTCAAAGAGGCCAAATCATCCGTGTTTACAGGGCGTCTGTGCAGACAATGAATTTAATATGTCGAGAGGAAACGTGTGGAAAGTCCTGACAACATCAACACAGACAGACGGCGCCGACGAAAAGGGGAAGATGGAAGTTTAATGTAGAAGTAAATGATGACGGCTGACAAATGAAGCTAATTGGTTCTTCTCAAAGTTCTTTTTATAAGATGAATCGTTCACTGGAAGATCTCTTACGACACATCTTAACATGTTGGTTGTGTAAGTAGACGTTTGGAGTTCCAGTCCAGCTCTTTGATCCAGACTGAAATATCTTGACAAATACGGATGGATTTTCATGAAATATCACACAGATATTCTTTGTCCTCAGAGGGTGAATCCTAATGATTTTGGTGATCCCTGACTTTTCCACTAGCAAAAGACAAAAGAGAAGTAGCAGAACAAGAACTTTGTCAAACAGTTGGTTTAAATCAGGAAGTAACTGACAGTTTGTACCCAGCTCTGTTTCTAAAGAATGCGACGTCTGTATGAGAACTGAAGGAACGTGAACTTCCTGTCCAGTGACCTCCTCTCTCTGTGACCCCGTCTCTGCAGGTATGGTGTCGGTGCTGGACCTGATGCAGGGCGGCTTCCCCTCCAGAGCCGCCTTCCACGAGCTCTACAACATGTACCAGAAGTACATGCCTCCCAAACTCACCCGGCTCGACCCCCGTCTCTTCTGCAAGGTCGGTCCTCCGGTCCTGGGCCCCGCCCCGGCCCCGGGCGCCGGCCCCGAGCCGAGTTTTCATCATTGTTTTCATACAGCAGCACGTCCATGTTTATCTCTGCGCTTCATGTTTGTGTTGCAGGCTCTGTTCAAAGCTCTGGGACTGAATGACATTGACTACAAGTTCGGCCTGACCAGAGTGTTTTTCAGACCCGGGAAGGTGAGAGTTTTTGAAAAGCTGCTCCGTTCCCCCGTCGCAGCAGCAGCTAATATAGGTATTGTTCCCCTAAAGAAAGACAATATATTCAGCGGGAAAGCACATTAGTCATTTTGGCTGCTGAGGTGAGGTGAGATGAGGTTTTCGAAGGAACCCGAGCCAACAGATGGGATTTTTTTATTTCTCTACCACATGAATAATTCATCACATTTGGGTTAGACATGCAGGTTCCAGGGGGGCTTTGTGAAAGTGCATACGTTTGTTCCAGAGGACCTGGGAACACGCTGTGCAGGATGAACTGTAAGTCTGACACTGTAGATTCAGCTCCGAGGAATAAATAAATGCTTATGTCCTCCGTTGGCTGAACTCGGATGCTTTCATTACTCTTCGCGTCCCTGTGGAAGCGTCGGGATCTGATGTTTGCTCCGGAGGCGGCGATGCCCTCCAAGATAGACGCAGCATCACATGCTGCCGGTAAATAATTGTTTAAGCCTGCAAGAAAGCCAGGACGGTAAGAATCCACAGCTTCGGCAGCCGAGATGCTGGAAAAGCAAGTTTAAGTCTTTCAGGATTAATTCAGATCTGGAGTGACGTCGTCATAATAAATGAACCCGAAGCCTGAGGGTCAGCGGCTCGACAGCACTCGGCAGCGCGTCGTCAGAAATCAGACTCCGACAATAAGGAGACACGGACAGTGAGAAAATAACAATGTGAATTCAACCTCTTTCATTATTGAGGCAGCGGCAGACGCTCAAGGTCTGCAAGTCAGAGGTTTCCAGAGGACATGAACACAACACAACAAATCAGCTGCTCCGTCGCAGAGCAGCTCTCAGCAGACTTTCACATCAAGTGTAGTAAGTGTTAGAAAGCTCTCAGCAGCAACTGGTCTGCTCTTTGAATTTCTTATAAAAGATGGATGGATGAAAAATAGAAAAGTGAGTTCACTGTTGCTCAAATAGAAAGACATGTCTGCTCAGAGGTTTATTCTCTCTCAGACTGCAGACATCAGTTCATATCACTTACAGGAGTATTCAAATATTCTGTGTCGATATGTATGTGATGTAATATTCTACAATCTGATGATTCAGATTGTCAAAGATTTTGCTTTGCTGTTAGTTATGTATGTGTTATGCATCCTCTTGATCTTCAGTATTCAGTTGTACTGTATTAAAATCATGACATGGAATTACACATTAGATTTCAGTTCAGCTCCAGGAGGCTGTGAACTCTGATCTTGATTTGCTTTCAGAAACATCATCTTTGTCGTGTTCTATCAGCCTGATTTAGCCTCAGGTTGTAGACAGATCTGACCTCTGACCTCTGCTCAGTTCGCAGAGTTTGACCAGATCATGAAGTCGGACCCGGACCACCTGGCCGAGCTGGTGAAGAAGGTCAACAAGTGGCTCATCCACAGCCGCTGGAAGAAGGTGCAGTGGTGCGCGCTGTCCGTCATCAAATGTAAGCAGCACATGGAAACAGTGGCATCATGGGAACACACCCCAAAAGATGATTGACAGAGTGATGGAAGATGTGTGTAATAGTTATTATGACAAGTTAAATTCTCCTTTAAGACGGTGTCTGATTTATCTAATTAGTGATGGTTGATTATATGACAACATTCACACTGAGAGTGAAGCAGCTTTCATCAGGTTTGGATGAAAGTTTCGTTCAGTTAAAGCTGCTTTGTTTGGCTGAAACTTGGAGCTCTCATTTCCATAAATGAACCAGGCAACAGAATATTTTACTGACGTGAAGGTCTGGCACTCGAGGTTCTTAAGAAGTGAACTGATAAATGAAGCATCGTATGTTCACTTTCAGGGAATTATTCAGCAGCAGGTTGTGATATAGGAGAAACTGGGGGGCTGAAGTTAGTTTGATAATCACCAGCTGGACATAGATTTAGTTTCAGGTCTGATGTTACTGTGAAGTTAATGTAAAGCTCAGCATCAGACCTGCACTCACCAGTTCAAGAGCGAATCTCATGAAGAAGATTTATGTACTTGAATATGAAGGCAGCCATCATTGCTGGGCCCCAGAGATCTCAGAGTGAAGTTAGACAAACTGGCTGATGTTGATGACTCGTATCACAGAGCCGAGTCGCTCTCCTCCGTCTATCACAGCCGTCACTCTCGGTACATTTGCTGCTGATGGTTGTGAGTTTCGTCCGGGCGGCGTGTTGGAACTCCGATCGTGCAAACAAGAGATGGATCAGCATGCACAGATGGCTCATGAAAATACCCAGGGGCCTTGTGGATGGAGCGGAGTCGCACAGCACAACAAACCACGGGCGGCGCGTGCAGCGGGAGGCTGAGCTGCACAGACGCTCTGCTGGTGATAATGTGGAGTTGAGCTGGTGGAGGAGCCGCAGATCTGCTCCTGTCAGTCACCGCAGGCCGCCGGCGTAACGCTCCTCTCCCTCGCACTCGCTCTTTTATATCTCTTTATAGATGTCGCTCCGTCTCTCTATCGCTCCTCATCTCTGTCGCCAACTCTTTGTTCTCTGTATCGATCAATAGAAAATGAGCTTTATTGGCAGGAGCTGAACAGAAGCGAGCGTTGCTGAAACAAACCATCATATCACATTAAAAATGAATGTATTTGTCAAATTCACGAGGTTTGAAATGTTGCAGTTGTAAAGTTGAAAATGCTTATTGGATTTTTAAAGTCCGCTGAGTGAAACCAGTCTGTGTTCAGTAAATGCAAAGTTAATTCATTTTGTTATTGATGGTGAGGACGTTAAATATTCTGAGGTTATAACGAGATGAAATGAGTTTGGCAGCGCGTCGTGACGTTATCGATCTCTGTCTCTGTTTATCTTTCAGCCTTCATCTCGTCAGCTCAGCCTCTTTTTCGCTCTCGCTCTTTAATTTTCTCACTTCAATTCAATTCGAACCTGCTTCACTGAACGACAGAAAGAAAAAATCTATGATGCCAAAGACTTGGGATGAAATCGAATCACAAATAATGTGGTTTTGTAAAGAAGTCAAGAAATTCTGCAACGTAACAGAATTGAAACCTCATTAATGAAGAAAAGCGATTCACTGTATTCACTGCAAATCAAATCAGTAGAAGAACTGAGAGCAGATCGTATTTCTAATGACAAAGTTTGCAAACTAAAGTGAGAGGTTCTTGTTTTCTTATACTTGGGGACAGAAGTTGGGGCCCCTGGGGCCCCATTTATGAAATTATGTACAGGATTCACATCAGGCAGTTCCAATCCAAAATCTTAAGAATTATTATCAAGAGAAGAGTTGATCAATCGAGGTTCTTGTCACGAAGGTTGTGATAAGACGAAGAGATGTTTCAGGGTCGATGAACTTGAAGCTCTTTTCTCTTTCAGTGTCATTTCGAGGTTGGAAACTGTCTGTGCACCAGCAGAACCTTTTTTAACACACAGCCCATAGGGGGCGCTGTTGTTGCCGGTGTGTTGTTATTTATACTAATCAAAGGTCAATTTACTCATGAATGAAAACAGATGATTGTTGTCCCTCAGACTCTTGAGGATCGACGTCCTGGTTGTTGGTCAGTGACTCAGCTCTTTACTTGTATATAAAATAGATCTGACCTGCTGGAGGAAGAAGAGCCCTGAAAGGAGCCGGAGGATGTTTCTGTGGAAAAGAAGGATATTTTCTCTGTGATCAGAAAATGGATGTTTGATGACATGTAAGCTGTTGGTTTCCTTCAGGACAGAGCTGCTGTCCAACGACCCTCAGAGGTCACGTTAACAGGACGCTGACGGTCTTTAACTCTGGTCCTCTCTGTCCTCTCTGTCTGTCTCCTGCAGTGAAGAACAAGATCCTGTACCGGACCAACGCCTGCGTCATGATGCAGAAGACGGTCCGGATGTGGCTCTGCAGGAAGAAGCACAAGCCTCGGTGGGTGTCCGTCTCTGTCTCTGTCTTTGTCTCCTCCCTCCAGCTCTTTATCTGTCCTCCTTCATTTACTCTCTCTCCAACTCTTCCTCCTTCTCTCTTTCATCTTTTCTTCTCCCTCCCTCCTGCTCTCCTCATCGCTGCTATTTTGCTTTGTCTGACAGCAAACACACACCAACTCTGTGTGTGTGTGTGTGTGTGTGTGTGTGTGTGTGTGTGTGTGTGTGTCACTCGCTGACTCGAGTCGCAGTGCTTATCACAGTGCACAGATTTGATTGGCTGAGTTGCATCACATGAGAGTTTCCTCAGCTGCTAAATTGGCGCCGCAAAGGCTAAAAGAGCTGCTCAGGTTAAAGTAGAAATTTAATAACTCTCAATAATTTATCGGTTATAGGTCGTTCAGTCCACTTCACACTCGACTCTGCGCTTCCTTCAGTCCTCAGAGATTCGCTCTGAAGTCGAGCAGGTGAACGGTTGTACAGGAAATCGAGGACAGACAGAGATTCTTTCCTTTTCCACCTTCCTGTCCTCCATCTTCTCCTTCTGCATCACACTCTCTCTGCTTCTCTCCCTTCTTCTTCTTCTTCAGCTCTCTCCTCTCTTCCTCTCTTCCCTTGCTCATTTTCTCTCATCTCCTCCCTTTCTGCCTTCCTCTCTTTCCATCCCTCCTTCCCTTCTCTTCTCCTCTCATCATGAAGATGAGGGAGGAAGGTAGATACCTTCCTCCCTCATCTTCATCTTTCTCCTCCTCTTCCTCATTTTCTGCCACTTTCAGAGCTCAGCAGTGTCAGTCTGCCACACACACACACACACACACACACACACACACCTGGCGTCACGTACAGCTCTGCTTATTAGCTGTGATCCTGGAGGAGAAATAGCAGAGCCCTGGGGGGAGGCAGGTGGGAGGAAGATGGAGTGTGCAGGTGAGGAAGGGTTTTTGTTCTCAGTGGGGGGTCTCAGTCAGATCCGCAGCCTGCTGGTCTGCGCTAACGGGCCTGTGATTGTGTTTGGTTGTGATGATAATGAAGCGGCGTGTGTGATAACGGGGGTGGGCGGGGTCTTAATGATGGGGGCGGAGTTTGGGCAGAGATCGAGATTTAATTTACCAAACATTAAAATGAGCAGAAAAATGACTTGTAGCCGAAGCAGAAGAGGGACAAAGTTCTCGTTTTGTGAGTAATGAGTTTCATTTTTTGCTGTGAAGTTTAAAGTCCTAAACAAAATGTCTGTTCTCTGTCGTGTGATTGTGCTTCAGGATCGACGGGTTGGTCAAGGTGCGAAACCTGAAGAAGAGGATGGACCGATTCAACGAGGTGGTGGCCGGGCTGAAGGAGGGCAAACAGGAGATGAGCAAGCAGGTGCAGAATCTGGAGGCCGCCATCGACGCGCTGATGCTCAGAATCAAGGTGGGTGAGACGGACGGACATTTCGCTCCTCTGCTGTTGAAGCTGCGTGTTTGAGAGGAAGAAGAAACTCCTGCACATCCGTCGGCGGCGGCTCTTTGTTGGGCTGTCGACTCTGACAGAAACACATATGAAGAGTTTTGTTTCAAAAATAGGAAAATCCACCGATTTGACAAAAGTGCCACCTCCTCTCATTAAATGATGGACAGCTTCAAATGAGACCTCGTTGTGGAGCAGTTTGACGGACAGGTGGAGCCTGAAGTCGCTGGCTGACGAAGAACAGATTGGATCTGCAGCATTTTTCTAATATTGAGTCCAGTTTGTGACATTTTTCCAATTTATACACAGTCTGTCTTTTCATGTGGGAAGATAAAGAGCTGGTTGGACTTTAAGTCAAAGATTTCTGACGTTATGATTCACAGATACGAAGGATTGTCTTGACTTCTCATCATCATAATGCTATTTTCGGTGGTATTGGATTAAATTGTGAGCTTTCTCTGACTTTAAGTCTCTTTGAAATAATCTCTCCTCTGAATGTCATGAATCTTTAATATCCTTTAGATTTGTGTCTTAGAGTTTTACAGTTCAGCTGCCGTCCTCTTCTTTACTGGAGATCTGAGTGTGACAGGTGCTCGCTGCAGTAAATGTCGGTATTAGAAGGACAAACGCCGGTCGAGGGACTCGGCGGCGAGACGCTCCCGTCACGTCCAATCCCAGCCTGCAGCTTTGTTGTCGACTAAGTGGCAGTCGGAGGAAAAAGGTTGCGGTGACAGCAGATGCGTATGAATATTCATCTGCTGCGAGGCGGCCGCACGTTCGCCTCGTCAGGTTTACACGGCCGCCCTGCGTCTGCGACGACGCCTGAACATACAGTGACAGTGAACTGCGAGAGGCCCGATGCTCTCAGGAGTTTTTTTAAAGCTCCGGCACAAACCGACGGAGATGTCACAGTCTGATGCTTCACTATCTGTCTGCACCTCTGACATCCCCTTAATCACAGTGAAGAACGTCCTCAGAGACGCTTGTATTTCAGACTCTGACTCCGGATGATGACAGTTTTACTTTGGAGCAGAATGTACAGGAAATAAACTTGCTGAGAAAGATTTACGTGGAGCGCTGCTGAATCCTGCTGTGCTGCTCCCTGGGTGCTAATATTGGTAACTTCCAGAAAAGGCCAAAAGTGTTGGGACACCTGAACTTTGCAGCCACATGTGATAGTTGAACAAAAACTCAGACATGAATCTGCAGCTTCATCTGTTCAGAGAAGCTGCTCGGACTTCAGGCTGAGCAGAGGTGATGAAGAGCAGCTGAAGCTCATTTTCTCTATTGATTAATGTGCAGATTATCTTCTGGTTTAATCAATCATTTGGTTTATAAAATGTCAGAACATAGTGTCCATCACAGTTTCCCAGGGTTGAAGGTGACGTCCTCAAATGTCTTGTCTCGTCCAAACAACAGTCCAAAATCCAGAATATTCAGAGACGATGAAACCGGTGACATTTGGAATTTGGCTTTAAAAAATGACTGAATAAATGATATGCAGTAGTTGTCTGTTAGTTTTCAGTTTATTGATCCAGTCCGTGCAGTGTTGGTCCTATTTCCTGAAGGATCAGGGATGTTTGCTTGTGTGGTCGCTGTTGTGTCCTGAGTATTTTGAAGATCATCATCAGTTACATCACCACAGGACATTATAAGTATGAGATATTATCTTTGTGTGAATCAGCCAAAAATCACACAAGCTGCAGCCAAAATATAAAAAATGTGCAGAATAAAGAGAAAGTAAATGAGACTGATGTAAGCTGAGAGAAAGAGACGGAGAGCGGCGCCGTGAAGCTGATCGACTCCGTCCGTCTGCCAAATGTAAAACCAGCAGAAATAATGAGGCAGAAATATTCACATTTATTCTTTAGTCTCTTTCATTATTCCTGAAAAAAATATTAAGTCCGCAGAAGTTGTTGATGTGGTTCTTTTTCTTTCTTGTTTCAAACTTCTCTGATGGAGGAAAAATAGAAATAAGTGACACATAAAATGTAAATCTGACCTGAAAACAGAGGCTGGACTGAATCTGCTGAGTGCGTTGAGTTTGAGGACGGATCACCACAACCGTCCCTGAAGGAAACAGATTCTTGCTGTATTGATGCAAATGAAATGAATTTACAGGTGAACGTGGAGGAAGCTTCGTGTTCACTGGGGAACAGAGAAAATAAAGGCCTGTCTGCTGATTGTGTTTGTGAATGTACAGAAACATCATCATGATCTGATTGTGCTTTTGTGTCCGTCAGAGCACCAACATGACCCGGATCGACATCGACCACGAGTACCAGGCCCTGGTGGTCCGCTCGGAGCAGCTGCTCACCGCCATGCAGAACAAGAAGAAGGAGGAGGAGGAGCGCGAGCGGCTGCGACGCATCCAGGAGGAGATGGAGAAGGAGAAGAAGAGGAGGGAGGAGGAGGAGCAGCAGCGCAAGAAGGAGGAGGAGGAGCGGCGACTGTAAGTGTCTGGAGCACTTTCACAGTTCAGCCTCTCGACCGAGGCTCAGAGGAAACGCTTTGTTTGGCCTCAACCGAAAATTAAGAGGCTCTCGTCAAAGTTGCAGCGTTTCAACCCAACAAAAAGCCACTTTTCAGCAAAAACGCTGTCCACTTCTTTTAGAGGGATTTACATAATGAGAACGCTGCTCCTGAAGGGTTTATTTTTATAGAAGCTATAAAGTGTTATCAGGCTGCGTTGTTGCTTTTCATATTTCCTGTATTAGCCGACACTCGCGTCCAGGGTGATTTACAACGAGAACAGTTTGTGCTTCAAGTCCCCAGCGTCCGTCATTACAGGAGAAGAGTCAAAGGTCACAAACCTCAGAGTTATGAGGAAAGTTTTTCTTTGTAGGAGCAGAAAGAAAAAGTCTGATGTAAAGAGATCAGGTCACGTTTCAATGATGAAATGTGGCAGCGTCAAAGAATTTTCTGAACTCAATGAATTGAGGATGTGCTGGAGCTGCTTCATGGTCTGATGGTGAAGCAGAGAATGAAAGCAGCTCTCAGCAGTTTTCCTCTTGTCAAGGAGGCCTGATCTCTTCAGTCCCCCCGTTTTACCTAGAAACATAAAGACCCGGGTGAGAATTCAGAACTGGGTTATACACAAGCTTTGTTACTGGAGCCGTAAAATGCGAGATTGATTTGAGAAATGAAGCGGGGGAGCGAGGTCGAGCTGCCGGTGAACCAAGCAAACAAAACCCACGTTCGTACAAGCGTCTCTCTTTTAACCTTTGAACTGAAAGTCGACCTCTCTGACCTGCACTCGGTCGCCTGCTGGAACAAGCAGAGAGGCCGAGTAACAGAAACACCTGTGTGAATAATGCATCGCGGTTCAACAGCAGCACAAACTGCAGCAACATCTCTCTGCTTCACTGTCATTATTTCCTCTTTGTTCAGACTCCCCCTCCCTCCGGTTCCTGAACGACGGCGTGCGAGAGGCCGCCGAGCTCCTGAGTCCACCCGGCTCCGCACACGGTTACACAGAACATTTCATTTCCTGCCCAGATTTTGTCAGGCATATTCCTCACTCGTGTTTGACCCCCACGTTCCTTCCCCTCCTCCAGCGTTATGAAAGTCTTTGAGGAGGACTGATGAGGGGCTGAGACTGATGGGGGCCATTGTGTTCGTCACAAACCACTACCCGCTAATATAAGACATTAGAGACGACAGCCCAAATTTTATGGCCCACTTTCCCTTCCCTTTACTCTCCCCCTCGGGCGAGTTATGAACTCCCAGGATTCACCTGAAGGTCACGGACTGAAGGTCGTGGAAGCAGGAGAGCGTCGGCGCTCTGAGCCTCGATAAAGTCGCTGAACCTGAACGATCTTGTTTTATAGGATTTTCCCATTTTACCGTCGACCCAGCGCCGCTTTAATCCAAACATTATTTATACGGGTGCGTTCGTGTGTCCATGGAGATTTGTCCCAGCAGGCTCCACTTCCACTGCTTTCGACGCCTCAAACGTCGCGACTCCACAGGCTGGTGTTTGTCTTTCCTTTAGGCGTTTGGCTGATGTTTCTATTCGCAGCAGTTTTCAGGGTGTGAAGCAGCAGAATAACCTTCAATTCCTGGATGAGCACAGAGAACAAGCAGTCGGTTGTAAGAAGTGCAAATGTCAGAGCTGCTTCTGTGACAAAAATAAAAAGGCAAAGAGCAAGAAAATAAATAACCGTTTGAGAGCGACTGAAACGGGAGATTTCTGTTTTGTACGATTTAGCAACAAATGCATCAAAGTGAATATTTGCATGAATCATTTTCTCTTTTCCAGCAAAAATGCCAAATATTCTTTTCATTAAGCTTCTTGAGATATTTTACTTGAAAAATCCAAAAAGTGCAACAAAACATCTGTGTATGTTCGAATAAACACGCTCGAAAAATAAAACAACATAAATATACATAAACATACATTTAAACAGGTGTAGAAAGTAGAAATAAAGCTGCTGTGATCAAGTTTATAGGATTTACTAACTTTAGAATTGTGCTTTTATTTGGATGAAATAATTTTGCAAACGGAGAAAAGATGAGTCTTATATTTCTCCAATCAGGAAGAAACAGTATATTTACATCTGTGTCCATCTGTTCTTTCTTTATCTACCTTCATCCCTCCGTCTCTATCTTTCCGTGTCTTGTCTTTAATTTATTATCCTTCACTGCTCCACTTTACATTTCCATTTATTTTCCCTGCTCTCTCTCTCTCCATCTGTTCCTCCTCTCTTCCTCTTAATCATTGTCTCTTTCTGTCGCTCCCATTTGTCATGTTTCCTTTATCTCTCCATCTTTCCACTTACATCTCCACTTCCCTCCTTTTCCTCTTCTGCTTCTCTCCATCAGGAAAGCAGAGATGGAGGTGAAGAGGAGGCAGGAAGAGGAGGAGAGGAAGAGGAGGGAGGAGGAGGAGAGGAGGATTCAGGTGGGTGTTGCTGGTCCAGTTTCATGTACCATCCAGAGATGAAGACACTTCCCACCCTGAGTTCACACAGTTCGTCGTCCATCTATGTCTACGTCTATCATGTGTGTGTGTCTGTCTGTGTGTGTGTCTGTCTGTCTGTCTGTGTGTGTGTGTGTGTGTGTGTGTGTGTGTGAGAGAGATAGCGGGTTTTACGGTTCACTGGGTTTTATGTTTATCATCCGTCCGTCGTTCGCTCCATCTGTTGCTGCGGCTGATCAAGTGCAGACTTTAGTTCAGATCAAATCTGCTGCCAGGAGCCCGGAGCACGGGGCCCCGGAGCCGGAGCCCGGGGGCCAGGAGCCGGGGCCGGGTTACCCACAAATCTGCTGCGCCTCCACCAGCTCCGACTTGTCGTGCTTCCCGTCACGTCGGCTCTGGTGTAAATATTCATGAAAGTAACAGGACTCAGGATTTAAGGAGGTGACATCATTTCTCTCTTTGCACATACGACTGAGTCACCATCAAAAATATGATGTCCAGCATTTGAAAGTGACATTTACTGTTATTAAATGATCGCCGGTGTAAAACCAAAGTTCATGTCCATAAATTGACACACAATAAACCATCAGTTTCACTCAGAGCGACATGATTGTGCAGCTACATCAGATGATTCATCAGGACGAGGAACCGACTCCGTGACTGTAACTCTGTCGGTGCAGGAGCCGCTTCCTCAGCAGCGATTTGTGACGACGGCACGTAAATGTGAGTTATACTGGAGACTCACGTGTTCGTGTGTCGGCCAGAACAAGAATCCAGAGTTTGACCATCGTGAGTCCAACAACACTTTGATCATTAACTGAGATGGTGACATTAAAAGAGTGTTAGAATATAAAGCTTTGAGGATAAACTGTCCCACGGTGTCTCGAGATGAACTTCAGCTAATGAACTGAACCTTCAGCTCCTCGTGACCTTCCTCAGTCGGTCAAGGAGCCGTTTGACTCATGAAAGTTGTTTCATGAAGAGAGGAGGAAACAGGAGCATTAATCATCCCGTCACTCGTTCCTCCTTTAATGAGCAGGAGGTGAAGTTCTCCCTCCGGCTGCGGCTCCTCACCTGCTCTGGTTGTAGGAGGGTTGAAGGGCGTCTGTGTTCACGCCGCTGCATCGATTTGAGTTTCCTGCCTTCGTGAATACCAACAAGCTACTGAGTCCACTGGAGCTTCAGCGTCTCAGTGAGAAATGTTCAGAGTGACGTCTTGTATTGATCAAAATATCAAATCAAAATATGATCAGTTTACTGAGACATCGAACAGTTCATAATGACTCGATTGATTATAGTTGATCGACAGAACAATAATCAAAAACAGCAAAGTCGAAGTGGATGTAAACTCTCTGAATCAGTTGCTGTTTGACTTGTGTCGATCACATCGTAACGTCCGTGATGCGTCACAGCTGCAGATGAATCTTAATGTGGGGAAACATCTGCATCTGGGAACAGCTGCCGTGTAAAACAGCCTCTGAGAGACAGAGCTGTCAGACGTATTTGAAGATGTTTGTAATGTCCCGAACTGAAGCTTGCATTTGAACGCAGCGTACGGCCGCAGCCCTGCACATATTTTATACCTGCAGATGCTCGACGACTCTGAGGAGTCAAAAACTGAATTGGCTGTTAACTCCAACACGTGTGCACATAAACACTCGTGTTTACGAGGCTTCGTGTGCCGATGTGTTCAGATGGAGATGGAGCTGCAGCTGCAGGCGGAGCGGGAGGAGGAAGCGGCTCGACAGGCCGTCCTGGAGCAGGAGAGGAGGGACCGCGAGCTGGCGCTGAGGATCGCCCAGAGCGAGGCCGAGCTGATCCCAGAGGAGGTGGCCAACGACTCGGGCCTGCGCAGGTAACCGACCGACAACCAGCAGAACCTGGTCCAGGTTTCACAAGGTTCAGGTTCTGAAAAGGTGCCTGACGTGTTGTTAAGTTCCTGCAGCGGAAATGAAGCTAAAATGAACCTGAGTGACCAGAAAATCATTTACAAGATAAGACAGAAAGAAACTCACTCAGATTGAAATAATAATGTTTCCAGGTTTAATCTGTATTTTATTTGAACAAAGCTCCTTTTGTTAAATATAAGAATGGATATTTTCAAAGCTCTTCATTTAAGTATTAAGCAAAAACATCCAATGAGCCAAAGTGGCTTCATTTCTTCATTTGAATGTTGTGAAATGTCTCAATGAGGTTGAGTGAATGAACTCTCTCTGCTCTCTGAATGTTCCTGAGAGTGTGACGGTTCACGTTGGGTCTGCAGTTTGACAGGAAACTGACAGGACAAAGTCAAGTCATTGAAAAGGAGTTGATGCGATGTTTTACTCAAAGTATGTTCAGAGTTCAACATTCACATTCAGATTGAAACACACTGAATATTTTATGACCCTGACGCCCAAACAAACCATTGATAATGCATCACAATCTGTCAAGAGCAAGAAAGGTTGAACAGTCACATTTCCTGTTCCTCACTTTCACAGTTTGACACTTTGTAGACTTGAAGTTTCTTTTGGACTCTTTGCTCCTGCAGTTCTTCAACTTCTTGACAAGTTCTTGCAGAAACTGTTATTTAAATTCGCCTCAGACTCCGTTTGCTGGAGAAGCCGGTCGATCCTGTGTTTAACCATTTTCTTCTTCTTCTTTGTTTTCTTTTTTCTTCCTCCCAGTAACGGCTCCTCAGTTCCATCGTCCCCAGAGAGAGCAGCGTAAGACCCGGCGATTTAACCCTTTCATTTCCTCCCCAGTCCCACCTGCCTTTGACCCTTCCAACCATAACCGAGCCCCGCATGCTGAGACGAGCTGAGCCGAGCACAAACCTGCTGCGTAACAGTGACGTGCTGATCGCAACTAACAGCGGCACCAGTTTAATAGACGGCACTTTTCTTTCTTTAATGTTCATCTTGATTTTACATAGAACAACTTTTATTGTCCACGTTTGACCAAAGTAATTTGCACCAGTTTTAATTGTGACACCAACGTGATTGAAACATTATCGAGGCTCGTGTTCATCAAACTTCTGAAGAGTTCGACTGAAGAGTCAAAATGTTCTCTGCTAAAAGTGAAGGAAAAGACTCAACTCTCAACTAGATTTAACCCCTTCTGTCCTGTTGATGGGTTTTTTATTCCATAAAGAGTAAAAAAGAATAAAAAACACAATCAAATGACCAGAAGCTAATGTTTCTTCACTTCACAAGGATTCAGTTCAGTACGACTTTATTTATCTCTGTAAGGGATGAATAAAGTTGTTGACAGACGGATCAACAGACAAACAGCAGATGGACAAATACTGCAGCACTAAAAACATTCAAAGACTATGACGCTTTCAAAAACTATTGTAGTAATAAATACATTAGTTAAAAATTATAAATTTCTAAACAACAATCTCAAAAGGTCCAGAAGATAATGAGGCCGTTCAGAAGCATAGAATCATTTAAAAACATGAACAACAAACAGATTCAATCTGCCAGAGATTAAACTTTATCAAAAAGTCAAACAGTAAGTAAAAACAGCACCAACTTTAATCTTGTTGTTTCCTGTAATGACCACTTGTGACCACAGTGGCCGCTGTTCAGTCACATTGTCTCATTTTGGAGAAACACGTTTTAGTCCCCAATTAAAGGCAAATTAATTCACTGACAATAAAATAAACTTAATAAGCATAATAATAGAAGGACATTGTCCAAAATGGAAAACATAAGAAACCAAAGTGAAGCCGGTTGGAAAGTTTGCTGCTGGTAGAAGAAGTTCATGATAAATAGCTTTTATGATGGTTGAATCTTTTATCTTCGCTGATCTGCGTCTCAGCAGTTTGATGAATTTGTGTCCTCCGATCAGTTTGGATCGAATCACTTCCTGATGAGTCTCGGGGGAGAGGAATCGCCTCTTCTTCTCTTGATTGCTTTGTTGTATTGTTCAGTGCTGCTCCGTCTTATAATCCTATAATCCTCTTTTTGCAGCACTGCTGGAGCCCCAAAACTCAAGAGCTTGACCATGTAGGTTCCTTCTCAATACACCGACACCTTCACCACACTGAGCGATGCCGGATGGAGATTGGTTTTTTTAGAGAGGCTCCGTAGCTCAGATGCACTTTCCCGTAGTTTCTGCAGTGATTTCCAGAGTGTGTTTGCTCGGGAACACGAGCGGTGGGAGGTCGAACCGACTCGCTGATGCGTCCCGAGATGTTAAAGTGCTCGCCGCGTCGGCCCCGGCTGCGGCGTCGCTTCGCGGCCTCCCTCGCACTTCTCTGTGCACTTACTCCGAAGCGACCCACATACGAAGTGACTGTGAAAGTTGAAATGGATGCTTCACGTCATGACTCAGCCGTAGTAGAGGCCACATTACTCCGTTCCACACTGAGAGGAAGCTGGAGTGATGCATCACAGCACTTTATCCACCAGCTGCTTCCAACACTCGGCTTCGCTAAAATGTTTTTACCGTCGCACTGCTTTTTTTTTACTCATTACAGAAATAACTGCAGTGTTTTCACTGTTGCTTCTCTACAAACTGACTCAAAATCTCGAACATAAAGGCGACTAAAGTGATGAGAAGCAAAACAAGAACAAGCTCCTCACAAACCTTCAGACAGAAAAGACAGAAACATTTCAACCTTTTAAACAAGTTGAATCCAGACGAAGTCGGACATGAAGACGAACACGTTCACTTTCATCTTCACACTCACATCAAGTCTCCGTTTTCTTTCTCTTCATCCATCCTCCTTCCTTCTTCTCTCCTTCACCTCCCTCCACATGTTCCGCTTTCATTTCCAGTCTCATAGAAAAAACCTTATGCTACTTAATGTGTTTAGTGAAACATGTTTTGAAGGAAACATAATTATGTTGATCCCGTATTTATTTCACAGCTTCAGTTACTTTCCAGATTAAGGTTTTACATCATTTACAAACACGTCAGTTTATAAAATTACAATTTTATTTTAAAGTGCATTTTGTTATTCGTGCTTCTGTCGATTTACTGAAAGTTTGAAATGCAGGATTTTTACTGTTAATGGAGTATTTCTGTTGGAGTATCACTACTGTTACTCAGGTTCAGGTCTTTATGTTCAGACCATTAAAACGCTTCAGGTTCAGGGAGGATTGTGGTTTTTGTTTAAATACTGAAACAGTCGTATTTAATGAAAACTACAATCTTTCCTGAACCTGTTTTCTAGTAAGTGTTTGAATTTGGTGCCGTTATGTTTCCATCAAAATGTATTTTCTCTTCATCTTTTTCTTCCTCTCCACTTGTTCTTTTGTTCTTCCTTTCCTTCTCTCCTTGTTCCTTCCACCTTCACTCTTCCTCCTCATGTTATTTATCCACTGTCAGTATTTCTGTGCAGTACTTTTTGTAGTATAACAGTGTACTAACTTTTTCAAACTGGGGCCGTTTTTAGGGAGGAAATGGCGAAGGAAATGACTGAACTTCTGGCTCGGTGGGTAGAAGTCGTTCGTCGAAACCACGTCTTCAGTGAAAATCTCTTCACAATCAGTCGCCTGAATTTTCTCCAGATTGACCACATTTTTAATTAAAACAACAATATGTGAAGCCGAAATCCTCTTAAAGTTGATTTAGTTGACGCTTGATCAAAATCTAATTCAACAAATCTGATTAGGGTTAATTCCCTCTGTGATATTTAAAATCCACCGAAGGTTCCAGATTGTTGTCTTTTTTGATTTTGAGCCTTTTTCCGCTCCATGTTTTTCCTCCCGGATTCTCTGAGAGCAGCCGTCGACCTGCTGACCTTCGCAGGCTGGAAACACCTGCTGTCGTTTTTTACTCCACTCTTTCAGGTGTTTTAGCTCAAACACCTGGATCCACGTCTGCAGCTCCGACTGGTTCATCAGTTTGTTCTTTGTAAGCTGCTCTGGAACTTTAATGAATTCAAAACGCAGCAAAGATGATTTTAATGTTTTTTTCACATTGCTGTTGTTGGAATAAAGTAAAACCACAATGCATCGGTGAGAAATGTGAACAAAAGTGTGTTATTTACTGTGACGATGAAGTTAAACGTGTTTGAACAGAAGCGACGCCGTTTGAAGTCAGATCAATATTTCTCAACTGGGCATGAAAAGTGTTTCCAACCACTGGATCCTGCAGCAATTTCAGGCCTCGGCGCTTCAGATTCCTCAAGACAAAAGCTGCATAGTTTCGTTTTTTATTTTTATTTTTTAAGTTTTTTTTGAAGGACTTCAGCACATAACTATTCATTTGTATTTTCTCTCCGTGTTCATGTAGAAACTTTCAGACGTGTGTTGACAGAATTCAGGTGGAATCATCTGATCTGCTTCTGACCTCCGACCTTTAATGTTTCACCGACAAACTTTTAACAGCATCAGAACACGTGTCAGTTAATTCCGGACTGATTGATCAAGTGATCACACTCGTTTTGATTGAAGTCAGGCTTGAAATCAGCTCCTGTTGAAGCTTTAGCAGCCGACGGCCTCAACAGGTAAACGTCACCTCGACGCTCCGCTGCAGCTGTGTCATCACATTATTGCGGCTAAATGCTTTTTCCCACGTGTTTTCCTCTCGGCGTTGGTGCAGGCGTGAATGAGTGATGTCAGTTGAAGCGGTGCCAGTCTCTCCTCCTGTTCGTCTGTCTGAGGCTAATTGGCTCAGGCCTCCTCTCACTACGCCACAAACACAGCGACAGGAAGCCGGAGCAGAAGGTGACGGCAGCGCTCAGCCGCTTAGCTCGCTGCCAAGGCCGCCGCGTGCTTCTGGGAACCCGGTACAGCCGTCCGGGTCCGAGGCCAGCTCCCGCTAATCATAAAACACACAGCCGCCCAATAGGATTACAGAACCGGCGCGGTCCCGCCTCCGACTTCCCGGTGTGCTAGAAAGGGCAAATCTGGGTCACAGATTAATCAGAGCTGTCAGCGGCGCCGTGAGGAGCGAGCGGCGAGCCAGCGGCACGGCCCGCAGCTGGAGAGCAGCTCCGCTCTTCACTCTGTCATGTGTGATTTAACACGCCGAGCTGCCGCCACACAGCAGCTCCACGCCATCGCACCACAGCTTCTGACTTCCTGACTGCAGCAGCATGCACCTTCACAATGTCGCCCTCCGACCTCCTGTCGTTCTGTTGTAGCTTCCAGCTTCTTCTTTCCTTTTAACAACGACTCAGCTGATCCGACTCCCTGACTCTCTCGCTTTCACCTCCTGCAGTGAAACAACAAACCAGTGTTTCCTCTGAAACCTCCTCTTCCTGTTTCTTTTCAAATTAATGTAGTGCATCACTTGAGAATCCTTTCTGATCCAGATTGAAGCGAATAGCGCCGCCCTGCTGGTGTCCCTCAGTTCACCGCTGTGGGTCTTTGCTGACTCTCTTGTCTGTTTCCTGTATCAGAGGTCCACAGGTTCAGGCCTCCAAGGCTGCTGCCGGCGCCAAGAAGTACGAGCTGAGCAAGTGGAAGTACGCCGAGCTGCGGGACGCCATCAATACCTCCTGTGGTGAGTGTCACAGTTTAGTTTGTCAGCACAACAGCGACGTGTCGACAAGCTGCAGGTTGTTCCTCCTAAACACAACTGGTACTGACCAACAGGGACGTCTGGACTTTATCCCAAGACGTTCCACAACAGGTGTTTAGACACTGGAGACTCTGCTGGAGTCCTCAAAGTTCAGTTCACACCAGAAACTGGTCTGAAGATCAGTCTGTTTTAACACTCTGGTCTCTGGATTGGTATGAAATTTACATGTTCATGTTCCCCAGAGGAGGATTTCAGATAATAGTTCCAGCAACACCTTCGAGCCAAAAAGTCCCCTTCACCAATCCTTCACAAGGATCTCAAGCTAAAATTCATATTTCCATTCAATTTGTTGTGAATGTTCACCCGAGGATGAATCCTCACATGAGACTTTTCCTGTTGCCCCGACCTTCGGTCAAAGTGTAAACTTGGCATGATCGACATTTAATGATCTGATCGATTCAGTCCAGCTCAGAGGATGAACCGGTTTCATTTTACTGATCCTGTTTCCTTTTTCAGGACAAACTGTGTCTGAGAATCACTTAGTCACAGTTGAGCCTCGTTTCCATCGAACGGACAGTTTTGACAGAAACAGCTCATTTTCCACTTCACTTACTTTTATTTTTGTAAACTGCCTCATTTTATGGCCACTTCGCTGATGTGGGAGTGAAACCGCAGGTCGAGCTGAACAGAGAACATCTCTTTGAACAAAAGTGTCCTGATGATCCAACAGTTGGACCCAGAGAATTGATCAGCGGCTGTTTGACCTTTAACATTTACAAGGTCGACGACGAGCTTTTCCACAACACGTAGCTTCAGTCTCTGTCCAACATCAACTTGTTTTCCAGAGTAAATTAGGTAATGCATGAAATAAATAAGTCAACAACATTTCAACAGGAGGTCAAAGGTCAGACGCAGCCCCCTGATAGACGTTAATGTTCCTGCCTCCTCGAGCTCATTATGATTCAGTGACAGAGAAACTTGGACGTAAAGAAAACAGCCGAGGGGAGAAAATCTCACAGTATTGACATGGTGACGAGGACGCCCGCCGGCGTCCCGCAGACGAGCGGAGCCGCACATCAGCACAGTGAAGAGTCGTCCGGTTGTTAACAGACGGAGGAGGAGGCCGAACCTGATCTGATCTGGAACAACGGAGCGACAGGACGCAGCGACGGCGGCCCGTTGACTCCCGCCGCGCTCGGCCTCGTCCCCGACTCGCTCCGGCTCGACGCTAAATGGAAGTTGTCGTGTTTTTGTCTGCATCCAAAGTATTTTTGTTCAGTCGACGTTACCTGAGCACTTAGTGTGCATTCAGCATCTCATCGCTCTGTTCGCCGCCGCTTGGATGATAGATTGAATGTTTTTTTTTCTTTTTTCCACTAAAGTAATTTATCTGAATCATCCTGATGAAATGTGTTATCTTAATGCTGCAGGCTGTGTAAAACGCCTTTGTCAGTCTGTGTGTGTGTGTGTGTGTGTGTGTGTTGATTTTTGTAAAGATATTAATGAACGGTGGCAGTTTGAAGGTGAAAATACCAAATGTTAATGTATCTGTGGAGAACAGCTGTGTGAAGGTTTGACAGTTTGTCTTTGTGGCTTCATCATTAATGAACAAACACTGTGTGGCCAAAAGTATGTGGACGCTCCTGTTGGTGAAGGTGAAGGCAAATCTCACTGTCACAACGTACAAAGCTGTTTTAGACCAGTGATTCCTGAAGGGGGTCGACTTGTACTCTACAGAAATACAGACATATAACAAACGTATCCAGGTATTTGAGTTTAGGAGATAAACGGATTAGAAAAAGGCTGATGTTTGGTGGATTTACTTTGACCAACAACCTTCTACAAGACATGACGTTCAGATTTAACTCCAGGTTTTGCAGGTGAAAGTAGCTGAAAGCTCAAAGTCATAATAGAAAATTAAAAGTCATAGTTAAATGGTTGAGAAGCTGCTGCTCGTTGGACGAATGAAAACTTCTTCTCAAAGGTCGTCCGACCAGAAACGGCTGAAATCAAAGTTCTGACATGTTGCAGTTTTGTGTGTTGAGTCTCTCCCGCTCTGTCTCCCGCAGACATCGAGCTGCTGGCTGCCTGCAGAGAGGAGTTCCACCGCCGGCTCAAAGTCTATCACGCCTGGAAGTCAAAGAACAAGAAGAGGAACACGGAGACGGAGCAGCGAGCGCCGAAGTCTGTCACCGACTACGGTACGACACCTCCACACATGGCAGCGCTGTGGGTTTATACGTGTGTGTGTTGTTTTCAGGAAACTGAGCGACAACAGTTTATATTAACATTTATACAAAACCTTTATTTGATATTTGGATCCTTCTTCTGTCTCCTGCTGTTCTCACACATCGTGGCTTTGATGTAAATCTGTAATTACAGGTTGAAAATATCTTCATACCTATTTTTTAAAGTCTTGAACGTGGACAGAATCTCCAGCCTGACTCATGTTCAACACTGACCGGTGACCTTTCAATCTTTCCTTCTGTAAACTTAATGAACTCCGCGGTGCGTTCAGGGTCACCGACACCTCGTGGTGTCGTTCAGACGATGTTCAAACACAAGGAACAAATGGACTCCGTCTCGCACCTCGCCGCCGCCGCCGCCATCGCCTCCTTGTGCCGCACGCTGAGTTGTCATGGTGACAGAGAGCTCTTATTCTGGCGTCTGACTCCTGATTGGACCGTGAGCCCCACTTTCATCCTTCACATCACAGCTTCATCTCACCGTCACAAACAGCAGTTTAAAGAGTGGAGTCCTGGTTCTGTGTGTGTGTGTGTGTGTGTGTGTGTGTGTGGAGGCAGCTGACAGTTAAATATTGTCGAGCTCCAGTGTTGAATCCTCGAAGGTAAAACTGCAGCACACACACACAGATCTTCAGGACCAAGTTGACTCGTCTCAGTCTCACAAAGTTATTTGGTTGAATGTGAACAAACATTTCGGCCTCGTGGCTTCGTCACAGCATCAACGGAGCTCTGACGCTTTACTGACGTTTACTGAGCTCGAATATTGGTTTGAGAAATTTGCTGCTTAATGTTTCACATTCATTCAAACCCTGTGAAGCTTTAATAAGATCCTGTATTTGCTCTAAAGAAAACAGTGAAGTATAATTATTTACTAATGGAAAAAGACTTTTTTTCTTCCTTCTCGCTCTTTTCTCATTTTGTCGCCATATCTGAACACGTCACACTAATAAACATCAGACAGAAGAATCATGATAAATATTATTCAGACTAGAATCAGTCTAAACTTAGTTATCATCAAATATATCAACAATATTTGTGTTTTCATGCTTTGGTCTTATTTATTGTGCCACTCTGATTCCAAAGAGTTTGGACTCTGTGTGAAACATCAGTGAAACCAGAATCAGTCATTTACAATCAAACTGTTTTCTGAAGTTGTTCCTGAGTCCATGTGTTAATGTCCTTCATCCAACCATGTGTTCACAAAGTGTTGAACCTCTCTCCATCCTGAGTCTTTCCAGGATGAACCTTTCAGACCCAATCATGATCCTATCACCTGTTACCAATGAACCTGTTTACCTGTGGAAGGATCCAAACAGGTGTTTTTGGATCAGTCCACAACTTTCACAGTCTTTTGTTTGAAACATTTTGCTGCATCAGATTTAGAAGAAGCAGATATTTACAAAGATGAATGAAGGTGATGAGGTCAAACATTAAATGTATTGTGTTTGAACTTTGAGTTTATGTCAGTAAATGATCACATTCTGTTTTATTTATGCCGAACTCTTTGGAATCAGGGTCTGTCTGTCATCACGTCTGCTCATAAAAACCATCTCTCTTGTTTCACTGTTGCTGCCGTGTTGCATCACTTCCTGCAGTGTAACCTGGCATGTTTACTTTCAGATCATGCTCCTCCTGTGAAAAAAGCATGTAAGTGTTCCTCCAGTGTTTGACGCTACTAACCGCAGAGCTGCTGCCCCTTTGTTAACCCCCCCAACTTGGTAGAGGTCTGCTCTTAACTGGGCTCGCCGCTGCTCTCGGCTTTGTGCTGCTCAGTTTGATGGAGAAGTTTCCTGTTCGGTGGAGGAGGAGGAGGAGGAGGAGGACGGTGGATGGGTTTCCATGGCGACCGCTGCCTCTATTGAGACGTGCGTGGAGGAGATTATTTGAACGATTCTGAGGCACGAAGATGCCGTTTCGTCTTTATGACCGGTGCACCGGCGCCGGCGCTCGCCCATTTCGCGAGACGCCTCCCAGACAGCTATGAGGATTTGATAAAGAGCCGAGGTAATTCCTCCGAGCTCTCAAGGCTGCGGTTATTGATACTCCCACACGGAGAAATTCTCCGGGAAGGAAAAGAAGGAAAAAAGAGAGACACAGAGGCTTTCAGGCTCGTTTGGCCGCCTCGTGTTTGGCGGCAGATGATAGCGTCACGTTCGCAGGAGCGTGACGGCAGGAAAAGGCCGCAGCCGCTCATCTGAAGAGGAGAGACGCTTCGCTTTATTCAGTCCTGACTTAATGAAGAGTTTAGATTCATATCAGCTTTTCAGCCGCGTGAAGCTCCGAGCACAAGAATCAGACCAGAGCTGGAGTCTGTTTTCACACAGAACCAGAGCCATTGAATTCAGACCGGAGGTCGACCGATGTGAGTTTATCCGAAGGCTGCGACTCGACTCAACCTGCTGATGTTTGTCTTTAAATTGGATCATTTTCTCTTTAGAAAAGATTCATAAAGACTGTTGACGCCATCTGAAGCCTCCGCTGAAAACCAGACTCATGATCATATTTAAAAGTCGTGTATTTATGTTTCACTATTATTTACTCAGGTTTTCAGATCGTCACTGTTTGAGATTTCTGTCGACGCCCAAATCTAATCGAATTATTGGAGTGACGGCATCGTTTTTGAACTGTATCTGAGAATCTCAACAGCAGAACTGAGGTTCAGTCAGACCAGAAAGTGAAATTAATTAATCTGCCTGAATTCACAGAATCTTTGGTCGTAGAGCTTCGATGTTGTCGTGAACGGACGTGTGTGTTTCACAGTTTGATGGCAGCTGATCTTTATCCACATGAACGGGTCTCAGATCCACCTTGATTTTAGTAATTAGTGTTTTTTCGTCTCTTAAAAAGCTGAAAGCAGCTCTCGACCCCTCAAAGAGTCACAAACCAGGAAGTAGGACAAACAGTAATCACCGAGCTGAGAGGATCCTGCAGAGTTCGGTTCAAGAGCCTCCGAAGAACATTTCTACATTTCTGCTGCTTTTTCTCAACAAAAAGAGCTGATTTTTTTCTTTCTTAAAAGTTGTTGGCATGAGGAGGTGAAGTCGACGTGTTTGTTGGCGTCGCTCTTTCTCAGTTTCTCGTCTTTTGGAAGAAGGTGTGAGGACATTTTGTTGGTGATGGTGAAACGACGTGTTGCTCTGAGGCAGATGGTCGTTTTCAGACTCTGCAAAGATTCATTTTAACAAGGTGTTTAAATATTGGAATCAGTTTTAGAACAGTTTATTTCTTTCAACATACTGAATTGGAAACATGATTCTTTCTCCACATTTCTTGATTTTAAAAGTGAAAACAAGATGAAGTGACTTGTTAAAGATTTGTGCAGAGCTCTGATTCGCCGAGCTGCAGCTGGACTTTCCTCCTCATGCAGAGAAGCTTCAGTCTCTAGATCCTAGTTTCACGCTTCACTTTGTAGAAAGATGCAAACAGTTTGTGTTTTATGTTTCTCACGAGTTTCCAAACCCCTTCGTCAACATCTGCCGAGCTTCCTGTCTCTCTGATTTCCTCCCTCTGTCATCATCTGTGCCGACCCTCCTCTAACAGCAGGACTCTAAACACAGAGACCAGAGAACTGGTCTGTCACTCAGATCTGATCCAGGATCAGGAGAGAAGCTTCATGTTTACATGCAGTGAGTTCATGGATGTTTCTGAGATCAAAACCACTGACTGGTAGAATAAAGATGTTCTGTGCGTCACCTGTTAACAGCAGCTCTGCATTTTCACAATAAGCAGGAAAATGTCTGTGCAAAGACGAGACGCTGTTGAATCTTTCAAATGTTCTTTTTCTGTTTGAGCAGCAGAAACTAAATTTCTGTTTCTCTCCATTGTGTTGGATTGACAGCAGAAAGAGAACAAACAGGAAACATCCCATTGTTGAGACTTTCATGCTTTTTATTGCCAGAACACCGGTTAAATGGAAATGTAGCCTAAATTACCTAATGCTAAGCTAAGCTAACTAGCTACTGGCTTTGAATTTACTAGAATTGGCTCATGACTAAATGATGGATTTGTGTTTCAGGTCAGGATCAGCTGATGCTTTTCTTTTCTCTTGTGAAGACACCAAATGTAATTTGTGAGCATCAATACATTAAACTCTAAGAAAAGGTGATCCAGATTCTTCCCATGTGGATATTTTGAATTGTTAAGTTTTTCCAAATCTGAAACAGAAGCCAGTTCTTCTCCATCTTTGGAAACAATAAGTTAATACACAGGTTGATCAACAGGAACAAAGCTGTTAAATGTCCATCTTTCCCATGAACTGACCTCAGACTGCACGTAAACACGGTCGCTGACTCCTGATTGGCTGCTCTCATCTGTGGAAGACACCAAGCTCACTAACTTTTTTTCCTATCCAATCACCAGCCCAGCAGAACCCGGCCCCGCCCATCCCGGCGCGGCAGTACGAGGTGGCCATGAACCGGCAGCAGCGCTACTTCCGCATCCCGTTCATCCGGCCGGGCGACCAGTACAAAGACCCGCAGAACAAGAAGAAGGGCTGGTGGTACGCTCACTTCGACGGGCCCTGGATCGCCAGGCAGATGGAGCTGCACCCCGACAAACACCCCATCCTGCTGGTGGCAGGTCAGTACTGCACTTTCACTTTTGTGCTCTTTGGTTTTAGTAGCTATTAGAAGAAGTTGTGTTAAATGGAGGGAAGGAAGCACAAAAAGGACAGAACAAGAAACAGTCTGAGGGAGAAAAATGAGGGAGGACTGAAGGACGGGGAAGTGCAGCCGAATCGATGAGCCGATACTCTGATGGCGACAGGAACAGAAGAAATCAAAAGTGACACCTCACTGGTCGACTTTAATAAACGTTCGAGTGTTTGACTTTGTGACGGAGCATCAGATTCATCCTCATCATCTCTGATCGTGATGCGCAGTCAGGTCGCTGCCGGGCAGCTGGAAGGAAAACCAGGCTTCTGTAGGACGTCCAGTCTGAATCAGTTCAGCTCTTCAGCTCCCATCACGACAGGACGGCGACGCATGAGCAGCACAGTTTAGGACGTCGTGTTTTTAAAAGGCCATGAGACAAATTTTATCCCGTGGTTCTTCTATTAGAGAAAGAAAAAAATCCATCAAATGTTCAAATGAAACTAAAACCACAAAGGTTGTTGCATCACTTGTTGCAGGTAAAATTAAAAGTCTGGAGTAAATTTCAGATTTGTTGTTTTATTCGTGAAAAGATATGAAGCCTCTGAGTGGGTGGGACATGCGTGTTTGATTGACAGCTGAGACAGCAGCAGCACGTGCACATTTCTCAGAACTCAGAATGTGGCAGATGTTAAATCACAGTAACAGATTCAGTTCAGTCATTTAACTTCGTTTAACTTTGAACCATCTTGCACAATATTTTTTGCAGCATTTTTCATTTTTATTGAATCATCAGTCACCGTCTTCATTTTGTCCAGTGACTTTCACATTTGTCAGATCCAGATCGATGAAAGCACCTGTTTGGTCTTTAACAGCGTTTGTGCCACAACAAGCTGTAAAATCGCAGCTTGGACTAAATGACGAGTGAAAACACGTCGTTTCGTTCGACCATCTGTTTCAGCGTGTGTGTGTTTCCTCCTCCAGCGTCTCCTCGACTCTGTTGGACTCGGAGGATCGCGGTCGTCTGTGGGTTGTGGACGTTTATGAAACCGTGTCGTCGCTCGTTGTGTTTTAAAAGCTGCAGCTGTCAATCAAAGCAGCTCATATCGCGGTGAAACGTTGGTGTTTTGCTGTCGAGCGTTCAGACGTTCAGCAGCATGTGAGAGACAAACGCCTCATCGAGCACTTTGCTGGAACCTGTTATTGCTTTTCCAGCTGCAGATGCAGTCTGTTCCTGCCTGAATGTAAATGACCAGCGATGAACATGTTCAGAGAAACAAACCTGAGTTCAGTCGTTCCTGTTTCTGCAGTTTTTATTCAGGATGAAAACAGGATCCAAATGAGCCGTTTAAAGAAGCAACAAGTGATCTGAGACTTCGGCTCTGGCTGTTCATCAACCTATGAAACTGTGTCAGTTAAGATAAAATGGGATTAATCACACGTGACTGAGACATCATTCGAACAGATTAAAGCAAATTAAAGGTTAAAATTAACTTTAGCATATTAGCATGCTAACATGCTAAATGTCAGAATAAAGTCAACAATCTATATCGAAGCTGTTGGAACATGGTAAACTTAAAATTGGCGTGTGAATGTTAGCATGTTAAACGGTAATATACTAAACATATGGATGTTTTAGCTTTAGCATATTAATATGTTTACAGGCCGATACGATCCAGTAAAATTTCCCGGATCGGCACAATACAGATCCTTAAGTTCAGCAGTTTCATACGTTGTTAAATCGAGTTGATAAATTTAGTGCTCAACAAGGACTAAAATGAGACGTATAGAAGAAGTGAGCAAAATAATCCTGGAGGGTTAAATCTTGTAAACGACTGCAGATGTTCAGAATCAAGACGACCTCCTGGTGATTGTTGCCAAAGTTGCTGCAAGAGTTGAAAAACCTGGCAGGAAAGATTTAGCTGATGTTGCCCATTCTTAGAAAACCATCCTCAGTCTTTGGGGTCTGGATCAGTTCGTTTCTTGAGTCGAAACTGAAATGACGTCTCTGCTTGGTCCGACTTCCTGCTGCTGCTCAGTCGATTCTTACCGGCAGGTTTCTGGACTCTTCTTGTACACGATGTAAGACTAAAGTTTTGCGAGTCTGAACCTGAAGCCTATTTTCACGTTACAGGGAAGGACGACATGGAGATGTGCGAGCTGAGCCTGGAGGAGACGGGTCTGTCGAGGAAGAGAGGAGCCGAGATCCTGCCCCGGCAGTTCGAGGAGATCTGGGAGCGCTGCGGCGGCGTCCAGTACCTCCGCAGCGCCATCGAGAGCCGGCAGGCGCGGCCCACGTACGCCACGGCCATGCTGCAGAGCAAGTTCCAGTGACGGAGGCCGGAGCCGGAGCCGGAGCCTCGCGCTGCAAACAAAGGGACAAACGCACCAGCGACCTGACTCAGACGGCGCCGGAGCGTCTGAACCAGGTTCTGACTGCATCCAGCGATTCTTCTCCACTGTCCTTTTGTTTCTCTTCTGGTGTCGTTTTTGTTTTGTTCTTGCTGGCTTTCGGTTCCTCGGAGGGGGGCGAGGGCAGGGAGGTTTTGCGGTGAACCCTATGCAGAAAAAAAAAAAAAAAAAAAAAAAATTATACTAAATTATCACATCCGGTTGTTTTCCAAGGATTCAGTTCTGTGTAACATTTGTGCGAGTCGAACTACGAGGCCTTAACACTACTTTAACAGGGTTTAATCGCCACAAGTAGGACTTTTTCCTTTTGTTCAAAGCTGCCTCCCCAAACAAGAAAAGCTAATTCCTGTGTAATGATGCATTCCTGATTCTTACACCGACGTCTCACTGGTGTGTCGCTTCCGTCTTAACAACTAGCTGGTGACTCCTCCCATTTAAAACCTGCTGTTTACATCGTCTTCACCTGGTCCTTCCACGACAGAACTCAGCCGCACGAGGAGCCGTCGGTTCTCAGCGTCAGGCCGAGCTGCACGAGTCCCGTCGTTCCTCGTCGCCCGGCTCATAATTCAGATATTTGCTAATACTTTTTTATTTGACCTTTCGTCTTTCCGACCGAATGTAACTTGAGACCTCGTTGATTTGTTCATGAAGTGATTCCTCTTTTCTCTTTGTGTGATTCATGTGTAAAGCTCGTGAGAACGGTCCAAAACCTTTGAGACCAAACATTGATCTAAACTCGAAGCCCTGGTTGGGTTTTTTTGTTTTTTGGCCTGAGCAGTAATTCAGCTCCGTGATTTTTTTTTGTCTGCGTTTATCAAGCAAAGCAGAAAATGTGAAATAATTATGCAAAAGCTGAGATGCAACTCCTCTTGTGCTGTTTGAGACCAGATCAGCGCTGCAAAAAAAAAACTCATTCAAACCATCTTTAGTTTTCAAATTTGATCTTTTTACGAGGAAACATTTTGCCAACGCAGTGATTCCCAAGGCAGTTTCACATGTTTGATTCCAAACAAAGCTCAAATCTGATGTCAGATTGGATCCGTCTGCCGTGTGAGGAGCGATCGAGCGAGTCTTAAACTCTGGTACATGAACTGGAACATTCATACAACACTGAACACTCCTCTTCAGCAGGTACAGTATATGCAGCCGACGGTGATGCTCCAACTGGAATGTAAGAGTTTATTTTTGAAAGAACAGTTTCTACTGCAGCGTCTCGGGCGTGTGAGCTTGTCAAGAGAAGCAATAAATCACACAAACTAAGCTAAGAAAAAAAAAAACAGGCCTCTTTTGACGGGTACATAAAAAACTTAGAGACAATCTGCTGCGACGTTCCACCTTCTCTATTCACCTGTTGCCAAGTTTGTTCTTGAGCTTTCTATTCTTTTTTTTTTTTTTGATGCTCTTCTCTGCAAACAACAAAAAGGTGATTTTGATTGTCTGAAAGCACGAAGATCCGTCTTGTTGCAAAGAAGCTGATCCCCGTTACAAACGGCATTAACATGCAGGACAGGCCTGAAGCCAATGAGACACTGAAGGTCCAACAGGGACAGGAAGGACAGACAGGTTGGACTTGGTGATCTACAGGTCAAAACACGTCTTTAAAGATGTTTAGGTTACAAGTTGTTTCAATATGTTCCAGTAACTTTGTTAAAGTATGAAGTTCAAATTTAGCCCAATTTTAGCTCGATGTCGAGACAAATCACAAGCTCTGTGTTTTCTGTTCAGGTTTGAGTTTATGGCTTGAGACTATAACTTACTGTTCATCTACAATGCACATTTTGAAGTCGTCCATCTGATCAACACATCTGTCTGCAAAAGCTGTGTAATGGTTTGGAATCTGTGTCCTTAATCTTATAAAACTCTGTCAATATGAATTAACTGCTTGTTCAACAACAGACATCGTGAAAGAACAAGAAGTGTTTTAAACAAGTTTAGCCAGTTTTAACTTCAGAGTGTTTTGATCTGTAAATCACCAACTGCTCAGCACATCTGTACAATGTTCAGTCTGACAGAACAGACGAGTCTGTTTCCTCCTCAGCTCATCGACGCTCGACTGTAAATACTGACAAACCTTCACAGCCTCACTGTGACGGAACAGATGGACAGAGTGAATAACAGGATCATTAAAGCGCAGATAGTTTTCTAATTTCATCAGTTACAGAAAACTGTTTACTTGCAGATTATCTGTAGTCAAACTAATTTGCTGTGTTTTCTGGTATTAAGACAAATTTCAAACTGAAAATCAAAGTCTCACTAATTTAATCTGATTAAGATGCATTTTCTCACCTCTGAATGAAACATCTTCATTTCCTTTGTTTTTCTCTTCCTGGTTTTAGTTGTTTCTTGTATTTGTCGCTGTTTCCTGTAACATCAGATACATGAGAACAGACTGAAGAAAAAACAGAAAAATTGGATCAGATATCAAAGATCTGAACTGGATTTTGAACACGATTCAAGTTCAAGAAGCAGGTGATGATTTCTCTTCTCGTCTGTTTTGAAGCACGTTAATGCCGAGTGTGAAGGAGCCGCGTCCTGAGCTTCGCCCCGATTAAGACCTCAGTGTTGGTTTTAACACCCGAGTGATGACCTTGAAATATTTCCTCAAATGTACAAGAAGTTGTCCTGCCTTTGCTTCGCTGTTTCTCTCCACACATTACAATCATTCCTCGGGAAGCACTGCCTTTGTCCCTGTCATTTTTCTAACGCTGATCTCTAACAGATGAATAAATGCATTCCATGTTTCACTCACCTCTCGGCTCCTTCTCTGACTCCAGTTTGGCGTCTGCAAAATAACTTTTCAAGAAATGAAGAAAATGACGTCTCTTATTCAACAGTTTGTATTTTCAGCTACTGATTATGAAACTTATTGAACACTTTAAATAAGAAAAGTCCAAATTACAGTTTGGTGTTTTTTTTCTCCCAAAAGCAGAAACAAACATCATCAGATGTGTCGACTCAAAGAGAAGAACAGTGATCGACTATTTACATGAACTGTACAAGCGAACACGATGACGATATTAGAGATCTAACAATCAACAAAATGGCTGCATTGCACAAAAATATTGATCTTGAAAGGAGAAACTTCGCAGTCTGTTTTCAACCTGCTCAAAGAGGAACTACACGAAGAACAATTTGGTTTGACAATGATTCGAAGTTGTGATTTCATCCACAGCTCTTTCTGTGTGACTGATGTGATATGGCTGAAAGCACTTTGAAGAAGCTCGTAAAGGGACCATGAATTGGGATGAG
The DNA here is from genome assembly GCA_025331565.1 of Holacanthus passer. Lineage (NCBI taxonomy): Eukaryota > Metazoa > Chordata > Actinopteri > Pomacanthidae > Holacanthus > Holacanthus passer. The sequence continues at coordinate 654,369 of JAFREQ010000097.1, read as the reverse complement.
TGGGAACGGCTCTTTCCAAAGAGTAAACCTTCATTCTTACACTAATGAGTCAAAGCTTTCATGGCTGCTGTCGCTCCAGGTTTCATGGAAATATGAAATATCTCCGCTACTGTTGGACAAATATTTTGTACATTCAAGTTCCCCAGAGGATAAATCCTAATGACTTCAATGAGCCCCTGAGTTGTTCTTGAGTGCCACCCTCAAAATTTTGATTTGTCTGTTACTTAGTCTAATACCCAAAAACTAAAGACGTTCCCGTCAGCCTCAGCCGTGTTTAATGCCAGTTTGCAAACGTTAGCATGCTAACACTCTACACTATGATGGTAAACCTTTAACCTGCTAAACATCAGCATGTTAGCACGCTGACGTTAGCATTTAGCCCAAAGCACCACACAGAGCAGCGAACATGGCTGCAGACTGTTCACAGTTCAAAGTCGTCTGTAGGATCCTAAGTTTGACGGATGTTAATTCTCCTCATTCTTTAAAATCACTTGAGAGCCTTGAAGAGGTCCAAACATAAACCAGAGGAGTCACAAGGTGATTAAAGGGATAAGAAAGAAAAATCTGCTTTTTCTAGTTTCTTTTTTCTTTACACATACTGGACACTTTCACCTCTAAAAATCCTTCATCTCAAACAATCTGATCGAGCTTCAGGTGGACAACAGGATCGAGAACGTGATGAAATGATGTGGGTGATCAAGGGTCTTCAGTGTTAACACAGCTAAACATTTCCAATGACCTCATCATCATGTCAATCAGATCCTGTGAACAAAGACCAGCCTATTAACTACAGAAACACGAGTCAGCAGACGAGTACAAAAACAGTCCGGGGTCGATCGACGCTGCAGAGTCGTCCGCTGAGCTCGTCTCCGTCGACTCGCTGCTCGCGGCCGACCGGCGGTTTTCAAAGTGGCCTAAACGTCTGTTTCCCCTGACGGGAGTTTGTCCTTTGATGTGAAGCTCGGAGCTCTGAAGAGTTTGGAAGTGAACAGTTTGTCCTGAAGTCTCTTCAGCTCAGCATCGTTTGTCTTTTTTAACTGCGAGGCCTTGATGAGTCCCGAGTTCCTGCTGCTCAGTCCGGTTTCATCGAGTCTGCAGGGGAGAAGATACGATGTTAAAGGGGCAGTCCAACAATTTTACATGTCAACGTCAGTACATTTGCCTGTGGACAGTTTTTGCTTGATCATCTGACCTGCAGTGCCCTGAAGAAATGATTCAATGTAGCCTTTAATGCTAACAATTAACTGGAATTAATAAATTAACTGATCAGTAATGCATATTTAATTAGTACCAAATTACATTACAGGACGTTAAGAAATGACAGACCTGTATAAGTGTGACTAACATGTAAATGTGGATCCAAACTGCTTCCTTCTGTTCCACTTTTCCAGTGTTCAGCTCTTCAGTTGGACATAAACTTTGTTAATGTGCTCAGAGCGATTCAGGAGCCAAAGACGCCTCAGTTTGCTTTTAGGTGGACGAGCTGGTGGCGACAACAACACGTCTGTTTTATTTTCACCGGACGCCTTTTAAGTAAGTTGGGAGAAATAAAAGTATGAACCTCACTTGCAGCTCGACGTTGGTTCAGACCCCAGAAGAGGATCAGAGAGGAGCAGACTAATCACCAGAGAGGAGACGTGGACCCTGGTCTCCACCTGTCAGTGTCTGTTTCTGCTTCAGTGTCGACGCTCGGTCCTCCTCCGTCCTTCGGGAGCTTTAATTACTCACCATTCACTTCTGTGTCTGCTTAAACACACAGCAGCTCTAAACCAATTTGTGCTCGGACTGGCAGGAAGGATTACAGTTGGGCAGTTTGTCCAAATAAAATGACGGCTGGAGGATAATAGTGAGCGCAGGTGTTGGAGATTAAATCCTAAAAACAAACTGGGGTTTTCTCTGCATCATCAGATAACACCATCACCTTGATCAGCTCTAATTTATACACTGCTGAGTGAGCAGCGTCTTTATTTCCAGCAGTCACACACGAGGGCACATATGGGATTTAACCAGAAGCTGCTGGCAGTGAGCACCTCTTACCTTTGTTTTCTGCAGTGGCGTCCAATCCGATGTACACTCTCTTAACTGGCCAAGCCCGGGAGGGAGTAGCTGTCTTTGTATCTACAAGAGAGAAATGAAGCAGGTGTGAAAATGAAACTGCAGCTACAGCAACTCTGTGCACGTACTGAGACGAGACTCCGCCCCGAAACCAGAGGGACGACTCTTCTGGTCTTTGTAGGAAAGAGATTGAGAGAGAAGATATGAGAGAAAACCTGCAAATACTGCAAATGTGCTGAAACACAAAAGAGCTGAGGAGAATCATCCCTGCAGGGAATCACAAGGTCTGAACCAGGAGCAGGAGACATATTGAGCTGATTATTGGAAACACACAAACGGTATCTTGAGATCAGCTGTGTTTGTCTTTTTACCGTTTCACGTCTCTGAAGTCTTTTATTCAGATTTCTTCTTAAATAATGAAACAGTCTCTGGTGCATCAGTCAGTTTCAAGCGAGCAGATGTTCAGCTCCTCTGAGGGCGAAGCTTCAGACACATCTAACATTTTTATCTTACATTTCATTTTGTATCCTGTGTTTGATCTGAGACAAACGAGCAGGTGAGCTGTTAATCATAGTTAGCACCAACTCACAGGATGTAATCCAGCTGTCGACACTCGAACTGAGCTGCGACTTGTTCACCTGCAGCTCAGGTTAGACTGTTTTTCATATTTCAGATAGCAAAGATAGAATCAACCATCACTATCCAAACTTTAACTAGGGGCCATAATGATGAAGCAGCTCCTCACTGACAGAGCTGCAAAGACTGAAGGCTCATGGGAAATGGTGTTTGAGGATTCGATTCTGTATCTGTCAGTCGGCTGCAAACATACGACAATAAGACATTTTTAAAAGCATATTTTCATGCCAGACAAGTTAATAAGGATCCAGTCGGCTCACCAACAAACACAACAATCCAGAAACACTGAGGACGGTTCACACAACCTGCAGCACCTGGACAAAAGTCTGGAACGCTGCAATATCTGAGCTGTCTGTCAGAAATACTCAGAACAAACTTCTAGAGGTGAGATAAGAACAAATACTGTCCTCGATCAACAGGAAATCCAACGGGGAAGAAATCACAGTCCAGTCCACAATTTGATTGACAAGTTATCTCCGAGGAGTCTGTTCTGACAGCAAGCGCTTTAATTATTCATGTGATGTGTGTAAAAGATTCTGTCCTTTGTGGGATCAAACAGGACGGAGTTGGAAATAAACTGTAACCAAAATAATCATCCTGACTCAAAGTCAACCAAACCACATTTATCTGGACATTTGAGACAAAGTTTGTATTAATAACAAACACGTCACTATGATCTGCAGAAACATCACAACCCGATAACTTCGTGAGCCTGTAAACCGAACGAGCTTCGGGTTTTAAAACACTTGGCTGACAAAGTAGAAATCTGTTTGTTCCACAAACACTAACCTGGGCCACGATCCAACCAAAACAAATCGTGGAGGCCGAGCCAGCGAGTGTGTGGCTGCAGGACAAGAACGTGACCTGGAGAGCGAGGAGACACGGAGAGCGAGGTGCAGGACGAAACCTCAACAGCCGTGTTTTGGACACGAAGAGTCTCTGAGGTTTTCTCTCGGTGAATCTTTTGATTAACAGCCTTTATCTCACACCAAACTGACTCTTCCTCACCGGCTCTCGGAGCTGTCAAGCAGCCAAGTCAGATTAAAAAGAACGTGCAGCTCTGCAGTATTAACGCTGGAGGTTCTGCTCAGTGTTTACTGCTGTTCCCCGCCTCTCTCTCCTGTTCGGTCTGGACGCAGGATTAGACCGAACGGGGTTCAGAGTTAATGACAGCTGGCAGATCAAGATGACCGCGACCCCCGAGACCCCGTTCAATCCCCCAGACGAGAGAGAAAAGCTGCCGGTGCCTTCAGTTTCCTTCAGTTTCAGAGAGGACACCAACTTTAGTTTGTTCATGTTGAACCGATCAAATATTCACAAGGAACAAAAGCACCGAGGGACCAGTGTGAAGAAACGGAACCTAGTGGTCCACAACAATGTCTCTGGTTCGTATCTGTCTGTAAACCTCATTTTTCACGTCTCTCTCTCCCCCTTCATTTCCTGTCTCTACTTACACTCTAATGAAGACATGGGACGCCCCAAAAGAATAAAAACAAAATACAAGGTTGGTTAAAAAAAACCTGCAACATCATCCAGCAAGTGCAAGAGGAGTAACTGTGTCTTTTAGCTTGTGATCAACATGACAGAAGATAAAATCATGACACACAGTTTTGAAAGAAACACAGCGCCATGTTTGGTCCTAATGTAAACTCTGTCGTTCTGTCTCATATTTTCATCCTGTGGGTCGTAATGAAGGAAACCTCAGTCAGGACACCGAGGAGAAGATTAACAAGGCACCAAAGACTGAGAACGTTTCTTCTTTGTTTTCTCCTTTTTCTCTAATATTTGTTTTTTTCTGGTAAAATATTATTTTTCCTGTTTGTTTTCAGATTTCAAGTAAATAATTAAACAGGTAAACAATCTGAGAAGAGCTGAACGTCTCACAGCTCACAGAAATAAAAGATGACATTTTGTTTGGTTTTCACTGCTGTAGATGTTTAACTCGTTCACACAGGTGTGAGCAGAAGTACACTGACAAAGTATTGTAAGGAAATATTGCAGTTTTCACTCTGCTACAGATTCAGATTAATGATAGAAAATATAATTAATAAATTAATTATTTACTATCACTGTTACAGGTAAAACTTTATTGACTCCTTCATGAAAGGCTCTGGACGTGTTTGTGATATTTTAGTTCTCTCTCGTTTCAGTAAGAGCTCCTTACTGACCAGGGGCTAAATGGAAATTCTGTCAGAAAGTGCAACAGGCCTCATAAAGATAATAAGAATGTGACCTAAAAATATCTTTGCAAAGGTCCAGATGATGTGAAATTAATGTTTCAACAGAAAAAGCTGTGAGGTGCTGAAGTCTAACAGGGTTGAAATGAGACTTTTCTGGCTGTGGAAAGGAAGCGAGCGTGAGCCGGCAGTTAATAAGAGAAACACTTTCTATCTGTTAAAAATCAACTGAAGATTGATTTACAGTGGTGAAGGTCAGGAGGTGATGGAGAGATTAGTCTGGATGAGAGAAGACAAAGGAAAGATCAAAGACAACACACAAAGACAGACGTTCATGCAGAGCAGCAGTTTGTTTCTCTGCTGAACTCTAAATGTGTTCAACGTGAACTCAAACCTAAAGTTAGAGGCAGCACACGAAGTCAATAAACAGACCTGTCAACAGGAAAAGACTATTTGAGGCAAAGATTTTTCCTTACGGCTATAAAATGTCAAATAATAGTGAAAATTGGTCATCACAATCTTCAAATAGTCCGAAACCCAAAGATATTGTTTAATATGATAGAAGTTTTAAAAAACCCAGCAAATATTCACATTTAAGGAGCTGGAACCAGTGAATTCTAGAGTTTACAGACAGAAGATCTGCGACGCTGTAATGATGCTTTGAGCTAAATGCTAACGTCGGCTTGCTAACATGTCGATGTGTTAGCAGGTAGAAGGTCTGACATGTTCACCATCTTAGTTCAGCGTGTTAGCAGGCAAACGTTTGGTAATTAGCTCTACACACGAAGTCGAGTTGAGACTGATGGGAATGTCCTTAGTTTTCAAAGTATTTGGTCATAAATCAAAATGCCGGAAACATAAAATTTAATTAAGTTTTGACCTGATTGAAATTCAAGGCATCATTAAAGTGATTTTTTCCTGAGGGAACATGAATACGTGAACCAAATTTTCCATTCAACAGTTGAACAAACTCACAGATGTGAACCTCATGGTGGCGCCAGAGGAAAACTCAGAGGATCAGCACAGTCATCAGGACATATTTTCTCGACTCCACGCAGTCGATGTTGCGATAGAGCAGAAGTGGATCCGAACAGTTGGAGCGTTACAAACAATCTGATCATCCTGTCAATTAAACTCTGTGCGTGAAAACTGTCTCAGTCACAGGTTTAGAAATGCGGCGACTCCCCACGCTGCCGTTTATTAAAAAATCCAGGCAATAACTTTTAATTCAGTTAAAGTTTCATAATTTAATAAAACCTCCGGAGGACAGAGGAGCTGCGCATGTGAACCGACACTCAGTTAATGAAGCACGGCACTAATTAAACTTTGGAGGAATATGAGCTTTTCGTGATTGGACTAATATTTTTAAACTGAGACTGTGGATAAGTGAAATGTAAAGTCGGCATTTGAAACTTTTAACTACAACAAAACCCCCAAATTTAAATTTCTCGGCTGTTTAATGAAACGTTTAGAACCACATTCAGCAACCTGGTGCAGTGAGTGAGCTTCAGGTTACTGTCATTAACTAGAGGCTGTTCTGGTAGTTGGCCAAGAACCGAAGAGTAAATATGAAGAATTAATCATTGATTCTGCAGCAGCTGGTTTCAGTCACATTGTTATAAAGCATCATGAATTGATTTTTGCTGGAACTGTAAACACAATATTGACTTTTTATCATCTTATAAGTTTGTTTTTGTGAACGATTATTATTGAGAGAAAAATCTGGTTCTTTAGCAGCTACATGTTCCGTTTCCTTCACCAGCTCGAGTCTGACTGTCTGTGAGCTGCTGGACAGGTCGTGAACGCCGGCTTCATCAGAGCTTGTTGGAGGAAAACAACTGCTGCTGTAAAGGAGGCTGATGAGAGCCGTGGGACTGAACCATAACAGTAAATTTCTGTGCTGTAAAACCCAAAACAATGAGCTGAGGGACACTAACACGGGGAAGTGCAGAGTCAGGTGATGCTGTGTGTCTCTGTGGGTTCATCATTATGAGCGCCACCTTCACATTACATGCAGTCATTAGCCAATTTAAAAACAGTGATTGATGCAGCTTTAATGTGGATCTTCAATGAGGTCAATGCTCGTCTCCAGCTGTTGGCTCAGCTCCAGAAATGAATTCTATGTGTTTACTATCTACTTTTCTATGGACTATTTTCCCGTGGCTGCTGTCTGACATCAAATAAAAGCCGACATCCTAACGAGCCCCGTCTGTACTTGTTTACCTGCACAGGGCTCCGTGTCCAGGGACGATGTGACACTCGCCTCCTCGGCAGTAGTCGGGCCGGAGGACACACAGACTCTGACAGGGCAGGCCGTCCACCGACAGGAAGCCCGGCTCGCACAGACACTGAGCCTCCTTCGTCCGGCCGTTCACCACGCAGCGAGAAAACTCGTCGCAGGCCAGGAACTTGCAGGCGTCGGCCTGATCGGCTGCGAGGAGAGGAGGAGGAAAACGTAGTCGACATTAGTATTCATGAAGTGTGAGTGTGCGCCTCCCTCTAACCACCCTCCTCTCTCCGGGAGGTGCTGAGGACTGTTTGATTTTAATGAGATCCTCAGCTTCTGGTCTGCATTGAAATGTAAGATTTAGCCTCTGGGGTGGACGGCTTCCGAGACTAAACGGCAGATACGCTCCTGGGAATTTAGCGTGTGGAGGGTTTCAGGGATGAAATGTGTGTCATGTGACGCCACGACAAACGGCCACTTTCTGTCTAACTGTAACTCACACAAACATCCACGTTTGTGTCTGTGTTTTTTTTTTTTAAAATCAGAGTTTCTGCTGAGGTCGACACAGATGCACAGAGAAAGAAAGTAACGAGTCGGACATTCAATGGATCAGCAAGTGCAATCAGCTGATTTCATCTCATCGCAGATATATCAGTATCTGTAGATGTCAGCTGATATAGATCAGGAAAACTGCAGCACAGGAATAAGGAAGATAAGTTTGAGGTAACTAACAGTCGACCTCGTACTGAGGTCATTTTGTCAGCTGCTGCTTCCAAGGTCAAGAATGAACTTTAAATGGTACTTCATGCTTCTACTATAGAAGGAAAGTAATTATTCACACATCACTTGTCAGAACACTGACTCCAAAAAGACGTGGATCCCTCTCAGATATTCATCACTGTCAAAAATCTGAATAAACTAATAATAAACTATCTAAATAAATGAACTTCTATTAAACCACATTTTAATGACATGTAGTTTCTGTCTGTCCATCCTAGAAAAGGGATCCTTCCTCTATTGCCTTTCCTCCATTTCTTCCCTGTTTTCCTGATCTGAATCAAGGGTCTGTGGACCGAGGGCGTCCTGTTCTGTGCAGACTGAAAAGCCCCGTGAGGCAAATATGTGACTTGCCATATTGGACTACATAAACAAAGTTGACATGACCACAACATGTGTTTGAGTAAGACCTCTCTGGAGGCGCGTGTGGCTCGGTGCGTGTGACAGCGCTGAGTGTATTAAATCAGCCGTACTGTACAACACGAACCTGATCTGCAATCGTCCGCCTCAGAGAAGAAAAGCTGTTGCAGCAGCTCCTCTCTGCTGCTCACTTCTCATCTTCATTACTGTTATTGCAGCTCTACGATGTTCTGTAAAATCCCACTGTGTATTGGTGGATTTGACATATAGACCTAATTACGGAGTCTATTTGAATGTGTTTGTGATCTCTGCACTCTGCCCGCATCTCATCTGTGGAGAATATTACAATACAGAGCTTCTAAAGTCTGAGAGGCATACAAAGAAGCACTGCGGATACAACAATGGGACTTATTAGAAGATGCTGCTTTGTGTTTTATCACACACATAAAAAGATATCATAAGACATCACTGTGCTGCAGTGGGTAAATGAATGAGGAGGTTTTTTCCGTAGTGTGAACTGTGAACAGGACCATGAGAGGTAAAAACTGCATGTTAGACATTAATGTTCAGTCTTTTCTCATGGAAATAAAGAAATCTGCTGAAAGGTGACACCTGATCCAGGAAAGTGACCTTTGAAGCTACAGTGTCATTCCTTCTCTACAGTCCAAGTTCACAAGCCAACAAAAACTAGTCCACTGACACCAGACAAGCATCCGTGGAGTCTCGCAAGGAAAGCACGGGTATAAATAATAAACATGAATTATGGCTGCTTCAGTTTCAGGGTCCTGGTGTCGAGCACGCTGGTTCACTGTGACCCTGTCATGCTTTAACGAGACCCCTGAATAGAAAAGAGCCGTCGTTAATGTCGTCAGTCACACCTCAGCTTTTCTTACCGTGACAATTCAAAATGTGAGAAGCAAACAAAACATTACAACCGTTATTTTGGCTCATTTTGTGTATTTGCCATTTGTGGGAAAGTGGAAGTTCTTTACCAAAGTTATGAGTGTGATTCTGGTTGGAGTTTTTAAATGGTGGTAAACAGCTGCATTAATATTGCTCTTTCTCATTCACACACACTGAGCTACCTGTAAAATGCTGACCTGTCCTTCAGGAGCAATTTAGAGTTCAGTGGACATGTGGAGCTGGGGATCAAACCACCGACCCTGTGAACAGTGGACAAACTGCTCCAGTCTGTCTCACTTTGGCTCATAAACAGGAGTCTGCATTGGATAATTGTTTTTGTTGGTTGGTCGATTGGCAGAACATTGGCTTCTTATCGCTGCTTGAGTGACAGACCACGCTGGCTCCTTTTCACCACAGAGAATCATTAATAATAATAACATGATTAAAGCACTGACTGATTTGATTTTGAGCACAATAACTTTCTTGTTTTTATGAATGAATAAGTTGAATCTTGAAATTAGCTTCTTTGACCACATCTTCCAGAAAAACTGTTTATACGTGGATATGAGTTGAATTTGCAATCATTTTTGTGATCAAACACTTCAGGTCAGATCAGTGATCATGTCAGGAGTGAATATCAGGACATATTTGTCTCCAAATGTTTCCACTAATGGAACTGTCAGTGTTTGACACGCTGTTCAAACCTGAACTGTACCTGGCTCGACGTCCAGGGAGTGGGTGTCGATCTGGATGTGCAGGTTCTTGGACGCGGCCGAGCAGAACTCCTCCAGGACGCAGTGCACGGCCTCGGTGATGTTGTACGGCACCGACTTGGCGAACTTCATCTTGCTGTTGACGACCACGCTGCCCTTCCTGAAGTTGAGAATCTCCAGTTTCTTGAAGCCCGTCAGGTTGGCCTGCAGGTACGGCAGCAGCTGGAGACAGAAGAGAAGAATCGGTCTGAGGTCCATTTCTGTCATTCTGAAACAATCTGGATCCTGAATGAGTCTGAGGTCGAGTGGGAGGCCGAGAATCCCTCAGAGGAAAGAAGCTGTTAATCATTTGACAGTTAATTTGATATTAATGACCAAGTGTTTGGTTTCATTTATCAAATGGCCTCATCTGTTACACATGAGAAGCTGCATAACTCATTCACACAAGAAGGACATCAGTAGAAAATTACAGCATTTTCTAAGAACTACTACTATTGAGACTGAATTTTAAAACATTTCAAAACCTTCACAAAGAACAGAAACTGCATAAAAATAAAACTGCTGCATGAAGATAAACAAGTTTGGAGGGAATTTAATTGTCTTATCAGAAATTCCACTTCATCTCTTCTGTCTGAACAGACTGAAGTCATAAATTACTTGATGCTGCTCCTGTGAGGTCGATAAATCAAAATTCTTTGTGCCATAAATTAACTGATACGATCTGATTGTGTCCTGCATTTCATGTGAATGTTGGAATTTGTTTCAACACATCAACAGATAATTTTCCTGCACCAGCAATGTCGTTTTGTGATTTGGGGGAACTGTCCCTTTAAACCAAGGACACAAAATATAAAAATTAAACAACTTTAAATTATATATTTATAATTATTTATTTATATTTAAATATGTATGTGCTATTGTGACACTAAATGTATGGAATAATTTGACTGCAGTCAGTGATACTGATGCTGAATGTTTACACAGATATAATTGTGAGACATCATCAACTTCCATTCAGGCATATTCTGTATATGAGGGGGTTAAATCTCAATAATGTTTATGGTCTTTTTTGTATGAAAGCAGCAACAGAAGATTTATTTCGTAGCTGCTGTTTGTGTTTGTGTGTGGTGAAATGATAAATACTAAGTGGCGCTGGCAGCGACTGCCACCAATGTGATTATGTTGTTTGCTGGAGAGATGCAGTTTAGCAGCATGTCGCTCGCTCAGATGACTAACGGCTCCCTCACTTTGTCTCAGTCATCACTTATTTTCTCTGTCATCAAGGTCATTTTTTAGAGAGTCACTCGAATCAAAATAGACGGCACATCAACAAATTAGTATCTTCCAAAATCCAGTTTAACTCACACACACTCAGAGGTGCTACATTCCTGCAACACACACAATTAAACTGAAAAAACAGAAGGGCTCAACTATTTTGTTTCTCTAATTCCCATATGGCCGAACATAATTACCTCTATTGAGCAGTGAGCAGTGAAATGAACAGTAAAATCTATTCAGAAAATGTCTCCTAAGGATATACAGCACTTTTTTTACAAGGCAATCTATAGACCTGAGCCAGGATATTCTATTCATGTGATAATTACTCTGTTTTTCAGTGTGCGGGGAATTCATTTTCGCTGCCGTCAGCATTAAACAGCAGCAGACCCAAGGACACAGAGACAAAGAGCAGGTCCTCAGTCCAAACAGGTCCTAGTGCCCATGAGCAAGACATCTACCCGTCACCTGCCTCGGTTCAACTAAACAATGAAAAGTAAAACAGGTGTTATTGTGGTTGATGAAAGGTGGAAACTCTGATGCTAAACTTGTCGCTACGAGTTTGGAAACGGAGACGCAGCTACAGAACGAGTGTGTGACGTCCTGAACTGCTTCACAGGACAACTCTTCATCATTTCATTCAATAAAGGGGCTAAAAACAACATTATCGAAGCTAATTGCTTGTCACTGTCACTGATCGAGCTCATTAGCTCAGTCGCAAACGGGACAAGACGTTCACACAGGTTTCAGTCCACATATTTGTGTGGATTTGTATCCTGACAACCCGTCTCCTGACTGTCTGCAAATCACTGCAGGTTACACTTCGACAGGGGGGTTCGTTAAACACAGCTAATAAGCTAAGACGGCTTCCTTCATTTTCAACTCAGCACCATGAAGACACTGATATTGGTCAGCAGCACAAAATGTTTCATCAAGTTTAGGAGCGTTTTACTTCGTCCCTACGAGCAAATCCACTGATCACAAAGTTTCCACTGAAATGAACTGATGTTGCTGTGAAAGCTTGAATGCTGGTGTGACTGTGGCGCTACTGAGAGCAGTTTGACCGATCATCACACCATCAGATGCTGTAAAACATCGTCATGATCACTATTCGTGGGCAGTTATTGAATTATTATCATCACTATTGAATTTTGTCTATCAGCATTAAACTGGCATAATGTAATAAACATAAAATTATAACATCATAACAACAAAAAATTACACTGATCAAAAAACAAAAAATAATTATCAATATATATGTATAGATATATATGAAGCCTGGAGGAGACTATAACGGCTTCTCTTTGTGTAATCCTGTGTTGTATAATGACAATAAAGCTGAACATTGAACCTTGAATTGAAGGTGAATATGAAGTAGACAAACATTTCTTCTCCACAATATTGATAATACAATGAGCACATTGAAGAAAACACGGGCTGTGATTAAAACTTCATCCAGAGCTTCCAGTCAGTTTATCCCACAGTTATGTTCAGCAGTGAGTCACTTGATGACGCAACAAAGCATCAGTATTGTTTCTGTGGTTTCCTGCAGCAGGACACAAGGACTCTCTGAAGAGTTTGATGACAAAGACGTGAGTCACATGTGCATTTTGAGTTTTGGGTTAAACACTAATTCAATCAGCTGCCGTCCTGCTGAAAAAAGACTTAAAAAATAAACTGCACTCTAGCTTTTCTTTCTTCTGGTCTTAAAGTGATTGGTGGAGTGATAATGAATTTATCCTGTAATGACGCCTCTGGGGAGTTTGTGGATTCGTAACGAAGCTAAAGGACATACATTAAAGACATATGTCGTCCTTGTGGTTGTTACGACACTGTGTCACTGCGTCAAAGCTGAACCCTCTTCAACTTCATCAAGTGCCTGAGATCTTTCCCTCATTTGTCTCTCCTCTCTCCTCCTCGTGTTTCAGCCCTCATTAAAAAGAACGACGTGCTGCTTCGTCTAAAGTCACAACTTATGGAAGTTAATGTGAGACACTGCTGACATCTGCTGAAACAACACTTGAGCTTTGTTCTTTATTTTAGGATTAAAATATCTTTCTGCACTTTCCAGCAGTAATTTATTTGGGAGATCAAGTTTTTATACTATATATTGTGAAGGCTGAGACACTGATAATCAACACACAGATGCTTTCTTGCTTCAGATGGTGAGAGGACACATCTTTAAGTCCTGCTGTAATTTAAGGCCTCAGGACACATGGAGCAGCTCATCATCTTAATTTACACCAGCAGCTGCGGGTGACCGCTGCATCTTTGCGTCCACATTGTTTCCCTCCTGAATGTAAGACAAATGAAACGAGGCTACAAGAACACACATACGGTCTGATTGATTATTATTTAGCCTGATTTTTTTCAGTGTTATCATTTTGAAAACGTGCTGAGGCTCAGAGGAACACAAAGCCCATAAAGATTTTTTGCTGACTATGCATGATGTTCCTGGGTCTGTTTGATATTCACACCTGGGAGCTTCCTGGTACAACCGCCGCCTTCTAATAGTGACCACTGGGAACATCCCATTACGATCGGTTTATTGATGAATTATGGCCATGGAGAAGTTAGATTGGAAGAAATATCCACAACAGAGAAAAGAATTCAGAGGAGTCATGAGAAACATGTCTTCGGTAAGTCCTTGAAAAGAATTGAAAGAAATTGTTGTGAAATAATGATGAAACATATAAAATAATAACAAATCTAATTTAAATTTAGCCTTAAACTTGGCAACGTATGAGATGAACAAAAACTGTTCTACTGGCAACTAGGATCACTTGAATTGCACCATACTTTTATTTTAGAGCTGAGATGATTGATGATTAGTTGAGTCAAATCATTGTGATTGACATTATTTATTTGTAATCCGTCATTTTTCATGTAACTAATGTCAACAGCCATGGAAGCGTCTCCGTGCTCCTTTGAGCTAAATGCTAACCTCAACACGCTGATGCTCATGATGACAACGCTAACGTGCCGACATTTGTGTGATGTTTACCATGTTCACCATCGTAGTTTTGGCGTGTTAACATGTGACCTCAGCTCTATTGTGAAGGCATTTTTCACATTTTCTGGACATTTTTATCGACTAAACCGTTAATCAAGAAAGTAATGAATTGGGTGAATCAATAATGAAAATGATTAGTTAGTTGCTGCCCTATTTTATTTTCTCCTGTCAGATTGATTTCCTCATGTTTTTTTAATCTCTAATTTAAAAGAAAAATTCTTCACATGTAGTTCAGGGGTGTTTTCTAGTTAAAGAAAAGCTTCTCACTGCCAATCTGATCCAAATGATTCAAAGCAGCTGAGTCCTGGCAGCCGAAAGGGCATCAGGAATTAAACTGCTGCTAATTGAAGGGATTCACACACTTGTTTATGGACGAGTGCTAATCAGAGACACATTCAAGAGACTAACTGGCAACAATAAATCAAATAAATAAGACAGTGTGTGTGTGTGTGTTCAGGCTGATAAAAACTGGAGAGAAGTTTCTTGAGATGTTATTTGATCTAAAATTTTGACCAAATGATGCTGATAGTTGTTAATCTGAAAATGAAACTAATGAAATACAGCCATTAGTGTGTCAGTGTTTCTCTCACAGCACTGTCGTCTCTTATTTATGACTATATTCCCGTGGCGTATTCTCCCTGCCTCATTAATTGAGCCGAGTCATTGTTTGTAATAAAATGAAGGCCTTATTGTGCCTACCTGAGCTTGAAATTATTCTTTCACTTCCCTGTTCAAAAAATCAAAACAATTCACAACACAATGAGCTGCCGGTGTGACTCTCAGGGCTTCTGCCGAACTCTTTCAGAATGAAAACAAAGCTTCAAATCAACAGAACAGCTGCTCATGTTCATTCATTGTCTTTCTGTTTTACCCGTCAAGTCATAATGAAATTCATACAGGGAGGTCACACACCTCAATTGTTAAGAGCTTTACTTATTTTCTTACATGTCAAAAGACTTTCATGTTCGTAAACTATTATCATGAATCAGATGGTGACTGAAGCTACATGAAACAGTAACCAGGTACATCTTAGTTCGTTTGTTTGTGACCTAACAGACAGGAGGGTAAAACTGGTGCAGGGAAATGTTTTATTGTTGTTAGTGTGGATATTCAACCAAATGAAATCTTATAGGTTTGAGACAGAGTTGAAAATTCAATGCTTTTGTGTCTCACTGCTCTAAATTGAAATGCAGCAAATTTAGATTATCTTAGTTTTTCACCAAAGCTGCTCTTTCTAAGTGTGATTTTTGTTCCAGTTCTTATAAATCTCTTCTATGTGCTCAAGCTTTGTGCTTTACTCACCACGTCTAAGAAGGTGTTCTCCAGGGATCTGTACTCTGGAGACGTCTTGTTGAACAGGTCCTCAGAGAAGTCCATGTTGGTGACGCGCAGGCTGAAGAACACCACCAGCTCCCTGCCCTGGCTGGCTGTGGTCATGTGGGGTGTGGTCAGGTATCTCACCGGAGGCGGGGCTGTGACGCTGACGGTGGTGTGTTCCTCCCCCACAGGTGAGAAGCCGCTCCCTTCGTCCGGCAGCTTGTTTGCCTCCGTGGCTGCTATTTGATCCAGCTCCACCGCCAGGTCCTGCACAGCCTCGTCGATGACGTCTTCGGTAGCTGCCGGCGGGCTGGTTTGGCTTTCAGCTCCTTTCTGCGTCGCCTCTTCCAAGTCTTCGCCGATAATGACGACGGCTGGCTCACTTTGCTCCGACTCTGGCTCTGTGCTATCATCCTCTGAAGACTCAGAAGCAGAAGGGATTACAGACTGTTCTGCTACCTCAAAGAGTCCAGAGTCCACAGTCTGGCTGGGTGCGGACACTTCAGACACATCCACAGAAGTTGCCGGAGGTGCAGGGACGGAGTCTGAAACCGGTGCTACCGTCACACTGATGTCTCTTTCTGGGGAGGAATCCCTTTCTTGTGTCTCCTCCGGCGAGTCTTCTTTGCCCTCAGTGGCCTCTGATGTGTCTTGAGCTGTCACCTCTTTGAAATGTCAGGCAAAAAGGCTGAATTAAGTCATGAACACTCACAAAAGATTTCCACAAATTACCAAAATGTGCCTGCTGAGTGAATTATACATAATACATTCAAACTGCTTCATGCTGAATTTTCAGTTTGACTTTTGCATTGATATAATATCCCAGACATTATTTCTTAGTATCTGAAAGGATCCAGATCCTGTTCTTTAAACATAATTCACTGCCTTCATTCACATAATCTTTCACGCTCTGCAAAGCAACTACTGCCTGTTCCTTACCTGCAATAGCAGAGGTTGTTGTTTCAAACTTTACATCACTTTCTGTTGTGACGGCATCAGTGTTGCTCTGCACTTCCGTGTCTACGCTGTCAACATCTGCCTCGATGTCAAAGTCATCAATGACGGGATATTCATGGTCAGGTTCAGCTACATCTTCTTCAGAAGGTTGGATGTCTATCGGTATGATGGGTAAGTTACCTTCCTCATGTGGCAGATGAAAGTCTGGTCTGACTGGTTGAAGGAACTCGTCGTCTTCAACAACCTGAACCGTGTCCTCTCTGAAGTGAGGCTTATCTCTGCCATCCAAGGGGTAAAGGATTTTAATTGATTCGGCTGGTGGCTCAGTAACATGTTCAGGTTCTGGTTCTAAAATCTCACCGATCCCCTCCTCTGGATTTGGCTCTGGGCTATCAGGTCCATCCCCTTCTGGCTGTGGGACACCAACTACTACTTCTGATTCTGGCTCTGAAACCCCAGGTAACTCTTCTGCTGGTGGTATAACATCTGCTCCTTTCCCTGGTTCTGATGGTTCCTCTGGATTCTCAACTACTTCTTCTTGTTCTTCCTCTACAACATCAGCTGCCTCTTCTCCAGCTTTTGGTGGAAGTTGTGGTTCCAAAATGTCCACAGGATCCGTGTCAGATATTGGAACCACAAACACATCGTCCTCTGGTTTTACATCCTCAACTACATCCTCCTCTGGTTGTGGTACATCTGGAACTTCTTCTGGCTCTTTCTCTACAACCTCTACCACATCTTCACTTGACTCTGAAACCTCTTCTAGCTCCTCCTCTGATTCTACAGCCTCAACTACCTCATCTCCTGTTTCTATCACTTCAGTTACATGTTCTTCCTGTTCTGGTGCTGATTCTGGTTCAGATGCTGTTTCCAATACATCAACCACACCTTCACCTGGAACCGGAGCTACAACAACTTCTTCCTCTACTTCAGAAATCTCCACCACTTCCTCCTCTGATTCTACCATCTCACCATCTGGTTCTGGAACTTCAGCGACCTCTTCTTCTTCTTCTTCTACAGGTTTCACAACATCAACTGCTTCCTCCTCAACTACCTCTGCTTCCGGTTCAGAAACTTCAGGTACTGTTTCTTCTGATCCTGCAGTTTCAACCACCTCTTCCACTTGTTCTGAAACCTCATCTCCAGCCCCACCGAGCTCTAACTCTTCCTTTGCTTCTGGAGGTGAAACCTCATCATTATTCTCAGGTTCTGGATCTAACACTTCAAATATACCTTCTTCTGCTTCCTCTTCTGTAACGTCAACAATTTCTTTTTCTGGCTGCAGAACCTCTGCTCCTTCTTCCTTCAAAATCTCAACTACACTATCGTCCAGCTCTGTCTCTGCTTCAGATTCTTTTGGCTCTGAAACCTCAACTGGTTCTGAAACTTCACCAAGTTCCTTCTCCGTTTCTTCTGGTTCTGAACCTGCAACCTCTTCTTCATTTTCTACCACCAGCACTTCCTCTGGCTCTGAAACCTCAGCTACTTCTTCCTCTGGCTCTGAATCTTCAGCTACTTCTTCCTCTGGCTCTGAAACTTCAGCTACTTCTTCCTCTGGCTCTGAATCTTCAGCTACTTCTTCCTCTGGCTCTGAAACATCTGTTATTTCTTCCTCTGGCTCTGAAACATCTGTTATTTCTTCCTCTGGCTCTGAATCTTCAGCTACTTCTTCCTCTGGCTCTGAAACATCTGTTATTTCTTCCTCTGGTACTGAAACATCTGTTATTTCTTCCTCTGGCTCTGAAACATCTGTTATTTCTTCCTCTGGCTCTGAAACTTCAGTTATTTCTATCTCAGTTTCTGACACTTCTGAATTCCCTTCCTCTGGGACAGAAACTTCAATTTGTTCCGGTGTTGGCTGTAAAACCTCGAGCAGATCTTCATCAGGTCCCACCTCTAACTCTCCCTCTGGTTCTAGCAGTTCAACCTCAGTTTCTAACTCTGAGACATCATGTGCCTCTGTTTCTGAAATTTCACCAGGGTCATAAGTTTCAGAGACACCCACTTCAGCCTCTTCCTCATCTGGAAGAGCATTAACTGCTTCGTCTTCTTGAAGCTTCACTATTGGCTCAGTGGGCGGCTGGCCCGTGACGCCTGAAAGTGTTGTGATTGGAAGTCCCACATCAGACAGCTCCTCTTCAGCAGGAGCTGTCGTTAATAAAATCTGCGCAGTAGCGGTAACAACATCCAAACTTGGATTTCCACTGTCCTCATCAACAGGAGTCAGGTCCTCCTCTGATATCAGGTTTGGAGCGAGATTGATAAATGGAGCATCTGACTCCACCTTTGGAATCGCAGGGGGGGTCGGGATATAGTCTCTCACAAGTTCTCCGGTTTGGTCGTGATGAATGGTTTCAATCTCATGTGTAATGATCAGTAATTCTTCTTCCTCCACTTCTTCACTTGATGGCTCGGGTTCACTCAGGTGAATCGGCTCAGACGCATCAGTAACATCCTCTGAGGCCGGAGAATGATCGCTGCTCTCCGCCATTCCACCAGTCACCGCCGTCGTCTCGTCATCTGGGACAGCCGTGGGATCGAGCAGGGTGACGAGGGCATTTTCCTTCTCCATGGGCTTGAGGGGAACCACCAGCCGAGGTTTATCAGCTTCTGGCTCATCGGTGAAAACTTCGAACTCGTTGTGTGAATCAGGCTCACTGGACTGTGGGGAGATATGACATGATTAATGCAATGAAAAGGTTGTCATTTGTCAGTGACATTGCATCTGATGTTACACAAGGTATCCCAAAAGCTTAACCATTCACATGCAGCAAGGTTTCTGAAAAAAATTATGAAAATTAGTATTAATTATAGGGGAAATGGAGACAGTGCATAACTGGTGCACTTCCAATTAATTTGGTCAAATTAATTGCTCACATAACGAGCAGTCTTTTAGTCAGTGCACAACAGGTCAGCTGAATATTCATAAGGTTTCCAATAATAAATTAATATTTATCTGGGTTTAAATATCTGTTTGTTTCTCCAGTCATTAATGTTTTAGTTAGTTCAAGCTAATTTTTTATGACAATCAACATCTGCTTATAATCTCTACACAACTCTCCTGCATTACATATCAACATGCTCCTTTCCTGAGTCTATTCCTGTAAGCAAATACAAAACTTCTTGCCTCATTCACCACTTCTACTGCAGAGGTTGATGTCAGTGCTGGCAGAACGATGGCTACTGTCAAAAAGAAACAGCACAATCCATAAATCATTACAATTTCCCAGTTGGGGGTTATGAAATCAAGGCATTTCAGAAAGTTGTATTATGCGGGAAACTCATCACATTTATGGACTTTTACATTAAGTCTTAATTCTAAAGTTCAAAAAGACAAAAAGTGATCATTGTACCTGGTTCGAAGTTAAGTGAGTTCAGGTCAATGGGCAGCGAAGCCTCTTCACGCAGAGCCTTGGTCACCATCTCCCTGAGTCTGGAGTCGGAGGAGGACTCTGGGCTGCCGGTCGCCGTCTCCGAATTCTCAGAGTTGATTTTTGGTGAATTAATCTCAAAGATGAGAGAGTAGTGTACTGAGATTCCTCCAGGCCTGAAAAGGAAACATTATCTCTCTGATTCAAAGTTGATTGCTCTAATTCTTCGCCACAGATGTATTGATGACCTAATCTATATCAAGCCTCTGCAGATACAGGCCTTCAGTTATTGTGATTCTGTGTTTTTGGCCAGTAAAAATCCCACAGATTGTTCCTTTAATTCTTTGACATTCAATACAGAAAGTGTAATTTGTCAGTGTCACAAGTCGTGAAAATGTTAATGATAACTCTGCATTAAAGGGATTGTGATGCTCAGCACGAGCGTCAGAGAGAAGACCTCAGTTTAACACGCAGCAGGTGACAAACAGAGGTAATCAAAAGTGGCGTGTTGCTGCAGTAAAGAGAGGCACAGTCACAACACCAGGCATGAATACCTGCGGCTGCATTTCAAAGACAGCAAAAAATAACTGCATCAAAGCTTCATCAATATTCTGCACAGCTCCTGTCATCAAGGGAGAATAAGCTGATTTGCTGAGATGCGACTGATTAGAATGACGATGATGTGAATTTCTTTGCTTTTGTGAGAACTGCCAAACAAAAGCACTTCTTCATTAGGCTGCAGTGGCGGCTCTTCGTCTAAAACACGCTCTGCATCTCTTTGCTCCAAACTCAGACGGCTCTTTGTCTGGATTGAACCTGATTGTGTCCCATATCTGTAAACGCACACCTCGTCTCCTCTCTGTCAGCGGCCGGGATCCTGAATTTTACTGACTTCTTACCCATTTTAAGGTTTTCTTTCCGGGATATTTCCTGATGTTTTGGACGTTTGCTACTTCGTGCTGTTGCCTCATTCCACAGGCTGACAGGTAGGATGTGTCTACACCCACTTCCTGCTGTGGAATATGCTACACCTGTTGCCAACCATGTCGTCACCCGGCATCTGTTCCAAAGCATCTGAGTCGAGCTTTTCTCTGCTCATATCTTTGCTGTGATGAAGACAGGCGGAGGCACATGGGTGCAGCTCACATATTAAAGGCTTTTTAACTTTTCAAACAGAGAAATGTGCCTTGAACTGTTCTTCTGCTGAGACCAAGCTTCCTGAATACATGCAAAGCAGCTTTATTCTCTCCCTTCTGTCTTTTTATGTGCACACCTTGGTTTTTAAACTCTTTTCATTCATGTGGTGTACAAAGCAGCTCCTTGGATTTTTTCCTCTTCCTCTTTGTCTCCTCTTCCCAGATGATGTCAACAACTTAAAGCTCCACTTATCAGTAGTTGTATGTTAACAATGACTCAAACAACTACTTGTAGTGTGGAAGTGGTCGCTCACAATCACAGTCCCACAGAAAGTCACTCTGAAGCTCTGAGGAGCGTTACAGCCTGTTTTAGCTCATGGTTTTGATTTTTCCTGTCTGATCATTTTCTGCAGGTTTATCACAACAAACCTTTACCTTTAACAGAAATATCTCGATTTTCATCATCATTTTTAATGAAAATGAATTTTAAGGTTTACACAAAATGCGACTGTGGCAGTTTCTGTTTAGTCTGACAGACAAAAGCAGAAGGAATCCTTCATAAGATTAGAGGACGAGCTCCCGCTGAGGCCTCGCCTCCGTGTTATTGGCCGTGACAGCGCCAGACACCACAGGGGAAGAGAAATTAACGGGGGGAGCAGCTCGACAATTACTGTATCCACGAGTCTTCCTGTTTCACTGCTCACCTGCCTTCTCTGATAATGAGAAAAAGGCCGAGCGCTCTAACGAATCTTGAAAAAAAAGCTGCAGCACCACAGGCCACTTGTTAACCTTTAACAAGGAAGAAATTCACAGGGCAAATATCTTCTTGTCTCAGCTGTTATTTGGTCCCTGCAGGTCACTGAGCAATTTCTACTTTGTATTGAACTGTCTGGACAGTCTGAGGTAAAATAATCCCTCTTTCTGCATCCGACACGGATCCAAACAAATGTGAGCTGCATATTGGCAGGAGCCTGCACAAACACACCGGGGGGAGGGGGATACTACAGGGAATGTTTCATCTCTCTGTGTCATTTACCCGTCAGTGTCCTGGGTCTCGCTGGCAGTGGGGAGAAGAAAAGAGGGTTTAAGAGCTGGAAATGAAAAGTGCAACAGGAAGAAAAACACAAACAGAGAGAGGAAGAGCCACAAGACGTGTCACTTCAGATTCTATACACACGGACGAACATTTGGTTTGTTCTGAAAACTTTACTCTATAGCATTAAACGTCTGTGACAAAACACATAACAACCAAAGTTAAAGTTAGAAAAAACATATTTAGTTAGAAATCAATTAGTTTAACAATTAAAGCCTCTGTTAATCTGCTTCATCAGGACTGTGGGGATCTCATGTTTGACTGAAGTCTCAGTTAATCCGAGGGATAAACGACAAACATTTATATCAACAACATGTTAAAAACCAAGTCAGACACAAAACACACAAGACAAAATCCAACAATTTAATCTTTAAAACCAAAAATCTATTTTTCCACATCTAAATGCCAAAAACACAGCATGTAAGCGATGAACTGTGTGTTTCTGTGCTCTGTTGTGTCTCCTTATATTTTTCACAAACAACTTAAGACATATTAGAGTTGTGGTCCCATCTTTAGTCTGTGTCATAAGTTCTTACCATATTTCATTTTATTTGCTCTATTTTAGTTATTGTATTTCATTCGTCTTTTTAAAAGCATTTGTTTCTTACCTTCCTCATTTCTTTGTGTAATTTATGTCTCGGCTGCTGTAACACTGAAACAGTCCTTACAGATAAATGAGTCAGTGGTGGAAGAAGTATTCACATCCTTTAGTATTAATACCACCACGTGGAAATACTCCATTACGAGTAAAAGTTGAATCAAAAGTACTCATTGTGCAGTAAAATGGACACATCAGATCAAACTGAATTGACAGTTGTGTCTCTCAACAACATAAGCCAACAACCGATTCTGTTTATCATTTTCTGAAAGTGTCCAACAAGGCTCAACCCAGTGAGAAGGTCACAGATGAAAATATTAAATCCATCACGTTGAGTAAGCAGTGTTGTTTAGCAGACAATAGCTGATCATTAGAGAGATTAAATCAAGGCCTTTAAGTTTCCCCCACTCGAAAATCATCTCTTCTCAGAATCAGATTCTTTTCTCCTAAAACACAGGAATTAAATCAGCAAAAGTCTGAAGCAAACTCTGAATCTGACCTGGTCTCAAAACATTCAGTTGGTGAACTGAGTGAACTCTGCACGTATCCATCAGTCTAAATGTTTCTATATTTATCGTTTAGAAACAATATTCTGATCTGTCTGTGTCAGGACTGACTGACAGCAGTAAATACACCACCGCTGCAATGTTTCCTCTACAAATGACTTGTGCCGGTGATGCCGATCACACATCCGTCACAGGTTTGATGCCAGTTTTGACAGATTTTTCCTTCCGTTTAGCCTGAAACCCCAAAACTGCTGTTGAGTGGACTGTTTCACGATAAAAAAGACAGCAAACTTTTTTAATTCGGTTAGTTTCTCCACATTTTTTTCATCATCAGTGGTTCATGTTGGCACGAATTATGAGAGTGAGTCTGAATTTTTGCTTCAATTTAACCTTAAACCTAGAAACTGTTGTTTGAGTCTTTCATTGGAAAAAAGCAGGTGTTTTGTTTTCTGAAGTGAAATCTGTGCTAATTTTGTAATTTCTTAGTATGTTTTTTAATCACTTGTATTCTGTGTAACCTTCTAAACCACTTCTAACTCCTGAAGAGCAGAAGATAAAAAGAACTTACAGGTTCATTTTTTTCTCATTTATACATTATTGGTCCTTCAAGGTCAACAACAAAGTTACTGTTGGCCCAACATTACTGAACATATCAAAGGCAAACAGTATCCATAGTGTTTGTATTCCTGAAGAGATGAATAAAGCACAAGCATTTAGTTCAGTTCAAGGATTATCTAGATGTTCTTCACTCTTTGTGATCTCTGATGTCTGTTTTTACAGTTTTTGACTCAATTTAAACCCTGAAACTAATATTGTTGAATCCTTTGCAGAAAAATGAAAATTCTGCACATTTGTTTAATAAACTGTTCAGAATCTGGTTTGTTTTAAAAAACTGATGAAATCTCTCAACATTTTCCTCATCAACGCCATCATTAGTGGATACAGATGAGCAAACTAAACAGTTAATGTTGTTTGGTTTTTTCTGGTCCACCATCACATGATATAAACAGGAAAGATTTTTTCTCTTTACCATTTAAAATGTGTTTCATTCTTAAGAAAAACTGTTGAATTGCTAATTTCTGGTTATGTTGTTGCTGTTAAGTCACCATTTCTGAATTTTTCATCACTGGTGATTATATTGTTGTGACAATAATAAGAAATGCAATGCGTCCATTCTGCTTCTCCTGAACAGCAGAGCAAAAAAAAAAATAAATAAATCTCTGCTTCTCTATTCTGTCTGGTTGGTGGTGGAACGAAACATTTGCCTGCAGCAGCATCTGACACCATCCCAATGACAAGCAGCCTCTTATCTATTCAAAAGGCTGTCCGTGCCAAACGATCTGCTCATTTAGAATTTAATGAAATTATCGAGGCTCAGT
The DNA here is from genome assembly GCA_025331565.1 of Holacanthus passer. Classification (NCBI taxonomy): domain Eukaryota; kingdom Metazoa; phylum Chordata; class Actinopteri; family Pomacanthidae; genus Holacanthus; species Holacanthus passer. Next base: position 629,876 of record JAFREQ010000097.1, on the reverse strand, counting down.
GGAATGTCTCGCCGCCGCTGTGGCCACAGTGAAGATTTGATTACGCTTTAACCGTGCCTCCTCGCTTTCATCTGCTCACTCAAACCTTTTAATATTCAGATGTTTATTTCATGCTCAGGACTTACCTGATTCCCAGCACATGGATGGCTTTAAATCCTGGAAGTTTGTCAAAAACATGCTGCATCTGTAAAAGAAAAGTGCTTTTAGTACCTGATGTATCAGTCACGATGCCTCTCATCATCACCCTCCCTCTGCAGAGGTTAAAGTAATTAACTCTGAGCTTGTTAATAACCTGGCAGGACGCCAACCTGTCAGTATAAAAAAAGGACGGCATGAATGGGAAACACTCATTGATATCTATCTTTGGTCAAGTTAAGCACCTGGTCACTCTTATGACATAATCGTCTTTAAGAGCTCCATCAGGTAACTTCCTGCTGTGAATCGCGTGCAAATCTAAATGATCCCGATGCCTTTTTAAGAATCTTTTAATGAGGAAATGACACTGATGGACTTTATTTCTCTTCATGACTCTCTGTGAGGAGCTCCACATGTGGAAAACACTGGCAGAAAGAGAGGATTGTGGGTAGTCTTCTCCCTTTCACTGGCTCTGACCTCATGGCCCTGTTGTGTAAGCTTCTTTACAATCAGGACAAACACTCATAGAGACTGAGGCAGGTGATCGACCAGGCAGAAAACATATGACAAGTCCGACTCCAAAAAAGTTGGAATGCTGTGTAAAATAAAAACAGAATGCAATGATGTGCAAACAGGTTGGGACAGGAGGAACAAGAAACTGTGAAAGTTGTGGACTGATCCAAAAACACCTGTTTGTAGGATTGGCACTGAACACATGGCAGAACTCAGATCAGTCTTTGTGAAGACTGAGACCCGAACTCGGTCTGTAGCTGCATCAGTGTCTGACTGAACCTGACTGGTATGACACTCAAGCTACAGTTGTCTTTTATTTGACTCTTTATTTGACCATTAGCTCACCAGGCTAATGCAGCAGATTGGCTACATACCGTCCATATATCAAACCACATCCCAATAATATAATTAGAGAGATGATATAATCACACACAGTTGCATTAAGCCTTGATGAAAATAGATGAACTCTAAAAACGTCCCACCTGGTCCTGCAGGTGTTGAGCCAGGTCGATGTACTGAGGCGAGTCCGGATCGTCCAGCAGCTCTCTGTAACCTGGATCCACCAGGTCGATACTGAACTCCACAATCTGCTCCACCGGACTCTCAGGGACCACATTGGGAAGATCAGAGTCCTTCAGGAAAAAACAAACACGAGTCAGGACGGAGGGAAAACTGGAAGAACAAGGTCACAGTTCTGGTCTGCGTCCAGAGCTGTAAACAACATCTTCTTTCACTTATCTCATGGAGGATAACAGAAGAATTGACAAGAAGGAATAAAGCTGGTGTGGAAAGAACGAGGAAAAGAAGGCAGGAAAGACAGAAAACATATATAAGAGTAATGATATCTATTGATTTAATATCTTGTGTTGACTGTAAAAAATACATTTGAAAATAACTCCAGTCGTCAGATAAATGTAGTGAAGTGCAAAATACAACATTTCCCTCTAATATGTAATGAAAGAAAAACAGAAAGTCTCCAAAAGTTAAAATATTAAGTAAATGTTCTTTCCACTTCTGACACCAGGACACACAGATGAATAAACTGTGCTGAAATGCATTCTGGGTACATCATACAGTTTAAAATCAGCACTGATAGAAATACATTCAGCTACATATTCAATATTCAGTCTGGCTCAAGACTGAGATGTGCGACAGCAACAACTCAAATTATTCTGGCATTTTCAACCTGTATCTGGAACATCTTCATGTCAAAGCTCAGGTTGGCTTTTTAACTTTTCTCTCCAAACTAAAATGAACTCCTTCAGCACAAACCCGATCATCATCCCTGACAGGCCAAAGCAGTAATTATCTCTGGAGAGACACGACGCGCTGCTGCAACCATCTGCTGCTGGAACAAACAAACACGCCGGAAACCTGGACTGAACTTTCGAACAGGAACAGCACCAGCTGGGAGTCCTTGTTACCTGCAGCAGGTAAACGCTCCTCACTGTTAGTGAACTACAGGACAAACTACAGAGTCCACCCTGAGTCTGGAACATCAGATCATCAGTCTCTGAGGTGGAGGGAGAAAAGTCCAGTTACATTTATTACTTTAACTGGGCAACTTTTGTAAAGTTGGTTTTCTATTCTCTACTTGTCTTCAGCCATTGTTTTCCATTCATTTCAATACACAACTAGTAAAGAACTGAAAACTTGCTTTAGGTCAATAATCTACTTTTAATTTTTCTGTTCAAATTTCAGCCATGACTTCAGAAACAAGTGGTTAGTTGCTGGTGTGGACTTTTCCTGCACTTAAAGATGTGGTATCACGAGCAGGGTTTGGTTAGTGCAGGTTGAAAACACCTGATAAACAAGCTCTGTTGGGGAAAATGTGTCCAGCTGGTGATTCTCAAACAGACTTCAGCCTGTCTGACCACAACAACAATCATTTTCATCGTCAATTAATCTGTTGATTATATCCTTGGTTAATTGTTTAGTTAATACTGAAAAATATCATTCAGAGTTTCACGTTAATGTCTTCACTTGGCTTGTTTTAGATATTCAACCTACTGTCAGGACAAAGAAAAAGAAAACATGACAAATGACTGATCGTCTGTACAAACAGTTAGGGATTCATTTTCTGTTCATGCACTCGTTGATTAAATGACTAATTAGTGCAGCTTTACTGTGAAGTGTACAAACATGTGATCCATCAATAACCTGCTGAGCAGAATCCGACAGAACCTGATGCTTCTAATCTTCTTATCGATGCAGTTACTTGACGGTTTAAACGGTGGAGTCCTTCATTAAATACTGTCTTTGTAGTGTGACGAAGCTCTGCTGCTGCTCAACAAGCCTGTTGATTAAACTTCAAAGTCTTGACTAACTCTAAAAGACACACTATACTGTAAACTTAGCAACAATGAGGCTACGAATGATCCATAATGCAACGCTCTCTGTAGGAGACGCTCGTTCTTTATGTAACTGTCTGTCAACAGCTGCTTTTTATAATTTCCTGAAAAAAATGTCTCATATTCAGGCAATATAAGCTGCATCCACACACACACACACACACACACACACATGCTCACAGTCCATAGATAGAAAAAAACAAAAGATCAAAAAGTAATCTTGTAATCTATTACTCGTACCAATCCCTAATAAGTCCCATAATAAAACGATTTTTAAAAGGTACTTCACTGAAACTATCAAAATGTAAAACATTAGAAAGTGTTTGACAGTAATGTAAAGAAACTTTATGTCGTTGGTAGTTTTGGGTCTAAAACCATCGTTCTGGTGAATTGACTTAAGTGTAAATCCGGAGGTTCCAGCCAAAAGACAGCAGGTTTCTGACCAGAAAATCACTTCTTAGGGACGACGATAAGCTGAGAAAATCCACAAAAGGTAAGTGGATGAAAATCTCTGTCTGCTCAACACAAACCATCAAAGTGTCTTTGAGCAAGGCACGTAATCCACTTAAGTGCTCCGGTGGAGTGCAGCTGGGAAAATGGTCAACTGTCATAAAAGTAAAGTGTAGCTGATTTCTGGTGAGTGTGATGAAATATTCAGTTCTACATATTTTAGATTGGAAGCCAGAGACAGACATAATGTATAAATTGCCGGCTTTTACTCAAATATGAACATATATAATCTAACTCCTACTGATGTATAATTTCCACAGAACAAGGGCTTGTACTTCAGTGTGACATTTGCAGGCCTCACAGGAGCAACCGCGTCCTGTCAGAAACCTCCTCGTCGAGCTCCTGCCTCCTTTGACTTGTTGCTGTAGATAAGAGCTTCGACTAAATAGCTGAAATGTAAATGCAGGTGCTCGTCAGTACCTCCTCGACCTCCTCGGCCGGCTGGATCTGATCGAGGCCAGGGCTTGGAGAGGCACTCACAGGGCTGAGGAGGATGGTGGTGCTGACGGTGTCCGTCGGTGGAGCCGCAGACGGGCCGACGGTCTGAACCCCTGCACCTGAAGCAACATCAGAGCGACTTTAATTACAGACTGAATGAGCTGAAGACTGTGAGTGAAGCTGTCTGTAGTTATATACTGATGTCTGTCAGGATGCATGAAAGCACAGACTCCTTCTAACGTTAATAAGAATCACTTTGTCTGTTGTTTGTTGTGGTCGAGCTGCTAACAGTTCATAGTGATAAACATAACAAGGACAAAACTTAACTTACATGTAACAACTATAGCAGCCTGCATTCTGTATATTACAGTCATATAGTACTGGACAGACAGCAGACACAAAAATCAATATACATTTCACAGTTCATAGAACGAGAACAAAAAGATCATTACAAGACACGTTATAATTGCACCAGCAGCAGATAATGAGAATTCAATAAGAACACTATAAAGACAGTAACATACTTTTATGTTGTATCAGAAGATTCTAAATGTTGTACCTGCGATGTCAGGGATCTTCTGTGTCGGCGCAGGAGTCACCACTTGTCTGCACAAGAAGGAAGCAAAAGGACAGAATATCAATAAATTCAGCCTTTTTGAAACGTGTGAAGATGATGAGCATTGCACGAAAATTCACTTACAGATCAGTGAACAAAAAAACTGAATCAGAGTTCGAGTGAAGAGAACATCAGTACGTTTGTGTGTTCATGTTAAAGACAGTTTAAATGTCCTTCAGTAATGAGGTTAAAGATGAAGATCACTCAACAGAACAGGCCTGTAACTGTGAACTGCTCGTGCTCGGCGTGCTGAGACTGTGTTCTGTTCGGTTCCTGGTTATTAAAAAGCCTCTCGTTCTTTTTATTGATGTGATTACAGAGTAAAGAGCCGAGTCGTGTGATGAAAGTTGTGGGCCTGATCGTTTCTGTGTCCCCATAACTCCTCACATTCAAATGATCATCCTCACATCTCCGGAGTCACATTTCCATTTGTGAAATCACTTTGGATAGAAATAAAGAAGCAGAATGAAGGTGAAAAAAAATGTGATTTACAGTGACTAGAGGAGGAAGAGGACTATACTTAAATACTCTCAATAATATCATCACTTACAAGCCCAAGTCCTTTCTATCACCACTGTCTGACAATCTTCTGCCACAGCAAGTCCACAGCAGGAACCATTTAAGGGGAGTCAGTAATGTTATCTGTGCTTTGACCAGAGGAACCAGGCTCTAAACTTAGGCCCTCAGTCTGTTTTCCCTCCTCTTATGTTTGGTCAAATGCAAACATCAGACTGTTATAACTTGTGTACAGGACATTTCTCGTCCTGTTTACTCATGTTAACAATATGTTGTCTTCCTGACTAGTTTACAAAGAGAGAATTCAAATGAGTTGAGTGAACGAGGTGAAGAGAGCAGGGTGGTGACGGAGAGAAATAAAACCTGATTTGCAGATAGTTTCATAGCGGTTACGCACTAAAGAAGAAATAAATCAGCATTAAACACTGAGCTGATCGGAGCTGCTGTGGAGAGACAGACGCTCCGTCTCCACCTCAGCATGTCTCCTGTTCATCCATTCAATATTCAGCTGCACTGAACACAAACAAACACACCAACAGAATCGTGTTCTTTGTATTAAATCAGGACATCATTTTTATTTTCTTTCAGTGATTCTGCTGCTGCTGCTGCTTTCTCTCTATTAGGGTCTGAACACGTCAACTATGATTTCAGTCAGGTCCAATCACACCTGCATCTGACTGCACTCAGGTCTATTTCCAACATTTAGGACCCATGATGACAGAAGTCACTAGGACTAAGTGGTGTAACTAAGTACATTTACTCAAGTCCTGCACTACAGTACAGGCCAGGCTACGAACACATGATGATCTTCTAGAATCTGATGCTCGTTGCTGGAGATGAAAGCGGCCGACAGGATATAAAGTCGTTCAAATGAGCTTCAACATCTCCAGCAGGAAAATGACACAGACACATTAAAGCAGCAGGAAGAAGAATCCAGAGAGAAACTCTGACAGGAAACAGTTCACTGACACAGGAGCAGTTTGACTTCTCATCCCCAGAATTTTCACTGTGTCGTATTAGGACTTTTACTTGAGTAAAGTAGATCTGAATACTTCCTTCACTGCTGCCGCTATGTGCACATTGTTCTGTTTAACCATTTTTATTTCTATTTTCCTAATAACTGTCAGTCACTTGGAAAGCACATTGTAAGCTGCATGAAAGGTGCTTTTTAAATTCAGTTTGACGGGTTCACCCTGGTCCTCTGTGCTTCATTCCCCTTCTCTCTCTCTCCCTCAATTTCTGTCACCTCTCTCCCGTCAACCTGTTAATGGTTCATGTTCACATCATCTGTGTGCATGTAGAGACATGATTATGTGTCACATCTACCGTGTTGGAGGCCTCCCGTCTCTCCTCCGGTTCATCCTCTGTAAACAATCAAAAAAAAACACAGTGATTTACTGTGAGCATCACACAAACCTGCCAAACACAAACACACATTTGAACAATTAGGCACTAATTGGCCACATGATTATCTTGTTTGTGGTGATGATGTCATGTGTCAGTGATTGCTACTGCTCTCAATGGAAGTCGTTTGTTTTTAGATTGATGACTGACTGAACAGCTGATTAATTGATTCATTCACTTATATTTGTTTTGGGGTTTTTTTTACACCCAGGACAGCGTGAATGCAATTATGTGCAAATTACCTGTTGTGTGTAGCAGTTTAAAAACACATTTTGCTGCTACCGCCTCTGGAGCCTTCAGGGACTTTTACAAGCCTTTAGGCAATAAAACCCATTAAATCTCTACAGTGTAATTTCAAAAATGAGTGTGAATGTTCATGAGAAAAGAAAACTTTCCCCTGGTTTTTGTAAAGGGTTTGTTCTTCTCCGACCTCTCACGGCTTCCAGCACGCAGATGGTTTTGTTTAATTTCTGACAACTATGTTCAATACATTCATATTCAATATTGAATGAAAGACAGATTTCACACACACTCAGTATTACTTAAGCATTTACTTGAGCATCTTACACTATGTTATTGATACTTTTACAACTTTCACTACTCATTCTGATGTTTCTTGCAGTTCCTGCAGGTCACAGAATCTCCATCCTCATGCAAATGTACTGAAGCAGCCTCATGTCTATTTGTAACAGTGACTCACTTGTTGCTTTCTAAAAGGAAACACATTGTAGTTTTTCACTTCACTAACTCACAACCACAGTTCACATTTATTATTATTCTCATCGGGCTTGCAGCTAATTTCATTTTTAAGCAGGATTATCTTAACTGGCATTCCACAACATTTGTTCACCGACTTTCTCTCTGGAAAACAAATTTCGCTGCACAATAAAGCTGAAGTCAGCCAATGGGATTATTGCTGCCTTCAAAATCTATTAGAAATAATTCAGTGTGCTAATTTTCCATCTCGAGCGAGACGCTGAGCCTCTGCTGCTTCTGCAGGTGTCTTCTTCAAATTACTTTCTCATACAACAACTGCACTGCATGGTTTTGTTAAAAAATCCTGACCTTGACAAAGTGTCTCAGCCTCCTCAGCTCACTGTGACTGAATGTTTCCTAAAGTGCTGCCTAAACATGAAATCAGGACTCATGATTGAGTTCACAGGACTGTGCAGAAAACACGTGACAACCGTTGACACTGAATGTTTAGTTCAATATAAACATTTCTTCTTTAGGCCATAAAAGCTTATCTTTGTTTCATATGAGCAAGTTTACAGGACATTTGGTTACCTCTCATCTGTGGTACACTGTCTACATGTTGTGTGTGTGTGTAGACACAGTGTTGAAGGCACAATGCTCTCTAAGCCTGCTGTGGTTTTCTTACCCTGTGAATCATGCTCATGTGCTCCTCGGAGCTGCTGAAGTTTTTGGCGAGGTCAGAGATGCAGAGTGACTCGTGTTGACACGTGTGAACCCATTTCTGGTACTCTGTCGTCCCGGGGATCCTGTCGAAGAAGATCCTGAACGCCTCCCACACAGCCTCCTGACAAACTGACCAAACACACACACACACACCACAGCCTCTTAGACTGTCAGCAGTAAACACACTGCAGCCAGGAGCTTCTACACAGTAACAATCTGTTCTACACTGGAAACTACAGTAAATGAGCCTCTGACACATTCACACTTCTGTCTCTGATCAATGCAAAATGAGTGCTCAAAATCCAACTGACAAAAGTGTTTGTTGGTTGTTATTTCTCTTAATTTGTCCCAAAAGTATTTTGTTCCCACAACAAAATCCAGCTTGTTAATTTCAAAAGCATGAGTGGGAACTCTATCCATAAAGTATGATTTCAGAAAATAAAGGTTGAAGAACTTTCATTTAAAATTAAACTGTCAGGGTTCACAAATGTATGTTATTTAAAAGAATCACAACAGAATCTACATGACTTCAATATATGAAATACAGTGAAGTGAAGCCGGTGACATGTTGCATTAGAATGAGATGCACCTGCTACAGTAAATACATAACTTGTCTTTATCGTTGGAGCTCAATGAATATATCAATCACTATCACTTTATTCATGACATTAAAGTCCATATCAGACACGGACGAAAGATTAAAAAAAATAGAATGATTAAAGAAAGACAAAGATAAAAGAAGACAAGATAATAGATGAGAAGAAGAAAAAGATGATTCATATTTGCATATCCATATATCAGCAGAGATGAAAAGCTAATGTGCAGAACAGAATTAAAGTGTCAAACCAAGTTTGTATAAACATCCTGCAGACGAGTGTCTCTGACATTTACTTCAATCCAATAAGGAACATTAACACTGTGAAGCAGCACAGCACTTCATAAACACTGTGTATACTCAGAGCACAGGGTGTCACAGGAGACGACACCTAACTGTTGGAAAGAGATATTTTAAAAAGTCCTGCGCTTTTGTTTCTGTGGTCAACAAGAGGTAAAAAACAATCTGAAGACTGTAGAAACTGGACAGCTTCAGTCACTATTCTCTGTCCAACTGACGCCTCACTCACACTGTGAGAGGAAGTCACTTCACCTGCAACACACTGAGGTCAGACCTGCTCAACACACTGAGGTCAGACCTGCTCCAACACACTGAGGTCAGACCTGCTCAACACACCGAGGTCAGACCTGCTCAACACACTGAGGTCAGACACACACACTGGTCAGACCTGCTCCAACACACCTGAGGTCAGACCTGCTCCAACACACTGAGGTCAGACCTGCTCAACACACCGAGGTCAGACCTGCTCCAACACACTGAGGTCAGACCTGCTCAACACACTGAGGTCAGACCTGCTCCAACACACTGAGGTCAGACCTGCTCCAACACACTGAGGTCAGACCTGCTCCAACACACTGAGGTCAGACCTGCTCAACACACTGAGGTCAGACCTGCTCAACACACCGAGGTCAGACCTGGTCCAACACACCGAGGTCAGACCTGCTCCAACACACTGAGGTCAGACCTGCTCAACACACTGAGGTCAGACCTGCTCCAACACACTGAGGTCAGACCTGCTCCAACACACTGAGGTCAGACCTGCTCCAACACACTGATACAACAACCGTTCCTGGCTGGATTCAAACCAGGGTCACAGCAGTTTACGGTCAGAGTCTGAACCCCTCGAAGTCTTGTGACGTCACTGAACAGACACAGATTTCATTGGTCAAACTCTTGTTTCTGAAAGTGAAATCACATCTGTGGTTTACAAGAAACAATAGAAACAGAAGCATTTAACTACCAGCTTGGTTTCAGGCAAATATCTGTCTATGTATCATCTATAAATATCTATTATATTAAATGCTTTAGTTGATTTAGTTGATTAATTTGGTTTTGACAGTTCTTCAATTTGTACAATTTGAAGGCCCATAACTTTCACACTGATCAGGTTGATTTCCAACCTTCCAGTCAGCAACACTTCTCATCTTCCCCTGGTAAATAAAGTTGTGAGTTTTAAAAACTGTCATCGCTTAGAAGTAACAATGTTCTGACATTTGAGTCAACTGTCAAATCTTTGTAATGCAAGAATGACAAAACTTGACATTTTCCTTGTCATTGATTCAACTGTTTGATTGTTTTTCTCCTCTGGGTTTGAATTTCTAAAACCACATCTTACCACTGTAACACATTCAGCTGCCTACTGGATGTCAGGATGTCCTTGACAGCTCCACCACAAAAAGTTTACAAGAAGGTCCCTGCCTGCAGCTGTACAAACAAAAATACTCTCAAGACGGGGTAAATCGTCAGAGCAACGTCAGCGGAGTCTGGAGAGGCCTGAAAACCATCTCTGGCCACAAGGAACCTGACTCCCAGGCTGTGGGGGACCAGAAGTGGGTGAATGAGCTGAACTTATTCTTCAATAGATTTGATCAGCCATCTGCCCTTCCCCCGGCCCAGCCCCCCCTGCTGCAACCCTCCCCATCGACACCTCAGGTGGACTGCTCCACCCCCACCTCCTCTCCTGCAACTCTCAGCTTACAGCCACTCCCCACTGCTCAGCTCATCAGCTCAACCCACCCTCCCACACCCACCAGCACACAGCCCCCCTGCTCCAACCTGACCCTCACAACAACCCAGGTGAGAAACCAGCTCCGGAAGACCAAGGCAAGGAAGGCGGCGGGTCCAGACGGCATCAGCTCCAGGCTCCTGAAGTCCTGCGCAGACCAGCTGTGTGGGGTTGTTCAGCACATCTTTAACCTGAGCCTGGAGCTGGGGAAGGTGCCACAGCTGTGGAAGACATCCTGCGTGGTACCTGTCCCTAAGACTCCGCACCCCAAGGACCTCAGCAGCTACAGGCCGGTGGCTTTAACATCCCACCTGATGAAGACCCTGGAGCGGCTGGTCCTTGCCCATCTCCGCCCCCTGGTGGGTCCTTCGATGGACCCACTTCAGTTCGCCTACCAGCCTGGCATCGGGGTGGATGATGCCGTCATCTTCCTCCAGCACAGAGCCCTCTCTCACCTGGAGAAGCCTGGGAGCACTGTGAGAATCATGTTCTTTGATTTCTCCAGTGCATTCAACACCATCCAGCCAGCACTTCTGAGGGACAAGCTGGAGAACACAGGGGTGGACCTGCACCTCACATCCTGGGTCCAGGACTACCTTACCAACCGCCCACAATATGTGAGGACACGGGACTGTGTGTCTGACACAGTTGTCTGCAGTACGGGGGCCCCACAAGGAACGGTCCTGGCTCCGTTCCTTTTCACCCTCTACACTGCAGACTTTTCATTCAACTCACCAACCTGTCACCTGCAGAAGTTCTCCGACGACTCTGCCATCGTCGGCCTCATCACAGATGGGGACGACAGGGAATACAGAGAACTGACGCAGGACTTTATGGACTGGTGCCAGCGGAACCGCCTCCAGATCAACGTGGGGAAAACCAAGGAGCTGGTGGTGGATTTCCGCAGGCGCACTCACTCCCCTCCAACACCAGTGAACATCCAGGGAATGGACATCGAGATGGTGACATCTTATAAGTACCTGGGTGTTCACCTCAACAACAGAATGGACTGGACTCATAACACGGCTGCACTGAAAGGTCAGAGCAGACTCTACCTGCTCAGGAGACTAAGGTCTTTTGGAGTGCAAGGGGCGCTCCTGAAGACCTTCTATGACACTGTTGTGGCATCAGCCATTTTTTATGGAGTTACTTGCTGGGGCAGCAGCATCTCGGCTGCAGACAGGAATAGACTGGACAAGTTGATCAAGAAGGCCAGCTCTGTACTGGGTTGCCCTCTGGACCCAGTGGGGGTGGTGGGAGAGAGGAGGATGATGGCTAAGCTGTCATCCATGTTGGAGAATGACTCCCACCCCCTTCAGAACACTTTAACAGCACTAGAGAGCTCCTTCAGCGATAGACTGCTTCACCCGAAGTGTGTGAAGGAGCGATATCGCAGGTCTTTTCTTCCTGCAGCTGTCAGACTGTACAACCAGCACTGCTCCCTATAGGCAATACACCACCATGTCTGTACCTGTGCAATATCTGTATATTTCTGTGCAATATCTGTATATTTATTCCAGATTTCATTTACTGGGCAATACTCCATTCAAAAAATTCAAGTGCAATATTCATATTGATATTTAATTATTGGGCATCTGTGCATTACTCTTTTTGTGCAATACTCCACTCCATCAAAGTCAAGCCAAGCATTTCATATTTGATATTTAACATTTCATATTTTATCCTTCTGTACTGGTCATATATATCATATCATATTCATCTTCTCATGTACATCTGTAAATAATCCGGTTTAAATTTGTAAATTTTGGTAAATTTGTAAATACTTTTTTAGACTGTTTATTTTCATTCCTGTTCTATCACCTTGCTGCTGTGCACTGCAAATTTCCCCACTGTGGGACGAATAAAGGTTTATCTTATCTTATCTTATCTTATCTTAAATCCTACCAGACTGAAAGGAATGAAAATCTGCACAGCGAAATGTAGGAAATCAACCAATCAAAACCGTTTGCTTTGGAAAATGGTAGTTGAATAACTGTGTTTTGCTGTGTCAGCCCAAGGAGAGGAAGTTTATGACCAGAGAAACACCTGTGAATGCCTTTAGAAGTGTATGACAGTGAGTCCAGGTGATGTTTGCTGAATGAAGTACCTCTGAGCTGGTAATACGCCTGGTGGCTGGCCAGCACTTCGTTGATGGTCTCCTGGGGGCAGATTCTCACTCCGGAGTGTAAAAACACAGACCTCTTTGATCGACGTCTATCCAGTTCAAACCCCGAACCTTTGGTTGGTGTGGACGTCTTCAGCAGCTCCGCCAACCGTCCGGAGCCAGCGACCTCTGTTTTCACCGCCAAGTCCAGCCTGACGCTGCTCTCTGCACAGGAAACAGACGGGGAATGATTCAGGGTCAAACTCACTGCTTGGCATTTGTTAAGAGCAACAGACGGGTTGTGTTTACTACAAACAGCTAATGTCACAAGATTTAAGCAACATTTGAAGACACTTAAAATTGGATTTAGTGTCCTAGGCAACAGAAATGACGCGATCTACTGTAAACCCCACGCGTCTGGTGCGACAAGCAGCTTCAAGCAAACAGGAGCAGTATTTTGGGAATGTAATTTGTCCAAAGATCTGTTTTGAAAGAATAAAAAGATAAAAGAGAAGAAAAAAATACAATTTCAATAATGAAAATAGACGAGCCAGCTGCTCCAGTCCTGTGTAACGTCTTCATTTCAGCTCAGTTTTTCCTGCTGCATCTGGTAAATGTTGCATTTAATAAACAGTTTCCAGACATTTCAAACAATAAAAACACACATATCATGTTTAATCAGATGAAGAATTACAGTCTGGCATCAACAGCAGACCTGTCACATAACTCAGACTGACAAGAACTGATCCTGGCCAAAATAAGCCTCGTGTATCATCTCTGGACTTTGGGAGGTTACAGCAGAAACCTTTCAATTTTCTTTTCCTTTCTACTTCCTGAAATTTCATCGGCAAAACGATGAATCAATTAAACGAGAAAATAATCAGAAGATTTATCAATACCATCATTAGTGTCTTCAGAGCAGTGCTGTTCTGAGTCTGATAAAGAGGAAATGGTTTAATATGAAGTTACATTAGATTATAAAAATCATCAAAAAGTGAAGCAGCCCACTACGTCCATTAGAAGACGGTCAACTCAGACAGACGGGAGAATATTACAGTCTGTGATTTTACAACTGTGACTGATTTAAGTTGCCAATAAATCATAAAATCTACTGATAAATCATCTTATCATTAAATCCTTTTCGAAAACTGCCAGTCATGATGATGAATACATGGTGAACAGAATATTCATTCTGCTTTTACGTTATGTGGGTATTGAGTTTATGAGGTTTTAACACCATCTTATTCATTTCTCAGTTGATTTCAGGAACCTATTGAAAATTATTTTGGATTCAAACTGCGGAGAAAGACAGAATATGGGTAGATGACTTGACACATCTGGACATAAAATCACACATCATGTGTCGACCAAGGAGAAAATTCTAAGTATGAAAAAACTGGTGAACGTGACAAACTCTTCCATCAGTGCCATTTAAAAACAAACCTGTTTTTTTCCTGTGTCTCATAACCAGCAGCTCATCTGAGTTCTCCCTCCTTTTCTATGTACTTTTTTATTAATAGAAACCTATTTTGAGTATTTTCTGAGCTTCTCTGTGCAAGAGGACTTTGTTTACTGCGCAGTTCAGCTTCTTCTCACAGAACAAAACAATCACCTTTAGATGCACAGGGACACAAAACAAGGAAAATAAGAGGTTAAAACAATCCAGTGAAAACTGAAAAACAATAAGCCTAATAAATTTACTGCAGTCTCAGTGGAAACTAGTGTAACTGCATTTAGTGGATTTACACTCACTTGGCTTTTCTCCTCTACAAAGCTGTTTTGGGAGCTGTATGTCTCCATCGATACGTCTCTGTTTGGTGTTTGTGGCCATTAGTGGAGTGGAGTTCAGTATTATATCTGCCGGCCAGGCTTCGGGGTTCACTCTCCCTCCTTCTGCCCACTTGTACCAGAAATATAAGCACTCAGTGTCAGTGAAGGGTACTTTGAATACAAGCATGTACCCAGCGTACTGTATGTGTTACACCGTATGTGTTTTTGATCACACAATCTAGCAGATATATTTAGGACGGCATTAGCCAAAGTGGGTGTTGTAATTCGGCAGGCGGCCTACTTATCAACGCTATTAGAATAAATATATGAAATGTTTTGAAGTGAAGGTGAACCTCAGGTGTTTGATATCGGACATCACAGGCAGAATATTTTGTTTTATTTGCAATATTCAGCCGAGAGGATTCAGACTTTGTACTACAGGAAGCTGATAACCCCCCTCTCTTTTGTCATGTTTATAGCTTTCCATAACAAATAAGTCTGGAGAGTACTGTAATTCAAATTGTCAAGCTGTCACCAAGCTGGCAATAAATCTACTAAACTGCGCTATTATCCCTTTTCCATTTTCATTTGCATTGTGGACATGTTTGCACATCTTGGTGGCTCGTCGTAAATACTGATTTCACTTTGGCTGTGGTTCAGAATAAGACAAAGACAAAGGATTTACTCAACTTCTCGCCGTTTTATTATGCATTTAAACAGCCTTTTTGTATCCTCGGGTGAAACGGTGACAGTGTCCAACACCTTAGTGATTTCACGGCCAAGTACTTATGCAATCGTAATAGGCTTTGCTTTAGTACGTGTACAGAGAGTCTTACTCTTCACATACTTATATCTAACTAGTCTTATCTATTAAAAAGTGCCAACGTTATTCTTTTTGCAAAGAATAAAAGTGTAAAAATATGTGAGTTCAAGCTGTAAATCACTTCAAGTGTCAAGGTTCCAAAGGATTGTGGCTTTGTGAAGAAAACGAGGCTTACCTTTAATTCCAGCAGCTTGCGGAGCGAGGACGAGCAGCAGCACAAGTCCAAATTCCCTCAGCATCGTGGACGAGTTCCCAAAAAAAGAATGTCAAAGTAAATCCAGCAGGGTGAGGGGAGGTGGGAGGGGGCCGGCCGCGTCCTCAGCTCAGGTGGAGCTCATTGGGTGCAGTCAGTTGGGTCGGCAGGTTGTCTGGGTTCTGCTTTGCATAGAGACGGCGGATCGTTGGAGGCCCTGAGCTGCTGCTGAAACGCTCCTAATGAATCCCAGGATGTGCATCTGATGGAGGAAGGCGCTCCTCCTGCCCAGGGGAATTGTGGGACAGTGGGAGCTGTAAGTGTGGCAAGAGTGACGAGGTTAAAAAAGTAGGCACCGTTTCGGGAATAATCTGTTTATCTACTGCTCAGACATAATCCGTCTTTACCCCGCGGCCCTCGCAGCGCTGGCGTCATCCTGTTAGTGGCTTTCTGGGGGCATCTGTCAACCACGGTGACCGGTTTGTTCAGCACACACCCCCCCCCGGCCCACCATGACACTTCACACTGGTGTTTCCCCAGTGGTTTTATTCTGAGCAGGCCTGAACGCGGCGTGGAGAGGATGTGACCCAACACTCCATTGAAACCAATAACAGTCACATTGTTTGACAGCGCTGACAGCTCCTGTGAAGCGGACGGCTTGTACTTATCCAGTGAGGGAACATCTTCATCTCACCACCAGTCTGACAGCTGTTACTGGTCTGCCTGGTTCTCAGAAGCATCAACCTGGAGGGAGAGACACGTGTGTTCAGACTAAAGGTGACAGGGACATTAAATTCTAGGTTTCACTTACCTTCATCCTGGTTGTTTCCTCAAGTTTGCATTTAATCTCACTGGACTCGCTGCTTGTATTTATCTTTTTTCAGTGTTTTAATCTTTAATGTTTTGAAAAGGATTTAAATATATAAAGATTATGTTTATGATCCTGTTTTTGTATTTTGTGGCAGAGGCCGTCGCTACAAACTGTGAGAACTGTGACATTGCAGTCTTGCTCTGAGGAATAAATGAATACTTAAATCCTCTGTTGACTGTACTTTCATGCTTTTGTTTCAAATCCCATAAGTCCAAAAGCTTATGCCATCTCAGGCTTTAAGTCTCAGCTGAAGTCCCAGACAAATGATGTTGGTTAAATAAGTAACGGAACCTTTTCAAGATAAATCTGGCTCAAACAACAACGTGTAAAAAACCTCATATATATGTAGTTTTGTTAATACATTTTTATGACATTGCATCTTATGTGAAAGCACCTTGTACTCTGTAGAATAAAAGTTTACTTACTCTTCTTAAAGAATTCTATTAAATACAGTCACATTTCTTTCTCAGTCTGTTTAATTAAAACTGTATCTTAGGTGTCACGTTCACATTTCATGACTTGACCCTCAAAATAAAACTACTTTAAACACTTATTCTATTTTACTGCATGAATGCATATTTAAATATAATTTTATACCCAAGTTACTAGATTATTTTCCTTTTTCTGCAGCAATGGACTAATCTCTAAATGCAATTAACAATCATTTATTATTGTTTAATTTGATGATTGTTTTCTGATTATTTTATTGTTTAGTCCTTAAAATGTCAGAACATCATACGAAGATATTGTATTTACTTTAATATTATAGAAGAGTAAAAGAAAAAAAGCAGAGCATGTTGACTCAAACAAGTAACTGATTAGCTAACGAACTGATTAATCAGCTCATGTTGGATTGGTGCAAATTAAATACATCACAGAACTCATTAAACTGTATGTACATTAAACCCGAGTGACTCTTCGGTAAGATGAAGCCAACAATCAAAAACTGGTGAGTTTTCCACATGCTCTCATCCCCTGAGGATGAAGATGAAAGAAGGCTGCTGGGTTTGGGTTTGGGGCAGTGAGGCAGTGTGTGGTGTCTCTCTGAGGATTTGCAGCAGAAATAAGACGGTGGATTTACAGACCACTGGGAGCCTCCCTGTTGTTTCCCACTGAGAAAATGGCCACTTTACTGCTGGTGCTTTTTGGGCGGGGTGGGGAGGTGAAGTGAGGATGAACAACAAGTGATGTTTTTGATGTTAGTGGGGGAAAGTTGAAGGTATTAACTTATTGTAGGTCAGCTGAAGCTCAGACATCACCAAGTTTGGCCATATCTGAAGAGCCTAGCAAAAGAAGATTAGAAATTGCTTTTAACCTCTAATCCGGTGGCTGGTTGACTGTCCAGCTCTGTTCTGTTTGTTTTACTCCCTCCTGACGGGAACAGCAGCAGCACGTCGAAGAGGAGTAGTAGTAGTAGTACAAGATTACGAGATTACAAGAACTAGCTGTGGGTGGTTGTATCCTCAGTGTTAGCAGCAGTAGCTGTGGTAGAAGTATTTGAAGTAGGTGCAGCAGGTTGTATTGGTGCTAGAGTAGCAGTAGGTACAGGAGTAGTAGTAGGTGCAGGAGCAGTAGGAGTAGTAGTAGTAGGAGTAGAAGCTGTATGAGCAGTAATAGCAGTAGTTGTACAAGTAGCTGCAGTATTAGTACTAGGCAGCAGTAGTTGTATTGGTTCTATTAGCACTAGCAGTAGTAGTGGTAGCAGTAGTTGCGGTAATGCTCAGTAGTAGTGGTTGGAGCACTTGTAGTAGTTGGTGTTATCACAGTAGTTGTAGTAATAGTAGGTGTCATATTGGCAGTAATAGTAGTAGTAGTAGTAGTCATTGTAGTATCAGCGGCAGTAGTGGGAATAGTAGCTGTTATGGTGGATGTAGTAGTAGTATGAGTACTAGAAGTGGCATCAGTAAGCATTATTAGTGGTTGTGTTGGTAGTAGTTGTAGTAGTAGTTGTAGTAGTAGAACAAGCCATCAGGGGTCAATTACACCCTAATAATCAACCAATCATCTCAGATTACCAAGTAATTACTCAGCTTATTTCTGTGTATTCATGTCATTATTTACCTCAATTAGTGGAACATTTACTGTACTCGATGGGTCTTTGTGGTACTTTTTTGAGTACTCTGTAGGACTTTGTTTACCATGAGTTTTCTGGTAATTTATGATGCATTAAAGTTTTGGTTCATAGTGATAAAACTCATCTCCTCTCTCCCCCTCAGCTGTTTGATCTAATAAAGCAGACGGAGACACTGATAAAGCTTTTACTTTACACACTAAAATTCAGCTTCAGTTATCATGATATTATATTTAAGAGAGTATTTAAAAAATCCACTATCTGGCCTCAAACTACAAGACTTTGACATTTGATTAAATACTTAAAAATTCACAGCTGATATTCAACACCGTAGTCAGAAAAGGCATCTGACAGAACGGAAATGAAAAGGAAGCGATATGCAGGAATCTCTCTGAGGCTGCAGGCAATTTAATAAAATGGGTGAAATAATTTAGTATTCAAATAAACATCTCCTGTGTTTCTGCCAGGAAGATACAGATTTTAGTTTCAATTTCTAGCTCAAGGGCTGTTGGGGGCTCAAACACACATGCTTTTTGAAGATCCTGTTTAAAATAAGGAATTTATGGCTGTTTGTCTAAACTGTGCACAGGTGAAATGACTACGAGGGCTTTTCTCCCAGAGAATCCCACTATGTTGAAATCCAGACGAGAATGACAGATAATCCAGTTAATTTAGTCTGTCAAGCCTCTCTGTTTAACCTTTCACCGCTAAAAATAATCCCCCAGACTCCCCCGCAGCCGTCTCCTCCAGCAGCAACACAGGTTACAAGACAAATTCCTGTTTCTGATGTGTAGCTGCTGCAGATCAAATCTAAATGATCTATTTACTGAATAATCAATTAACTTACATCCTTAAGACAAAAACTAATTTCAAGGTGTTTTCAGATCATTACTGTTGCAGGAGACTTTGGATGAGATAGTCACTCCAGAAATAAAAAACAGTGATCAGCACAGAGACGCACTTCAGCTAAACATGTTATTCTTTTGGAATCAAAGGTTGAACAGAAAGATGGGAGAGACCTTTGCTCCTTCAGAGGAAACGTTTCCCTGTTGGCACAGAAAGCGACGGCTCAGCAGTCACAACAACCTTAAACAAAGTAACAGGACAAACCCAGTCTGGCCATAAAGTGGAGGAGGCAGTCAGATGGAGCTATCCTACTTTAAAGTCTGGACTTCCTCTCTGCTGGACCATCGGCCGTCCTGGGACCTCTCTCCCTCTATCTCTAGGCTGAATCTGCTGCGGCTGATGATTAGATCCAAACATCTGGATGAGGCACTGACAGCTGACAGAGAGAGGATCCAGGACGGCCGGTGGTCCATCAGAGAGGAGGAGGAGGAGAAGAAGAGAGAGGGAAAGAAACAGCATTGCAGCTTGTGAGTAACAGAAACAAAAACAACAGCAGTTTAGAGGAATGCAGAGGTTATCAGAGGTTTAAAGTTTATTGACTTTGTGTTGTCAAGATAAGCACGGACCATAAGTATTAAAGTTAACAGACTGTAAGGATCAGACGAACAGGTACAAAGCCTGAGGTATCGAAGGATGAGCACTAACTGAAAAGTCTAGCAAAAAGATTGTAGGGAAGTTTGTAGGGCTCAGAGCCATTTTTGCAAGTAATACATTTTCCTTCTGAAGATAAAATACAAACATTATAAGACTGTTATATTATAAGACATAAAGTGTAAAGTGTAAACAACTGAAAATTTAACTTCAGCATTTTAGTAATCATATATATATTTATATCAATTTGGGCCATGAGCCAGGAGGAAGTGATTGGTTTTTGGTAAACTTTATGTTTTGAACTTTTCTACAGATGAATAAATGATAAATAAATGTGAATAAATAAATCCCCATAAATAATAAATAGAGAGGATTGTGCAGCCTTGGTGGACATAATTGCTCTCTGAATAATGTCTAGCTTCGTAACCTTTTTGTTGTTTTGTTCTTGTTGGTGGAATAAAAGAAAAGAGCCCAGGAAGTGAGACAAAAGGTCTGCACGGTTTTTCCTAATCAACATTAATACCTCAGTTCTAAAAGGTGCAAACAACTAACCTGCAGGATTTAACAACGCAATGGACAAATACAAAGGCAAAATAGTTTGTGTCTGTTGCATCATGTGGCATCATCCAGGTACGTTGAGCCCTGCTGTCCCTGCTCCATGTGAGTCAGTACATTCTGTATCATCTGCTGTTTGACTCTGCATCAACAAAACCAAGAGACAAACTTCCTTCATATTCAGAGGACATGGTGAAGAGGAAGCTGTTTTACAAATCCTTTTTCCTTTTCAGGCTCCATGACCTTGGGTGAGGAGAATCAGAAAGCTGTTCATTCCTCTTGAGACAATGTTGAAAAGACTTTATATAAGTCAAAACCATGTTTGCAAAGCCCCGCAGCTCGATGCCTCGGGGTTTGTACAGAGACAGAGCATTTCAATAAGCTCAGCTGTTACGCTGATGGGCTTCCTCCCATGATGCAGGTCTGTGTCATGTATGCCAAAGCAGCTGAATGACACTTCGAACACAGCAATTCGTTTTTTGAAAGAACATTAATCTACAAGAACAAATCATTACCACCACCCGAAAAGGTACCATCACAGAGACCACGCCATTATTTTAAGTAACAAGTCTAGATAACTTGGTTTGTTGAGGCAGATAAAACATGTTTGCGAAGTGTCTACATACAGATGCTACTGAATATATCATGACAAAATATATTCTACACCAAGTCATGTCTGTACAGCTAAATGCTTATGTAATTCTATTCTAAAGTTTAATTGATGAACCCTCTGGTTTCTTCAAGCTTCATTCAATATCAAGATACTCTTCAAACTGGTAGCATCATCAAATTACATATAGTGATAAATATCAATATTGATCAATATGGAAAATCATGATCATCATATTTTTAATCATATCACCCAGCCCTAGAGATGAATACATAATAGTGGAAAAAGTGTAGAGCACTGTCACATCAACTCAATTAAGATGTAATTGAGACTGAGTGCTCTATCATTAGCACATAATTTGCAGTTTATATACTCCATATTTACAGTTTAACATGATTAAGCTGACAATAAATTGCCCTCAGGTCTTATCTGCACACTTGGAGCGAACCAGGAGCACAGACTCCATTAACCCGACAGATCAACAGTCAGTCGAAAATGAATTCTGCAGAGAGGGTGCACACGGAGCCGAAGGCCTGTTTACACAGCAGCGACTGCAAAAATCACTTTGTGTACTGAGCCTAACACCAGTCACACTGTCCCAGCTGTCACCGAGTCAGGAGACGTCCACACACAGGTGGGAGGTACTTTACTCTGTACTGTACAGGAGTATTTGCATTTTTCCTGCAACACATTTCAGAGGAAAATATTGTACTTTTACTCCATGATGTTTATCTGATGGCTGCAGTGACTGTAGATTCAGCAATGAGTCAATATTATCGTTCATCAGGTCTCACTGGAATCATAGTATAATGACATGATTATAGTGTTTTACTTTTTGATGTCTTCTACATTAATGGTAAAATACCTGGGACACTTGAGAACACTGTACTGACATTACTTGTATACTTTCACACATGTTCTGTTGGACTATTGAAAAGGATTCGAGTTCAAATCTTTCTTCCACTGCCGCCTTGTAATATGCCAACTTTGTCCAAAATGAAGAAGAGTTTAACAGGGAAATCTCTGTCTCAGCCACTTCATCAATGAGCACAATTATAGCAACAAATGACCCGACAGACCTGCTAATGAGTCCACTTTTCATTACGACCGTTTTAGTCGTTTCTTAATTATGATAAATGGATACAGACCATCAGTGATTGCTTGTGTAATGAAGCCATCGCTGCGCTCGTAGCGACTTCCTGTCTTCTGAAGACGAGTCACACCAAAGAGAAGAACAGTCTGTCCAACAGCGTCCTCGGTTTCCTCTGGATGATTCTCTGCAGGGAAGTTTTATAAAACCCCTCCGTCATCACCTTCCAGCACCAGCCCAGCAAAACCCTGTCAATCATCAATATGCTGCCAATCAATTATCAGCTGATCAACAATCTGATTAACAGACTTTCAGTAGAATTGTTTCAGATCTAAGGACAAATATTTTCTAGTTCTTCAACTTCTCAAAGTTTGCTGCTTTTCTGTGTAACTAATGATGACACATTATTTTATTCAATCAATCTGAATCTGCAAAGTAAACAGTTAATTATCAAATATATAATGGAGTAAAAAGTACAATAGTTACTTCTGAAATGTCGGGACTGGTAAAGTACAAGAACCTCAAAATTGTATCAGTACTTGAGTAAATGTACTTATGTTACTTTCAACAACTGCGTTTAAAGACATGTTTTCTTCGTATCAGTTAAGAAACTTCAGTTCTGTAAAATCCTGGACTTTCAGCTTTAGCCTGATCTGAGAAGCTAATTAAGCTAACTAAGCTAAGCTAACACATTTAGCTAATCATCAAACAGACTGAAGACACCGTTTTAACATTAAAATTCTCTTACAGGATACATTGGTCACATTGTGAGGTAAAAAAAACAGTCTATCATCAATCAATTAATCTAGTAAAACCACAATCAGCTCCTGAAGGTACGTTAGCTAAAGTTAGCGGTTTAACAGTTAGCTAGTTAAGCACGGCGCGGCTACATTAGCTTCAGTTAGCCGCTAACAAACCATCTTTATAAACACACTGATAAAACACAAAAAACTCAAATAAACCGGCAGGTTGATAAATAAGTGATAAAAACTGACTCACAGATTCATTTTGATAGAAAAAAACATGGTGACAAAAAAATCTTCCCCAAACGATTAAAAACCCTCAAAGATGTGAAACTTGAAGCTAAACATAAACTGAAGGCTGTTAAATGTAAAACAATCCATGTTTAACCCTTTACATTTGAATCCAGGACTGAATCACGACGCACAGGTGACAGGTGAATCGGGACGTCGCCACCTGTCGGCCGGTTGTTGATCTGCAGGTGCAGTTGGTTTGTTTTCATTAATAAACCTGTGATTATATTTTCATGTTTAATGTTTAATTTTACAAGGTCACATTTTTTATGAGTTTATCAAGACATTTTTTATTATTTTAAAATGTGTGTTTGCGAAAAGAAAGAAAAGAAAATACACAAATATTTCAGAGAGTATAAAAACACAGCAGATGTATCTCAGCTCAAGGTCAAGGCTGCTTTCATTGTCTCCCTGGAGAGAAAAGGGAGGAAGATTCATTTATCGAGCTTCATATGAAAAATAAATTGTTGTGAACAGAATTACAGAATGAACATGTTTAAATGAATGAAACTGAACTAAAGAAACCAAACACACTGTTTACATGCAGCACCTTAAATTCACCTTCACATGCTCACGACCTCTCTGTCTCCACCAGCTTCGTATTAATATCTTTAAAGGCCAAACTTTATATGACGTCTCATTACAGTCTTGCAGGTTCATTGCGCATCATGATGTGTGAGAAGGGTGATAAAATAAACCCTTCGGCTCGACTGTAACATTTCAGTTTTGAGGCATGAGACACGTCATCGTCCCTTTTTTTAAAACAAAGATTTCACCATATTTCTCTCAAGGTTGTCAGTTTTTGTCTGAGACGGCCTGAAACAGCAAAGTGTACAGAGAGAAACATCCGTCTTCACTTTAATCTTATCAAGCTTAATCTTAATCAATAGTAACATTTAAAGTAGATCAGTCATATTTATGTATATTCAGATCTGAACCCAAACGATAGCGAGATCTCAAATATATCACATATTCAATATTTTACTAATCTCATCACATGATAGTTCACATTTCATTGAAATCCTTAAACAAAAACATTGTCTTGAAGTGAATATAGAAATTCTCCATAAAGAGAACCAAAACTGAAAAGTAATGACAGCAGAGAAATGTGTCGTCTCAGATTCTAACATTCAAAACCATTTAGTGTCCACAGCTGCGAGTGTTGACTGTTGTCTCGTTCTGAAGGTTTAATTGAGGACGTGATGAACTTACCAATCGTCAAGGGAAAAAAAACTCCGACATAATTAACTGGAAAATTACCACGACTGAATTCAAATCAAGGTGTGGAGATAAAGTGTGTGTTTGTTCTCAGGAGGGAAAGCCTCCACAAACACACACAGATAAACACAGAGAGGACAAATACTCTGCTTTATTTCTGTGGCAGGACGGCGACGTTTGAATTCCCTCTTCAATGTGGTTTCATCTCTGTGCACTGGCTCCGGCTGAGAGGAGGCTGGAGCTATAATGAGGCCTGGAATCCTCCATTCTGTTTGATTTCAGGGAATCAAAGGTTGCTGGAGGTTTGTGACAGGAGCTGAAGATTGATTTCTGTCCTGGAGGCAGAGATCTCGCTTTAATATCGATGACATGTTTTTCATTTCTGATTTGATTTGATTCAACCTCAGAATGAAAATCAGAATCTGCTTTATTGTCCAAGAATGTAAACACATGAATTTGACTCCAGTTTGAAGTTGCTCTAAATGTTACAGAACAATTTACAGGAAGAAATAGACACACAACTAAAAACGAGGTGGAATAAACATAAAATATTATGTACATATAAGCAGGTGAATAAATAGGTGTGTGTGTGTGTGTGTATATGGGTAACATACATCACACACATGCATGAAGACATGTCTGCACACAGTATCGAGAGCATGCAGGATTGATGGGTGGATGATATGTACATGTTGGAGCACAGTGTGTTTTCAATCTGTAAGTATATACTTTATCACTTGAAGTTAAGTAGATATTTAGTGTGTGACTGATTTAAATGTTCATTCTAGTGTTCGGCCTGTGGAAAGAAACGTGTCACAGGCTTGAACTTATTTTTCTGAAATGTGTTTTGCGTCCCAAGACGTGACAGTTTCACATGCACAACAAAACACAGCATTTAACCAAACTACAGAAGAAATATTACAAAACATATCTAACGTCACACATTTTAAATGTGTAGCTGCAGGATAATCAGTTTAATCGGTTTCACATTCAGAGTTTAGTCACACTGTGACTCTGAGGTTTGTGGGACTCACAACCTCGGAGGAGATGAAATGCGACAGAGTGCCCTGTAGGGGGCACCACACCTGCCCCGGCCCTCAGAC
The DNA here is from genome assembly GCA_025331565.1 of Holacanthus passer. Lineage (NCBI taxonomy): Eukaryota > Metazoa > Chordata > Actinopteri > Pomacanthidae > Holacanthus > Holacanthus passer. Next base: position 604,414 of record JAFREQ010000097.1, on the reverse strand, counting down.
AGCCTGAGTCCTCCCCTGTCGGAGCCGACACAGAGCGGAGAGATAGCTTCATCGTGCACCGACTCCACTCTGCACAATCCTCTTTATTATAGACTGGGAGAAATATCAGGACGTGTGTGTTCGCTCCAAATGACCTCAGCCTCCTAATTGCATTGTTGCACCTTTGTACAGATACAATCTGTCTGTGCACTCGAAGATGAAGCAGCGTCCACTGCTCTAATCTATCTACACTGATAAGTAGAAGGAGGATCATGTGGCAGCGAACAAAGACAACGCTGTGGTATCATGTGAGATGATCAATATCGATGTGTTTTCTTCTCGTCTGAGCTTCACAGAGCTGCGATGTTTCTGTTTCAGGCCGAACTGAAGACAGTTCACCGCAGACGTTCATCTCCGTTTGTGTCTCTGTGACAATATCCTTAAGAAGGAACAATAAAGGACGAGCAGGGAAGAATGCAAATAACTCAGGGCGGCTTTTAATTTCTCAACACAAGTGAAAATGATTAATGGAAGCTCATTTCTACATTTCGTGTTTCACTCGGATGAAACATCTTCAACACTCAGTCCTCTATTTCAGTTTAACACAAGTCCTTCGCTACCTCATTATCATTAATTGAAAAAAGGTGGAATAACAAATTTAGGAGTAATACAACAGAATACAGATGATGTGTGAGGGTAATTTAATGAGGCCGGAGCACGAGGGAGCAAAAACACACTGCCGTCGGCTTGTTTGTCTGATTCCACCGACCTCCCGGTGAAGGATTCCTAAACGAGCCGACTTCGACTTCTCTGACTTGTTGTTGAACAGAAGCTTCAGCAGAGCAGAGCTGGTTCTTTCAGTTTGATCCTTCATGTGGAAACGTGGACGAACAACTTCAAAGCAATTAAAGACACATCAGATGAGCAGATCAACAAATCGTGTCCTGCAGAATCGTTCGGGACAAAATGTACAAAAATTAAATTTACTCACCAGAGAATGAAATTTTCCAGCCAAGAAATCTATTGACCAATAACAGTGAAACGTATTGATCAGATTCCTTCTCTCCATCATCAGGACAATATCTAAGTCTCTACAGAGAAGGAAGCATTATTTTGTTGCACAATGCTTCACATCCTTTTTTTTATTTTTACTTAACAGAACATATTTCTTTCTGGTTCAGATTCGGAGAATAAATCCAGCTCTGTCAGCAGGTCTCTGCTCACACCACACGTCCGATCAGCCTCTCCAGCCGCCGAGGTCGTCATAATTCAAAGGCCGAAGAATTACCGAGCGGGAGAAGATCGATATCCCAGTTAGACTCAGCGGGGGCCGGGATTTAGGTCAACGTGTGCCCACAGTAATTATAAGTCGAGCTGTGAGAAGGAAATTTAATAAGACATTATCTGCAATCAGAAACGGGCTCGAACAAAAGGCAGCAAGAAGCAGAACAAGTGCAGCGAAGATGGACGTGAAAATAATTCTTAAAATGAGGGTTTGTCCGATTATCTGTTCAAGAACAGGATTATTATGGTGATTAAGATCAAACTAACAGAACGCTCTGGTTTCAGGTGAAAAGAAATATGTGTCTGAAAAAACAGCCAAGTAAAAATGATCACAGGATTCAGAAAAACCCTCTTTTCACTGTCAGGAGTCACACAACAATTTGGCAAACGTGTTGTGTTGCCTTCATTAATATTCAGCGTCACATTCATTGTCACCGTTTCAGAGAAGCTCCACATTAATTCATGCGGCGCTACTTGAGTTAAAAGAACGTCGGCCGCATCACAAACACTCGTATTAAGTGATTTTCATTGAAAAGACTCAAAACTTCTCCCTGGATTTAATGAAAATAACGGATCAGTATCTTGGTTAAAATGATTCTTCACAACAACAGGACTTTTTCCAGATCAGTTAAGGACAAAGACATTTTCCAGTCCTCTGTCCTTAATGTGATGTTGTCTCGTACAGTCGCTCCCTGATATAGATAGAAAACAAGTGGGACAGATCAGGAACAAACCTCTATCTTTAGGATGAGAAGAACGGTGTCGTCCTCACAACCTTGTCCCATTTCTATACTTCCTTTTCTTTAACCTTTAAACTCCCAGAAGCAGCTTGATGTGAACGTACATGTGGACAATCATGAGCACGAGCCGTCGCTTCTGCACAGTAAATAAATATAAAGCTTCAATCTTTCCGAGAATCGTTTTCTGTGAACGTGATCAGGGCAGTTTGTCATCACAGGATACCTGAGACATAAAAGTCAACAGGATGGAGGTTGTAATTTCTAGGAGACAGTTCTGAGATGTAGAAGCTTGTAATGATGTTTTGTGGACATTAACTTTGATGGTTTATCAGCTCAGATCGGAGCAGTTTGTCAGGTCAGTGTCTGTGACCAGATCTTTGTGATGGTGTGTCTGTCGTGATGGCGTTGGTGCCATGAACAGCACACTGACATAAACCTCCCAGAATAATACCACTGAAATTTATAGAAACCTAAACAGGATGTTGGTCTATGAACGTCTTTTCTTCTACTTAGTTTGAACTCAAAGAAGATTGATCATAACTGGTTCCTCACAGAGACTTGAATAGATAGTTTCCCTTCCGTCCTGGTCACCTGACTCCACCTGTGACACACCTGCCTCTCACTCTCACCAGGTCGCTGTGTTTCACACCTGAGCTCCGGTCGTCTCCACCTGTTTTCCTGATGATCCGCCGGCCTCGAGCCTCTGGATGTGCTTGCTCGTCTGCTCGGCCTCCTCGTGCCGGACTATCAGCCTTTTAATTTGACCATTGATTCAGTAAAGTCCTTTTTCTTTGACCTGTTCTGCCTCACTGTGCCTCTGGGTCCTCTGCCTTATTGCCTCGCACACACACCTGCGACACACGGCTCAGACGAAGAGTGTTGGTGAAGCAGCTCTGCAACACAAGAAAAGCCTCAACTGCAGCTTCTATTAAACAGTTTCCATTCATCTTCAACAGAGAGATAATGCAAACACACTTTAAAAATGTCTCCTGTGAATATTTTAAACAAGATCATAAAAATCAATTCATCCTCTGGGAAGCATGAACGTCCATAGCAAACATTACTGATGTTGATGATGATCCAAAATGAGAAAGGTTCACGTCCTCTTTTTGATGTCAATCCACATTCAAATAGAGCTGCTTTCTCTTTCTGAGCCGTTCTGTTGTCGCCTGAATTATTTATTCACTGATATTACTTCCTGTCACAGGATGCGAGTTCCTCGTAAATGTCCTCCGTCAGTTTCCTCTGTGACAGCTACGCTCCGGCCTGGACACGTCGGCGAAGGTGATCCGGAGACGCAGGTGAACACGAAGCCTCTGGGCTCTGAGTCGACACGAGGAGTCGCTGCTGGATTGGACAGATGCCGTCGCCGCTGCCGCAGCAGGCCGCGGGGCTCGGAGCCGGAACCTCGCTGCCTCCACAGCTGCGGTTTTATTGGATTTTCTCTGACAGTCTCCAGCAGCCGTAACAGCTCTTTAAACTTGCAAAAGAACAACGATGCATAATTTAAAGGGCAGATACATAAAGCAGTATGTGACATGATACCGCAGCCTGATTCGCTCAGAGGCCGGCTCTGCTGCTGGCGAATGTCATCGCAGCTGAGAGCCGTTCGCTCGCAGCCTGTCGCCAGCGTAAATATGCTCCTTCTTCCTCAGCTGTTGCACATCAGCTGTTGCATGTAGCGCTGGACTCCTCTTCATCCAGTCAACTAATGACCAGCTGATTCACACAGTTTCCATCTGAATGTAACTCTGAATATTTTCATGTCCGACTGTCATGTGAACATTGTGTGGGTGGATTGATGTAAACAGCTGGTGGAGTAAATTCTCCACCCGAGTGTCATTAAACTACTGCAGACGAAGAGGAGGCAATGAAATGATGCAATTAAAAAAGCTCGTAAAACCTCAAATGACAAAAACATGGTATTTATGTGTATTTCGTGTATTGATTTGAAGAAGTCTCCTCATCGCTCACACAGATGTGATGTTTTTGAAAAAGCCTCAGTGGATGTTTAAATCCTTGCTTCATGTAACCTGGGATTTATTCACCAAGTCTGTTTCCACTGCACCTGGTTTGTTTTTGTTTTTCACGGTTTTTCACGGTTTCACGGTGAAACTCGCGGCTCGTGTCCTGGATCATGTCTCGCAGACCCTCGTACCTTCTTTAAGCGGGACAGTTGACAGACGTGACGTCTGTGGCTCTGCTCGACGATGACTCACCTGATGGTGGCAGATTATCTTTTCTACAATCTGACTGAATCACTTGATGATGGACGGCCTGCGGCTCGGAGAGCGTCGGGTCAAACACATGAATACACGCTGCGTTCACAGACGTTCAAAGGCTTGAGGCTGAAACAGCTGCACAGACTTTATTCCTTCATATTGAAACATATTCCCTCATATTGAAACATGTCAGATGTCAACATTGACTGTGGAGTAAACTGTGTGTTGGTGGAACAGCAGTGAAGGACTGAGGAGAGATTTCAGCTTCCTCTGGTTCATGGCGGCTCGTCCCTTCACCTGCCTGTCAGATTTGGATTAAACATGCTGAGCCTCATAGGTATTGAATTCTCCGTTTTGAATTCATCTCTGGGTAAATTGCTTCGTCTAATTACTCCTGCAGAATCCAGATTCCAGTGTAAATACACATTTGACTGGGGAGAGAATTAAAAGACAACATTACTGCGGGTTTTAAAGCCGTCACATCATTGAATGGTAATGACTCCTTTGACAGCCGGGCTGTTTAATATGCCGGCGGAGCTAAATGATGGTCGCCATCAGGTCGTTTCTATTGTATGTCCTTTCTAGAAAATCACCGGCTGCCGCAGTTAAAGACATGTTATTTGTCATTTGTGATGTGCAGCCGTGTGTGACCCCCTGAAACTGAAACGCTCCGTGTTCAAGGACACTTTTATTCATGGTGGATACATACATTTACTTTTCTACTTATACAAACAGCATGAGACAGATGAGAGATGTGAAACGCAGATGATGAAGTATTAACTTCTACTATAGCTGCTATAATCGATACGTTTATATTAATAGTGGATGAAATGAGTTTAGGAATTGTGGAGATATTTCTGTGTGCAGGACGTGTTTCACTCACCGCGGCTCCACTTTCTCTTTCCTCGCAGGTATTTACGGCCAATTTAGCAGCAGCGAGTCCACATCAGATTAGCGTCCACCGGGGACCCGGCCGAACAGGATCTGGATTGTTGGGGATTATGTAGAGCAGAAATTCCCGACTCTCCACAGACACGATGCAGAAGAGAGAGAGGAGACGCTCTCACACAGGACCGTTCATCATCCGGCAGATAATTCCCCAGTAAATGAGGGAACAGTGACATGAAGCCTCCCACATTATGCAGCAGACCCTGAAGAACCCTATCAAGGCCCCCGGGGGGCCCAGACTCTGCTGAGGCTTCTTCTTCTTCTTCTTCAAGCTGCTGCTTCCATAAAAAGAGATAAAAGGAACTTGTGAAGCAGCTTCTGTCTTTGAAAGAGCAGAAGTGTGTTTTTCAGTCGGAGGAGTTTTGAACTGGGTCACGCCGTCATCGGCAGCTCGGTCTCTGGCTCCGGTCCTCGGCCCCTCGGTCCGCTCATGACGGATGCTCCTGCAAACTGGGTTAGATACAGTGCACATATACCTCGATGGTACATGTGATATATTGTTTATAGGTGAGAAGCCTCTGGATTCTGTGACAGAGCTGTGAAGTCTTTGACTTACAGTTTGTACAGTTTGGATGTTTTTCACTACATTTATCTGATGCCAAGTTTTAAATTCATGAATTGAAAAAAGCTGCTGCCGGTTTCAAATCTGCTTCCTACAGTAAATGTGAGGCTTTCAGGAACCTGTGTCTTCAGCTCAATGAGTCTGTCGTCTTTGTCTCTTAAACAACATCAAACCTCCTGCTCATTTAAAGAGCTCAGTTCACAGGAGCGGACGGCGTCTCTTCAGTCCACAGTTTGACGTTTTGTTTGAGAAGATGCTGAATTAAAAAGCGTGAAACACAGAGACAATTATCATTAATGATGTGATGCAGCCAAATCATCAGACTGAAGAGTCTCAGACCTGCAACCAGCCGCCATGTCTTTACCACCTGTGACCACAATCTTCCCCCGAACGTCTGAGTCTTACCTGGACCGTATTCTATTTGCTGTGATCAGACGTGGTTGTGCAGATTTTGCAGACGGTGAACGCTCAGCGTCTGACAGACATTTTGCTCTCTCTCAATTAAAAGTCACATTTAAAGCTGCCTGATGGTTTGTAACACGGAGACGATGATCATCAAGGAAACGATAATGATGATAATGTTCAAGCATCCATTTTTAATCTCATCTTAATCTCACTTACAGCTGTTCTTGTTTTAGTTGATTCATCTGCTTCAAATTTAAGTGACTTTATTCGTTTCTGAGGTTTTATTATTTTACTGTTTTTACTTTTATCATCATTTCAACTTAGCTTCCTTTGGTGTCCACGTTGTTCTGTCTCTACCTCAGTGAAAATAAAGGCAGATCATGAAGGTTTCATGGTAATAACTTGTGGACAGACAGCAGGTCAGACTCCACGTCTTCTCCTCCTTTGTTACTCTAACTTCTCGGGAACTTCATTAATATCAGTGAGAAGCAGCTCGGAGGCGACTCTGCTGTTTGTCTACTTTTTGCTCTTTAAGGTTTCGAGTCCAGGTGTTAATGAGTTTCTTCCTCTTGATCTTCGGGGATTAGCTGAGCTCACTTTGCACCTGTCAAAGAGACAAAGTGCGGCTCCTCGGGCCGAGAAGCAGGAGGTAAATGTAGACGTAACCTGCGGCCCCGTTTCAGCCCACTTTCCCATCACCTCGGACGACTTATCGACTTTTACCACAGTTTGGTAACTTCTGGCCGCCGTGCGAGGGGAGGGCCGGCGGCGAGCGCGGCTTTACAGCCTCCTTTTACTGCACGAGCTCCTGTCACACAGCTCCCGAGCCGCTGAGTCGGCTGTTTCTCTCCACGTTTCACCTCAAGACAAAGAGATAATGACCAGAAAGTCCCAAAGACAGCTGGGAAAAGTTAGAAAAACATTTTTCCCTCCGTCGACAAATTAAACTTAATCGTCCGTTTGTACAACAGGAAGCAAAGAAATGGATAAAACCCAGCAAGTTGTGACTGTAAAGGACGAGCTGCAGGCTGAGGAGCTCCTCATATTATCCAGCTGATATCGAGGCCATGAGCAGCGTCCAGCTCCTCTCACATCGTCACATCTGTACTTTCTGGCTTTGGTCACATTTCATCTCCGTCACTTCTTCCTCCTCCTGCAGCTTCATCACAGCTGATGTAGTTTAGGTCCCGTCTTCAACAGATTCATGCAAATATCCAACACGTTTACAACGACATTTGTGTGATTCTCACTTTTCTGCTGTTGCTCTCTGCTTCTTTCGGCAGCTGCTATTTTTACCGTCACACCTTCAGATCCTGTTTCTGACCTTTGCTGTTCTCCTGTAATTTCCTGTCTCTCTCCTCCTCCCGACCGGCTAATAAAACCGCCATAAAGCTGTAAAAATAGATTTGGGCAACAACGTCCCCAGAGCTCAGGCAAACTGTCCACGGCCTCCAGTCTGTGTGTATAATTGAATTATTAAAGTGAGAAGCATTTAAAAACTCCAAACGCAGCCAAAAATTTCCCCGAGCAGTTGTTGGCAATTAGAACGAACCCTCGTATGAGAAAACTGAGCGGGAGCGTCGGCGGCGAGCAGCAGCTGCAGCGGCCATTAACGGCTCCACTCTGCAGCCAATCACACGCAGGAACGGGCACTCGTGCACCCACACACACTCACACACAGCCAAGCAGAAGCACACACACGTGCACACACAGCGACACAGCTGCAGTCGACTCACAATCACAGTTTTTACCAGAAACTGTGTCGGCAGGGTTTCAGGATTACTGAGAATCCACATTCACTTTTCTCGTTTCTGAAGCTCTGATGAGTCGATCACAGAGTGAAGATGAGGTCGATCGCTCGGGTCTGGAATCAGCAAACTGACGGCCGATTCTGTTACTGAGATCCAGTTTTGTGTGACGCACGTGTGAAAAATGTGCTGTACATTTCGAAACAGTCGCTGCTTAATGTCGGACAGAGAAGAAATTTAATCAGCCGTAACTGATAATATCAATAATAAACTTTATTTATGAGCGCGTTTTGGCGTCCGTCACAAAAGCAGATAATTAAAAATCAATGAAGCATTTTTTAGGGGTTTTTTTCCAAGTCCTCGTTTAAGTCCCACTTTTCCAGAAACAATTCAAAGACCTTGGTGTCGTCAACAGAAGCTTCGGCCCTGTTGAAATATTTTCACTGATGAGCTCGTGTGAAAAAGCCAAATCACCTCCTTCTCTCTGTTTTCAAGGTCTTCACACACAACCCTCGCGACGCCGCTCAGACGTCCATCTGACGAGCCTTTCTTCTCCCTGACTGTATCTGCCGGGCGGCGGGATGCGACTGTGTGAGACTGGGCCGAACGTTTCATCTGCGGGTGAATAATGCATTGAAGGAAAAGGTTTGCACGGGTCGGAGGAGCCGTGCGGTTTGTCTTGGAGGAGCCCGCAGGGGTTCACAGGAAACACTCCAATATACACCAGGATCAATTATGTTGCTGTGAAAAGATGGAAATGTTTTATCTCCCGTAGATTATAAAAGAGGAGATGAAAGGAAGCAGCAGATGTGGAGAAATCAGCTTTTCTCTGATTTATACTCTCGGTATATCCCCTTGGCAACGGGCGGCCGGCAGAGCGACGTGTTGCATAACAATGATCCTGAACCAGCAGCACCTGCGCTTTGTCCCTGCGTTCAGTCGAATCTCACCTGGTTTGCACCAAATCTGGAACGAGGTCGAGCTGATTGTGTGTGAAAAACGTCCGATTTGATTTGATGCCGGGTTTTGAGGAAAGATTCCATCGGCAGAACAAATTTCTATTTGAATCGGTCTTCGCGGCAGAGGAGCGTTTATATTCTGCCGACGATTCGAACGATGCTCTCGGACGTGGATTAGAGCCGACGCTCGAGCGTTCGCGTGTTGAAATGTTAAAGTGTGACGGAGGGAAACGGCCTCGCTTTGATGTGGAGCTTCTCCAATCACACATGCGCGGAGCTGCCGCCGCTCTCCGGCCGCCTTCACGCCCGTTTCCATTTCAAAGTTATCATTTACAGTCTGTGACACGAGCGACGGCCGATTATGTAAAGGTTGGCGAGACTAACGTGGCGACGGCGAACAGGGAGGCGGAGGAGACGCTTCTGTTTGCTTCAACAGACGTTTAAAAGGCCGTGAAACTTCTGACGTCTGCGAAGGAGAGTGTGTGACGGCTTATTAGCGTCTGCGTGGAGCAAATTCAAGTTAGTGTGAGCGGCTCGTCTGAAGCTGCTCCTTCAAGAGAGACGGTTATTACGTTTCATCCCAAACCAAACAAACTCATCATTAAAAGCCAGTTTGCTCTTTGTGACCCTCGATTTGATTCAGTTTCTGCAGCTGTGCATCAGTTAAAGCACCTGCACTGTTTCACTCGATAGAAACTCCATCAGCTGATTGAGACAGTGAGAAGTGAGAAGTCGAAACCTCCAGAAAAAAGCGAATGAATCTTTTGAGTGAAGATTATTTTGAGATTTCCACGGTCAACAAATAACTTTCACGCTTCATAAAACCGATTATTTGAGCTCAGAACATCAGGACCCAGAAACCTTCAGGTCGACTGTTTATGGGACAGTTTTGAGGGAATTTGTTGAATAAAATCTGTTTGGAAATGATCATAATTAAAGAACATGATCAGCTGAAAGACCTGAATTAAGGGAGACAGTCCTCGTCCTCGGCGTCTCTGCAGACGTCAGACAGACAGAAGAGACGCAGTGTGTTTGCGCAGGAGGTCGAACAATCAGCACACACACACATTATCGACCGACACCTTCATTATTCCTGCTGCCGTTTCACTGTCCGTCTCCTCAGCGACACATTAAGCTCTTGCTGATGTGCAATTACTGAACCGATCGCTAATGAGAAACGAGTGTTCGTGTGTGTGTTCGTGGACCGACAGGACAGTTTACGTTCAGGTCACAGAATCGTCTCCGTGTCGTCTCCGTGTCGTCACTGTCGCCTCCAAAGGCATCAAAACATAAAGTGAATCAAATCACTTTAATTCCTCTTTAAAAACATCTGTTTTTCTCATTTAGCAACATGAAACTAAACTTTTCATGTTCGGCTTTATTTCAGCATTTTGATCTTATCAGAAAAGTAAGAAAGAGTTTGGATGTAACAGTGTCTTTATGTGAGACGAGTTATTTTCATGAAACCTCAGATATGATAATGTAACAGACTGCATCCGTCTTCACGTGTCATTCACTTCCTATTCCCTTTTATTCTGTGTAAGCGTCAGTCAATGTGTTGTAAATATAAACCATATGAACGCAGCTGGTGTCAGATTATATTTGCTGCTATAGAAGGTCGATGTCTGAATCTTTAATAACGAACTTGTCATTATGTTGTTTTTCTTCACGATTTTCATAAAGTTGCAGAAAACTCAGACGATGTTGGTACATTATTGATTTTACCTGGAAACTCTGGTAAATATTATCGACAATATGTGGAAATATGTGTTGCAGCATATGAAAAGCAGCAATAAGTGATTTATTCTGTGGATGGTGAAGTATCATTTAACTCCTTGTTCACGTTTTCACATTAACGTGTCACTGATCCAACATCAGCAGGATGAAACGTCCATGTTCCTCTAAACTCGCTCTAATCTGATCTAGAACCAGAGTTACGACATCGATGCACGAGGAACGTTTCCTAATGTCACATGTGACCCGACAGAATGAAGTAGTTCGATCATAACACGCACTCGACCTCGGACACGACGATATGAGCTGCTCTGTGTTTCGCTCCTCTGCTTCTGAGTTTGGAAACACACCTTCGTCCGAGTCGAGTGAAGCTCAGCGGCCGTGACAGACGTCTTCATACCTGCAGGCTGCGTTTGGGTCGAAGCGAACGGTCGCTTACAAAGGTCTGTTTTTCCTGCCGGATCCTGCTGATGCTGCGACAGACGCCAACTGTCACAATACAGAATCATGTTGTTGGACATAAAGCACATCTTCCCTCCTGCTGTGAACACAGACAGACAGACAGAGAGACAGAGAGAGACAGACAGACAGACAGAACGTTCCTGAACGTCCAGAACTTCGATGGCTGCCGTCTAAAAAAGCTTCTTTTGTCTCCATCAGACGAAAATTTAGACCCATTCTTTCTAAATATCTGACTTTACAACAGCATCGTAACCAGCTGCCTCATTAACAGGTGAAAATGGAAAAAGTACAACACCAGTTACTTTAGTACTTTAGTTACTCAGTACTCACAGTGGCCTGTTTCCAACCAAAACACCAACGTCACAGTTATTAAGACTGGATTTCTGTGATTCTTCATCTTCATCAAGACATTTCAGCTCATTCTGAAAATTCTGCCGACAAGTTTCTCAAAGTGCTCAAACATTTCGAGAGCAAACTGAGATGATGAAGTTAAGAATCGGGATCGATGTGAACGATACGATGAGCTACGATGGCGGAGCCTCAAATTAATCTCTTAATTTCTTTGTCAGCCTGAATCTCCGGAGACCACGAGACGACCGCGGCAGAAAATTCAATCAAGACGACGGTTAATGAAATCAAGTCTTTTTTTGAAACAGATGAAGATGATGGTGATTCAGAGATGAGCTGCAGGTGGATCAGAGGTTTTAAAGAAGCTCGTGAGAATCTCTTTACTTTCAACCTCAGGATTCTTTAACTGTGTCAGGATGAAGTGTTTCATATTTACATATTCGAGCCAAATAGATTTTACTAATGTGATGATAATTAGTAAATCTGACACATTAAAAATGGACTGAACTTCCAGTCAGAGAAACGTCTGATTTCTCGTCATGCATCTGAATGAAGGTGCAAAAGTTTTTGAATTCGATCCAGAAGCAAACCTGTAAGATAATAAATCAAAACTCTGAGTTTGAGGACAGAAAGTGAAAGAGGAGAAGAGCTGACAGGAAGCCGTGAGGGTTATTCGATTTGTGTGAGTGTCACCTGTGTTTCCTGTCACTGGATTATTGTTATTGAGCAGAGACAGAAAATGTGACAAAAAAAAAGAGTGTCAGCTTTAAATGACATGTTTCTGCTGATCCGTTAACAAAGCTGACGTTTGTCCAACAGCAGGTCACAGTGAAATGAAAGTGTGTGGAGGTCAGGCTGGTGTGTGTGTGTGAGTGTGTTGTTTTTGTTATTTCCTTCAAAATGACATGTGAAGGTTTTCTGACCTGGAGCCTCGTGTGAAAACCTTCATGATTGACAGGACTTCAGATCTGTCTGTGGCGGCGGCTCGTTCAGGAACAAACACTGTGGAGGTGAATCTGTTCTGCATCCTGGCGTCCGCTCCTCTTCACGATGCCTGTCTTGTCCGGGTGAACGTCCGGAGCTGGGACTGACTCGGTGGCGTCGCATCAGAGACGAACTCCTGAGATCCCGTTTGTCCGAACCAGAACATGAACAGAGCAAAACCCAAGAGCTGCGAGGTGAAGAGACGTGAAGCAGCGACTCAAACTCACTGTCAGAGGACGAACCTGGAAATAATCCAAACGTTTTACGATTCAGAAACATTTAAAATGAAGAAGAAATTATTGAAGATTCTGCTCAATTTCAAGGTCATTTCAGCAGATTTGTGTCCATGTTGAGGTTCGTCTGTTTGTAGAAGATCTAACAAAGAAACGTGCAAAAAAGAACAGAAAGAAAAAAAAGAATGACTGAATAAAAAAACCAATAGGAATTAAATACATTTTCTTTAAGCACCAGAATAAACAGAAATCTTCTTCATTCCTCCCATTGATTCCTCGAGTCGTTCTTTAAGGGTTAACTCGCTGGAATGAAGCTGCTGCAAAGTGAAGTGTTGTCACCATCAGATTAGAGCCGCTGCTCCTCAGAGATGGAGCCGCACGATAACACGAAACAGCTGGTTGCTGCTCTCAGATTAATGACAGCAGGTGATAAGTGGACGTGTTAACGCTGCAGATCTGTGACGTGGGTCGGAGGGAAGCCGCTCGCTCAGCTGTCGAGCACGAGCCTAAACTGTGTTTGTGCCTTTATTTATGCAGAGGACGGTTTGCTGAGGACGCTCGATGGAGACGCAACTTACACCAATCAATTTGCTGTGACTGACAGATGCACGCAAACATCTGGAGAGCGATGATGAACACAGACAGACAGACAGGCAGACAGGCAGACAGACAGACAGACAGACAGGCAGACAGACAGACAGACAGACAGAGGGACAGGCAGACAGGCAGACAGAGGGACAGACAGACAGACAGACAGGTGTACACTCAGACAGACAGACAGACAGACAGACAGACAGACAGAGGGACAGGCAGACAGACAGAGGGACAGACAGGCAGACAGACAGACAAACAGACAGACAGGTGGACGCTCAGACAGGCACTTTATTAATAGCACAGCTCTCCTGTGTTATTTGAAAGAAATTGCTCCGAACAGAAAATCCCTCCGGACGCCTGCGAGACGGAGAGAAACATAACAAGGTTCCAACCTGGTAAAGAGCAAAAACAGGCCAATTAAAAAATGATTTAAAAAACGGTTGAAGTGTTCATCAGGGGCTTGTAAACAGCGTTAGTCTGGAGACAAACGGCTGCTGCTGCGCCGGCGACGCCAGCTGATTATTACAGCTGTAAAAGCGAGAGGCTGCAGGACGACACGAGGCCCGGCTGAAGCTCCCGGCCCTCCACTCCACCGAAGGTTTCCTGAGTTCAGAGTCTGAGATCCCGACACTTTGTTCAGGGTTTAATGAGCTTTAATAAGCTCATTACAAAAAGCAAACAAAGAAAACGAGGGTGTCATTTTTCACTGTGATTGTCTGACTAAAGTCTCTGTGAACATTGTTCTGCAAACACAAACCGGACGAGAGAAGATCAGAGTTTATGAAAGTCGCTCATCAGAGTCGACTCCAGTTTCCATCAGGCATCTAAGACAAAGAGTTCGCTGCGCAGCGATGGTGCATAAAGCTTCTCCACCTCACTGGTGAAGGTTGTGCCTGCAGACGACGCTCAGGGCACAGAGAAGGTTTGCTCTTTTGCTAAATATTTTTACTTACACTTTTCCTAAACACGAGTCAAAGTGTAGTTTATGAATCCTGAGGAGAAATGACTTCACAGAAAGTCTTATTTTATTTGGTTTGTCTAACTCGCAGCATGAAGTTTCAGTGGAAACAACAGACGAGTGAACAGAAGAGAAAATGAGCCAAAATGTTTGTTCAGTAAAGACAGACATTATTTGCAAAAGCTGAATTCCTCCTTAAACACTGTTTGATCTGAATCCGTTTGCAAACTTCAGCCTCCGTCCGCCCGGCGGTCGAGAGCAGCCGCAGCTGCTAATGTGTTTATTACGGCTGTCGTCTCAAGATCAAGACCTAATTATCTCGTTTCCTCCAGATAAGAAACCGTGTCCTTGTTTTTATGACTTCATTATCCAGCTTTTTCAATAACAAAGACTCGTGACTTATTTCATTATCTCGAAATTATAACTTCACGATCAAAGTGACTTTGATGAACCGTGACGGACAAAAAGCCCGATGAGATGTTCAAACGTCGCTCAGGTAAAAACAGAGACACAATGATGTTTGACGACCGAATAACGTTCAGATTAAATCATTTTACCACGAGAATCCAACAGTGAAATAATGAAGCTCAATTCACACTCATCCACTGTTTATGTCATTTGTTTCTTACTGGATTCATCAGGTAAAATCACTCTTGGCTTCAGACTAATTAAGCAGCTTGAAGAGATCGTTCGGGGACAAATGAGTCTTTAGCATTTTGACATTTTATAGATGAAGCAATTAGTCGAATTAAAAATGTTTTGCAGGATATTTGATGAAGAAATAAAAGGGTTCATTGTTGCCTTTATAAAGACCCATAAACTGTACAATGACAAGGTTTCGGTCATTTTCATTTTAGTCCAATAATAAATATCTTACGAGAAATGAAACGCCTCAAATGTGACACAGGAGCCTGAAAACATGTTAGTGTTGAGATGACTTTAATGATAAGACTCTTAAATATGATGAAACATTTCATCTAAACACAGAAGTTTCTCAGGTTCAGTTTGTATAAAGTTTGGATGAAGCTTCATGAGAAAATACGTCACTTTGCTGTAACAAGTGCAGTTTTTAATATCAACCACAGTCGCTCTGCTTTTGGTCATTTTGGGATAAAATGTAGTAATTTCATTTTTCAGTTTTCTCATTTTCTCGTCTGCATTATTGATTTCCTGTTTCCCAGAATTCCTTTTCAAACTTCATTTTGTTTCCTGCTTCTGTTTAAATTGGTTTCTGTTTCCTCTCGCTTGAATTTCTGAACATGTCAGGTCGCCAACATTTGTCCGTTTATCAATATAAAGCAAAATGAATGAAAGAGGAAACTGAACGCAGGAATAAAAAGCACATCAGCTCAGGACTGAAAGGTTGAACTGCACAAAGCTGCTCTTTCTATTTCGGTTTCCGCTCCGGAGCGAAGTGGCCCGAGGCGGCGTTGTGTTGTGGAGACTCTGAGAAGCAGGTGAGGATCTGGAATCAGTCATTCAGATTCAGATCTGTCGGATCTGATACTCGAGAGATGATGCAGCCAAATCTAAAGTAATAATAGACGAATTAATGACGAGAATGTTTAACAGAAAGAAAGGATTTGGAAGATTCGGTTCAGTCTGTTCATCAGCTTCAGACTGATGTCGGTGCTGATGTGTGTGATCCCTGCAGGCTGGTTTCTGATGGCTGAGGTGACCCCACCTGATATTTATTCCAGCTCCGCCCTCGGGCCTCGTGCACAAGAGGAAAATCAAAGTCTATGAGGCTTAATTACGAGCCGGTGGAATTAGGCTTCCTCTGCTGGAGACCTCGGGTCGCGTGTGTGGCAGCTGCTCTCTGCTAACGTGATTCATTATAACTTTGCTAACATGCAAATGAGCTGGCGCCATCGGAGCCACAAACCTGCAGCGCATGATGAATACAACACGGACGCATCATCACCTTTTAAGATGAAATGTGGAACCTGACAACAAGCAGCTGCTCATTTACACGACCGGAAACCTGATGGAGCCAAGTCCGTTCTTCTTCTTCTGTTCGTGTTTCCAGAGCTTTCGTCCACCTTCCTGCTCTGAACGCACAGGATGTTAACTGTACCTCGGTGCAGCCGTTCCATAACATGTGTTTCCATAATAACAGCGGAGCAGAAACATCGCTGGGAAACGAGGAATGAGTCTACAGACGGCTACAGATGGAGAGAGATGATCAGCATCGCGCCGATGATTCTGAGAAACTACAGAAGGTTTGCTGACAAGTATTCAGATCCTGTCCTGCAGTAATAGTACTAATACTACACTGTCGAAGTACTCTCTCATCTCCCATGTTTCTGGATTCTTCTTCTGCTGCTTTAATGTGTCTGAGTCATTTTCCTGCTGGAGATGTTGAAGCTCATTGAACGACTTTATATCCTGTCGGCCGCTTTCATCTCCAGCAACGAGCATCAGATTGTAGAAGATCATCATGTGTTTGTAGCCTGGTCGTCCTGTGAGAACCACGTATCTCTACAAAGCTTCATGAGAAAAACAGCCTGTTTTCAGCTTTGTGTCAATGCTTTTTGATCCAAGAGGCTTTTTAAAGAGTTGATTCAGCTTCAGAAGGAGGAGAATTTTCTCATGAAGGAAAACTGAAAAGTAACTAGTAACTAAAGCTGTCAGACAAATGTAATGGAGTAAAAAGTGGTAGTAAAGTATAAGGTTGCATGAAAAGTACCTCAAATGTGTACTTGAGTACAACAGTACTTCAGTTTATTCCACCTCTGATGAAAATGACCACAGGACAGTAAATGACCGGATAATGAAACGAGGCAGGTGAAGATTGAAATTCACAGAACTTTATTCCATCATCAGCCTGAAGCACAGAACAAATACTTGCACAGACTCAGTATAAATATTTATTGGGTTTTTAAAGATAATCAAGTGAAATTCTCTGTCTGGTTTTCATTTCTTTGCTTGTGATAACTTTGAAATCCATGATTACTCTGTAGAAGACTCTGTGACCTCTGACCCCTCTTCACAGTGTTTGTTTGTGATATCTCTGATCGAGGGTCCGCAGCTCTCTCGCGGTGGATAAGTGACTCAGTTAACGACCTCGAAGGTCACTTTTAATGTGTTATTGTGCTTTTCCGCAGCACTTTGTTCTGATCTGTGACTTCGTGCCCATCAGCTCCTTTTAAAAGTCCAAACACCTCCGGAGCGAAGCCTCGTCCCGCAGCTCCGCTCTCACATTAACGGACGAGGCGGCGGCGCAGATGAACGGTCAGTAAATTACAGACGTCTTGACCCTCCTGCATTAGACGGCGGTCGAGGACACCGCCGTGACATTTCGTCTCAACAAAGCTTTTCTAATTTCGCCTTCACAGGCTGCAAATCAAAGAGGCCACTTCATCAGCTGAGCGCATTGTTCCCGCGGCCGCGCGGCGTCAGCTCGTCCAGGAAGTACTCCCCGAATCCAAAATGGGCTGTTTGTAGTGTGTGTGTGTGTGTGTGTGTCAGAGGATAATCACTCTTACATTATTCCTGTAAATCGTGTGTCATGAGCGGCTGACAAGTCGGACGCTCAGGGTGGAAATCAGAGGCAGAGGGAGGTGAAATAATTGAAGCTGTTTTTGCTGCTGACGCTGATGAAATCAGAATCAGATTCACTCTGTTTCCTCACAGAGACACAGACATTGTTCACAGCTGAAGTCAGAGCCGTGAATCATTATGTGTCGTGACAGGATTCAGTCATTTGACCCTTTAAACCCGCTGTCGTCGTCTCATGTTTCACAGGGAACAGATATTTCCATTATTTCAGCCTCATTTTGGTCGATTGTGGTTCCTTTTATTCAGACGGGGTGTAAAGATGCATGAGGTCGACACAGACTCAGTACACGTCAGAAGTACCCAGCACAGGTAGTACTGCTGTCGAGTATAAGTAAACACAGTTCTTCAGGCCTGTGGAGCCGAGCGGCGCTTTGGTCGATGGTAAATCGAATGTTGGTCCTGGACAAGTTCTCAGAGACACTGGTTTGTGTAAAGGTTGAAGATATTGCTTTTTATATTACACAGATAGAAGAAGAGTTTACTCATAAGAAAATACACTTTGCAAGTATTTCAGTAATTTTTACTTTAAGTGTGAATCAGCTCATTTGAAATAAGAAACATGTATAAAAGTGCAGTTTCATCTGGAGGAAACAGTTTCCTCTGAGTCTCCAGCTGATGAAGAATCTCACCAGACGTTTGACAGCAACTTTCCAGACTTGTTGATTCTTGGTGATACAGAATCATCACAAAGTATTAGTTCAATACTCAGGTCACATCTGATCCACACCGAATTCAAGAATTTGAGAAGAAGATATCAGAGATATATTTCCACTCTCTGTGGGACCCAAACAACAAAAAGAGCATTAAAATAGTTCTGACATTGACAAACATCATTTTGACTTTACAAGAATCAGAGGTTGAAAAGTGAAGAACGCAATAAAATACAGACGTTCCACAGTAAATGTTCCTTCTCACGTGGACAGATTCTGTTTAATCCTTCGGCTCATAAGAAACAAAAGTCTAATATCACCAAAGCAAAAATCACATTTTCTGTCTCTGCTGTCAAACCCTGTTCTGGATTCTGTCAGCAGCAGCGTCGTCTCGTCCTCTGGCTCCGAGTTCGTTCCTGTTGATGAGAAACTAACGCTGCGCAAATCTCTTCACCTTAAAAGTCTCGTCATCTTCAGCTTTTGTGATTTAAAAAAAAAACACGTGCTTTTCAGGACATTTTGCAAACACGCTGTTTTTTAAAAGTTCCACATTGATTTGAAGTTGTCTTGTGTCGTTGTATTTTTCGCTCTCAGGATCCCATTTCCTTTCAATGGCAGGAAATTGGACGCCGTCCTCCTGAAGCCTCTTGTGATATAAGATGTTTTTCTACTAAAATCTTGCAATGTGCTCTTCTAACAGAATTTCTGATGGACAAGCCTCCAGACAGACCTTTGAAATGTCCAGAAGAAGAAGCGTTAATAAGCTCTTACATCCGTCCATTGACAAAGACATGAAGCCATTAAGCTCCACATCCTCCAACCGGCCGAGACGTCTTCTCGGAATCTGGCTTTAATCTCGTCTGCTCTTGACTCTGAGTCTTTAGCTCTGACTCGGATGAAAGACTCCACTCGTCCACAGGATGACACACAGCCACAAACCTAAAGAGGCTCATTTGAACTATCAGTCACAGACTCCATCTATTGTCAAATCCTTTGGTGGAGAATGGATTTAAAAACAGTCACGACAGGATTACTGATTACTTTCTGATTACACCAGATATACAACGTTAAACTGTCTCACACTGAGACACTGAGACACTGAGACACTTCACACGCTGTAACTGTCCAACAACTGTTTTTTATGTTTGATGATTATTTGTGTTTCAACAATCAGCTGTTTTGTCTTCAGTTATTTTGGTCGATCTTTCTTCTTCAACTGATTTTGACGCTGGAAAATGAAGTGCAGACATATTTGACAAAGTCCAGGACTGAACCCAGAGACACAAACATCTATGATGAACTTGAACAAACCTTTTTACTACATGTTTTATTCCCTCAACACGAAACCTGGTGAAACGCTTGTTGAGTCATTCTGCTTCAGTCCTGTTTGACTGACTGTCGTGTTTCTCAGCGGAACAATTCTCACCTGTCTGACAACAGAATTAGGACTTTTACAGAATAAAACACAATTTCTTTGAACTGAGATTCACTAAAAAAATGAGTCCAGGCTGCGAAAACAGAGCTCAGACGTTAATATTTACATCAAAACGTGATCATAAAAAACCGTGTGTGACCGTTCGGCTTATTCTCATCATGAACTACAGTAAATTCCTCCGAGGTTACAAGAAGAAGTTGAGACATTTGCGTCTCCTCGGTTCGTTCGGTACAAACACATGAATAAAGGGAGGAGACGTGACGGCAGCTGAGAAATGTGGTGACGAGGATCTCGAGTGTTTACCTGCTGCTGTGGCTTTTTTCTCCTTTATCGGTTTGTGCTCGGCCTCGGCTCAGCGGCCGTTTAGCACATCAAACGCCGCGGCTCCCGGATGAAAGTGGCTCGATCAAGGCTCGTTCTCAGACCGAGGCTTCCTGCGATATCGTGACATTTACTGTCCAGAGCCGAGCAGATAAGCCGGCGGAGAGGCGGCGGCCGAGCGCCTCTTTATCCCCGACCGAGAGCTGTGAAGGACCGGAGCGCTGCCGCTGTGGAGCCGTGCTGAATCACACATGAGATATCTGAACCTCAAACAGCTGAGGAAATTGCTCCGTGAAGCTGTAAGAAAAATGCTCGATTTCAAGAGCAATGGTTGGAAAAAGCCAATATGCAATTGATTTTTTTCCCCCGTCCTTCATGAGATGACAGAAGTGGAGTTTCAGGGTGGATCTGTGAGGCTGAAGCTCAGACACAATCAGGCCCCGAATGTTCTGCCGCCAATCCACAGCCAATGTTTCCTCATCTGGGCGCCGAGTAAACGCCGTCGCTGAAGATTAGAGCGAGCCGCACGAGGCGTCGGCCGAACTCCAATCAGAGGCTGAGGTCAGAGGCCAGTGTGAATTTGACTTCAGGCCGTTTGGACCGACTGTGGACGAGCGACGAAGCTGTTTGAGTCACGCTGAGCGCTCGGACGCAGGTTCGGTCAGGATGGATAAAATCACCACGTCTGTATGTTCTTTAGTGAAACATATCATGATACAGCCCCGGAAATTCAACAGTCCCAGAATTCATTGCGCCGAAGGCAGGTTGACAGTGAGTGAACGTCATCTGGAAAAGCTGATCAGAGTCAGACATTTTTAATTTCAAAATGTCAAATCACATCAAAAGTTGTTTCACAGCTATTCTGAAAAAGATTCATTTTTTTTGAACAGATGCAGAAAAATATTTCAACAACTCTATGAATTCATGATGAATTCACAGACTTTCCCACTAGCGCCACCTTGAGGTTCACACTTGCAGTTCTGGGGTTTCAGTCACATCCTCCTCAGGATTCTGATCAGTTTGTTGATTCCTGAAAATAAAGCGTCACTGATTGAACAGCTTTTAAAAAAGGTTCAAAATCCTGAGATTCAGTCTGAGAGTCAGATCAAGTCGAGCTGCAGCGAATGAGGATTTATTCTTTATTTTATTTCTAAGAGCAAGATTTGTGTTATTTCTTTCTTTGTTGTTTTATCTTTCAAAAGTTGTCGTAACTCTTTGCAAAAAGCTCCGTCGTGTCTCGTGTTTCATCTCGTCTCGACTCCTCGGCTGTGTCAGCACTTTGCTTTGTGTCACTTCTCTTTACTCTCATTTCATTTGTCTTATTTCTTTTGTGACCCTGAAAGGTGCCTTTAAATAAACAAATTACTTCTTAACATATTGTGTAATTTCAATGTGTTAGACTGAACAATGTGACAACATTCACCAGGTGGCTCAACCACAACACGATGAGTGGAAACATCCTCGGTGGACGTGAGTGTGACTGTGAAGCCCCGATGTGGCTGCAGATCAAGGTTTGTGTCTCTGAACAGCTGAAGCTGAAGCTGAAGCTGGAGCTGAAGCTGAAGCTGAAGCCGGAGCTGGAGCTGAAGCTGGAGCTGGAGCCGGAGCCGGAGGAGGAGGAGGAGTCACGCCCAGTTCACCCACTGACTCTCACCAGTGACCGACTGGTTTCCGTCTCTGTGACTGTGACGCTGAAGCTCCAGAGCCAAAACCCTGCAACAGATTCAGCGACACGTGACGATGAGAAATCGTCATCTTAGACTGCATCAGTTCCTCAGCAAACTTTGCAGCAGCTCACACACTTTCTGCATTTCTTCCTTTTTATGAGTTTGCAGCTTTTTACCTTCTAAAATCTGTCGGCAGCTCCCGAGCTTCAGTAATGAGAGTAAATGTAATTTGGTTCCTCCCTCGGTTTAAATCGTCTGCAATAATTCAGGAACATCTGGTGGTTAAAACTGAAAATGGAGTTCCTCAGTGATTACAGGCTGGAAATGTGGAGCGAGAGAAAAAAGAAAAGTGCTAATGGTTTTAAGAGATGCTCAACAACTTGTGAATAAATAACAGATGTGGAGAGATGCAGTTTGTCTGTGGAGAGTTCGCACCAGGAGAATATTCTGCTTCTTGGTGGATAAAGTTCACAGAAGTCTGTAAATATTCAGCTACGACTGCGAATAAACACAAACTAATGCTGCTGAATGATCAGCTAAAGAACCAGCGGCCTCCTCTCCGGTTTGATGTCGTTCGTCAATGCGGCGCCGACACACAGACTCAATTAAGCCTTCACACTCGAGAGCGCCGGCTCGACGCAGACCCTCGCTCCGACACTGTGCTTTAAAGCAGCCGTGTAATTATGAGGGACGAGGTGTGTGTGGACCCGAGCGTTCGTGCCGGGAAAACTGATCCATGAGATCCAGGAGGTTGAGAGCTGCCGTCGGATGATTCAGTCACACACACAGATTCCCAACAATGTGAAGACAGGTGCATAAATTCATGAACCAGAAGCCGCCTGCGACAGCGTGTGAGTGTGTGTGTGTGTGTGTGGGGGGGGGGGCATCATTTTTCAATAAACCAATGAACTGTTTCATCTATAAATGCATAAAACATCTTCACAACTGAACGTTTCAGAAATGTGGTTTTAATTCACAGGCTTGTCTGGAAACACAAACACGAGCGTGAACCAACACGGTTTCAGCTTTTCACCCTGTTTCTCGTCGTCTCTCTCCCAGATCTTCCCCAGCTGGTCCCAGATTTGATCTGGCAACCTCTCAGTCGGCCCCGGGCTCCGTCCCCTCCGAGCTCCAGGCTGCCGCCGCCGCCGGCTTCGGCTTCGCCTGCCAGCGGGACTGACATGTTTTTCCTGAGATGAGGGTATCATTACACCCACTCGCCCAATTGCCGCCCCGCCAAGCCAGCGGTCTGTCTCGCACATCGCCTCCTCTCACTCATCAGCACAACGCTCCTCTTCTCCCGTCCAGCTCCGTCTCGCTGCCACGAAGCAATACAGCAGAGACTGTTATGCAAACAGGTTCGCCGCTTGTTTGCCTGTGAATCATCGACGGCTGAAGGCCCGATGGTCCGTTTTCCAAAATAAACATGACATGATGCGTCTCGCTGCCGCTCCTCCGAACCTCGACAGATAACACGAGTTTAGAGTTTGATGCAACGAGGTTTGAAACGGGGTCGAAAATCATTTTTGCAAAAATTCTCCGAGGAACAAAACTCCTGAATTGTGCATCGTTTACTGTCTCAGTCTGTCGCTGGTCTTCAGCGTCCTTCATCCACCAGCTGACCTCAGATGTCACCTCATCATCTACCTGCCCGACCCGTCCTCACGCCTGGTCCCGCCTCCTCGCCTGCTGTTCCTCCGTCACTTTGTTGTGTTTTGTTCCTGTTCTCACATCAGTGATGAAGAGTTTTACTTCCTTTGTTTATTTCAGGGCTGTTTCCTCTAATCTGCTAAAGTCAGATAAATGTTTGGCCATAAATTAGAAGAGTTACACGAGTGTGAGTGCAGATTATTGTATAGATACGACAGTTTAATGTGTTTCTACACAAAGTTGCTTTAAAGCAACAATATTTGTTCATTAAAAAAGTGATAAATGTCCCTAAATGTTTCTCTGCTTCAACATGAAGAGCAGCAGATGAAGCTGTATTAAATTCATTTAATTTTTGTTCCAAAATCTAAAAGCCTGAGTTTGTATAAAGAAATGTATGTAGGTTATTGGATAATTAAGCAAATCACCTGCTGCTTGTATCTTCATATTTGACGGATCGATGTGAGAGTGGCCTTGGTCAGGTATTATTACTCACACCGGTCTTCATCCTTTAAAGCTGCCTTAAAATACATGTCAACTAGTTTTAACCCCAAATCCTGACAGCTGATTGGTCGATGCCACTTCCTGTTAGTGATGAGTCTGAAACATAAGCATAAGCATGGGCTCTGCATTATTTCGTAAGCAGGTAACAATGTTCGGCGTCACCTGCTCGGTCATCTCTGGATTTCAGTCCAGTCACATGTGAAGAATTGATCACTGATGCTTTCATCATGTTGCTCAGAGTTTTTCACGAAGACAAAATCATATCACGTCGTCTTTTCCTCCCTCTGAAAGTTGTGTTCGTCAGATGTTTGTCTGAATATTTAATTTGATATGAAACTAAATCAAACCTCACAGAACTGTTTCACTGATTTTGATATTGATTTTTGTGTTTGTCGCTTTTTTTGCTCATTTCCAGATCGGCGAGCTCACACAGACAGAAAGTCCTTGTAGATCTGATTTCCTGCAACATGTGATTCGATTTGCTGTCTCTGAAGACACGAAGCACGACTTCAATCATCTACTTATCTCAATAAGGCGTGAAGCTCCATCCTGAGCCTCGCGGGGGGCTCGACTTCCTGCCCGCTGCACATCTGAATGATCATTTTAATCATGGCTGCGCTCGCTTTCATAATGTGTCCGCTGTCATCTGAAGTAATGACCTACAAACAGGACTTCTTTTAAAGCCATTTATTATTCCGGTCCTGCTGCTTTTTTTAGCTCACAATTTACCTCCATCTGCACCTGTGACATCTCAAAAACTGGGGGATAAATATTCCCGACCGGAGGAGCAGCAGCAGTTCGGGACGCTCTGACCCCGAGTTTCACTTCGTCTTCCTGTTTGAAAAGCAACAACAACATTTTTCAGGTTTCAACTTCTAGACTGAGGCCGTGTTTTTCCTCCGTTATCGTTATCGAACTTTTACAGACTATGACGACTCGCGAGCCGAGGACGAGTCTGATCTGGACCTGGTCTGGACCTGGTCCGGACCTGGTCTGGGTCAGATGATGTCCACAGATAAACTCATACAACGTAAAGAGTCGAGTCTTCAGATCCAGTCGCTGCAAACCAGTCGAGGGTTTGTTCAGCTGAATATGTTTGTCCTGTCTGACTCATTGATCCTTTATCTGACTGAGGTTTGTCAGAATCTGCGGCGTCGACCGTGAATCTGAAACTTCACCTGTCGAGCTGTGATGAATCCACGTCGCTGTCCGTGGTGCTGAAGGAGCGGACTGATTTCTAATTCTGCCTAATGTCAGTTTCATCTATAATATTCAATCAACACTCAATTCTACAACAAACTTCAGCCTATAAACTCCACAGAGTCGTGACTTCATTATAAAAGTAAGTTTAGAAACGTGAAGTCACAGAAGAGCAAAACTCTTCTGACATTATTAGATTGTTAATCCTGATGCATGAATGAGCAGGATTTTCCTGTTGGAGCTCCTCCAGGTGGCGCTACTGTGAACCACTAATGTACTCAGTTACTTTGCCCTGACTTTGGACATTTGATTACATTTCCCTGCTGAAACCCATCTTTAGTTTAGTAAAGTTGTGAATTTATTGGAGGATGTTTCCACTGATACTTTTCCTTCAGCGAGTGATTTGACGGCTTCCTCCTCTTCCTCCTCTTCCTCACTGACTCGTTGAGTCTCGGTTCGAGCCTCTGTTGAAGGCAGATACTCTACTCTCCCGGTCAATTATTTATCATGACAGTGTTTCCAGCACGAGTTCATGGCAGCAGAGAACTGAGGCAGAACTGAAGGAGGAGGGCATATGTTAGCGGTGATGAGGGAACGCTGACTGATGCACAGGCGGTTTGGAGGAGCTGAAGTGTGTTTCTGACTGAACACACACACACACACACCCTCCCACACGCCGACACTAACACACACTCCTCTCCATCATCCCCCTGTCTGCGTGTGTGAGTTCACTTTAATGTCTTTATTGTTGTTGTGTTGTTTGTGGCGCGGCGACGTCGTGTTTCTCCTCCTGTTTGTTTGGGAGTGGGATGTTTCTCCGAGCTTCACCTCGCCCACGCATATCATCACATGGTCCGTTCTCCTCTTCCTGCGCTTCTGTCATCTAGCTTTTATCCATCTATCACTTCCAGCAGCAGTGGAAGAAGCACTCAGATCATTGACTGACGTAAGAGCAGGTTTGTGTTTCTGCTTCACCACATCAGAGGGAAATATTGTCCTTTACACTGCGTTCATCCGCTCCAGGTACTGGTGACTTTACAAATGATGATTTTAACAATGTGACACGATGTTTTCTTATAAACTACAAAACAGTTTATACAAGTACAGAAGAAGCGATTAGTCCATTAAGAAGAACCACAAAAAAAATAAATGTCATTTTTCATAAAAAATCAATTCATGGTTTCAGCTTCACAGATCTGAGGATTTGCTGCTTTTCTGTTTCATTGTTTTAATGATTTGAATGTGTTTGTAATAATTTGGAGGTTTGGACAAGACAAACATTTCATCAGTTCCAGCACAGAGACAAAAACTAGCACCTCCAGCAAAACATCGATGTTGATGCATCAGGAGGAATAATCTGATAATGTCACAGAGAATCAGACACAGGAGACGAGTACTTTTACTTTTTCATGAGTATATTCAGTTTATAATACTCCTGTACTTAAGTAGGATTTCAAATGCAGGACTTGATTGTGATTTTTACTTGAGTAAAGGATCAGAGTATTTCTTCCACTGCTGCTGCTCTTCACTGTTTCTTATATAGAAAATGAACAATTTAAACCAACACAGAAGATAAATAGCAAAGAATCTAAAGTTTCATCTGCTGAACAAAACAGTGAGATGTGGTCAAAAGCTGCAGAACGAGCTGCTAAACGGACCTTGAATTGAGATCGTTTTTGTCAAAGAAAACTTGCTTGATAAGACATTTTGTGCTCACGGAAACAAAAGCGGAACATGTGAAAGGAGCCGTTTTAACAATGGTCACATTCAGCTTCATTCACAGCAGGACTCAGTCGTCGCAGCCGCTTTCAAGGCCAAAACACCAGAGAGCCAAAAAATGAAAGGTGTGATTCCATCGAGAAGAGAAAATGTGTCGCCGCTCTGCAGACAATGAGCGGCGAAAGACGGCGGAGCTGAGAGGAGGCGGCTTTGAAGACGCTCTCTACTTTAAATCTGACATTTCCACTGTGACAAACAGCTCGACGACGCGTGGGAACTCAGACAAGCTCCTCTCATTTGTTTTCCACTGGAAAATTAGCTGTTAAAATATCAATGTGACTCGTAGGTTTGTGTTTCCAGGTTTTTCCTCGACAGCAGGACAAATGTTCTCACATATCTCACAGCGAGAATCCATCTGCTTCTCAATCATCTGCGCTCTGAAGGGAAACAACATGTGGCAGCTGCTTCCAAAATAAAGCTGCTGATCGTTTGAGAAACAGGTACGACGGCATGACGGCGCCTCTCCGCCTTCATCTATATTCCAGTCGATGCCTTTATTTGTCTCGTGACACGTTCCCAGCAGAGCCCGTGTTGCCATGGTTCAGCCGAGCGTCAAACCAGGGAAACGGTAATCAGGCGGCCGCGGCGGCCGATCGATTTCAAAGGGAACCAACAATATTAATTTCTGACAAAGGGACAGAAAGACGCTGGCTCAGGGTTTGTGTTTGTCTCTGAGAAGAGGTTTTTCTAATGGGATGAGGATTTAATGTCTGAGCTGGACACTTTCAACAGTTTGAGCTGTTGGTGGAAAAGTAAGAAATCCACCACTTTTTAAAAAGTGACGACGACAGAACACAAAACTGTTATTTTAAAGGAAATCTGGTGACGTTCTCTATTAATCTTACTGTCAACAAATCCCATAAAAAGACCAAACCAACAGCGACAGAATCTCCATCAACTCACT
Source organism: Holacanthus passer (assembly GCA_025331565.1). NCBI lineage: Eukaryota > Metazoa > Chordata > Actinopteri > Pomacanthidae > Holacanthus > Holacanthus passer. The sequence goes on along the minus strand of JAFREQ010000097.1, from coordinate 576,586 downwards.
CACTGTCGTTTATCTGGACCCACAAACACAAACACTCACTAGAGACCAAATGTGGATTCATCCGCCGCTGAAAATAGTCCCCAACACATGAACTGCTTCCTCCTGTTTGTCTGATAAAGACTTGCAGCTGTTTGAGGAAATTACTGAACCTTTTTTAAACTTTACATTTGTGAGGTGTTTTTGAAGATTTAAATCTTCAGTGGGAAGCACAGACAAGTCGAACACACTGAGAAACACAGGCTGGTTTTGGTCTTTTCTTTGGTTTTGTTGACAATAATGAAAACACCAGCTTTATCCTTCAATCCCAGTAAAAGTTCAGAATATTTGACTTTGCAACTGGATCCAGATGTGAATGAAATAAACACATTAATAGACAATCATAGGATGAATCTGCCCTTTAAGTGATGAGAAAAAAAGCCTTTTCACACAACGATAAATGAATGTTTGCTCCCAAAGAAAATCTATGTGTGAGTTTAAAAGGCGGAGCTGGATTCACCTGCTCAATAAACATGATCAACCTCCTAATGAGAAATAATACAAACATGTGCTGTCAGATATTAGTGTCACAACATCACTTACAATTACCTCGGTGAAAAGAAACCAAAGGATATAATACTCATATACTGAAGCTGCAGTTTAGTCCCATTTTTCCAGCCACTTCATTTCCTTTCAGCAGCTCATTCTGGGGCAACAACACACTCACACATCAGAGTTTTTAGTCTGCATGCTGACTTTTTTTTTGGAAATACTTACTGCTCATAAACTGTGAGCACAGTACATATTTAAAAGCTTAGATTCAGTGTGTGTAATCTTGGGTTGGGCCACAGGATGATAAACTTCAGGTGATGATGTTTAAAGTGCATCTTTAGTGTTTAGTGCTGCCACAGAAAATCCCACTGATAAAACCTGCAGTAAAAACCTGCACAAAATGGCAACTGCTGCCGAGCGAGGAACCCTCATCGTCCCGTCTGTGATCGGCCTCATGCACGAGGATGCAAACATTCAGAGGTGCAGCGGGCGTTCGTTTCACTATTCATTCATTCATAACTGACATTTTCCTCAAAGATAGATTATTTTTCCCTGATTTCCCTGGTTAATGAAGTTAAAACAACGTGAATGCTGCCACACAGCTCACCCATCATCTGTGAAGCGTGTTATCAGCGACAGAGCAAATACCAGCAGATCCTGACGATAGAGAAATGTCAGCCCTCTCTCATGTCAAACATCTTTACAGTATTTCACATTAAACACGGTTAATTAGAGAAATGAGCATGTGGGCAAAGCGTCGTCACCTCATGGTGCCATAGACCTTTTTTATTGATATTTTTTCACAACAGCAGCAGCTTTTTTGTGCTCCAGGTGGGTTCATGTCATCCTCCAGAGCAGAGCGTTACAGTGCGTCGCCGATGTGTGCAGAAGCATGTACAGCAGAAGCCGACCTGGATGAAACGCAGCGTCCATCAGATGGACGGAGCCGCCGGACGCGTGCCGCGCCGAGCCCATCCAGACTGTCCACAGAGAAGCTTCAGGAGCTGCAGGACGTCCAACATGGCCGCAGGAGAAGAAGCGCCCGGTTCTCTGGCAGCCATCTTTGATGTGATTCAGCAGGACTTTCTGTCATTATTCTGTTATTTTTCTTTTTGCTTTGCAACAAACTCCCTGCAGCTGTTTACTCACAGCTTTCTGGATCCTAGTCAGTTTTTCCTCTTTCAGTCTGCAAACAAATGCATGTTTTCTATTTTAAACAACAGTTTGATATCTTGGTAAATTAGCTCTTGAACAGTTTGACACCACTCTCATGTCTGTACGTTAAATATGAAGTTAGAGCCACCAGGCTGTTAGCATAGCTTAGCATAAAGACTGGAAACAAAGGGAAACAGTTAGCCTGCCTCTGTCCAAAGTCTGGACGCCCACCAACACCTGCAGAGCTCCGTAACTACCACACATCAGTCACATCTGTTTAATATGTGAACAAACTGAAATATAAAAAACAGCGATTTATGGTTTACATGCAGTTATACGTGGTTTCATTATTTGCCACAAAATAGTTCCAGCTTTAACATTGTTTGTGCTCAGATTAAACAAAGGTGATATATGTTGGTTTCTGAGCTTTAGTTGTGTTGACAAGTGTATTTTCTTCCTTTGGACAGAGCCAGGCTAACAGTTTCCCTCTGCTTCCAGTCTTTATGCTAAGCTAGGCTAATCACCTCCCGGCTCTGCCTCCACTTGAAGATAAACTTACACATCAAGTCTGTTTCCAGATGTCGTTGAGTTCTGTTTCACCTGTTTTAATGTAGTGTAAATCCTTTAGCGTCTCTAGGGGGCGCTGTGTGATAAATGTCCTCGAGTGATGTTGGTCGAAGACTAAAAGTTTGACACTGAGCCAAATCTGTTGGTGTGGGGTCAGAAAGGAGTGAGCTGACCTTTGACCTCTGGAGCTGAGAGCTGCATTATGGGTAATGTCGGTGCCAGGTTCTGACAAGAAGAAGAATTTCTGGGGTAAAAAGGTCGATGTCTGGTTCTGCTGCATCGATTTTCATTCTTCTCATCAACCATGAGTCATTTTAACCTGCAGACATGAGAGTTGTTGCATCAACACGAATCTGTTTCTGAAACTGTTCCTTCAACAGGACGGAGCTCGTTTTCACATCACATGCTTCTTTAATTATTGCATGACATGAACACGGCTGCAGCAAACCTCCATATTTAATGCATCAGTTTAATCTTTATATAATTTTATCTCCTCACACATTGAACTTAATGTTTTCTCCACATCATTCCAGTCAAGCAATAAACTGCAAAAATCCTTTAAGATGGATTTGGCCTGAAAACAATCAGATTTAAGAATTTTGTCTCTGAGAAATGGCAGAATGAACCTTTTCACCATGTGTGATTTGTGTCGAATTAAAATCCCTCCGTCAGTGGAAGCTACAGTTGTGGACATGTTTCAGCAGGATTTCACTATTTTTTTTTCTTATTACAGTTTTTTTTTCAGCCTTTTTCCTGCGAGCAAACAGATTCTGAGTTTTTTTTCACAAATGTTCTTTTAAGGGATGAGCAGCAGCTCAAGCTTGACATTTAACATGTGACGGCTCGGTGGAGGAAAAGAGCGATTCTGATCAGAATACCGTGACATTTTGCAGCGTTTTAAAAAATCATCCTGCACAACTTTTCTGTGTGTACGAGACACAAATGCCAAATTCCCAGAGGTGACGGCAGGAAAGCTTCGTTCACTCTCACCTGTCGTTCAGCCGGACACGAAATGGGACATCAAAGCTCATATTAACAGTTAAGAATCTTGGACGAGAGGCTCCTCGTTCCCTCACAGTCACCTCGCTCCGGTTTACAGCGTGGTTCCCACTCGAGCGAGCAGATCCACACTCACCAGGTGAAAACACAGAGCGGAACGTTCGGAGCCGTATTTAAAGTCAGTCACAGCGAGAAAGGAAAAGAAAACACAAACACTGGAGAACAAACTGAATCTGTGTCTGTTCCTCAGACTGGACTCGTGCCTCCACCTCCAGCCGGGTCAGGCACGACGCTCGTTGTAGGCACCAGTATTTCCTCTTGTCGACACAGGAAATGAAACACAAATCAGATTTTTTTGCCCGTGGGGCTCATGGTAGCTTAGTGCTAAGCTGTTTGTGCTTACAAGCCAACAGGCGTTGACTCTCAAACTCATATGGCAAAGTGAGCGTGCAGGCTGCGGTCCAGCAGCAGGTGACGGCGGGGCCCCTGAGGTCCGGGGGCCCCTGAGGTCCGGGGGGGCCACGGGTCCCTACAATCACAGTCAGAGAGCTTCCACAGCAGCAGAGGAACTGAGGTGATGGAGGGTCAACGCAGATCCACAGCCCTCTGCACAGGTGAAGCGCCCCCTGCAGGAACAGTGTGTGTGAGGAAACACCTGCGTGTGACGAGGCTGTGGTTACACAGGTGATCGGAGGAGGGGGAGGGGAGGGGGGTCGTTATGGCGGTGGGTTCACGCCCTGCAGCATTTGAACCTCATGAGTTTGTGGAAGGCCTGCTTGAAGTCCTCGTTGGACATGGTGTAGATGATGGGGTTGATGAGGGAGTTCAGGTAGCCCAGCCAGGTGAACATGTCGAAGAGCTCCGGGTGGAAGCACGACTCGCACACGGGCACCAGCAGGGTGTAGATGAAGAAGGGCAGCCAGCACACGATGTAGGCCCCCAGGATGATGCCCAGGGTCTTCGTGGCCTTCCTCTCGCGCGCCGCAGAGATGCGCTTCTTCTCCAGCAGCGCGTCCGACACCGTCACCTTCACCTGGCCGTGGGCGGCGCACGAGGTAGCGTCACAGGAGGAGGAGTCGTTGGTCCCGTAGTTGAGGGAGGTGGAGGAGGCCACGGAGCCGGGGGAGTCGGTGATCAGGTGGGCGGAGGTGAGCCTCTTGCCCGGCTTGCTGTGCTGCTTCAGGATGCGCTTCCGGGCCTCCACGTAGATGCGGCCGTAGAGCGCGAGCAGCAGCAGCGTGGGGATGTAGAAGGCGCCGAAAGTGGAGTAGATGGTGTAGAAGATGTGGTCCGTGTTCACCGTGCAGCTCGTCACCTGCTCCGCCTTCACCTGGCGCCAGAAGAAGGGCGGCAGGGAGATGGAGATGGCGATGACCCAGGCGGTGGCGATCATGGCGGCGGCGCGCGCAGGTGTGCGCTTCTTGGAGTACTCCACCGCGTCCGTGATGGCCCAGTAGCGGTCCAGCGCGATGACGCACAGGTGCAGGATGGAGGCGGTGCAGCAGGTGATGTCGGAGGACAGCCAGATGTCGCACAGCACCTGGCCCAGCGTCCAGGTGTGGCTGACGGTGTAGAGCGCGCTGATGGGCATCACGAGGATGGAGACGAGCAGGTCGGTGAGCGCGAGCGAGGCGATGAGGAAGTTGGCGGGGGTGTGAAGTTTGCGGGACTGGTAGATGGTGGCGATGACGAAGGCGTTGGACAGCGCGGTGGCCAGAGTGAGGAGGGCCAGAGTCACGGCCAGACCCGCCTGCACGGCCGGGTTCGAGTCCCGCCGCTCCGGCTCCGAGCTCAGGTTGGACCGGGCGGAGTCGGCGGAGGTGTTCCACAGCTGCTCCATCCTCCACCCGCCGCCGTCACAGCCGCCGGGCGCCGAGCTCAGAGCGCCGCCCGCAGAGCCTCCGCAGCGGCTCCATGTCCGCCCGCAACCCCGACGCTCAGACCACAGGTGAGACGCATCCCTGCCCCCTCCTCATCATCATCCTCATCATCATCACCATCATCATCATCCTCACCTCACACATCCCGCAGCCCGGAGCCGGAGCACAGCCGCCCCTCCATCATCCACACACAGAGACAGAGACAGAGAGAGACCCAGAGACCAGGAGAGTCCGCCAGAGTCCACCAGAGACCAGGAGAGTCCACAAGAGTCCACCAGAGACCCGCAGAGTCCACCAGAGACCCGCAGAGTCCAGAGTCCACAACAGACCCGAGTTTAATCCGTCAGCAGAGAGAGAGAGACAAGACCAGCTGAGACTGAGAGACTGAGGCTTTTATACCGGAGAGAGAGAGAGAGGGAGACTTTTATACCAGAGAGAGAGAGAGGGAGACTTTTATACCAGAGAGGGAGGGAGGGAGAGGGAGGGAGAGAGAGAGGGAGACTTTTATACCAGAGAGAGAGAGAGGGAGGGAGGGAGAGAGAGAGACTTTTATACCAGAGAGAGAGAGAGGGAGGGAGGGAGAGAGAGAGAGACTTTTATACCAGAGAGAGAGAGAGAGAGGGAGAGAGAGAGACTTTTATACCAGAGAGAGAGAGAGGGAGGGAGAGAGAGAGAGAGACTTTTATACCAGAGAGAGAGAGAGAGGGAGGGAGAGAGAGAGACTTTTATACCAGAGAGAGACAGAGTGAGAGTGAGAGATAGAGACAGAGGGAGAATGAGAGAGAGAGACAGAGGGACAGAGAGAGAGAGAGACAGAGGGAGAGAGAGAGAGGGAGAGAGAGAGACAGAGACAGAGGGAGAGAGAGAGACAGAGACAGAGGGAGAGTGTGGTGGGTGGAGCAGCTTCAGCGCCACCTACAGACCTGAACACAGTGAGGACTTCATGGTTTTAATGTCTGATAAGTTTCCTAAAGGGTTGAAGGAGAAAAACACAACCAGGGACCAGTGATGGAGGAAGTACTCAGACCCTCTACTGAGGTAAAAGTACTATTACTACACTGTAAAAATACTTAAATACATTAAAATGATTCAAAGGAAAAGCAGCAAATCTTTGTTGTGAAGCTGGAACCGTGAAATATTTTTACATGAAATATACAATAAAGATCAAGCAAGAAAATATTAATGTGTGAAATAACTGAAGCTAAAGAGTAAAAGCTAAAGTACTTGAACCTGAAATAGATTTTGTCTCTCAAATAAAGTTAATGATTGAAGTAAAATATCGTCCAGCCATGTAAATATTCGTGCATTAAGTCCATTTTCAAGCTGCCGACCATCCAGAGTCTGTTGATGAACTCACTGAGCAACAACCACGACCTGCACGGCTTCAACTCATCACGGCTTTAATCAGACAGAAACTGACAGCTGAAGTCTCCTTCAGCCACACAGGAAGTGGAACAGCCGACATCTTCGCTGACGTCAAGTGTTTATGTAACACGTTTCTCATCGAGGTTAAAACGAGCAGCGCAAAGTGAAAACAAACACTACGAGTGTAACTATGAGTAAGACGTTAGATAACAGAGTCAGCAATAAAAAACGCACAGTGAAAAGATGAGATGAGAGAAAATACATGAAACAGATCGTCTATAACATTACACTGTGTTAGTGGACTCCAGGGTCAAAGGTCAGAGGTTAAGTTAACAGCTGATCATGTCTCTGGGTTTGTCCTCCACTTTGGTGTCAAACAGTTTTCTGCAGACATTTGTGGTTCCCAGAGGATGAATCCTGGAAATATCTCGATTACTATTTAATGGAGAATTCAGATATTCACGTTCCAGTTAGGATGAATTGTAAAAGCTTTGGTGCTGCCTTAACTTTACATTTAGCGCCACCAGCAGGTCAACAATTTAATTTGTCAAATCCTTTGGTTTATGATCAAATACCTGCAAAACTATTGATGTTCCCATCAGCTCGAGGAATGAGCCCCATCAGAGGATCCACTGGAGGAGGTGACACGTTAACTAACGCTGAACCCGAGAGTCCAAAACAGAGGAAGCTTTTTATCTGTGCTGCAACGTTCACTGTCATTTAACCTCCTCTGTCGGAGTCTGACCTGCAGAGAAAGGCTTTGCAGACAGTTATGTTACAGCAGCAAGAACAATCAAAGTGAGATTTTATGAATAATCATTAATCACGCTTCATTTCATCGTCTCAGCGTCACATCCGCACCGTGCGGCTCCTGTCGATCAGCTGAGTCACAGTCAAAGCTCCTCGTCCTCCGGTCGAGCCTCTGACCTTCACCTGAGCCCGCAGGCTCCGTCCCGACGGAGGGAATCGCATCACGACACTCTGGGCTCAGTGATCCAGCAGGAACCTCCGCGTCGAGCTACTGCTTCTCCAAATGAAGAAGAGCTGGTCGGCTCGTTTCAGACTTCAAGTCCTGAACTGAACTCAGCAGGAAGAGATTTCTCCTGACAGACACCTCGCTGCCGTCCAACTTCATCTAGTCTGTTTGGAGAGATGCACGCTTTCAAAGAAGCTCCCTAATCAAGCATTAATCTGCTGGTAATTTTACTGACACCTTCACAGTGTTTGTCCAACCAACCAGACCTCAACATTATTACAAATACATTCAGTTATTGAAATTATTCAAAAGAAAAGCAGCAAATCTTCACATTTGTGAACCTGAAACCATGAAATGTTTTTGCATGAAAAATGACTGATTATCAGAATAGTTGCTCTTTAATTTGAATTTTTCATTGATTAATCGACTAATGATTTCAGCTCTATTTGTATAAACTGTTGGGTCGTATAACATAGTTCCTCATCAGTCATGTGTTTTGTATGTAAACATCTTCATTTGTAAAGTAACTTGTAACTAAAGCTGACAGATAAATGGAGCAGAAGTGGACAGTTGAACAGAAAAGACTCAGGTACAGAACATGAGTAAATGTGTTTTCAGTTACTTTCCATCACTGTCTAAAACCACATTTAATTGACCCTTGAAATTGCCCCACACCCACATTTGGGATTCAAATGAAGGAAAATAAGCTGTGAGCTGCACTAATAAGAAATAAATAAATAAAAGCAGAGAGTTTCCTGAGATCAGATCCAGAAGAGCTGCCTGTTGCTGCAGATAATGAGCTGCTGATTCTCTCCGGCCTCCTGAAACATGTTTCGACAACAGCGCTCTTACATATCGAGGACACTTGAAAATGTCATTCAGGAAACTTTCAAAAGGTTAACAATCACTGTATGCAAATTCTGACAGTTTGCAGTGAATTAGACGACCATTAGTTTAACCCAGCGAGAGAAAAACAAATCAAAAAGGACTTGTTTCCTCCGCCTGTCGGCAAAGACCTGCCTGGGGAAAATGTCATTATCATATTCTTATGATGCTCCAGCAGCGAATCAGGGTCAGTGTTTCTGCGGCGAGTTCACTGTCAACTGACTCACTGTGTCTCTACAATATCATTTATACAACCACGACAAAGTGGTGACCCTCCCTCCATCCTCGCTCGTGAACGACTGAGTCTTTCCAGGATGAACCTTTCAGACCCAATCACCTGTTACCAATGAACCTGTTTACCTGTGGAAGGATCCAAACAGGTGAGGTCCAGCGACCCCGAGCAAAAACATCCAAAACACGAGGAACAAACAGTGAGAAGAGCTGGAAGGTTTGACTCAAGGTCCAACTCAAGGACACACAGTCTGAAGACACCTGGAGGGAGGAACACAGGTGAGACCAATCAACAGTCCCAAAGGTGGGGAAGAAAAAACACACACCTGATCACCATAAATCAAAGACGAGGCAGGTAAAAACAGATTGAACATTAACAAGAAAGAAAGTTCAACAGAAAAACAAGCTGCTGACTTGTCAAAGACGGTTTTTGTGTCCCATGTGTGATGTCAGGGGGGACGGTGCCTGGACAGGAAGGGACTTCAGACAGGGAGCCAACATGAAAACAGCAGGACGCCGCTGTGCAAAGAGAAAACATGGCTCCTCAAAGTGGAAGAATAAGAATGAAGTGTGAGGACGGTCAGGTGAGAGTTTCTCTTCAGTCTTTCGTCTCTGAACTGGGACCGATCACACCTTCACTGATGGACGTAACACGCCGCAGAAAAACAGTCCCTCACGCTCCCATCGACAAACACACTCATGTTCCACAAAGACACAAAACTGTTTCACATTTTCTACGAACACACAATTTGTACTGTTGTTCTTTTTATATTGTGTAAAAAGTGTTTTTGTACATTTCATTAAAAAGATTAGTTTTTAAGGATAAACCTGATTTTTCCAGTTGAGGCCGTGTTTGTATTGACGGATCCAATCATCTCTCTGAACTGAACTGAGAGCCTGAACTCTCTGAGTGCTGCATCAATCTGTGAAGGTCTCTGATCGATTCCTCGCTCTGACAGACGACGCTCCCACTGATCCACATAAATGATATCGAAGGTGAAGCAAAGCATGCTGGGTAGAGAGCAGAGACCCATCGAGGAGCGAGAGGAGCAGTCGCTGCTCATCTGACTCCTCCACCTCCTCCACCTCCCCCGTAACTGTAGCTCCATCTGAAACATCCAAACTGTAGTTAATTATTTAATTTAATTAGTTATTAATTATTATTAGTTATTTTATTAATTTATTTAATTCATTACTTTTAACCAACTATTTTATGTTTGTATTATATATATTATACATATACATAAATAATCTGCAGCCATGAAAAAGTAATTGTTAGATGATTGGTCACATGAGCTCCATCCTCTCCAGGTGAACAACAGGTGAACAACACCTGACCAGCAGGCGGAGCCAAGTCAGCACTGAAATATTTAAAACCTTAAATGGGGAGACCGAGAACAGGCGGACGTTTAAAAGGTAATGAACTTGTTTTATGTTCAGTATCATCAAGTCGTTTGATTGACGACATGAAATCTTATTTTATAGCATTAGCTGTTAGCATGTAATCTGAAGCTAACGTTAGCTTTACCTTGTCACAGTTTAATTTAAAATAAATTATTGTTTTGTAAAGCAGTGATGTTTCCACCGCTGTTTGGAAACAGGTTTGGATTCAGGCTGTCAGATTATTGTATTTATTTAAAGTATAAAATTCATCAGAGATTAGCTTTAGCGTCAGTGTTAGCTTAGCTGTTTGATACCGTCTATGAACTGGACGCAGCTGTGAACAGAACATGAACTCTGAGTTACAGATTAATAATGTGTGTATCATAAGAAAATATTGTTTTACAATCACATACAGGGGACAAGACTGATGTGGACATTTGGGGGAAAGATGGACAGAAACGCCAAGGTAATAAGTCTTGTTTTGTCCGGTAATGGACGCATATAGCAGTTAGCTAGTGCTAAATTAGCCGTTTGCTAACTGGCTCAGTTTTATAGTTTTATTACAGAAGGACAATTTATTAAACTCTTTAACTAGATTGAGTTGTTTTGTTTACAGGTTGGGAAGCTTTTAAAAACGTGAGACGTGATTTTTTAACTTTAATTTTACTGTATTAATGACATTTTCAAGAAAGAAAAGTTCAGCTGTTTCAGTAACAAGTTAATGGTGGAAGCTTTCAAACATACAGGACGTGTTTCTACCTGACTTCAGACTAATAAAGTGTATTAAATCAAACACACCTTCCACACTCTGTATAGTATGTAATTAAGAAACATGAGTAAATTATGTGATGAAACTGAAGCCAGCTTGAAGCCAAATGTACATAAATCTGGGGCTGCAACTAATGATTATTTTCATTGAATCTGTCAATATTTCCCGAACAAGTTGATTAATCATTTCATCTATAAAATGACATAAAAGTTTGGTATATGTGCAGGAAGTTTCTACTTTGCCATTCACCAGTTAAACAACACATTATTTTGAGGGATTACTCTTTTATGAAACATGTACTTTATGATAAAGTTAGGTTCACTGTCCTCAACAATCTGCCCTCCTCCTCCTCCTCCTCCTCCTCCTCTGTTCCAGGAGCGAGTCGAGCGGAGGGGTCCTTCATGAAATCCAAAGTCGCCCCGACAGCGTCTGTAAGGAAGAACAAACCTTCACGTGTGAGTGGCAGAGAGGATGCCGGGACTTTGGCCTCCAAGCTGAAGAACCAAGATGAAGACTGGAAGAAAAAAGCCCAGGAGCTGCAGCAGGAGGTGCTGAGGCTGCGACAGGAGCTGCTGATCACCAGACTGACCTCGAACGCAAGGAGCAGCACGGAGGCAGAAGGTAGGAGGGAGTATTCAGGTTGGAGTTTGACTTGTTGGGGAAAACTGTTGTATTATCATAAAAAGGCTGTCATTTGCAAAAAGTTTCACTCTTGAAAAGTCAAAGTTTAAGAATAATTCATTCAGTGACCTGCAGTTTGTTTCAACAGACAAGCGCGTCCAATGAAAGGTGAGCTCGTGTCAAAAAAGAGCTGACAGCTTATAAAGATACACAAGCACAGAGAGTCTTTACAGAGGAGAGGACATCTCAAGGACAGGTGCGTCCTCAGAGTCCTCAGAGGAGCGCAGACGCTGAGCGGACTGAAGCTATCACACAAGGCTGCTAATGATTACATACATAATGCTCATGAATGTTGAGCTGTCAGGTTTATAGCTGCCTGTCCCTCCACACTGACCCAGTCACTGTCTGTTGTACAAACACGACACTCAATATTTCTTCCCACCTGACTGCTATAACGACGGGGTGTGATCATATTTCATGGTACGTTTTGTCGTTATACAAAAGCACAACAATATTAATGGTATGTAAATTCTAGCCGACAGACGAGTGCAGAGTGGAAGCAGAGCCGTTGTGGCTGAATGTATACGGCCAGTTTCCAGTTTATTAACTACGGCTAAAATGAATGCAGTCTAATAGAACAGTCCTAAGTAATAAATCCTCCCTTCGTGAACGCAGGTGTTAACGTTTCCCTGAAAAAGCGAGGGGATGTGAGGAGAAATAATGGCATCTGGGGAAACACACAGAACCTAACAGCAGCTGTATATAGAAATAATAGTAATAGAAACCCTTGTCAGTAATCAGCAGCCTCCTAAATGATCATTCAGTGGCATCAGCAGAGCTCTAGATGATAATTTTAAAGTATTATGATCAGTGGTTTTAGTGAAAACTGGCTGGAAAGTCCCCCAGTGTTATTGTTTAAGACCTCTGACCTGATGTAAAATTTACATGGGGACCTTAATTAATTAGGTATTTTTAAAATGTAATCCATCCATTTTCTGCTGCGTCTCCAGCTCCACCGTGTGCTTATGAGTAATTAATGATATTATAGTTATTGTTACCTACAGCTGGCGAGTACTGACAAAAATGTGATATAAATTCACACACTTGGTAAATAACTCCAGGCCATATTGTCCCGACTGGTTCTCATTGATATCTTTCATACTTTGGCCAGTTTGACCATGAAGAATGTATTAAAAATTAAACTTAAATCTCACTGTGTGAGCTCTGTGGAAACACTTGTTACTTCCACACTACACATAATATTTTAATATATAATAAAGAGTTCACGTTCAAAATGAAATACACACATTATGTATTTGTACTTGCAGTTTTCTTTATTACTGGTATTTCTATATAAGGTTCCTCTCTGTTAATCTTCCCCTTTGCCAGTGAAGAACTTACTGCTGCTGCCAAATATCATGATTGGTTTAAATTACGTGATAATTCATTTTTTAAGAAAAGGTTGCAGCGTTTCCCAGTAGAGAATCTGTCATTTTGAAACAACACTCCGCTCCGTATAAAACACACACACCTTTATAAATAGTGCAGCCTTTATGACAGCGTTTGTTTCAAGGAAAACACTCGTCCTCCTAAATCTCCAACCTCAAGGGCTGAGGGGAGACATTTAGGACTGCAGCCAGTGGAAATGATAACCAAGGTCCACCTGTTCATCGAGTTATGAGTTGCAATCCCCATAATTTGATTTTAGAAGCCCCCTGGTGTGATATTAGAGTCTCAGAATACAGCCAAGAATCATAGTCTGCCTGAAAAAGGGAAAAATATTGCTCTATCTCCACATATGTTAATCTGCAAAACATTTACACCGGCTTGCTAAAATGCATGTTTGTGTGCAAATGCAGGGAATGTTTCATCCCCCTCTGGATTTTATGTTCCCCTTCGCTGTATATTTATTTACATCAGCAGTGATGTGGCACCACAGCAAAAACAATTTACTCGCAGAGAAAATGTGAAAGTATAATTTGGCACAATTTTCCTCCCAGATAAGATGTGAGTCCCAATGTTTTGATGTTTATGATGTTGTGTGAAAAGAAAAATATGATGTTTCAGAACAGAACCACAACAGGAGACTGTTCTGTGTCTGTGTCCTATTAGAAACACTGTAATTATGTACTTTCATGATCATGGTATAATTATCATTATTCATCACTATGAATGATCATATTAATTGTCTCTTCTGCCAGTATGAAATGTCAGTTTGCCATAAACATGTTCCACAGCCCCTTCATGAATGGGGTCTGCTGACCTTCGGTTACCTTCCGTATTAACTGAATTTGTTGAGAATTCTCAGTGTCACATTGTCATGGTGGCACATTTCTCCCTCTGTGACCCTTTTCTGCCTCTTTACTGTGACATGCTCTTTAATTTTATTGATTCTTGATGTCCTCAGAGTGAGTCTAACAGCAGATTTCCCTGAAAAAATATAGATGAAAGAAGAGTGATGAATAGAAAGCACTCTCTGGTCAGTGTCTGTTGTCTCACAAGAACGTATTTTATTACCAAAGTGGCTCCAGGAAGCAAAATTCAACACACAGATTCAACAGTCTGTTTGATAAACAGTCCCTCCAATAGCCTACTTACACCCACGCTGCCAAGGTCAAAAAGAGAGGCGTGTGCGGCTCCTCTCAGCTATCATGTCCTCTGCTCTCAACGCCAGGATCCAGTCACAACCAGTTTCCAACCAGCATATCTCTCAAATTCAGACACCCAAACCCACCTCCTCTAATCTTTATGACTCAAAGGTTGAAATGGCCCATTCAATTGCGTTTAGCTTGGTGCTCCTCCTCAGGCTGCATTAAGAGGTTTATGTGTCAAACTGACTTAATAACCTGACAACCTTGTCTCCTAGATGCTTTTTAAATGGCTTTGCCAAATAACTTTTGAAAGAAACGTATCTGTTGCCTTGGCCGAGTGCTTTGAGCTGCCGAAAGACAATCATGAAAACATTAATCACGCTTTAGTTAGTCGTGGATATTGTAGGGAAAAAAGTTGCTGATACGTCTGTTACAAAATTCTCTCCATTACGTTGATGAAAAATATAATCAGGTCTCCGTTAGGTTTAACGTATTTCCTGTTAGCAGGAAGAGGAAAAATATCCATCACAGTTTCCCCCAAACCTTTAAAGACTAAAAGTCTAAGACCTGAAAATATTCATTTTACAATTAATTGATCAGGAATTCCCAGTGGTGGATTAAGTACTTAGATATTTTCCTTAAGTAAAAGTACGACAGTATAGAAATACTCTGTGTAACAAGTCCTGCATTGAATATTTTACTTGAGTAAAAGTACTAGCAGCGAAATGTACTTAAATTACCAATATAAAAAACTTGTTATGTAGAATCCAAATCATGACTTTCTACCACTGAGATTGACTAATTGTTTTGTCTGTATATACCAAGTTATGTACAGATCTATTTTTTATGTTTTCTTAACCTACATTTCTGTGTAAAATCTTCCAGGTCCTGACGACACTGTGCACAACGCCTCACAGGATCTGTTTGGTCCAGAAAGTGTTGGGTACAGCACAGACCTTCAGCAAGACTGTGGCTCAGAGACTCCTGAACTCCTGCAGCAGGACTCCCAACCTGCCATCACTTCCCCTCAGCAGCCACTTCCCTCCAGTCACCTTGAAAGTCCTCGTGGGAGAACCATGTTTCGTCATGTGCAGTTCCTCCGGTCGCTGTGTGCCCTCCACAGGGTAGAAGGGAGCAGCGGCGGCCCGGAGTCGCTGTGGTTCCACCCTGATGGGGATGCAGGGTCGGTGCTGGTGGACTCTGTGTGCCAGCTCCTGGACTCGGTGGTGGCGGCGTGCAGGGATCCCCCTCTGCTGGGACCCGGTGACCTGGTCCTGCAGGCCTGCCGGGTCGCGGCCCGAGCGATGGACCTCTTCTGCTCCCAGAGGCTGCCGTCTGTGGAGTTCATGAGACGGGTGGAAGAGCCGCTGAGGGAACTGACTGGGATGCTGCTCCACTGCAATCAGCTCGGCGGGGTGAGTAATGGGATCCATGGGGAGGGGATGTTTGCATGCACACAATATTTCCTCATTAGTGTGACTGTGGTGGCCGTCCAAGGCTGGAAGATTAGAGCAGTTCAATTAAAGAGAGAAATTGATCTGGCCTTCATAATCAGATATATTAACGTACCAACAAATGATGCTGCATCAGGGCCATCAGGGCCATTTTCCTCTCATTGTGAGTTCAATCAGAATTATGTGTTTATACGATCAAATGGATGGAAAATCTAGATATTGTGCTAATGTGGTATTATTACCATACTCACTAACATGACTGGCCTAAAGCCATATTTGCATGTTTCCTATTACTCTGTGAACTTGTTGTAAATAATGAACCTTTGCACTTGATGAATCTCCTCCTGTAAACCTGAAAGTTGGCTATTAAAAGTTTTAACAGGTCACAGAGACAACAGCCTTTGTAGTCAGCATGAATTCATTAAAATGGACTCCAGTAGTAATGAGCAAGCATCAAAGTAAAAATACAAATTTTTCACTTTCTTTCACCTTTTCTGGCGCAGCAGGTCAAAAAATAAGTTTCATAGATTTCAGTGAGAAAAAACGAAGAGAGAAAAGCAGGCAGAGTGTGAGTGATCCTCCTGAGCAGGACACAAATTCAGAAGAAGAATTCAATTCAAATAAACAGAAAATCATAATGCACTTCAGATCCTGGCTGCAGGATCTTCCTTTTGCTTCAGTTTGCTGTGTAGATTAAAGACGCAGCAGATTTCTGTGGGATTAAATCATTGTATTGTAAGTATTGTAAGTTTAGCACTGAACGTCCCTGGGGTCACATTAGTCCTTTGCAAATAGGGCTTAAGCATCTTATTTTACAGTTGCAGTAGTTGGAGATCTACATTAACTTTAGCCAAAAGAAGTTTTAATACTACCAGATTTCCCATGAGCATCATTTAAATTTCACAATATTTCATTTTATCAAGGCAAGACAGGATTATTGGTGTTTCTGCAAAAATACGTGTTGACTCAGCTTAATGTATTCAGCAGCTGCAGCTGGGAGCTTGTAAGATGTAAAAATTGATCATTTGTCCACTTAAAACCACATAGAGTTGATTATAATAAAATGGGGCAACATGTTCTGCTTAAACATTCTCTTAATAGATTCAAAAGCAGCTACGAGTGAAGTGAAAAAATGCTGGGGCTGCAACTGCTCATTATTTTCAGTTGTTTTCTTGATTCATTTTTTCACCTGTCCAATACAAACAAGTCTAAAATCTACAGAGCGAGCAGCTCTGTGAGGCTGACATCAGCATGTGGACACAGTCAATATTATATATCATATAATATTTACAGTATCATATTCATTGTTGGAGTTTGGTGTGATAGCATGAAAGTTAACATTAAACACAAAGTACAGCTGAGGCTGATGGGAATGTCATTAGTTTTAGGTCACATTTGGTTGAATATCTTCACCAAATTTCATGGTAAGTCATCAAATAGTTCTAGATATTTCAGTGTGGACCAAAGTGATGGACAGTTCCTCCATACAGCAATTCTCCAACCACCAGAGCAACAGTGTGAAGAATGGATTACACCTGATTAGTGTTCATGGGCTTTCTGTAGTTTAAAAAAGAGAAGCTACTTTTGTCCACTTGAGTCTGAAATCAAGGTCTCAGTGGGTCTCATGAAAGAACCACTCTCACACACAGATTTGTTCATAAGTGGCCTGTATGAATGATTTAATAGAAACGCTCACATTCACTAATTTTCTTGTGCTTAGAATTTTCTCTTGGGTACAAACATACTTTATGAGTGGTCAAGGCCTGTTCTGTGATTCAAGTACAGATAGTCTGCCTTTCTCCACGTGGCCCTTAAAAATTGTAATACATTCATCTGGATGAATTTGGATGATTAAAAGCAACTACATTTTTTCAGATCTTACTCTGCTGACACTTCTGAATTTGAAACTAATGAACGAAGTGGTGTGGAACAGGCAGCTTTTAAATAGTAATTTGATTACACTGATTATCTGATTATCAAATCCCACAAACACACACCTCATCAGGAACAGGAAATGTTCATTAAGTTGAGCAGTTTACAACAAGCAAGAATCACAGAAAATAGATTTAGGATATGGAAACTGCTTAAGGTCCAAAGTTTCATAAATTTAAGTGATAAATCTGCCACCATTCTCATCATAATCATTTATTATTAAAGAAACAGCAGTTTGTCATCACTCTGCTGTGAGACACCTCATTCAACAGCTTGCTTTTTACCTTAATAATATATCAGTTTAATTCTTTATTACCCTTGAAATTATGTATTTTCATCACAGGAGAGAAAGGCGTGCACTATCCTGTATCACTGGCTGCAACCTTGATTCAAAGCTCGCTGAGTCCATAAAGGGTAGAATTGCCTTCGCAGCGGGTTGTAAATGTCACTTACTGCCTCGCACATGCTACTGTCATGACAGGCCTCGACAGCTGGGAAATGGAGATGAAAGTGAGCCTGAGTTGACGAGGATGAAGTTATCCCATCTGGCTGCTGCTAAATGCTCAGAGAATGGCTCAAGCTACTTAGATGGCTGCAGGCAATTTCCTCTTTACAGCTGATTCCCTCTCTCTGTTTGTCGTGACGAATGGAGAAGAAAGTTGGGGTTTCTTCCGAAGCGGCACGGTGATGTTTAGCAGCTGTCAATGAAACTGATGATAGCGGTGAGGAGGGTTCTGAATAATTTAAATTTAATGAGGACTTCCATTAACAGAGCGCCAATCTGTCTCCAACAAACTGTAATGCCCCCACACAGGCAAGTTGTCTCACAGCCTGACTTAGAGAGGACAGGTTACTTAGAGTCAGACAACCAATCACATTAATGTAGAGTCAATTAAAAGAGCAGGAATTCCATTAGTTTGACTTAATATGTGATTATAATGGAAGGACAGTACTTAATCATTATGTGTTATTATCTATGACTGTTACATGTAATGGTGTTCGCAGCCTCACTAATTTGACTCGTGGTAAATGCAAATTCTGAGATCTTTGCCCCTGTAATAGCATGAAATAAGAATAACATAGCGGAGCCTAAATCCTGTGGCCAGTCAGACAAACAGGGAAGTGACTTATATCTGCTCTGCAGTGATTTAGATCACTGAGCACACACAAACAAAACCTTGAAACGGCTCGTGTTTGTATGTGAATTTATTCAAAAGTAGATTCGCCTTTTATTAAATATATATTAAAAAAAAAATTAAAAACAATATTAAAGAAGCAGCAGAAAGACTAAATCAGCAAAGTCATCTCCACTGCGTCGCTGTTCTCTATCTCAGTGAATGAAAGAGCAAATTATTGCACAGCAGGAGGCTCCTCGTCACTAATGACCCCGCAGCTGCTCCGTGTTGTAAAGTAAATGAAAGGATGTAAGCAAAGTTAGCGTGGGTCATTAAATGAAGCACAGCACAGCCTGGTCACTGCTCATCAATTAATCCTTAAAGACCGTCACCACCTTGTGTCAGTCGAAAGCCCAAACACATTCCATTTGATATAATGTAAAACAGCTAATTCTCACATTTGAGAAGCTGGAACATAGACTTTTTGGCATTTTGATTAAAAAATGACTTTATTGAGTATCAAAAAGTTAACGATAATTTTCTGCCTATTGACTTAGCGATGAATCAAAATCTAATCTAGTCCCTGCAGCTCTATATCTGACTTCATGCTAAATGATACAGAAGTGTCTGAAAAAGCAAACTAACATGGACGCTTCATGTCAGACACAGTCTGTTCAACTTGATTAAATGGATCTATTATGACCTGTAGAGTATTTTCTAACCCTCACACAACCAACCCTGCCATCAACTGTCCCTTAACATTAGGCCTTATTTATTCAAAGACAGCTGGAATCTCCAGGTGAGTGAGAAGCTGAAGTCGTGAACATGAGAACCTTTCCCATCAATGCACAGTGTTTCAGCAGGTTGCTGACAGTGTGAGCACCTGTGGTCCTGTTACCATTCAGTAACAGACAGGTTGCATCTGTTATCATCTCTGTCGTCCTTGTGTGACAAACTGTGAGACTCCCATGAGGTTTGGCAGTAAATGTATTCAGACTCTGTTGCCTTTTCATCAAAGCATCTTATAGAGTGAGTCTGTGTTTGGAGCCAGATTACTCTGTTTAAAGTAAAACTCCTCTCTTTGATACCACGACTGTTTGATATCGCCAATCTGTGATGCTCAGTGCTTGTGTAATTAATGTTTTTGATGTGCTCGCTCTCCGTCTTCTCGTTTTAGTGAGTTTTATGTTGTTTTTCCCAGGGTGTATTTTGACAAGGCCTCGGTGGAGGACTGGGAGCTTGTAGCTCTGTGTCAACTGTGCTGGAGAAATAGCTTTTAAAATGTGATCATTCAGCTGTCGGGGATATGGGTCACTGATCTCAGCCGTGCTTGTTGCTCAAAATGCAACACCTTGTGGCTGCATTGCATTTTGATCTATTGACACCATCGTGCCTGGAGAAATTGGTTTCACTGCCTTTTCTATTATGGATGGCTCCTTGTCTGGTGGATGAACTACGGTCCAAAATGGCAACTTAAGAAAAAACTTTGGTTGATTCTGTGAAGCTGGAACTGAAATCTGATGTTTAAGACTGATTGTTTAGATATTTTTGACATTTCTGAACCAAAGCGATGAGCTGCTGCTGTGATTTCACTTTGTCTGCACATAATCTACAAGTGTCTGCAAGTTGATTTGACCTTTTTACCACAATGAGCAGAAATAATTGGTGGTTAGTAAAGTACACTGAGTTTGTGGTCAGTTGGACAAAACAAACAAATAGCTAATATACTACATCTAATATACCAGTCCAGAATTTTCTTATTTCCCTCAGTTGTTGAAAACCCACAAACATCAGCAGAGTTAATATTATTTTTTCCAGCTTCACAAACTCTCAAACTTTGTTGTTGCATTTTAAATGCAACACCTCTGCAGGTGCCTGAAGAGATTTCGGCTTTGGGCATCTACACATTAGCTGACACTTCAACTAATTTTTACTCTTCAGCTGACAGCTCAGATTCTTGGACGCTTCGATTGCTGCCGCCGTCACAAACCAACTGATGCTTCAACCGTTTACGATGCACTTAAACTATCTACAGGGCTTGAAATTGAAATCAAAATTTCAAAGGCTTTCAGGTGATTGCACTCCAAAGACACTTCAAACCCTTTTCATCTGACACTTCAACTGCTTAAATCTTTCAACTTAAACTGCAGCTCCCTTTCAACATGCATAGAATTAACATTTTAATACATTTCACCCTGTTTACAGTGTCACACCTGTGATTTTCAGCACAAGCGAGCTCACTTAAATTATCTTTAGAAAAAATAGCCTTTTATACTTTTATATCTAATTGACTTAATCTGACTTTGACCACAGAACTTTATGTTCACCACCATAAACAGTTTCTCGGTGCAGCATATGACCTTCTCACAATTCCCCTTTAAAGAATTCCCCTCAAAAATTTGCATTCCCTTCAACTTCCTCAATAAGGACGTTGCAGACGACTTTGAGGATTCCTGTTAATGAACCCTTTATATTCTGATGTCCAGTGAACACTCCAGCGCTCCGCCAGTCAAACTGATTGTTCAGGACACTTCAGATATGGAGGGGAGGTCAGAGATGAAGGGCAAGGGTAATTATAATACTGTAAAGACTCCTGACGAGATCAAGGCGTGCCAGCAGAGGAAGACGACCACTGGGACACGACTCTAAAACATTCTGACACCGGACTAATCTGTCAAACACGCTGCTCAGAAACAATTTTATATTTGGAGTTGGATAAGATTGTCAGGGAAACTGTGTCTTCAAGAACCACTGAATAGATTTCCAGCACAGTTTCATCTGACAGTATGAAAGGATGACTAAGCTCATTGTGATGATATATGATTTATGATAAATTAGTCAGTAGTTATAATAACTTTGCTTTCTAGAAGCTTTGTGAAAGTATTTAATAATTGATGTCCAATCTGGCCAATACCAGATCGATTTAATGAGACTGTTTTCGTCACTGATCATACAAAGTTTTTAACCTACCAGCACACGTTCCTGTGTGGTTTCATGGTTTACTGCGTGAAAACTGACCATCATCATAACATTCATGATGTTTTAACGTTTATTTGCACATCTATAGTATTATATAGTATAGTATAGTCAGTAATAAGTTCTCCTGTATTAGTGTTTTAAAAATATATTTCAAGCGTATATAACAACAACAATATATTGTGTGTGCATGAGTAGCTTAAATTTGTGTCGAAATTAGAATTCTCATCTCATCTGAGCTGATAATTGGCCGGGCCGATAATTGGCTGACCCTCAGTAATGAATCCATATTGCAGACCTCTGACTGCCTGGATTTCTTTATTGTGAGATGATTTTCAGCCGCACCGTCGAGTGCAAACCTTATCTAAATTGACTGTCCTCCTGTGTTTGTTTTCCACCTCGTCTTGGTTGTCAGACAGATGCAGTAACTCCCACCTACATTTGAAGTAAAGTGTTGTGGCAAAGAGTATGAGTGTCCTAATCAGAGGCCTGGTGTCCATACAGTTACACTGTAAGTCTCTTTTATGTGACATGCCAATTTTCCTGCCACAGAAGAGGGAAGCCAGTCAGTCCATGATAGTCTGTCTACATGAATCACAGAACCAGGAAATGAGGTTGTGGTGACAGGAAGGTGAGGAGCAGTGTTTAAGATACTGTATGTCTTGTCCTGGTCACTGAGTTGGTCCTGGTCTCTTATAGTTTGGTATAGCATGATGGGAAACCACCAGTTCTAAACTGCAAGTGTTAGTTGTAGATGGGGATTACTCTTCTAGACTTTTCGGTGCTGTAGGGAACCCACCCTCATTGTTTGTCCCTTCTCTCCAATCCCAGCTGGGTAGTCAAACAATGAAACGTCTGCAAAAAGAGTCCTCTGGAAGTGTCAGCAAAGTGCTTGCAGTCTAAGTGTGTTCCATCTTGAGGAGTAATGCCGAGAGCAAGTGCAATTTACCCAGCGGCAGGTCCTGCCTTCAGAGCCGCTCGTATCCACGAGGAGAGCTCTTATTTCTGGCTCAGTTTCTCAGACACACCTGGAGGAGCCGTTACGGTCCAGGAGGAAGGAGATTGGACAAGATGAAGAGCCCAGACGATGAAATTGCAGATCCTGAATCCCAAGTGGCGTCATTCAAATGTCACTCTCCCACTGTGTTTGAAGGCAGACATATTTTTTGTAATAACCTTTCGGAGAGGAGGACAGTTTAGTGCCTGGCTGGCCTCATATAGCCTCACAGCCGCCTCATCTTACCATGTCATCCTTTTGTCTACTGGAAGAACTTTTATTACCTTCTCGTATATTGCATCCCGCTCGCCTCATGTGTTTCAGCCCCAAACAGAGCGCTCAGGTACAGCTTTTATAACGCTATTATTTTTCAGACAATGCTGCCTTTCACTGTTATTGCTACAGCATGTGTCTGTGAACATGAAGAATGGAGTCATAAGTTAGTCAAATATAGAGCTTTGTCAGATTTGTTGAAGACGTTCTGGATGGATGGATTCACCCCTAAGTGAAGAGAGGATGGTTGTTTCTCCTGCAGCTCCATATGTTACAGAACTCAAAAACATTGTTATGTACTAACATCCATCCATCTTTTTCAGTCACATCTTGCTTTCCAGAAGCACAAAATATTTTTAAAGGACAGGTGCCATGTACAGAAAGATGTAAAAAAAAAAAAGTACAACAAAATGCTGCAATAACCAAAGAGGAAAGAGAAGATACAAGAAGAAAACCTGACATGACAACATTACTACAACCACCAGGATCAACAGAAATGAAACTGTTGAGTGGAAGAGACTGTTGCTGATCGGTTTGAACAGAATAGGAGATGAGAGAAGTGGTGAATCAGCTGATGTGAGGAAGATGAATTCACTGACCTCCATCACAAAATCAAAACACTTTAAACACACTGAGTGCTTTATATATTTCTGTTTTTTATCTCTCTCCAAGTAAACAACTGAACTGGCAGAGAGGTCAAAGTGTTGAGAAGGAAGGTCTCATCAGTAGGCTGCCTGAGAAAATCTGGTTAGGAAAACCGAATAACAATCTCCTCCCTTCAGTTGTTTCAAACTATGAATTAATCTCTTGATAGGATAATCATGCAGACAATTTCACACGATGTTCTCGTATCACTCAGTGCTCGGGTGTAATCAGCAGCAGAGGCAATACAAAGCAAATTGAATTTGAGGTTCCTTTTTTCCTTTCCTCTTTCTGTCGCTCACTCTCAGCCAAACACACCCATCTGATCAGCTTTAAGCATCTGTTTTAGCTCTGCAGTTCAGATGTGTGCAAGGTTACTAGTTGAATTCCCCAGACCAAATTAAAAAGCGGGTCATGATGCCCTTGAGCCAAACAATTTATCCCCAGCTGCAGCAGTGGAGCTGCCCACTGGCACAGCAACAGAGGACAGTTTGGATGTGTTGTGGCTGCTCTCAGTCGAAAATATGAAAAACTGGGTGAATATCAATTAGGCTGTTGGTGAATGTGAGCGTGCATGCTAAGCCTAAGCCCTCCAGCATCACAAAAATTAAAGCCTGGACTAGCAGCTCACTGTGTGCTGCATGTGTTTTGCATGAGGATGCAGAAACTAATAGGACTAAATGAGTGCATTTTTTTTCTTGTCAACAAAATTTAGGGAATTACTGAGACTCCTTTAAGAATCTAAATCTGTATTTTCACATGGAATCAATGTGCTTGGAGGTGGTGATGTTGGCTTGGCTTTACATGCATGCTAATGGGTTATTTGAAGAGGTGGGTCTGTGAGATTGACGGCGTGTTGTGTGAAGAATATAGACTAAGTTATCAGACTTAACTGTAATGTAGTGGTTTTGTGCAGAGGTGCTCTTGATTCAAACCAGATTGATTCTTTTCAGGAATTCGGCCAGCCTTTATCTCTGCAGGGAAAATCCAACAACAATCCTTCAACCTGCACGTGATCATGTTTCTGATTCAGAGGGTGAACAGAGAGCAGGTTTATTCACAGACGGGTCTATTGTCAGTGTGTTATTGAGAGAGAGAGAGTCAGAGAGAGCGGGGCAACGAGGGGCTGAGCCAATCAATGTGCTGCATGCAGCTCTACAATGAAATAAGATTTTACCCTTTTAAATAGTAAAAAAACAAAAATCAATATGTGGTGGTCGGTGTTATTGTGGCAGGTCACCACAAATACATCACTGTATGGGAAAAACTGGTGAAGTGTGTTTTCAAAGCGTGTTCCACTCGGCCAGGACTGTCCCTTGTAGCATATTGTGAATGATTTTCATTAACAAAGGCCTTGTTCTACAAGAACATTATTTTACAGCAGGTACACAGTTTTTTGTTTTGTGCCACATAATGAGATTGCCACTATTAATCCTAGTTATTATGGTTTTGAAGACTTACTATATTTCTGCTTCTTTGTCTTCTTGTGTCCGAAGTTTTAAATAAGATGAGATATTGTCCGTGTGCCTTTGGGTCAGTTGTGGTCATATACTGTACGTGTTATTATTACAGAATAATCAGCAGCAGAATTCATTTTTAAAGTTCTTGATAATGAGCATCAGACAGTATTTTGTGTTTGCTCTGAGTGCGAGGCATCTCGAGGCTCAGGGGAGAGAGTGTGTTTGTGTGCGGGGGAGTTTCTTTGTGGCTGACAGAAAAATAGCAGCAAATATGGCAAAGTTTTGTAGGTGTGATATCATTTAGTGTCTCACACATTTCCATTGATTTGAATGTTCCAACAAACAATCAATGAGCATCAAGGCGAGATGCAGTTACCTGAATAATGCCAATAGCATCGCTTGTCCAGGCTCTGGGTCAAAATCATTGGCTGTAAAATGTTGTGAGAGAACAAAACAGTATTGGTTTAAAAGCAACATAATCAACGTGGCTTAAAGAACAGAACGTTCCTTCTTTGTGGCTGTTTAGAAAACACCAGCACATATTTATCGTACCCAGTTTGTGATTTACACATTTTGTCTTTTCAATGTTATTAAGTTATAAAGGTTACTAAAGGTTTCATCTCCATCAGTGAAATCTTGTTTTTCCAACCCTCAGCTCCAGGCTGCAGAGAAGCTGATGGAGTACCTGATCACGCTGGGGAGCAGCAGCATGTCAAAGTCCTTTCTCATTCGTCACATCCTCTCTCAGATCAGCGCTCTGGCTGATCAGCTCTGGCAGGCCTTCCAGGTAAACACCCCCACTGCTGCACCACAGCTCCACCTGCATTCCCATCATTCTTCTCCTATTTTTCTGCTTCTTTCTCTTTTGGCTCAGCGTTGATTCTTGTCTGTTTCCCTCCACTGCCTCATGATGAGCTCTATTCTCTCCCTTACTTTTATGACATTGCTGTTTATCAGCAACACTGTTGCAGCATGAAGCTGTGTGAAGATTTTACACTTCATATAAACTGCAGTTTTACATTCAGCCCATATTGAGATGATGAATCTCTCTTCGTACTCTCACTAGCTTTGTCTCTGTTTATTTCTCTCTGGCTTTCTCCCCCACAGGCTCCCTTTCTCTGCCTCATACACTATGTTATTTCACCTTTCTGCTCTTAGTGAGCCGGCCTTTGTGCAAGGCTTCAGGTGCAAACAGTTTGCCCTATGGACCTGTCGCCTCGGCCACTTCTGTAGCACCGTAATCGATACAGCGTCCCACCAGCTTCCTGTCTGCCTTGTATTCAAACATCTCTCAGTAGCTCTGGAGACCGCCTGAGTCACAGGCCAGGCGAGAGCTGCATTTGGCCATCCTGCTTCCTGTGAAAGGCAGAGCTGAGTGTCAAGCTGCCGGGGGTCTTTCGAAATGGAAATGTGTTAAAAAAAGGAAAAGGATACAGATGATTTTCCCCCCCTTCACCCCTCCTGCTGAGCTTCCCTCCCACTCAGCAGGATCGGTCATGCTCACTTGCGCCTGTTTCTCTCCTCCTCCTCAAGAGAGCCTCTCAAGGCGGGCGATGCCAAAAAGAGAATTTTATCAACACTGCATTTTTGAGGGCCAAGTCGAAGAAAAAAAAAAATAGCTGAACCCACTGTTCACTGGAGATATTGACAATGCAAAACAGCCTTGTGCTGCCATGGAGCCATTGTCTCCAACAAACCAGCAGTAATGGGTATTTGTAAGAAAGAATCTGAAGGCTCCAGCCTCCACAAACTTTCACATAGTAGTGGAGAACTGTCATTGTCCTTGGTCCATTCAGGAGACCAGAAATTGTGAACTTAAATGAACCATCATGAGGCACAGACCTCTGTTGATGTGGCTGAAAACACACAGACAATGATCCATGCATGTAATCACTGAGGGGGGGCGAGTATGCAAATATGTCCCCCTCCCATTATCTCTAAATGACACATCATCGGCTGAAGAAAGTTGATTTGTCTGCCTCATATTCAGTGTTGAAGCAGTGAGTTACTGCTCCTAGTCGGGAGTATTTCAGTGTTACAGGCTGGAGGAGGATCTGAGTTTCACTCACGCACTTGTCTTTTGAAAGCTGAGTATATAGTTGATGTGTCACTGACCGGGTTATCATTGTGTTGTTGGAGTGAACGCACTCATGCAGGTCGCTGTAGTGAACCTTGTGTGTGCACTGGGACATGCTTTGTCTCTGGTACATGGTCCCTATCACCTTGTGTACTGTGTGTTCTCAGGTTTACTGAACATCGTGTGCTACTGGAAAAAAAACACTGAACGGCTAAGTGCTTGATTGCTTTTAAAAAACAAGCTCATGTACACACTTTGTGCCGGCTGTATTTTTACGGGTGATTGGTTGCACCAGGTTGGACCAGGTTAAGGCGACTAACCACGTAGGTGGGACCCTCAAAATATAAAATAAATACATCGATCTATCTGTCTCTATCTGTCTCACTGTGGATTTTGTCCTTGCAGCCATCAGTCCACCCCCGCCACTCGCCTTTTTTCTTTCAAGAAAGAGATTGCTTTTGAAGACTGTGTGTGTTTGAAGACTGAGCCGCTGGACTGTCTTATTTGCTTGTAGCTCCACGCCTGCAGCTCTCTGAGGTTCATTCTCTCAGGGCACGAGGTCTCAGGGGAAGAGCTGTGTGCCTCCCATTATGTAAAAGCTGTAGGAGACGACATCTGTATTTCCATTACCATTTTATGCACTTAGCTCACGCTGTTATTCCGAGCGAATGGTAATGAGTGCAACTGTTTAACCTTCAATTCCTCAATCACCACCGTCACAAACAAACTGTTAATTTTGTTGTTAAGAGTTTGCAGTTACAGAGTGCAGAGGTTATATTTAATGAAATACTCTGAGGACCCGAGGAGGAAGGAGGGAGATGTGGTAAGAAAGACAATGATAGAGAGGGGGAGACAGAATTAATAGGTTAAATTATATATATAAAAAAAACCCAAACATTTTCTTACTTATAGAAAATGCTATAATCAAGATTTTTTTAATAAAAACAGTAAAGCAAATGTTAACTGTTACAGCACTGAACAGGGTTAAGAAGAGTGAAACAGCATCTAAAACTAATCATCACATTCATTTCAGCTGGAAGGGAAATTTACTACATAGCCGACATAGGAGGCAACTTTATAGTGACATTAAACTATAGCCACGTTTTCTCAAACCAAGCTTGTCACCTTAATGAACAAGCACATACTGAACACGAAACATTCAGTGTCCTCCATGATGCTCTTGTTGTTGTGAGAGTATCGTAGCTCGGTGTGTAACGTGTGTGGCCGAGCAGGTAAGAGAGCAAATGATGAAGAAGTGACTGAGCGGCACGGAGGAAAAGGTTAGCAGGAAGTTGTCACTCTGGCAGTAAATGTACAGTATGAATCATCCTCGTGCTGACCCCGCCTGTGTTTAAGGGCCGTGTTGTCTGCTGCGGCGACGCAAAATGCTCATGTCGGCTTCCAGATTACTATGCTGACGGCTTCTGTGTGTCACTGCTGAGGACCCACTGGGACTCTACAAAGACCCTCTGGGAGTTCCTCGTCCCCGTACTCCACCCTCTGTATAAAACTGTGAGCTTTCATACACTCGGCAGGACGAGTCGAAGCCGTGAGCAGACCCCCGCCTCATCTCTTTGTCGGCAGCAGCAGACCCCCGGCCCCCCCGTCAGTACTGCTGAGTGAAAAGTATTTCTCAGCGTGGAGGATTTCCTTTGTGTGGGAAGCTGTCATGGTGGCGACATATAAAAACTGAGCGGAGGCTTCTTCGTTTCCCTTTGTCTTCAGTTTACAGTCTTGTGATTTTTGTCGTTTAATGTCTATTGGAGCAAGTGCACGTTTCTGCAAATTAGCACAACAGTTGGTGACAGAATTGTTTGTCGTCACAAAACTTCTTCTGATTTCAAACTAACATTCATGAGTGCTTTGTGTGGTGCTTTCTCTCCTGACCTGATTCAGTTTAAACCAACTCTGGTGTGTTTGCTTGTTTAGCTTTGTTTGTTTGGGCTGATGTGAAAGCCGTCAATCAAACCTGCTTGAAAAGGATTTTTAAAATATTTTTATTATCATATATATTGCTATATTATATATTTAGAATCCATATTATAGTACAATTATGCTGATTATGGTCATTCATGTGCAAGTCAGTGTGTAATTTTCCCCCATCGGTCAGATGTCAAATGGTCGTCTGTGCTTGTCTCCTGCTGTGTTCTGTGACAGTTCATTAAGTCCATTAAAATGTGTGTGACAGTGATCCCACAGTAATGGACCTCCTGTAATTTTGCTCTCTGAGACGCCTCTTTTTCCTCCTGACTCTACCTGTTTGTCATTATTGATAACATGGGGTCCGTTTGCTGTCTAATAATACTGATAATTCTCATAATCAGCTATTTCTTGGAGCGTAAATATTCACATGAGAAACATTAAAGGGCTGCATGACCTGCTGTCAGTCACCAGAATTTGATTTACCCACGTGACTCCTGATGACGCAGCGTGGGTAAGTCGTCACCAAAACTGTCCAATCAGTGAGTTACCTGTTTGTAATAAGTGTGAGCACAAACTGGAGCAGAACTGAAAGGCAACAACGTCATTGTCATCGTCGTTTTTCTTCGGTTCAGAACTAATGAACCAAACTACAGGTGTGAATATTTTTTCGGCATCGAGGCAGGTGCAGCGTTTCATCAATGTGGTTAGACAGCGTGGACAAGCATGCCTGCAGCTGCCCTGCAGCTCGACATCCGAGAGCTCGGGATGAACAACACTTCATTCTCAACAATAACAGCTACTGTTTATCTTTTTATGTTTAATACTCAGATCTAATTTTATGATGCAGGTAATGAGCTGTGCGTCATCAGATGCAGAGTTGCTGTGCGTTAGCATCTATTCCTGGTGAAACACATTGATTACAGCAAACAGAGAACATTAGTCATTAACCTGAAACAGAACATGAATCCTTCAGGAGGTAAAGTGATGAGACGTCTTGGTTTCAACGTTGAATGAGGCTTTGTCATTTGAAACCATACTGAGTTGTTCTTATGCAGAGTGAGAACTAACAATAAAACTACATCAACAGATAATTACAGAATCTAAATACGTTGAATTATGATTGCTGAAAAGTGCAAATCATAACTAGATTGAAAAACAGGGTTTGAATTTTATGAAAATTTTCATCATTATTATGACTTCAGGCGAGGATCTGAAAATGATGATCCGCAGCTTAAATTCAAATCAAGACTGCAATTATAGTTGAAAATTGTGATTTTTGCTCCGGCTCTACACACCTGCTCCTCTGAGAAGGTTGAAGCAAACATTAAGACTCAGCGCAACTTCACTTTCATCCAAACCAAACCTCTGCATGTTGGACTTTCTACTTTCCTGCTGTGTCTTCTCCTCACGTCCGTCTGTCTGCACCTTCATCAGATCTTCCACCAGCTGCTCTGCAGTTTATTCCCAGTGTCTGTCAGTGATTTATTTTGCTGTTTAGATTGAGTTAACTCTTCACTGCTGAACCTTGTGATCTGCTGGCCTGAATCTGTGGCCTCTTCAGCAGCCGTCACCGCAGGAACTGACCCCCTCCAGGATAAAGAGTGGCAGAGCGTTCATCATATTTAGAAATATAGCTGCTGCCGTGGCACAAAGTGTCCCAAAGTACAGAAACAAGTACAGTTACTCAAGTACTGTACTTTACTACAATCTGAGGTACTGAAGTGTTTTTTTCTTGTGCCACCTTCTCATTTATTTTTATTTTTATGATTTTTACACACAGGACAAATAAAGAGCTTATAAAATATGATGCTGTGAGTCAAACTATCCAACAGTTTATACAAGTACAGCTGAAATGATTAGTCAAATTAGTCAATTCACAGAAGGTTAATTTCCTTGTCCTCTTTTTTCCGAGTGGATTACAGCCACCAGCATTTCATTGTAAAACCTGTAATAAAAACAGTTTCAAGAAAGAATGAAGAAACTTTAAAACCCATTTTTTAAAAATATCTGCATGAGAATGAACAAGGGTTTTTCTACAGGAGGAGTTAATTTTATTCCCTGTGGTAAAAACCCTGTATTGCATCTTGCTCTGAGCTGCAAGCTGTCTGTATTGATACAATTAAGTTCCTAAGTAGTACTTATTGTTATTATGAGTGAAATATTGAATCCTCAGTTAATCAGTGTCCCACCTGCCATGGCAGTGAGTGCCAGACAGGCCTTCACCCTTCTCCAGCTGGTGGTTAAGAGAGCAGGCCGTCCCCATCTGTCCAGGGACTCTCGGCTGACTCAGGCCTTTATGTTCCAGAGGTTGAGAGGACGGGCGCTGATGGCTGAAGGTGCTTCGTGTCGTGTTCACACATCATCGGCCTTATTTCCTTGTTGTCATCTGCATCATAGCTGTGGAGACCTTAACAGCCCGTCTGGGCGTTTGTCTGCAAACACACAGGCAAGATGACGAGCTAACGAGGAAACGAGTCAGGAGCTTTTCACCTCTTTAAAATTTGAGTTGACAGTTATTAAAACGATCAGTTCATGACTTTATGTAGAGATACATGTTGCTTTAAAGTCACACATCACATATTGTGCAGGTTATACAGGTATATCACCACAGGTAGATGGTGTATAGACGGCTGTACAGTATCATCACCATGCATAGACACATGGATTGTTCATTTTCCTGTGACTTTAGTAAACTATTAAACTTCACTATTGATTGATTATGGATCAAGCTTATTTTAGCGATGACATTTGTCCACATTTGGTCACTTCTGTTTCCTTCTTTGTTCTATAAACCAACTGGATTGTTGAAGCTCACACAGATATATCTATATTTTAACACGTGTGTAAATATCTTTAACATAGTTTATTCGGCTTCTTTGATTTTCACAGTCACAATGAGATGTCAGTTCTTACTGTTCACAAAGATGTGCTCATACAGTCATAAACAGCAGGTTAATAATGCCAACATTGTTATAAGGTCGACATATTCAACCAACAGTCCAAACCCAAATATATATTTTGTTAGAAATTGAAGACTCTGAAAACCAGCATTCACAAACATTGTCACATTGGAAACTCTGGAACCAGTGAATTTTATTTCAGCAAATGACTTCATGATTAATTGACTAGTCTAAATAATTGCTAGTTAATTTTCTGTTGATCGATTGATTGAGTCATTGTTTCAGCTGGTAGACCAATGATTTCAGTGCAGTAAAGCAGACATTGTAGTGAAGATGCATACTTTTTTATAGACTTTTACATGATAAAGCCTGGATCACTGTGGAGTTTCAGAGGAAGCATCTAAAGACTGAGTGTTTCAGATGCACCATTTCAAGGACATAAGTGCTGTAGAGAGAGGAGGCATTAGAGTCCTGAGTATCAGCAGCCGGGTGGCAGAGGCCACTGTTCTGTCTCACATACATCCTCCGAGGTGCTGCAGCCTGGTGCCACTGTCCTTGGAGCGGCGCAGCATACAGATGAGCTGTGCCATCTGGGCGCTGTGTTGTTCTGTCAGAGGGCGTGACAGTCAGCGGCGAACACCAAACAGCCACAGCCCCTCAGGACAAAGCCGCCGTGAAGCCCAGCAATAACACCAAACCACTGGGCAGCGTAAATGCCACTCTGACGACATTACTATGCACCCTGGGTCGTCACCGTCCCGGTGTCTGCGCTTTATGCAAACTGTGGGCGGTCTGTGCCGAGCTGTCTCATCTTCACCGCAGTTTTCAGCTGATTTACTGGAGAGCATTGTGGAGGCATGGATGGCAGAAACAGCCACAGAGTCTCAGTTGGATCCTGTTCAACAAGCAGCAAACAACAAGGAGAAACTGGTTAATCATTTGAATTATTTACCTGGCTGTGGATCAAACAGTGAAATTAATTATGTGGGGCTGAAACTGTGACTTCAGTGACTTCAGTGGGGTTGTGATATTGGGGGGCAGCAGTGTAATGATGAGAATAAACTGTCTTTGTACATGTTGGACAGAGACACTGTGATTGGTTTGAGAGTAGAAAATGTTTTGATCGTAAACAGAAGGAAAGAAATATGTATTAACCGATTTGAAAATAACTGGGGGAAGAATTAGCAATTCAATAAATAACATAAATGTGACGTGTTTATTGTAGAAAATTTAAGACCTTTGAAATCTGGCGCAGAGTTGTTTTCTTCCACCTGTTCACGCGACTGTTCCCTGCTCAGATCTGTGTGCTGTGTCATCCTGTCTGGTTTGAAGTTTCCACAGGGGAACCAAATTCAGAAATTTTCCAATATTGGTCCTGCTACAGTGGCTTCAGTTTACCAGAAGATTATTCAAAAATCATTCTAGTAATTAATTAATCGTTGCAAAGCAGCATAAATGGATTTTTGCACCACTTTTGCACGTCCAGCAGAGCGACAGGATCGAATCCCATTACAGTCGTGTGTGTGTCCGAACAAGGGGAACGAGGGAAATCTGTCTCTTGAGTTTTAAATGTGTGTTTCTGCTGTTTGGTTCTGAGCAGTTGAGGAACAGTCACTGAGACTGAGACTGAACCACAACAGTAAAGTTATGGGTCGTTAAACCAAAACTATGAGCTAAAAGGTGCTCAAATGCTCCATAGAGCTGAAGGCAGCTGCAGGTGATAATCATTCTCTCAGAGTTCACGACTGCGACCGACTCCTTCCACATTACGCATGCAGAGGTCTTTTCATTCATTAGTGATATAAAGATATTGTTAGCGCAGCTGCAATAAAACAACCAAACAGTTGCAGGCTCCAGCCTTTTAACAGTTTTAAGATCAAATAAGTAATTGCAAGATTACACGAGGGGCCTTTTTCTAACATCTAATATATTACACAATTGATTAGTCAGTCGCAGCCTGGGATTGGATTTCCTTTGAAGGATTGTAAGGTGTATGAGTGTGGAGAGTCGGGCTGAGGTGGCCTTCCTGATTAACCTTCCATCGTGGCTCCATTTGGCACGAGATCCCATGAAACTTCCTGGTGTTATTGTCTCATTACAGTGATCTGATGAGTTTCCCAGGCAGCCGGTGTCTGGGCTGATTGGCCTTAATGATATTAAGTTTGGCTCGGGGATATTAAATTTGGCTTTGGGGTGATGAATGAGTTTCCAGACATGTAGGGTTGGGCTGTGGCGGCAGAGCCAGAGGAAATGAGCGTCACAGCTGATGCCTCGAAAGGCCGGTGCCAGTTCAATTTGCACCCTTTGGCTCCCCGGCCCTCAGTGAATGCTCAGGGAATATTTTTGCTCCTCGACTCCGGTTCTGTACATCCCATTTCATCTTTAAATATCAGTAGGAGGCTGATTCCTGACTTTCAAATACTCCCAGTCCTATATTTTTCTTGAGAGCCGGGTCGTCTGATGCTCGATAGTGTGTCTGACTCAGATACGGAGAATTCGTTCTCAAAAGATGTGAGTTTAATGGAACGGCTTTGTCTGCGTGATTGGCAGCGCTGTTTGGAGGGAGGAAGTCTTTAGAGATGTGAGATGAGCTGCGGGCATGCGAGGGCATTTCCAAGAAACTCACCTCATGTGCCTTAAAGCTCATTTGTTTGGTCCTTGTGTGTGTGTGTCAACATGACGGCACAAAGTTCAGCTCCTGCAGGTCTGAAGATCACTGAGAGAAATCAAACCCCTCAGTCGTGGTAATTGACCCTCTGTGAATCTGATTTTTAAAGACCATAATTACAAGCAGCAGTGGGGATCATGGTTTGTTGCTCTGTGAAGGATCTGGCAGAGTTTTGTGGTGCTGTAGTTCATGGACATCAAACAGAGAGAACAGAGAGATGTCAGTCCTGCAGAGAGAGGACATGATGAATGACAGTAAAAGACATGAATCCAATACTGACTCTTTTTTAGCTGCCTGACGAAGACGTTACAGGTCAAAACATTTCAGCAGTAAACCCTTGGAGCTTGTCTCTATGCTGTCTAACACATGATGAAGACCTACATTTCTACTCACTGATGAAGTAAAACTCACATAATGTTCTAAAACAATCTCCAGTTTTCTATGGCCTTAATTTTTGCTTCAATGTGATGAATCACTTTGATTTTTCAGCTGTTTGATCTGTTAGATTATCTAGAAAAACGCACTCTGTCTGATGATTTTATCCACGAACTGTCTCTCTACTGATTTTCCTGAAAAATATCATGATGTATATTGATGTGGTAAAATGAAATCAAAGGGTAAATTGTAGACGGACCTGACCGTCGGGAGCAATTTGGGATTACAAGTCTTGCTCAAGGACACGTTGACATCTGGACAGCTGATTAACCACCAACCTGGAGATTAGTGGACTCACCTGCTGTGGCTCAGTATCCAGCAGAGTGGGACTGTATTTAGTCCAGCTGTCCCCATTAAAAAAACCAAACCCACAGTTTGTTTGGATGAATTCAAACCCCATCGATTTGAATCTGTTTAGTGATCGTCTCTGATGCTGTAGGAGCTTTTGGTACGTCAGGTTTGGATGGTGAGTTTGTCCTGTTGTGTATTTGATGCTGTTGGTTTTTGGAGGTGCAGGTGCAACTAAGAGCATTAATGCTGCCTACATTTCATCCGTTACTGCAGGGCACCAATTAACACTGTTAATAATTATATTTGTGTTTGACGGGTCGATATGACGGCTGTGAAAAGGTCTATTTATCATAGTGTATCATAAAGAAACAGGAGGCCTCTGATGGATGAAGATGAACATATCTTTGACATTTATGAACTGCCTGACATACAAATCGATACGAGTACATCTAAGCTAATTCACAAGCTCATTTATCAGTCTGGCTCCAATATGCTGCATGTTTTCTCTGAGCTTCTATCTGGCTGAACTGCAACATATGAAATCTGCGTGAAGGTGGAGAGAATCATGGGAGGCAGAATAATTTCTCATGTGTATATAAAGAAAAATGGTGCTTTTCACTGATAACGTGACTTGCTGGTTGTGAGGCTCCGCTTCAGTCGGCACAGCTCTGTAATGTTCACACAGACCTGCTGTGAGAATTACAAACAGCCTCCTCTCTGCTCAAGTTGCTCCAGAAAGCTTTGTCAGTACATCTCTGCTTCTTTTTACACTTACTCACCAGCTCCGCTCGGGTCCTCGGGGAGAGAGAACGGCAATAACACCTTTGCGGGGAAAACAAATGACGACGTTGTGATGGGGAGCTGTACCTGTGTAACCTGGGCTGGCAGGTGGGGAGGACGCTGGCATGTAGAGCTGAGTCAGCAGGAAGTAGACAAGTGGAGATAGTCAGTCCTGATACGGGAAGACCAGCAAGACGGAAGCATTGTGTCGTAACAATCGCTGCACCATCCTGTGCTGATGAAGCCGTTAACTCCAAAGACGGCCACAGGGTACAAATCCAACTTCTTTTTACACCGGCTATAGTGGTGAGAGTCTCCTGATTAACCACATTCACCATTTCATCTCTTCTCACCAGGTGGTTACAGACAGAGAGACTAACAGGAATCTAGTGTTTCTTCTTCTGTGGTGCAGGGCTCTGAAACGAATCTCTTTATGTCTCAACCCAACTGAACTTGACTGGGACTGAATCCAACTGAAGACTCAAAGCTACTTTATCTCATTTATGATTGACCAGTAGTTTGACGGTTTACTGTGACACTTTCTGTCTCTTTCACTCTTCCCATTGGACATAGTGAGCTAAAGCCATGACGTCACATCCAGGCTCGTCTCTGTTCCACTTGATTCTGGTGTTTACTGGCTGTTAGAAGTTGAAACCTTTATGATTTTAACAAAGTTAAACAGTAATTACTCTGTGAGCTTCCAAACAACTACAGACATCTCTCTTAAAGTTATCTCTCCAAATCTTTAGCTGTAACCTCTGCTGTCTGAAAACTTGTATAGACGTCAGTCTTCTCTGTCCTGCAGACATGTTTGACTCTGACTGAAGTGATTGTACTTGCTAGTGGACACAGAGAACTGTCATGGTTGGAGAGAGAATCAGAGAAATTGGTTGCTCACACAGACAAAATACCAAACAATTACTTTATGTATCAGGATATTCCTGGTGGGGAAGTTGTGTTCAGTTCAATTGAAACGAGCTCCAGCCCCATGAGGTGCTATCGTTTCACAGTATTGTATAAAATACCTTTTGGATCCTTTTATCATTCTGTTTTTTCTGTGTTATCTCAATAGTCCAGTTTCCATTAAAATGTTGAGTAAGTTTTAAGTGGATTTCTGAAAAGTTAGTAAAATCAAAATGTGAGTCAGTGACTGTTATCCAATATTGTTATGCTAATCTGTTCCAAAGATGTGACAAGGTAACAGAATTAATCGAGCTCCAGCTCTGGTCCATCCTGATAATTTAATCACTGCTTCCCACCTAAAATTTGTTATTTCATTGAATGAGCTTGTCTCCTCTGACTCACATGAATCCTGCTGTGTTTTCAGACGCGAACAGACTCGTCTCTGAACTCAGACTGTAGATCTCTTTTAGTTTGCATTCAGATGTGGCTGTACATTCCACACCATGAGTTCCCTGACACCCATTTTCAGAAACAGGTAGACAGGTGCTCTGTGTGCTGCAGGAACAGGTACCACAGTGTTCTCCAGTGTTTGAAAATTCTCCTTCCATCAGCCTTTTATCTCACCGCTTCTTTAACAACACACTCACTTTCTCACCTCGGTCAACTATGAAAACTTTTTTGTGGAGACTGAAGCTTATTTTTCCCCAGAATTTGTTTTTTATGTTTTGATTGAAAGTGTTTTAAGGCACATGTTGTTTTTAGCTTATTATCTTCTGTAGATTTGTTTCTGATATTTGGTATTTTTTAATACACTGTCTCTGTTTGTTTGATGGTTCTATTAGTTTCCTGTTGTTGGATGTTGTTCATCCTGGAGTGGCTGTGGCTCAGGAGGCAGTTTGTCCATTAATCACAAGGTTGACGGTTTGATCTTGGAGTGTCCTTGAGCAAGACCTGAGCCCCAAATTTCGTGTGTGTGTGTGTGTGTGAGCGACAAAAAGCCATTTGTCTGTTAAGGTAGAAAAATGCAGCCCATTTACCTTCCTGTTGTGTCATGAGCTCAGCAAAGCCAGTTCCTGACAACAAACTGCAGTTAGTTCAGACAAATCCAAACTCACTCTGGGTTCAGAGCTCTCACCGGACACTGATCATGGATGAGTCCTAACCGACAGTCATTTGAATCATCATTCGAGAAGCCGCTGAATCTACTCACGTTTTTTCATTTGAATGGCTGCAGTTTGTGTTAGTGCTGGACTGTAACTGAAGTCTGGATAGAGGTTTTTTGAGTCCACCTTGCAGACGACCCAGAGGCAGACCCATATTATTGTACATTTTAAATTCACCATATTATTCACGCATTGATTTCGTCACCTGGAAATGAAAACAAAATGCACATGTCAATACAGAAACAACATTTAATTTTCTTACCAAATCTGGAGAACATAATGTGTGTGTGCATTTGGTCTGAATCTTATTTTCTGTCGTAGTGGTGGCATTTAGCTCGATGTGGTGAACTCTGCTGAGTCATATGGAAGATGACCTGTGCTCTACTCTGCCATAGTTGAGGTTTGCAAACAAGATGGCCTTTAAAACCACGACTTACTGTCTCTCTGAGCAGCAGCGAGTTGCAGTAAGCAGGTATGTTATTAACTGTAGGTAGTAGAAAAATGAAAGGTCTCAAATATAAAGAAAAAATGCTTTTTTAGTATCTTTTGTTGTGTCAGTGTTTTTCAGGCATTTGCATCTTTTGTGAGGAAGCTCTGGAGGCATCTGTGGTGATGGCTTAATTAATTAGCATTCTTTGACTCTCTAGTTGCCTGTTGTCTCCGTCTCTATCTGTCATCTTCTTCCTCCCACAGTGCTCGCTTGTCTCCGCTTTCATTAGAATAATCCACTGCATCCGCTGCTCCACTAAATCTGCGGTATCACACGCGTCTTGTGGATAAATATGTGTTAGGACAGGACAGATTGTGTTGAATTACAGGGCAGAGGTGGGAGGGATATATATGGTTTCATGTGGCCTTCTTGTCACACGATGAAGCTTCATTTCTGCAGACGAGACCTCGGGCAGTGGCAAGATGCTCGTTTTTTCTGTCTTCACCGACTTTTTTAATGGACAGAAGTATAATTTAATGTCAGCTGTGCCCCACATAAATGCAAGCTATAGCTTTCTCAGGCGACTTGAGTAATGGCCACCAGCACTTCAGTCACAGTCATAATGACTTTGGCATTTTAGGTTGAGCTACTATCTAACTGGCCTACAAATCTGCTAAGAGTTAGCTTATATCATCCCGAGCTACTGTGCAGAGACACGCTCACTCTGTGGTTTGTCAGCGAGATTAAGTCTGCAAAGCAGCTAAACTTTGGCTGTCATTGCTCGAGAAAATGCAGAATTAATTGAGCCAATATTTAGACCAATCTGCATCTTTGCCAAGTACATTTAAAGAGCAGGAATTTGGCCCAGAACAAAATTAATTTTGGCAGAAACCTTCACTAGAATCCAAACTATGACTGTGCAGAGACAGAGTCTGTCTGCCAGTTTATTCCCACAATCCACTGATGTACTTTCACAACTTTAAATACACATCATGTCAGCAACGGAGAATTCAAATCAACAATGTGTTCGGCAAATTACTTCTACAACACACTGAAGCACGATTTAAATTTTAGTATCATTTGTATTGAGGAGACGGCATCTGTATTCAACAGCATCACCTTGTTTCTGGTGTTCATTTGAAAACACTGATGCTCATTTACACCTTTCTCTGCTATTGACACAGTTTAACTATTTAACTCTGAAAAATAAAAAATAAGGCTCCGTCAAACAGCAAAGTAATTCGATGATATGTTTTTTCATATGTTTAAAGTAACAGCTCGAGATGACTGTTAACTCCTGAACCTCAGTGCTTGAACAAACTCGATGATAGACTGTGACATGTTGCGGTGAGCTCAGCTCTGTCCTCGTCCGCCGCTGCACATACGACAGATTTGAAGAATAATCAGATTAAAGGAAAAAGGCAGACAAATTGATGGACAATTAGCTGAGGATCAAAGTCGTCCTCTATCCTGAAAGCACATCACTCTCATTAACAACCAGGAGGGAAAATGAGCCTGGTTGATCAAAGTCACTTTATAAAAGTAAACCTGGGTGCCTCTGTGGAGCTGCTGTCAAACTCACATGTCCCGAGTCACGCACCAACACACCAACACACCAACGCACGCTACATGTCAGCACTGAGCGAGTTCATACCACTGCGACCTTTTGTATTTTCACACTGTTCAAACGACCTTGTAACTTTGAATTCTTCTACAGTGCAGTTTTTCTGTTGAAGTAAAAGGTTTGATGTGGTTTAAATTTGTGTTAATTTACCCAGAATTCATGTCACATTCGTCCTAAAATATATAAATACGCTTGCCTTGAATTTGGACTAGTTTGATGTTATCTAACTGTGAACGGCCAACACAGCTGCAGCGAACATGGGAGGAGTGGTTTGAAGGAGGATAGTTGGTGAGAGAAGGAGTCTGAGTTGAGGTCAGAGGTGAAGCTCTTTTGTCAGCTTCCTGCTCGATCACGTCTCTCAGTGGGCGAACACTGTGAATACTGTCTGCTGTCGTATCAGATGTGACAGAACCGACCACCTCTCTGTGACAGTCAGCGCTTCGTGAAGCCATTTAACAGAAACTGAAACTGATAATGATCGTCTGACCTGATGGACCTTTCTCAGGTCGCTGATTCTGAGATAAACTTCCAGAAAACAAGGAGATGCAGCACTTCTTCTGTACGTGTGTGTGAGACAGACAGACCTGTGTTCCTCCACCTCCTCGGGCGGTCGAGGTGTCGAGATATGAGCTCAGAGACGCCGGCTTGGATGAGATTGGATCGATTTTCTGTCGGTCGAATCAGTGGATTGTCAGCGGACCGCCTTCAAAGACACGATCAGGGGAAAAAAATAAAACACTCCAAGAAGACGCTTCTACAAGACAGAGGCAAGAGAAAAAGAGGAAAAAATCAATGTCTGGGAGTTGTTGTCTGCTGCGGGCGAACGGGTGGGGAAGGTGGTGTGTGGTCGTGCTGTATGTCAGCCTGCAGCTCTTCAGTGGACGACCACCAGGAGTTATTGTTCGCTGCACTTCACAGCAGAGTCACAGTGTTTTACAGCTGCTAGAAAACCACAGAGCCAAAAACTGTTTGTCATCAAGCAAGTCCTCAGACAAACAAGCTCATTTTCATATTTGAAAGTTTTCAAGTATCAAAGCAACATTTTTTTTTTCTGTCAGCAAATTTGAACAGAACATAAAAATTCATTTCTTCTTATTAACTATTTACCGATTCTTTTGTGAAAGTGCTCTCTCTTCCTCGAGCCCCACGGACTCTACAGCAATGCTAAAATATTTAATTATTGATCAAGGAAGAATTTCAGCACTCTCTGTTTCTCTGTTTTATATCATTGTTGGTTTGAAAACTTTGGGAAGAGACTCTTGAAGACGTCACCTTTGGCTCTTTGTAATGGACATGTCCCATAATTTAACCAAGTAAATGTTTCATGTCAACATGTTTTTACAGATGAATTGATGATGAAATGAGAAGAATGAGCTCAGACCTTTTTGCCCTTTTGCTTTGTCTCAACCTCTCTCTCATTGATCCAGATGTGCTCAGATCACAGGAAGCTGTCGTGTCAGAGAAGCCGTCTGTGATTCTCACCCATGATGTTTAATCGAGAGCTACAGCCAGTTAGCAAAGACTGTTAGTGGCTCAGGTTTGAACTGAGCTCCTGTGCCTGTAGATGGTGACGCTGCGACGGGACCGTTGCAGAGAGAAGGCTGAAGCTTCTCACTCTCTCTGTGGGCTTTTCTTTCCACTCTGGTGGCAAATCAATCTCTGTCCTTGATCAGTAAATTACTGCCCTTCACACTCCCAGCCGAGCACAGCATCATTATGCACTCTTTGTCAGCTTCCCTCTCTGGCTCACCCTCCGTTTGTCTCTGTCGCCTCTTCTTCTTCCCTTTTTATCAATCTCTTCCTGTCAGATCTTTTCTCTCCTCTGCCTTTTGCTTTTTTTCTGTGAGGCTCTTTTCTTTCAGAATCTCCTTTCTTCCATTTGACTTGATGTCTCTCCTGGCCCTGGTCTTCCTCCCCTCTCATTTCCTCTCTCTCTCTTCTGAACGTCTTTTTCCTTCTTTACGTCTTCTTTTTTAAAATCCCTGTATTGGTACAAAATATGGACAAAATAAAATGCTTGAATTTATTGACGTAAACTCTGAAGTAACTTCATCAGAATTACAGACGGCAGTAAAGCGGTGAGTCAGAGAGGGTTGAAAGCTAATTAGCAGCATTTATCAGCTGTGAAAGCGTTTTGGCAATTAGCACTTTGATATGTCAGTTTTTTCAAAGCAGCACAGAGCGACTCCCAGAGCATAAGAGGTCAAATCATCTGCTCCCAAACTGCAGGAGTGTCAGTCCAACAACAGAGAAATGTCCAAAAACTATTTGTTCTTTACACAACAAATACTTTTTGGACATTTCTCTCTTTTTTTGGAGGGGGCGCAGTGTTTTTAGACTGAATAATCAAAGTCTGGGAAATCAATCATGACTCAGCAAAGAAGAAATGCTCACAAACACAGATTTAAACAAATTTGTCAACAACATTTGAGTGAAATCAGCCTTTTGTGTTGAAAAACTCTTAGATCTTTTATTTCAACAAACGTGTTGGATTTGTAGTTTTGTTCAGTGTAGATTATCTGAATTTTCATGTAAAAAAATATATTTTTCTCAGGAGTTGGTGGAGAAGAAACCAGAGCTAAAAGGAGAGTGAATGAGTCAATGTGATGATAATGTTGCTTTGTGTCTGCGCCACATTGAAGAGACTGACTGATCTCTAACGAGTTCACCACAACAACTAGGACACAGCTGCGATAATATGTCAGTGTTATGTGCACAGTGTGTCTGCTGCCCCCATGTGGCCAGAAAAGATTAAGGAACTAATCGGTTAATGCAGCTCTAAGATTTGACACTAAGTTTTCATCAGGGTCTTTGAGCACTGGGTGAATTTGCTGCATCCCTCTGTGTTGAATATCTTTTAGTTCTGGACAGTTGGTTGTACAAAACGAGATGTTTGAAGACGTCTAGAAGAAAAAATAATTGATGGAATAATCT
Source organism: Holacanthus passer (assembly GCA_025331565.1). Lineage (NCBI taxonomy): Eukaryota > Metazoa > Chordata > Actinopteri > Pomacanthidae > Holacanthus > Holacanthus passer. The sequence goes on along the minus strand of JAFREQ010000097.1, from coordinate 533,659 downwards.
GCAGAATAATTGAATGAAACCAGTTGCAGCCCTGTTTTCAACAATGATTTACTCTGAAGTTTGAATCCGTTCAACTCACGTCCGTCTTCTCATCCGTCTTCATTCTTGTGTTTTCTTCCACTTGAGAAACTTTGAGTCCCACTCGTCTGTCTGACTCTCCCTGCTTCCTGTCTGCTTCTCCGTGACCCAGTCTGAGCAGTAACGAGCTCCAGGTCCAATCAAATGGACGATTAAATCCCATTCAGGGCGCAGCTTTATAATCTCAGTGCAGCTGATGTTATCTGGGTCACGGTGCTTCAGGCTCCCTCGCTGCATACAGATCCCGGAGTCGTCTCCTCACCACAATCCAGGTCCTCATCCGCCTCGGTGCTAAAGGTCTTTCACATTTCAAATCCCTCCAGCGGTAATTAGCAGGTTTCCTATGCAGGTATGAGGGTTGTTTGTTTTCAGACCGTATCCGAATCTTTCAAGGACCTCAAACTATGAAATGTTCAGCGGCTTATTTCTACACTGGAAACTGTTGCATCATTTCCCTTTTCTGTCTTTGAGTGATGACGGTTAAGTTTGATGGACTCTGCAGAGAGGAAGAATGAGATGGTGGAATTTCACAATGGGTGAAATGCTAATGCCAACATGCTAACATGCCCACAATGAATGTTAACCTTCTGATGTGTAGCAGGTATAACATTTACCATATTCACCATCTTATTACAGTGTGTTAGCTTGCTAATTAGCACTAAACATAAAGTACAGCTGAGGCTGATGAGTATGAAGATGATTTGTTGGTATTTATTCAGAATCCAGAATTTTGACCTGATGATGGTACTAGATGAAAACGTCACCAATAATTCATGACGATCCATCCAATAACTGTCGACAGAGGAAAAACATCAGGATCACCGTGTTATTAGGCTTCATCCTCTGGGAACCGTACACATCTGTAGAAAACTTCATGTCATGTTCACGTTGAGTAGTTGAGTTATTTCAGTGGCGAATTACAGCAGCTCCTCTTTGGTAAAACCAGTAAAGCTGCATTAACTGAATTTTGGCCACAAGGTGTTTTTTCTTAAAGCAAACTCACAGAAACACAACCCTGGTTTCCAATCAGCTTAACAAGTGTTAATTGCTCAATTTATTAAAACGGCTGAAAACAGAGCAACATTATCATCCCATTGTGTTTGTGTCGACTTAATTACTGTAAGTCCAACATTCACTCTTCCCTTAGCTCTGATTTCTTCTCCACCAACTCCTGATAATCCTGACAGTTGTAAAGGAATAGCTTTATTATCCAAATGTTGTTTACTGTTTGTGTAAAAGATATGATGTATTTAATATTTAAACGTATCAAGGTCATGTTTGGAAAATGGCAAAAAACTAAAGAACTAAAATAAAGTAAAATCCAACTCGGATGCTGAAAACAGCAGCTGAGATCGTGCCACACCTTCAGACACAGATGATTGTGTTCAGTTGTGACAGAGGGACTCTCAGTGTAGCTAATTATCACCTTTGGAGGGCACAGTTGAAGGACACGGGCCTCTGGGTTACAGGTGTAACCTCCTGCAGACACTCAAAGACAGTGTCCTGTTGCTAAGCTTCAAAGCCAGAACTCATCATCGCGCTCACCCGCACAGTCGATGCACGATAACCTCACCTGGACCGTCACGTCCGACCTTCGGCCGAGGTCGCTCGGCGGGAGAGGAGACGTCGAGGACGAAGTTCGCTCTGACTTTGCGGTCTGGCCTGGAAGTGGAAAGCCGTCCTGTAGCACAGAGGCCGACGGCGGTTTATTGGGATTATTAAAAGGCGGCAGCAGATCCCGTCAGTGTCAGCCTGCGGCCCGTCGGATCCCCGAGGAGCGCTAACGAGCCAACAGACAGCTCAATCAGTCTGTCCTGCTGTTTTCATCCTCTCACGCACAAACACGGGCTGATCGTTCATGCAGATGGGCCCTCGATCGCTTCATCTAATGCTCATATCTCCAAATCTGTCCTTTTCATTCCTTCTGTTTGTCTTCTCTTCTGCTGCTTCAGCTCTGTTGTTCTTTGCCTGCCTCCTACTATAGGAACAGAAACGTAGTTAACCAAAGAGAAACTTCATCTTTTCTCCAAACAGTTCGATCTTATTTGTTATGTCGATTGTGCTGAATGAACATTTGCTATTTGTGTTTTGTTCCTGCTCATTTTTCATTTCACTGCTGTCAGTTATTTTGCTGGCAGTATTACTCAGGTGATAATTTATTTAGATTTGCTTTGATAGGATTTTATTCTCATTAAAGATCCTGCTGGATTGTGAACGCGGGATGTTTCCTCGGGGGATTTTCTATCAGACCCACTGTGGGGAGCGCGGCCGCCCACTGACAGAGAGACGTTTCAATAAAATGTGGCTCCTCTAGCATCTCTTTTGTCAAGCGGCAGACTGAGACCTGGTCCTTTTTGTTCCGCTCTCGCTTGATGAATCTGTCAATCTGAATTGTGTTTCTTTTTCCCTTCATGCCATGAACATTGATTTCCAATGACGTGGGAATGAAACAGAATAGATGGAAATGAAATAAGAACAGAGGAGATATTATACGACTTGTCAAGAGCTCCTCTGAACCTTGTTTTTTTAACCACTGATGTCAGATTCGTTGAACGTGCAGGACTGTGACTCGGACTGTTTGCTCACTTTTTAGACAAACTTGAAGTCATCAGAACAACCTATGTTCTTTTTTGCAAATCTGAAAAACATGGAAAAAGTATTTTGATTGTATTTATTCTGTGTGGAGGACGTGGACGTTGTTTGTTGTATTGGATGTTTTGTAAGATGTTCACACTGTTTCTGTCCAGCATTTATAATCAATGCTGAGGTTTTTTGATCCAGGTTTTTGAATATAATGTTGTTTTGTTATCAACCAAGCGAACAAGGCTCCGTGTGACTGGAGGAGACAGATGATCTCACTGGTGGACTAACTATCATCAAACTGCATCATACTGTCAGTTCAATTAAATCATGATATATTTTGGCCATTATTTATTTATTATCTCAGCTAACATTTGATCGTATAACTCTTTTGACCCTGTTTGTTGCTTTTTATACAGGAAGAGAAAAATAACACCTGTGTCTCATCGTACGGTTCGGTACAGTTAACATGAACAGGACACATTATTGTTGACACCTGCTGAGGCTTCACACTCAAAGTTAAGGCAGCGAGACTTCGTATAATGACAGAAGGATTTCTAAAGCAGCGTGTGTGAGGCGGCCGTCAGCTCCACTGTGCTGTCAGGATCTTTATCTCGAGCGCCTGTTCGTGTCGGCTCCCCCGGTGGACGAGGGGTCGCACTGTTTGTGTATGTTCTTCACAGATGCTCCATCACAGCTCCCACTAGATTTTCATTCCAGTTATCGATTTTTGCTCCATTGAATTTCACTCCGCGGCTTCATAAATTCTGTGGCCATGCGAGTGCTTGACAGGTGGGAGATGAAAGTGAGAGTATCTCGGACTCTCTCTTATTAACCTAACTGGCATAAACAACCTCCGCCTCCTCAGTGCTGTTCTGTGTTGTTGTCAAATGAAACTGACAGTTCGGCATCAGGTAGAGAGCTGATGTGAATATGGATAGAACATAATGACATTGTTTGCAGGACATTGTTGAGTGTAAATGCAACCTGACAGACTAATTACAACTGTTCACTCTATCACACACACACACACACACACACACACACACACACGACTGACTGGCCAATCAACTTGCCCTGCATTAACTGTTACTGACCCCGAGCCAAGGTGAGGCGGTCGTAGTTTGTGTAGGTTCTCGCTCTATACAAAAGAACTAATCGTGTTAGAATAAGAATATATAATATTGATATAATGCCTGACATGTTGCGTGTGTTTGTCAGAGTGAGTTGAACCAGAGCAGTTTGATGTGGAGGAACATCAAACATCTTCAGGATTAAATGAGCTCTTCATCTCTTGGACCGTAGTAAAAGGTGTTGGAAAGGTTTTGTAGAGCAGCTTTGTTTCCTTTGGTCACTCTTTAATTTGAATGTCTGTTGGCAGCTATAAACTCTGCTCCTGTGCTCTGTTCCTCCTCATATTTTTTAATATGCCTTTTGTTTGTCCAGCTCAGTGGTTGTAAATGATGAGCAAACTCCTGGTGGACGTGTTTATGTTTCAGGCTTTGTAGTATTGATTTTCATGTTTTCAAAAATGACACCATACAGACGTTCGTAACTTTGGCTCTGAGACACACGATGAAACTGGAAAGAAGAACAGGTGCATATTAATTCATGTCAACGCCTGCAAACAGGACGTGCAACGTGGAGTCTGTTAAACTGAAACCATGTTTAAAATATTTCATTCTCAATGTAGTGACTCCTTGACGAACTGCTTTCGGTGAGCTTTGATTCCCACATGTTGCAGCTGCTGTCATCGTTGCTTTGGTCGACTCACAGGATGCCGAGAATCTCGTGACTGTGCCGAGTGTCCGAACATCCGGACTGAGCACGGACAGAGCTCAGATAATCGTCCTTGTCACGACGATGCCGCTGCAGTTTTCCCTCCCTGTGTTCACGCAGATGAAACGTGTCCTCTCCATCTTGTTGACAGTTGCTGCAGCAGACAGTGTGAATATCTGAGGCCTCTGTGTCGAGCTGCCTGGCGCCGTCTCTTCCTGAAAAATATGTTTACATATATACAGTTCAGACACTTAACTCACAGCTCAAACATGAGTGGCGCCTGTTATCACACTCACACCGACTGAGTTATTTTAATAAGTGAGCTCACACTCGACAACTACAGTCTGAGTGATGCATGGTTTTAATGTTGCCCAACATTTGAGTCATAATCGACTGAGAGACACACAAAGACGATATAGCTCACTTTTTAACGACTGTATGTTTGTATGTTAGTAAGTCCTACAAATTAGCAACTCGGCTAAAATTGTCCAATGTAATGTAAATGTAATGTCAGGTCCAAATCAGTATTCAGGTTTATTCTCAGATTCAGGCCTGAGGTTCACTGTGTCTCTGGAGAAGCTGAAGCAGGTGTTTAGAGGAGAGCTGGTAGTTTCAGCAGCTTTTAAGGCAACACATCAATGGTGAGCCACACACACGGTAAAACTCACTGCTGACACTTGGTGCAAAGAGCCAGTAAAAATGTTATTGATTACACTTTTTAGTCATTAATCGTTGTTGTGTCAGCAGGAGAATTCTGTCCTAAAATATCTGTTAGTGCCGCCGGAGAACCAGAGTTCAAGAAGGCCAAATTGAATCGTGAGATCTAAAGAAAATGGTGTTTTAGCTCTGAGAGCAAAGTGCTAAGTGACCCAATCCTGATGGGGTCTAAGTGGTGTGTGTGTGTGAGTGTGTGTGTGTGTGTGAGTGTGAGAGTGTGTGTGGGGGGGGGGTTAAGGAGTGCTGTTGTCGTATTCTGTCAGCTCTCTGAAAGCGTAAGCCTGGAGGAATACCTGACAGCCATCTGGCGGTTGTTTTTCTCTGTGACATCTCACACACACAAACTTTCACATGCAAATAATCAGACGCACACACACACACACACACACATTTACAAAGGCACACTGAGACATAGCCTGGAAGGAATCCAGCAGCTTCTGTTTGTTTGAATAATTAACATTTGGTTTGCAGTGCTGGTTTGTGTATTTAAGTCTTGAACTTGACTCAGTGTGAGCTCTGAAAACAATCACACCTTGTACCTCTTATTTCTCTGCTGTCATCTGTTGTTAAATAGCTTGTGTGAGTGTTTGCAGCATGACTCAACATCATCTATCAATCCATCGTCCCTGAAGGATTCCTCCAGTGGGGCTTTATAAGTAATGATGCACCTCCTCTGCTGCGTTCTTACTCCGTCTGTCCCTTGGATTACATCAATCAGTTTAAATGGCTTCTTTCATGTCAGTACTCGGCCGCAGAGAAGGTATCTGTGCTGGTTGACCCCCAGGATGTGGTGAGGAACTCTGACAGATCCAGCATCTGAGAGTTCAAAGCTGCTGCTCGGAGATGTGGCCCGGAGGTTGTACTGGCACCGAGCCAAGAATCCAAGTCGGCACCAAAGAGAAAGGAAGCTGTCGACAGTGGGTTTGGTTCAGGGGACTGAGACTGGGACACAGAGGACTGGGTCATAAATGTTGGAAACGTTCAGATGTGTGGGGAGGTCGAGGAGGCTGCGCATGAGGACTTACTGCATACGGACTGTCAAGCAGACGTCAGTGGAGTGGACGGATGGAGATGGTGGAGAAGCCTCTTCACCGTCTCAGGTCTGGACAGGATCTGTTGTTCGGTAGCATCTGTTTGCAGCATGTTGCTTTAGCAAAGAACCCATTCAATTATTGTCTTTTTTCCCATCATGCCTTGAGCAACTGTGATCTCATTTTGTGGTGTGAGTAGTCTCCCCCCTCAGCACTGCTCTGGTAGATGAAGTGAAGGTCGTTGGTCCCAGTCCTTTGGTCCTTGTGTAACCAGAGTGAGAGCTGTGTCTGAATCACTTTCCTTCACAGGAGGCCTGAGCCGAATGAATCATTTTACATCAACAGTCACGAGTTGTCATAGTTGTAAAAGACGTTTGCAGCTTTGCAGAGGCAACAGTTTACATCCTCATCTACATGTTTGCTTTTTCAATCTGATTGTTGAGAGTATGCGACTGTAGAGGTTACGACCTTTTCCTGACGCTCATCTCAATATAAGTTACCTGCTGTTATCATTCAGGAGTCATGATGTACCAGTTGATATGGATCATATAGCCCTAATGTTGATGCTCTTTTCAGGGGCAGGAGAGCTCAGGGCTCCACACGTTTCCTGTGGACCAGTATCAGAACTCGTGCCTCCTGTTCTGGATCGTGGAGAAGCTCCTGCAGGAGTCAAAGGTACGGTGCAGGGTGGAGGCGGGGTCAGAGCGAATGGGCTTCCTGAGTCACCTGGAACAGAGAGTCTTTCTACTGTCGGACGAGTTTCCCTTGTTTTCCATGTGCATGTGGAGGATCGGAGGTCTCCTCACCTCCTCACACAGATAAGAGGAACAGGCCGCTCACCTTCAGAGGTTTGTTCTCCAGTCCCTCATGTGACCATGTGGCTCGAAACAAACTAACACAGCTGACGCATCTATAGAAGCTGTGGCTCGATGCACCAAGAAGCAATGCACACACTCGTCATACTGATAGTTTCCTTATTTTTAACGACGTAGCCGACAACAAGCACAAAGAGTATTGCCAGCCTTGTCCTTTAAGAAATACAAGTCTGTGATCATTCTGTACAACAACAGTTCAGATACTGAGAACTCAAACCAAGCGGACGGTGACTCCGTCCGGTGTTTGCACACGTCCTACTTCTTATTCACGTGTATTTCAAAACTTCAAGCTGGGAAAAGTGACAACTAATAAAACCGAGAATTCGAAACAATTCTGTCGAGGTGGACACAAGGTTTTTTATTCTCTGTTTACTCTAAAAACTTTTGTCAATGTAGAGGAAGTTGGTAAATATCAACACAGAACAAAACACATTAGTGAAGTTTTGAATTTTAGAATTCTTTTTAGAGCCTTAGTTGAACTTGTGTTGCAGTAGCTGCCGTGTTGGGAGGAAAACTGTTATTAGTAAAAAATGTGGAAAATGTTTGTACTTCAGTTTTGTTTTACTCTGGTCATTGTGCTAAGTGGAATCAGATGCATAACTGCCGACCGAGAGGAAAAAATAAATAGTTGTTTACTCATTCATTCACACACTGAATGTATCTGTAATTGAGCAATATGTTTCTGAATTGACAACAAATCCCCGAAGTTTGATCCTTCCAGTGTTGTTTGAAGTTAAAGTGCTGCTGTTAATTGAGTAATGATCCTGAAACGATCACTGAAAGCCACAAAATTACTAATAATTCTTGTTAAGTACTAATAATCTGGATTTGTCCGTGATTTTCCCTCTGTAATGGATCAACACAGAGAGCTCACAAAGGCTTGTTGTATTTGTGCGAGGCTTTAAATATTATTCTTCAGTGTGGATATCGGAGGCTCTGATGTGGAGTAAATGGGAGAAATGTGTTTTGAGTTTCCTGCAGGGCTCAGTGCAGATCTTCAAACGCAGAAGTGTGACAAAAAGGATCTGGATCACTCGCAGCTTGTCGCACTTGGGAAAAGTGTTAAAACTTTAGAGACTGATGTGACAAAACGCTTTTGATCCAGTTAGAACAAAGAGTGTGTAAATTTACACCAGCTGTTATTTTAGTTGATGTGGTTAAAGAGAAACCTTCATCTTACACAATTAAAACTATGAACTAAAAATACTGATAAAATGTTTTTACCCCAAACATGTGAAGAGAGAGACTTCAGGCTCAAGTTGAGCCGTCTTCCTCTGGACAGTGTCCGTCCATCAGAGACAGCAGGTACGAAGCCTGAAGGGCAAAACCTTAATTATGTAGGTAAATTGCTGCTGCTCGTCAGGCTTATAGCTTTGAGCTCATTGTGGTGATTAAAGTTGAATCTGAAGAGCTTATCAACGTCTTTATCAACTCTGCCTTTCTCTCTGGGTTTGGCTGGACTGTCACATGACACTGTTTTGAGATATTTGAGGGAGTGAATCAGACCAGGAGAGAGGACAGAGAAGGTGGAGACGCCAGCAGCCATCTGTTAATGGATTCTGTGTCTACATGTGTTTCCTGATGCTCTGAACTTGTTCTCCTTTCATCGTTCCCTGGTCTGTTTCTTACCGTCTCCTCATGCAGCAGAGTGAACTCACGCTCTCCTCCCCGCTGCTTATTTGCTGTCTGCAATAATGGCCCAGGCGTGAGAGCAGCTAAATAAGTTTCCTGGTACGTCATGAATTACCAAAGACTCACGGGCCCCGGCTGCGCCGATAGTCATCACTCCTATTATGTCTGCTTTGGGTTTCTGCCCGTCTCCGTCTGTGATCTCCTCATCTTTCATATCCTGTTGAGAGCAAAGCAGGGAGAGACTGCGCTTTAAAATGGACTGTTCATACGTGCGCTGATGGTTAATGTGTCTCTGTGCTGAATCTGTCTCATCATGTGGAGAATTGACAGACAGAGACATGGTGGTTGGGTCGTCAGCAGAAAAGCTCAGTGAGAGTCTCAGCACATGAGTGAAAACGGTTTCATCAGGAAGAAGATTAACATTTGGATAATGAACAAACCTGCCTGCTAATACATTAATAACAAGATAATAGCGACTGCTGAGAGGCGTCTTTAAGTTGGCTGATATTCCATATTTTTCTCACTGTCAACAAATCCCAAAACCAACACTCAGTGTATCTGACTCAAGCTTTGTCTGTGTATCTAAGCAGCTTCCTCCTCTGAGCTGCGCAGTTAATAGTATTAAGATGGTGATCTGGATTCATGGCTCTGTGTGATCCCATTTTATGAGACTATATTCCTCCATGTTTGCTGCAGCAGGCAGATCCACTGTTTTAAACCAAGCGCTTCCAGTATCTCCCTGAAAGTGTTCACAGGAGGAGGAACACAGACAGTGATGCTGAGGAAGAACAAACTGATTCATCCTTCACTTCAGTCTGCTGCTCTTTGGAACCAAGACAGAGAATCAGATTTATGTCTTCTGCAGGAACCAATGAGCTTTGAGCTGAGAGCCGCAGACAGGAAGTGAGAAAATACTGAGACGAACATGTTGTTGGCTTTTGTCTTTTCATGGGATTTGTTAACGTATCATTTAAAACCATTTGAGCTATTAAAGGCAAAACTTTGAGAACAATCTGGATGTTAACCTCTATATGATGTGTACGTTCATTTTGTAGTAAATAGTTTTAGAAGAGTGTCCACCCGTGCGTTGGACCGTGAAATACTGGAGCCATAATGCAAAGCGTGAAAAGCTTGAAATAAGGTAAGAGGACATAAATCAGTGAGGCTGTAAAGTAGCTTAGTGAGCAGAGGCTGCAGGAAGCGTGTGCAGATTGTGTAAATAATGCTTCACTAAGGCTTACCCAGCCTCTCCCATCAGGACGGGATGATTTATGAGCCCTCTGACTCTTTAAATCTAGTCGACCTTGATTGATATGAAAATTAATTTTCCATATGTTCAGTCGCCGCTGTTATAGATCAAAGAATTTTTGATGGTTGGTCCTGAAAATAGTTGAGTGTTAAGGTCAACGTGGTTCCTTTTAAAGTTTGATCGTTTTGATGTCAGACAGGTTTTTCAAATAGGAATGGAACAAAGATTGTTTCATAAATTCATCATGCACTTTATCCTCTGTGTGTTTTTATTGATGGCTAAAAAGGAGCTTAGCAGTCAAACAAACTAGAGGAGCAGAGCTTTTACTGCACTAAATGCTGCTCGGTGGATCATTTGTGTTCCAGCTTTAACTGAAGAGACCAAAGTAAGACAACGGACTGAGTCGAGGGTGACGTGAGATATTCACTGAAAAAAGATGGAAAGAGATTTGAGATTTGTATTCACGGCTTGTGGCAGCATCGATTTAAAGAAACATTCGTCACAATCCTTTGAGCAAGAGAAGAGGATTAAACTTCTCCACGTCTGTGTATTTTGAATTCAAAAGAAGGTTTTAAGAGAGTTGAAAAGGGGATATGAAGAGTTTCCTTTTTATCCATGAGGACCAGGTGTTTTTTAGCTGTTGGTGCTGATAAAGATGACTTTTACAGGCTTTTTGATCTTGATTGATATTTGAACTACTCGAACTTTGATGCTCTTCCAGATACTTAACAGTGCGTTCTGTTCTAGATCACCGGCCTCATTTCACAGCTGTTTCAACTGTAACTGTCTTAATGATTTTATCACCAGAGAGCAATTAGCACCAAATTAGACCCTGGAAATATATATTCATAACCGGTCTGAGAAAGGCTTATTGAAGTGAGAGGACTCCAGACGAACTTGTTGGAAACAATCTGAGAAATGACTCCAGGTGAATATATATTGTAGGATGGAAAACATAAAGCTTCATGTTTTCTCCCTGACAGTCAAAGAGATGAGTTCGACAGCAATCTCACCCGCAAATGCACAAAAACAGTGAAACTGCAAATGCAAACTCACAACATGGCAGTGAACCGTTATGCTGCTGATATTGTTCTTTTCCAGTTTCAAACCCTGGAGTGAGCTGAATCCCAGAGAAAACAGAACCTGGACGTGTTCCTGCTTTGGCACCGATCTGTGGCCGCTGTTGAGGTGCCCTTGAACGAAGCTTTGAATGTTTGTGTTGCTGTTAGTCAGCTGTGGACGGGAGTCGCATCGAGCCGCGAGCGGCCGCAGACACTCGAGCCGTGTTGGCATCGTGGACGTGTTTCTCCTCTGCAGAGAAGGACGAGGTTGAAGCGCTTCGTCTCCTTCATGATGTGTTGCAGAAAAACTAGAGGGAGCTTGTCAGCTTAATGTGCTGGTTTATGCTCGTACTAGTAAATATTTCCAAATATGTCCACATCTTAGCTAACGAACTGCTCATTTAATCATTTCACATCGTCTTTATGAACATTAGTTAGGCCACGACTCAAAGTGTTTCTGCCTTCAAGCCAGAAAAAGGTGGATGCAGATCTTGAGGTTACGTCTGCAGAAGTAAGGATTGAAATGAAAACCAACTCTTCCTTCAGTTCCGTCCTTCTGTTAGTTCTCCCCCTGAACAAGCTGCTGTCAGACAGTTTGAGTTTGAGCAGCCAGTCACCGCTCGTCTCGTCCTCTGAGTCCGGCTGATGAATCTAATCTGTTTTAGCGAGCTGTAAATTGAGGACGACTTCTGCTCGTTCATCTTAATTTTACAGTTTTTTGCATCTCTGGGAGATGACAGCATTATTTTCACTACAGCCACGTTCAGTTGACGCATTACTTCAGAGCCTATCAGTGGAAATACACAGAGGAGGAAGAGGGCGTTTATCAATCTCATGTACAGAGTGAGAGCTTTTTCAGTACGCTGAGCAATATGAGGCCGGTGTCAGGATTTATGTCTGCTTCCTCTTGTGTGTCATGATGTGACCTAGTGATGAAGTTAAACAGAACTTTGAACGTCCGACCTCACGCTTGTTAAACACTAAATATGTTAAACATTAATTGTGAGTCCAAACTTCACTAAAGAAAAGCTGGTTTTTATAGACACATTAAACATCGTAAACAATAGCCTCATTTTTTCTCGTTAAATCTCAGTGTCAGAGCAGGAAAAAGGAGAAAGCTTGACTTAGTGACTCGAGCTTTGTGCCACTGCCTCAGTTTTACATGTGTGAATCCATCGTGCCTGGTTAGTCTGTCCAGTTAATGGATGATTTTATCTTTAACTCAGGCTGATTTGACAGCCAGCGTCTGTCCTCCGGGGCTTCCCGCTGGCTGCCTCTTTGGTTCAGGCTTTCCAGAGGCTGATTGTGACCAGCTGCTCTCCGCTTCTCATTAATGACATTCATTTGTCAAGAACACAAGTAGTAATGGATGCACATTGTCAATAACACAACCAGCGGGGAACGAGCGCTTTGGCGGCTCAGGTTGGTGTTTGTTAAAAAGCTTCTCCGCCCACACACCTCATCATCAGTCAGCCGTTCGAGTCCATCACTGCCTCCACTCCACTGCGCACCTGAACCGGATTCATACATGAGGAACAGACCTGAGCTGTTCCACTTCATCAGGTCATTCCAGAATAACTGGAGGAATCAAACGATCTGCTGCCACTGAATTCATACAGTTAATTAGTTAGTGGCTGATTATATTGATCAGTTGGCTTCGTTTTAAAAATGTCAGACGCATGAACAAATTTCCCAGAATTCAAAACCACATCTTCACATTCCTGTTTCTTACAGTGTTACTAGTGTGGACCTGAGTTGAGGACACAGACGCAGAGATTAGATGGGTAAAGGAGGATTTATTATAGGAACGGAGGTGGAGAGATGAGGAGGAAACGATGGGGCGGAGGTGGATGGCAGAGTCCGGCCAGGCTGGACCAACAGATGAGGGCGAGCCGTGTCGACAGGCTAGAAATCAACAATAAATCTTCAGTCTGTCATCGACTTGACATCAGAATAGACTAAATATTAAACTGGTTTGCAGCAAAGTCTGATTTTGTCATCAGTAAAGTCAGAATGTTATTAATTACAAGTCTTCCTTTTTCTCACGTGTCCAATCAACAGGCTGAAATGTTGTGATCTAATGTCTGTACATTGTTATAAACTTAGACCTGATTGAAAAACACTTCAGCTCAGCTCAGTTTCCTTGCTCCGCCTGATGCAAAATGTCTTTCAGCAGCTCCAGATCTGTAAATCTCCTCAGCTCAGAGTGACCATGGGACCACGAGACGATATTTCTCCCAGTTTAGTCAAATCTATCAGGAGCTACCTGCCTGTCAGGTTTTAATGGAGGGCAGTTTGGGCCTCTGCCTGTCGAGTCCTGTGGGAACTCCACACAGCACAGTGAACGGTGAGGACTCTCATTTTCTTCTGTTACTGCTTGGTTTGATCTAACTTCTGTCAGACTCCTCTTAATTCACTTGAGAGTGAAATTTCCATTACTTCCTTCTTGCCATGCAGGCCTTTAAAATATTCAACAAATGGAGCTGAACCCTGGCTGTGATGGAAGCTGCGCTCTCTTCAGATCCGCTCTGATTGTCTCTGCATGCATGTCTCCATACAGTCACTGTGAGTTGACCCTCTGTATGTCCTTCATTCTCTGCTGATCATTTCTCACCTGGCAGGAAGATCAGACAAACACAGCCGCTCCCGGTAAAACTGCAGCGACTTGTTGAGGAAACTGCAGCAAACTGAGCTTCAGTTGTTGTAGGAAAGAGAACAAGACTTGATCATAAGTCAGAAGAGAGATGAGGCTTTGAATCACACATAATAAGAGTTTGAAGGATAAATTCAGTGATTGAATTTGCTGACAATAAGACAAATACAGAAAATGCCCGTCTTTGACTCAGTTGTTTGTTTAGTTAATGGCCACAGAGACGTTGGCTGCAGTGGAACAAACCTTGATAACCAGCTGGTTATTCGTGCACTAACAGCTGTAACCTACAGTAAACACATCGCCTGTCGCTGCTTCGGCACCGTAAATAAACATCACAGCCTTTTTAATTAAGTTCCCTTTTCTCTTCAAATGCGGCAGAACAAATCACTAATTATCTGCTCACGACTGTCATGGTGACATTTCACAGAGGGCTGATGCATGTTGATGAGCTGTTCTCACTTCGTGCAGTCGTCTCGTCTCAGCCTGGCTCGTCTGACCACACGCGGCTCATAAATACAGGATGGAGCGGAGCAGAATTTCAATGTAGTTCAAGGAGTCTTTGTGACATTTTGAACGATCGTGTGTCAAAACTGTCAGAGAGTCTTGAAAGAAGCGACAGGGACTTTTATTCCTGTCAAATGTCATTTAAGTATTCTCATTTAAGTTATTGACCCAGTGATCAGGCCTTTCGCTCATCGTGGTATCGAGCTGCTGCAGACGTGTTTTACAGTCTCTGTCACTTATATCAAACCTCCCTGTGTTTGTTGGCTCAATTTGTGAGTCACACATTCATGCTTCGTTTCTGTTTCTCACATGAGGCTGAACACATGCTCAGAATATGAACACACACACCAGCTCTCACTCTGGTTTTATGAGGGCTGAGAAGCTCGTAGTCCTGGTTCTCCCAGAGCTGGACCACCTGGCTCAGTCTGCTGAAGAACAACAGAACATGGATCGATTGATCACATGCTCCAACTTCACATAGTTTGATTCACGTGTTCTAGTTTACACCTGATAGTTCAGACACCTCATTAATACATGATCCATGAAAACCGAATCAAACCCTTCATTTTACGTCATAAACTTACTGTCAGTCTGTTTCTATCAGGGTTTCATCTCACAGCTGCTTTTATTCATTAAAACCAACTGTACATTATTATTCTTCCAGTCATTTTGCTGCCTGCTGATAAAATAAATAAGTCTCCACAAGTCTCCGCTAAACCTGATTCTGTAGAACTCAATTTTCTCGTCTCGTGCACATCGAGATCCTCCGACAGTTTTGTGAAACAGTATAAATGTGGAGCAGCGACCTTCTGTGAAGCTCCACTCGCTCTGTTTGGACTAATGAATGAGGAAACCTCTGCCAGACTGGATCTGTCACAGGTTTAAATCACTGACTCAGACGCGAGACACGAGCAGCTTGTTTGCTTTTCCCTGTAAATGATGTTAATATGTGAGTGTGTCAGAGAGAAGATTAACACAAACAGTGACTTTCAGCTCGAACTCGCCTCATGAAGAATGTTGCTCTGTCAAAATCAACGTCGTTAGCGCTCAGTCACTTGTCGTTTATGTCTTTCAGTCGCTGCTTAACAGACGATGCCGAGAATAAAAATGAGCCAAAGCTGCAACAAATTGCTTTTTTATGACAGAATAATGTGATGATGTTTTTTGATTCATGGCCGAGTCTGTGCGACGTCACAAACCTGTAAATAATGTTCATCACAGTCGTCTCGGAGCTGCTGCTTTCAGATGTTTGTAGTAACGACTCTTCATATCTTCAGCTTGTTTTCTGAACACTTTAACATCTGACTGGTTAAATGGAAGCGTCTCATCCTGCCGACCTGAAGTTAAAGTTGATCCAGTTTGCAGCATTTAAAGTGTAATAAAATATATTTGCATGGAAGCATTAATGAGATTTACTGAACGTACAGTACATAAAATATTCTTCAGTATACCAACACATGTATGAAAAATTAAAGGACATTGTTATGATTGTATTATTCATTATAACCAATCCAGAAATAAATGTTAAAAAGGAAATTAAATGCTGATAAACTGATCTTGTGAAATAGTTCATTGAAAATGAAAAGTGAAATTTAAATCCTCAAATGGAAAACAGAAAAGCTGAAATGTAAAAGCTTAGATTAAAAATGAAAATATACATACATCCTTTTCTTGTCTATTTGCTCTTTTTGATTTTATTCCTGGGTGGATCCTCCGTGTCCTGATCTCTGTCCCGGTGAGGTCAGTGAGGCGGTCTCTCCCCGGCAGGTCGGCAGTGACACAGAGTCTGAGTCAGCACAGGACAAACGTTTTGTCTCCGGCTGCTTGTTTCACCTTTATTTTCTCAGAGAAGATTTGCTGAGCCGGCTTGTTGTTCCTCACAGCAGCAAACAGCAGCAAACAGCAGCACTCGTTCCTTTGCTCCAGTATCTCCTCTCTCATCACATTCACATACAGACGCAGGTTAAAGGTTCTTCTCCTGTTCTAACGACTCTGAAATCTGTGGTGTCGTTTTGCTCTTGTCTTCCATCAGATGATAGTTTGTCGATTCGTGTTTATTCATTTTCTGACGTTGGCTGTGTCTTAACATTGTTCGTGTTCCACATTTTTTTCACTTCCGCTCTGTAAGTAAACTGGTTTTTCATCTGTTGGACCAGTGATGTCTCAGTTTTTGGACATTAGAAGATGAGTAAAATATTTTCCCCCTGAAACATGATCCATAAATGTATGAAGTTTTGTTTTTGTACAGGTTATAAAGTTGTGCTTTTGTGCAGTAATCAGTGAGACGCGGCCCCCAGGAACTCCATGTCATAAAAATTCAAGACCGGATGCAAAATTAATATCTTCCCCCGAGTTCAGGATGAGTCATCAACTTTTTTTTTTTTAGTGGTTTCCAGGAAATGACAGACTCTAAAATATCATTAAGAAAAACATTTGGTGACGATCAGCTCCAGACGTGATTAAAACACCAACTTGGTGACGTGGTGACGTGGTGACGGCGGTCGGCTTCACTCCTCTCAGGCTGCTCCTCACACAAGAAGGAGGACACGCACTTTGCAATGAAGCTTTCGGGAAAGAGGAAGAAGCAGTGTATAATTAAAAGGCTTTGCATGGCATTAGTATTCCCTGACATCGTCGGCTGTGACCCTGGAGGCCGACGGAGCAACAACAATGTTCGCAGATACATAAATTAGACTTGGTGAAGGAAAACAGCTGCTTGGGAGAGTTTGTGTGAGAGCACGGTGACACGGAGAGGACGGTTCCTCCTCAGGGGTCAGAGGTCATGAAGTCACTAAACGAGGTTGGCAACTGCACCAAAGCTCATTTGTTTCGTTTGGAAACGTGGGGACGACAACTCATCTTTATTCTGCCGCCTTCTGCAGCTTCCTTTGTCAGATTTAAAGAAATGAGACGTTATAATTACACTATAATCAGACGACATGTGTTTGTTTTAAATCCTTCATTTTTAATCAAGGGAAACGTTCAGCGCCGCCCTGCTTTGCATTTTTTAAGTTGACCTTTAGGTGTTTAGTCAATTTAACTGTTTCCTCTTTTATTACTTGGTAAATTGCTTAGTCTGTAAAAGAATCACACAAGATGAGGCTTGCAAATTGCTTTTTTTGTTTTGTTTGGCCAAAAACCCCAAAGATATTAAGATTATAATGGTTATGATGATTTTTTTGTTTACAGACAAACAGTGTAAACAGGCAAAACAGGATTTGATGGTTTCATTTACTGGAAATCTGCTGAGAGCTGACGGGGCTGATCGATTCCAGAAAACACCTTGATTCAATTCACACACAGTCACTTCGTTAACTCCTAATTAGTCAAAATGAATCATTAGATATAAAAATACGTATTTGTGTAGGAAATGTTTTCACAGTTCTGCTATATCACCTTAAATATTCATATTTTCAGAGATTATCGTAAATTTGTGCCTCGTTTAATTACTGTTAGATGTTACGTGACTTTCACTACAGAGACTGTACAATTCACCCGTCGGCCAACGATACAGAAAGATTACAGATTGATTCGGTCGTTTCTGTTTGCAAATAGAAAGATCAGCTTTTCTTCATTTGATTGGACGCCTGGTAGATAGTTTAAATAATGATCTAATCAGAAAAATGACTAAATACAGAGATATGTTTCAGTGGATCCTCTTACTCAAGTAAATCATTTTGCCGGAGTTGAATCGTTGAAGTCGGAGGGACGCAGCCGTCAGTAACAGCTTGTTGCTCCTCTCTGCAGCTGCACCTGTGAACAGACCTTCGAGGTGACACAGTCACATCGTCACAGTATCAGTAAAAATCATCGTAGTGTCAAAGACGACAGAGGTGAAAACACGAGCGTCAATCAGTCGCCCGACATGAACCGTGAAAGTCGGCGCCGTCATCACACCGAGTCACTCGCTCGTGATTCCTCTGACATTTTTGAGGTGATGAAAACGTTTCAATAAATGATCAATGTTTCATGTGTTTGGACATGAAGAATCGTACAGTTCTGTGTTGGTGTGTTGAACCAGAGCAGATGTTACAGATGTGGCGTCGTGTTGATTCACGACAGCGGATCAAACCATTCATTGTCACGTCCGTCTCTGTTCCCTCAGTCTGTCCTGTCAGGCTGTTATCAGGCCGACGTCACGTCATCTGAACCCGACATCAGTGTCTGTTTGTTGAAGGTTCACATGCTGTGTGGTGTCTTTTCACGAAAAACTTCCATCCATCACATTTTCAGTTTATCCAGAATCAGGTCAAATTAAAAACAGCACACTTCAGTTAACATTCACTACAGCTTTCAGTTGAATTTGCATTTTGTAAGTTATAAATCTTCTATTGTTTTTCAAACAGCAGCAGGAAGCAGGATGTGATTGTGGCTTCATTCTTCAACAAAAAGTCTGGTGATATCCTTTTTTTTTTATTGTCAACAAATCCCACGAAAAGACCCAAAACAACAATGAACTGATTCGACTAATATGTTTTGCGTGTGAATCCAAAGCCTGATGGTTTTGTAAATGGACGGCAGAACTTTTATCCAAAGGGCTTTACAATTTGCCTCCCAGCACCCATCACACACACACACACACACACACACACACACACAGACTTATCTACTGGAAGAAATTGGGCTTCGTTGTGTTGCTCAAGGACGCTGGTTTACTTCTCGAGGTTTGTTCAACGTCTCACACAGTGAACTTTCACCTTTCTGGATCAAACGGCCTGAATGTGCTCAGAAAAACGCAGCTTTTCTGGATCAAAACCGCCAAACACATGTAACTGGTGTCTGTGTTATTAGTATATATTAGATTATAGTGACTCATTCTGAGGAAGAAGAAGTGATTTAGGACGATAAAACAGGTGTATTTGTCTCTACAAGTCTTGTGTTTGTTTAAGTGTAAAAGTCTTTGGTGAGAAATCACAGATAAGCAGAGGAAATAAATGCAGCCTCTGTTCCAGCCCGAGGCCACTTCTTTTTCTTCTTCTTCTTCTTCTTCTGTCGCCTCCAGATTCTCCTGACAAACTTCCTTCTTCCACATCGAACACTTCAGAAATCTCCTCCTCAGTTCTGATGAATCTGTCGTTCTGCAGGTCTGTGGGCTTTTACAGGCTCATTACAGAATCCATCACACTCTGACATTTGTCTGCGTTCAAGCTGTCGCCTAATTGAGGCGTTCGTACAATAAGACTTCTCTGAGAATTGGTCGACACCTCCCGCGGTGGAGCTCATTAACACACAATTGTTGTCTGTCAGTGTTTGTCTGAACGACACGAATCACCTCAGCTTCGCCTCCTCGGCTCAATTTATTTCCTCATGTAAACATGAATCACTTTATGAGTAAGTCATCTGTCAAAGCCTCGAGGAGAAGCCTGATATCAGCTGCTTTCCTTCAACTCATTGATCATAAATAAACTGTGTGCATACGTTTGTTCAAGCCCCAAAAAAGAGCTTTAGATTTCACGCAGCCCAAATAGAGCGTCCTCACAAAAATGAGCCTATTGAACTTTAATCATTATTTATTAATTCATTTTAAAATGATCCCAAGACATTATTAAGTGACCAAATTTATTGTTGTCATTATGAAACGTATAGTTTGACACATGGTGCCGTTCAATGTTTTTGACCTTGAGTTTTCCAGTTCTGGGTTCAGGTGTTGTTATGTTGCACATGTAAAAAATCTAAAGTGACGACTGATGCAGGTTCAGTTCACCTGTAAACAAAAGTTTGTTAACAAGAAAACTTTTCTACAAACTAACATCAACCAGAAAATCTGTTTCCAACACAAATCTCATTTAGTCTATTTCAGACTTGTGAAACAATAAGCGCTGCTCAGTCTACAGCCTGAAATCCTTTTTGCTGGTTTCTCATCAGGAGGGGAAAAAAATCACATCCACTAATTGCAGTTTTGATATTTTTAAGTGTGACACAGGTTTCTATGTTTGGCTGTACTGACTCACACATCAGTCAGACTCAGGAGCTCCGACGCCTCCACACGTCAACGAGTTCCTGCTCAGAGAGAGTTTCCTCCTGGACGGGAGTCTGAAGGGTTTTCTGCTCTTTACTGGAAGAAACGTTTACGCTGTCATTGACAAATGTGAAAGCCCCAAATTTAAATACTTAAATAACTAAAATAAGAAACTGTCCCGTCCTTCCAGTTTAGTGTTGTGTCTCTTGCTGCCTCAGACGATCGTCTGTCTCTGTGTTCTGATTTACATTGGCAAGTTAAATCAGACATTTTTCATTGAACTAAGTTTCGCGAACTGTCTGAACCCGCAGCCTCCTCTTTAACCAGGAGTCATTCAACAATCAGAAACTGAAAAAAAGTTTTAATGAATCAAAATATTCAGTTTTGCAGTGGAAATGTCCATTAACATACAGACGCTTCCTGAATGTCGAGAAGCTGCAGACTCACAGGCAGAAACACCAGATCACATCACATGTGGTGATTGTGTCACGAGTCTGTAAATGAATGAAGTGAAAGCAGAGAAAACAGCCTGTGGTTCAGGGAGTCGAACGGCCGCAGCCTCAGCAGATGATCTCGCCATATTTACAGTCGATCTTCCGCCTGTGGCTCGAACAAATCTTACTTATTGCACTCGTGGATGAATCTCTCTCGCAGGCAGCAGAATGAAGTATCTCTGCGCTCGACTCCCACCAACAGTTTTAAAAGTAAATTATTAGCTGCAGATTTTCTTTGACAGCACGTTTCTCCCGAGCTGCAGATTACAGTAAAACCACGACCATCCGTCGTCCCGTCGTCCCGGGAATCTCCTCCGCCTGAATCATAATGTGTCTGTGCTCTTCATGCAGCGCTTCGCGATGCTGGAGCTGCTTCATGTGTGTAACTTGACTAATGAGGGTAGAGAAGTCATCTTTGCCTCGGAAGGAAAAAAAAAGCTGGATTCTCCTCCGAGCAACGAGAGATAAAGGAGAGGAAGTGAAGCAGGAAATCAGACACGGAGCAAAACAGCAGCACAGAAGAATGATTATTTTATCTTGTTTATAATCGAGCTTTTCATTTAGTTTCAAGACTCAGTTCACTCTGAACGCAGGTGAAGGAAGCAGACGACGTCTTTGTCCTCAAAGACCGAACAGCTTCAGTCCAAACTTAATGCAGTAGTTGGACATTTATGCTCCAGATGTTTGATTATGATTTTCTTAACAAGATGACATCAGTGATTCATAAGAGTTGTTCTGTCTCACAGATGCAAACACTGCCGCAACAGTTTGGACAAGAATAAAATCTGAAGTTTAGAAGAATAATATTATAACATGAAATATTAGATTATAATGGAAAGACTAGAATTTGAATATTAAAGTATTAAAACCTTCCTGTGACCAAAAGACGACCCAGGAGTCGGAGAGTAAACGTCCATGCACCGTTTTATCCACAGTATTCAATGTGCTGAAGAACTAACTGTGTTTTTCCTGTTGAGGCGTCTTCAGGAACATTTTAAACTCAATTAAGCTGCTGAGTGATGATGATGATGAGTTTGACCTGTTGAAACCTTCATCGCTCAGTTTCATCGCTCTGAATGTGATGAGTCCTTTTCAGCCCAAACTGCAGAGGCAGGAAAAGTCTCTTCATCTCCAAGGCAACTGGCAGTTTGAGTGTGTGTGTGTGTGTGTGTGTGTGTGTGTGTGTGTGTGTGTGTGTGTGTGTGTGTGTGTGAGTGAATCCATACAAAAACAAGGCAGCTGGAGTGTTTTTTTCCTTTTGGAAAATCTCAGCTTTCAATTAGAGGTTTGGATGAGAAGCTCCCTGAAGCTTCATCATGTTGTTTTTTTTCCAAACGTTGCTCATTGATTTTCTGGTAATTGGAACAAATTATCCAAATTGAGATTTAGCCCATTTAGAAGAGAGGAGGGAGAAACTTATTTCAGGAGAATTAGCAGAGAAGATTAACGTCGTCCTGTTTCTTGCTGTTTTATCTGCGGCTGCTGAAGTTGCCGGTGGGAATTCTGTGTCTTGCCCAAGGACTCTTCGGCAGAGCAGCTGCTCGTTGACACGTTCGCTTGAGTTCAGGATTCGAGGATGTTCTGTCCAACCAGGACTCGTCCCCCAAACTGTTTGTCCATTTTCCTCCTCGCTGGCAGGACTCCCATCAGCCGCTGGTGGATCCTCCTCGGCCTCTGCTCAGGAGATGAAGGTTCGGGCCTCAGCTCCTCCTGGTCATGAAATGTGAAGAAAAAGAAAGATGTTAAAATATTTAGATAGAATAGAATAATAGGCTAAAAAATTCAGTGATACGACCAGAAATCAAAGAAGAAAGTTTGACTTTGCGCTGCAACAAAATGTGAAAACAAGTAATGAGACTGAAGAAAAGCAATTCTATAAAAAAATGATTTAAAAATCGAGCCGGCTGCTCAGAGTCAGAGAACCGTGATAGAGAAAATTCTTTGATAGTGTTTATATTCTGCCATGTAAATCCTTATGTGTAATTAATAATAACTCTAAGTTCAGTTCCAGACTGACCTGAGGAAAAAAGCTTCCTCCGCCATGAAGACATGACTCAGGTTCCAAAGGTGGAGGCAGCGACGATCCCTCCGTCACTGTTCAGACCATCGGCTCCGACGTCCACCGGCCGGAACAGACTCTTCACATCCACGAGACGTTCGACACAGTGAGATGTCAAACGTTTGACAGAACCAGCTTCTTAAATGTGAGGATTCAAACATTTTTTAAAAACTCCACACTGAGCTCTGCTAAAATGATCAGTTGTTGTAGATTCTGTCTGAATGACGAGGGGGAAAAAATCATTGATGGGAAACAGTTGTTGTGTGAGAGTTGTTCAGGTGTGTGTAGGATTCTTCTATCTAAAGCTGACGGTGTCTTGTTTACCTGTAGTTCTTCCACCTGGACCATCGTGTCCTCTGGACTCGTGCTGAACCCGCTGGTCTGGACGGGTCGTCGTCCACGGAGCAGGAACCGTCTGAGCCGGGGCTGATTGACACAGATACCCACCGAGCTGCTGCAGAGAGGAGACCTGCGAACAGTCGGCAGCCAATCAGAGCGCAGCCTCTGTGCTGATGTTAATGAGAGCAGGACGGTCACGTCACCGAGTCGCCGGCTTCTCCTGGTGGACGTCCGCTGCTGTGAGCACCCGGCAGAGCAGACAGGAAGTGAGGGAGTCGGGAGGACTGAGACCAAGGTGTGTTTTTATTGTTGTGGCTGGAGTCTAATGTGTTTAAAGGCTTGATTGTTCTCACTGGATCCATAAAAAGGCCTAAATTACATTAAGTCGAAGCTATGAAACGGCTTTGATACAATTTAGAGGAACTTTTTAGGTCTTCAGTTGACTCTTCGAGGTTTTCTGAGGCGTTTGCTTTGTCACAGTCAAACACTGTGATTCATAAGAGCCCAGCAAATAAAACACAGCTTCTTCTTCGAATCAGTCGAAAACATGAGAAATCAAAGACAGAACTCATCAAATAATGAGCAATAAGACATGAAACGCTCTTCAGTCTCACCTACATCTCGTTTCAAACATTAGTCTCGTGTCCTCTAAACAATGTTAAAGGACATTCAAACTGTTTTTGTTTCCTCCTCCTGTAAATACTGACCATGTAAAGATCCTTTAATGTCAGTGATGGAGGACAAAATCCTCAGTGTTTGTTCAGTGTGAAAATGTTTATCTGCAGATAAAAACAGGCTTTAGTGGAGTTCGATAAACCGAGAAGATGTTTTTGAAAAGTTTCGGTCTTTTTCATATAAAATTCCCTCTTTGTGTTTCTGCATCGAGCTGCGATGGAAGGACACAAAAACAAAAACAAGGACTTTTGTCCTCCACAGACTGAAACCGTGGAGAGACCGGCTTGATTCGTCTGCCTCAGACTGTTGAAGGTTCATATTCGCTTCGGATCAAATTTGGAAAATAGATGTGCACAGAACGAGGACTGTTGGGTTCAGTGTTCTCATGAGCAGCAGAAGTAAAGGTCAGAAATAAGAAAAGAAGACACGAGTTGTGAGAACATGTGCAAAAGAGCAAACTTCAGGCTTCAGAGTTTATTAGTTACATAATTTGTTCATGAAACAAGTGAAAAACAATTACGACCTTCATCAGGGCTGAAATGAAGAGAGCGAAACCTCAGACTGACCTGAGTTCGCTCTTTTGCACATCTGAAGATTTCTTCTTGAAGAGCAGTTTGTTTGTTGACAGCAGCTCAGGATTTGAGCCTCGTCACCGTCTCTCCGTCCGTCCATGTTGTCATCAACTAGTTTCCCTCTACACAGAAGAGAGACATCGTTAATATTATCACTTACACATGAGCTTTTTATTGACTCACACACGATCATGTCTCTGCACTCTGTTATTGTATGAAGCTAAAGACGTTTTGAACAGTTCACTCTGCAGATTTCCAGCGTACGATGTGTGAAACACTTTGAGCCTCTTGACTCGGTGAAGAAGTCTCTCAGTATTCCGGCGGCGTCGCGGCCGAGGAGGCGGCGCCTGCAGTCGGCCGGCAGGGCAGCGCCGGCTCTTCTGACGAGCGTCTGAACTCTGGAATCTGGGCTAAATCTCGGGCCTCCTCCGCAGGTCGTCCCCCGGCACGCAGCCGAGTGGAACGCCGCTGTGAGAGGAAGAAGCAAAAGACTTTTTAAGTTCACGTCGGGCTTTGAAAAGTGGAGGAAATCATTAGGACGAGTTTTTCAGTGGCTGAGAGGAACGACGGAGGGACGAGGACGGAGGGAGCCGAGACTCTCCACCTCTGACCCGCGAGCTCGTGGGAGTCCTGAGTCGACCTCAGGGAGTCGATTAGACCTGACTCTGCTGAGGAAACTTCACTCACTGTCTCACCTCAAAGGTCATTGAAAGACTCTGTGAAATCCTACTGGGCGTTTTTCAAAGTGCTTCTGTTATTGAAGGTTATTAGAAAGTTTAATATTTATACTCAAGTTTTTCATTGTGTACAAGAGAGTCTGCAAGATTTTTGCAGCCAAGTTCACTGATGATGCGTTTTTATGTTTTAGAAATTCTCTCTTTCTACAATCTCAGTACAACGACAGCTGATTATCAGTTTATTATTTCTGCCGATCAACTCATGGATTAATCCACTCTCAGCTCTACTTGTGACTGTGACTGAGTGTTTGTGTGAGTAACACTGTGTGTGTGTGTGTGTGTGTGTGTGTGTGTGTCCATATGTGCGACAGTCTGTGTCTAATAGACTGAGTGTGTGTGTGTGTGTGTGTGTGTGTGTGTGTGTGTGTGTGTGTGTGTGTCTGCATGTTAATGTTCACATGAATATGTATGAATGTGACATTTATCTCAGTGACTGAACGTCTGTTTTTCTCCACGTTCAGATTCTAATGAAGGATTTTTCCAGTTTCCACAGTTTAGTTTTAAAGTTCTTCAACACAGAAACAGTGAAAAGTCTCTTTCTGACTGAACCTGTGTTCATGCTGCAGGTTCTTAATATGGACATTAGTTCACATCATTGAAACTGAACCGACAGAACTTCATCAATCATCGTATTTCATGCGAATAAACAAAGTTTCTGTCAGAGTTTCCTGTTTGTATCTTTAACGTTGAATCCTTTTAACTCCTCCAGTGATGGAAGTCATGAATTACATTTACTCTTGTGTGTGTGTGTGTGTGTGTGTGTGCGTGCGTGCGTGCGTGCGTCAGCGGCTCCACAGGTGCCTCTTTGTGTTGGCTCCTAATTACACCTGGAGCCTGCAGTCAGGCTGCCGTCGGCTCTGAGCCTCACAGCCACCGTACAATATGTCTGAGAGTCGCTGCTGAGCAGGCGAGGGGCAGCCAGGGAGCTAATTAGCCGTCTGTGTAGCTTCCTCCTGCGTTTTGTCTTTGCTTCTCTGCATGTTGAAGAAAAGTTTTCACAGAATATTTGTGGACAAACAGAAGCATCTGTTTTAAATCGATGCCCTGCTCAGTTTGACGGAGTTGATCCTGAAGCCTCGTGTTTCTGTGACGATGTTCAATCTGCCTCGTGTGTGTGTGTGTGTGTGTGTGTGAGTGATGGAGTGTTTGAGCCAGCAGTGACACCTCGACGGGTCCTCAGGGCGTCTTTAGAGGTGACGACAGCTCGGCACAGAATTAATGGCTCAGAACTTTCAGACAGGAAACACACAGCTGTGACTGTGGAAATGAGAAGCATCAACATCTGATTGTAAAGTTTAGGACTCAGGCCGAAGAACAGGTGATTGGTTTGATCAGTATTTACTCCAGTTTCAGGGTCACAGTTTTTTTGCAGCAGCAAAAACAAAGGAAGCACAAAGTGCAGCATCTTCAGTCTGATTCCTTCTGGATCCTGATGTGACTGAAATGTTAAAATAAGTAAAAAAAACTGTGCAGGATTTCTGGTTCTTCCTTATTCGAACAACTAACTTTGAATAATAATCAGAATTTTCACATTACTGACACACAAACACATCAGCTCTGTATCTGTTCACGTCAGTCAGAGACGTTTACACCTGTTCTCCACCCGTCACAGATGTTCACTCGCTCTGTCACTGAACTGAACTGAGATTTTAAAATCAGGAAAAACTCATTTTATCCCTGCTGAGATATTGATATGTGTGATGCTCACAACTCGGCAGCGTGAAGCGAAGTTTCCTCGAGCGTCCAGATGGATGTGGAGGATAAAAACGCTGCGTTTCATTCTCCTGTTTTTAATCTGATCTCAGTTTAAAGGTGATATGGAAGGACGTGGTCACGTGACTGGACGGAAATCACCTGCTGAGCTCACGTAATTTAGATTTCACCTTCCAAGTCCAGATAAACAAAGTGTGATTCATTAAAATTCACTGGACAAACGTCTCAATTATCTCCAGCTGCAGGTCGAGAGAAGTGCACATTTAAAACAACCGTTCGAGCCGCATGAGGTTCTGCAGCCAAAATACTACATGTTACATTAGTGCCGCAAATACAACCTGAGCTTTCATCAGTACTCTCAACTGCAGGCCCAATAATTCTTGACCCAGAAAAGAAAAAACACACCAGTATCACAAAATGATGGAGATACTGATTCACATGAGACTAATAATCACATTTAAGAACATAAACTTCATGGACAGTTATAATAAATCACAGGTCTTATTTTCCTTTAAGATGCCAGTTATGAAAATC
Organism: Holacanthus passer; assembly: GCA_025331565.1. Taxonomy (NCBI): domain Eukaryota; kingdom Metazoa; phylum Chordata; class Actinopteri; family Pomacanthidae; genus Holacanthus; species Holacanthus passer. Next base: position 506,418 of record JAFREQ010000097.1, on the reverse strand, counting down.
ACTCATAGTTTGAACGTCTGCTTGATGTGGTTGTTTTTCTGGTCTGACGGAACAAGATGATAAATAATTCTTCCAGGTTCCTGTTGTTTTCCAAGGATCTTGTGAAGAACCGTTATATTTGAAATGTTTGACCAGTTGTTGCCTGGATGTTTGTCTCAGGTGTCTCACCTTTAACTCGACGGGCTGTTCGTATAAAAACATTATTGTCTCGTACAAACTTCTCTGACTGAGCTGTTGCTCTTCAGTATTCAAGCTGACAGGTTGTTCTGCCTTTTTCGAGTTTCATCTTAACATATTAGATCAATTCACATTTTATTTCCAGTGAAAAGTGTCATTTGAACTAGTTTTGCAAAGTTTTCTGTCGCTCTTTGCTTGTAAATTCGTTCTCGACCCGACGACCCTGCTTTCACTTCCTTTCAGTTCATGTCTTCACGAGTTGACAAAAGCAAACCATAAAATGAAGTCCATGATCAAACCGGCCGACGCTGCTCTGCTTCCTGTAAAGTGCTGCGAGCAGCGGCGACTGATGGAAGCTCTTTCCGACGGCGGCGACATCAAACGGCGGCGAGCGAGCGGGATGAATTGATACGGTGGAAATTTGTGCACCTTTAGTCTTGTGTGAGCGACTTCCCTCGGCGAGTCCTGGCCGTGTCACAAACAGACTCCCGGCAGCACTTTGCCTTTATTGTGGCTTTGTCCCTGCACTTATCCCACCAACACAAACCCGTCCACGGTCGTTGTGCTCTGTAATTAAAGTGATTCTGATTCAGAAACTGCACTTCCCCCATCCATCTCCTATAATTATTTTTGAAGCCTATTTTAAGTGCAGGGTTATTAATCATGTCATGGTTGAAGTACCCCTGGGTCTCGAAGCATGCTGGGAGATATTTCCTTTCATAAGCAGCGGGCTGCTGTTCGATCGAGTCATCTGAAAACCACTTCACACGAAGTTTAACCATCTGGCTTTTGTTGTCTCGTCTGTAGAAAGATCAAAATCTTCACAACAAACGGTTTCAATACTTTGCATGAAAATTGATGCTTTGGTGAAAATCAGAACCGATGTGTTGAATTTAAACTGCTGTGTTCAGGACAGTTTTCTCTTTTAAGACGACTTCGCTTTTTCATCTGCAGCATCGTCCTGTCGTCTCTTCAAACCTTCTCTTCGTGGACAGAAATCATTTCTCGTCCTCCTCCTGCTGTAACTTTCTCATTTGCAGCCTCAAGGTTAGAAAAGTGGGCGTGTGAGCAGCAAATCACTGGCTCCAACTTTTCAGACCATCTGGGACAAAATATGGTCGGGGAAATGAGTGAATAATGTTCTCTCCTCCTCCTCCTCGTCAGAATGTTCATCCAGGACATTTTCTTGATGTCTGAATTCCTGATTTCTCCCCCAAGACAGATTTCCGTCGTAGCGACACATTAAACAAACACGCCACATGAGGATCGACATCCTTGAAAGAACCTTCAGCAGGTGAAAGTCAGACCAACAACAACAGCAGTCAGCCAATCAGAGGCAGTGGCTCCCAGCATCCATACACATAAAGGTCAAAGGTCATAAAGGTCTTTTCGTTGCAAACCACAAAGAGAAATTCTTTCTTTCTGTCTTTGTTGATCTTGTACGTTTTGATTTGTCCTGGTTGGTTTTGTTCTTTGACAACATGTAAAACCCTCCAATCATATTAAAACAGACTCAGTTCAGTTTTTAACACATCTTGTTGCAGCAGAACTGTGAAGCTGCTCGAACTGCAAACAGACCAGAACGAAATCCAAACGATCTGTCTATCGCTCAATCTCACGTCGTCTGTCCGGCAGGAATTTAGACACAGCAGCTTAATCAACGAATGAACGACTCAGTGAACGAATCTTTTCTACAGAACTTTTTACTGAGTGGATTCAAGTGATGCAGGAAACCGAAAAACCTGCTTTGCTCGTCAGTGCTCATCATTCCAGACTCAGCGAGTGTCGAGTTTAGCAAAACATTTCAAGCTAATCATTTTTATTGGTTAATTCATCCTTCCATTTTCTTCTGATCATCTGGGTTCAAGTCATGTTATTTTCATTAATTACATCATTTAGAACTGAAGTATGGAAAAAAATAGATATAATAACAATAATAATAATGATGATTTTATTACAAAGGTCATTGAAAGTCTTAAATTTAACCCTTTGAATCCTTTGAACTAAACACAATAACATAATAAAAAAATATCATGACTTCGTTATCAAAATCCTGATTTCACCCGTTAATGTGCAGCTGTTGTTTACATGGTGCTTCTTCAGAATAACTCGAACGTTTCCATGAGATCAACCGAGTCCGACTCTCTGTGGAAAATGAGGAATGAAAACATAAAAGCTTTACAAGAATTTAATAAAGTCTGCTGAAGAGACAGAAAGTGCAAAATGAAAACGGGCTGAGATGAAAGCGAACCAACATGATGAAGTTTGTTCTGTCATCAGTTTGATCTCAGTCTGTTTTCTTACTGTTTTTGCTGTTTTCGCCTTAAATCCTCTGATTTATGCATCAAAAGCTTTTATTGTTTGCACAATCTTCTTCTTCTCCATCTGTAAAATGAGATATAGAATAAAACAGGAACGCTCTTCTTCTTCTTCTTCTGGTGTCTCTTTTGAAGCGTATTGATTCGGAGGCTCCACCTGTGGCTGAAAATTACATCAACTTGTGAGAAGAAGCGAACACACTCCATCATTCATGACACCTTGTTTTGGAGAGAAACCTCCTCCCGGGCTTCCCTTCGCTCTCTCGGCCCGGTTTTCCAGCGCGGCCGCTTCGTCTGTGACGGAGGATTTCAGATGTGGACGGGATGAGTGATTTAATTGAAGCTGAGGTTTTGACACTTTGCCGCGGTGCCCTTCAGACGGATCACGCCTCATCATCAGACCTCCCCCGGCGTTCGCTGTGGGAGGCTCGTCTCCGGCAGCTGACGGGCTCTGACGGCCGGAGAGGGATCGCTGACGCACATCGCAGGACGTGGGCGGCGGCGTGGCGGCGGCTCTTTTTCAGGTTCACAAGAGGAAAGACGTGAAGGATTCTGTCTTTCCTCTTGTGAACTTGCTTCTGCTAGAAAACTGACTGTTGCCTCCTTCTGTCCTGATGTGACTTTTGTTCAACTGAGTGAACTCTCTTCTTTAGTCCAGTCTCAGAACCCGTCTGCGCTGTCTGAGGGCAGGAAGTAAACAGAAAGATGAAAGGCTCAAGCTCACTTACAGAAAGTTACATGAAAGTCATGGAAATCCTCGGTGACGCTGTGGGAATCAGCTGAATCCTCAGCAGCTCCTGGGAACGCTGCTGCGAGGGCGGCCGTGACCTCTGACCTCTTCACCGTTGAGCTGAGCGTCGTCCTCGGAGATCAGACGAGTCGTAAGGACATAAATCGAGCGGCGGCCGGGCCGTGATCAGCGGGGTTCGCCGTCAGCGATCATGTCGGCGGCTTCGCTCGCCAGCTGATCGTCTCATTATCGTCCGGATCGTTAGAAGGTCGACGCACTGAGGAGGACTTTCATCGATTGGTGAAGACGTCGGCCTGACGCTCAGAGATGGAGCTGCTCACGGTTCAAAGACGAGGGATTAAAATCTCAAAGGCCGCTCTCATATTCATCACCAGCCGACAGAGTGCTCTCGAGCCAGGCAGCGACCTTCAGGCAGCGACCTTCAGGCAGCGACCTTCAGGCAGCGACCTTCAGGTGGAGCTGAATCAAGTCGATCAACAGAAATCAGACAGTTTTTATAACCGATTAATCATCTAAAGTCTTATTCAGACAAGATTAACGTCATCGTTCTTTCAACCATCTTCTTTACGACTCCTTTACTTACTGTTTGTTCGTTGACTGTATGTGAAGCACTTTGCTGGATATTCATTCATTCATTCATTCATGTAGTTGGAATGAACATTTAAACACAGAGTCTGTTGGTCAGATTATTATCAAAGGTTTTTGAGCTCCTCAACAACTGAACTCAGCTCTTTCAGTGTTTCCTAGTTTATGAAACCGATGTTGGAGATGTGAAGATGGAGATTACAGTGATTTTAAGACGTGATGTTTCTCTGTCTGCGTCTTTAACTTGTGCTGTTGTGGCCTTTATGTTAATCTGACACGTTCACTTCAGACTTGTGTCTTGTTGAAAGTGAAGGTTGTTGTGAGTTTTACGTAGAAGTAAACAGGATGTTTATTGAGACACGAGGTCGACGTGTTAAATTGGCATCACGTTAATGTAAAGTGAAGCTTGTTGTGTTTCATATTTCATGTCTGAAACCGGTCTCGTTACGTTGCTCCAGAGTCCCTCAGGTGTTCAGCTGGGCTCAGATCTGGTGTTTGAAGGCCACAGCACATGATTCACATCATTTATAAAAACCACTCGTGTCTCTTTCTGTGTTGAAGCTTCAGCTCTTGTTGTTTCTCTTCCCTTTTTAATTTGTCACCCATCTGTTTGATATCACTCAAATTTCATCTGCACAAACAAAAAAGGTGAAATGAGTTCACAATGCTTTGTCGCCTTCGCTGCCAGACTTCAGCCTGAGCACGGAGCAGATGAAGGATTGGTCCATCGGGGGGCGCCGTCACCGTGCGGGGCGTTAACGCAGGACGGACGGATGGATGCATGAAGGAGGAGTTTTATCGAACGCCGTCCCGCCGGCTACATCCTCGTCCTGCAGATCCGCTCAGCTGCTGTGATCCATCAGCTGGAGGAAGAAAGGCTGCGTCATCCTGCTGCTCTTCACTCGTTCATCTCTTTCATCCCCACAGAGTCAGAATATCCAAACATTCATCACGATAACGCTTCACTCCTTCATTTCCATCCTTCATACCAAACCTACAGACGTTTAACATGTAGAGAAAATGTGGCTCTGTTGTGTTGGAGAGATTCTGACACTGAGCAGCAGTGACTTTACCTGTTGGTTCATTTCTTGCTCTCTACTGCCCCCTGTCTGTGACAAGGAGCCATGTTCAGTAGAATCTGGGGAGGGATCAGAGGAGGCCAAACACAAACTGCTGCCACTGAACCACTTTTCCTTTCAACTTGGCCAAGAGATATTTCACTCAAAACCTCACATGTGAACCTTAACGCCAGGCGGCCGCCAACATCTGCAGGGTTCATCCTCAGGGAAGCGCTCGAAACCAAACTGTTACTGGACACATTTAAATTTTGACTCAATAACAATCATTGGGTCAAATGTGTTTAAATGTCTCAGATCTGTAACAACATGTCATAGATAAACATCTGAATATTCAGAGTTGAACTGCTTTCACTTGGTTCAGGCCTGTTTCTCTGTGAGATGCTCCTCGTGCTGTTGGTTCATTTCTTGCACTCTGCTGCCCCCTAGTGACTCAGGACGCTCTGAGAACCAGAGCTGAGCACTGGTCAGTCCTCGTGTCAGGTCTGTAGGAGGAGGAGGGGGAGGAGGAGGCAGAGAGAGGAGGAGGAGAGAGAGGAGGAGGAGGAGGGGGAGAAGGAGGCAGAGAGTTTTCTTGTTCGTGGGATCAGTTATGGATTATCTGTGATTTGGCTGATAACAAAACTTTACAGTGAAAATCTCCACGGGGACGTTGTTGCTGATTTTGTCTCGAAGGAGTTGAAAATGCTGACTTTCGGAGTTGTTTACGAGGTGTTAAACTTTATGTTAAAGCACAAAAGACCAAAGTTTTAGTGCGAGTTTTAATATGTGACAGAGTGAAAATTGTCCTCAAACCACCAGTGAGTTTCACCAGTTACTGAACAGACAAACAGGAGCAGAGTCATGAATCGTCACTGCTTCTGTTTTCAACAGCACATTTTAGAAAGAGCAGGAAAAATAAACCACTTCTTGTTTCTGTGTTCTAAAATAACTGAAGCCTTTGGATGAGAGACAGAGAACATGCACATTTATGTTTAAAGAAACGAGTCAACGGTTTGAATATTTCCAAATGTAAACACACAGTTCAAATATCTGCTGTCGATCTTGTTCTCAGATGAACCTTCAGAAAGTCAGACTGGTTCTCGCAGGTGTTTGATTTGAGCCTCGTCCTCAGTTCTGTTCAGTGAAAACTGGTGAACACGTTTCTTTTGTAAATGATTCTGTTCTGTTGAGTCGAACCTTTCGAGGAATTAGTTTTTCCTAGAAGAAGAATTTGTCTCTCTTTTTCTTCCTCATAGTTTTTTTCCTCACCAGATTCTCTGTAAACACAGTAAAGAAGAAACAGACTTGTGTTTCTGGCAGAAAAACCTCGACCTGCGTGTTGAAAGTGTTTCTGCTCTGAAGCCTGAACCACGACACGCCGGCCTGCTCTGTTCCCATGATGCAGTGCGGGCGGGTTCGGCTCGGTGCGCTTTGTGTGGGAGTGAGTAACGAGCTCTCCGCAGCTCTGACGCTCAATTTAATGTCGACTACAGAATCCAAACCTTCAAACATCCACTCAGGACAAAAAC